>CM017770.1:41189840-42389840 GCA_008009225.1 Acer yangbiense
TGATTAGGTTAGGTTAGGGTTTAAAGTTCTGTAAAAATTTTGTTGAAGACGATGAATACAATATTCTCCGAGTCTTTTAAACCTTCATCCGAGCCTTTTCCGAGCCTTTTAAACCTTCGTTCGAGCCTTTTCCGAGCCTTTTAAACCTTCATCCGAGCCTTTTAAGTAATATGATTAGGGTTTCTGCAATTTTTCATCTCCGAGCCTTTTAAACCTTCGGCTGAGCCTTTTCCGATCCTTTTAAACCTTCATCCGAGCCTTTTAAGTAATGTGAGTAGGGTTTTTGTAATTTTTCATTTCCGAGCCTTTTAAACCATCGTCCGAGCCTTTTCCGAGCCTTTTAAACCTTCATCCGAGCCTTTTAAGGAATATGATGTAGGTTTTTGTAATTTGAATCTCCGAGCCTTTTAAACCTTTATCCGAGCTTTTTACATAATATTCCGAGCCTTTTTATAAAGTCTCCGAGCCTTTTTATTAAGTGTATTCGAGTCTTTTCATTTATCTCCGAGACTTTTGAATCTCACTCCGAGCCTTTTTAGTAAGCAATCCGAGCCTTTTCAATAAGTCTCCGTGACTTTTATTTTTCAGTGTCCGAGCCTTTTCATGAAGTTATATATATTAATTTTTTTATTATTTTTTTTTTATGTGAATATGCAGATGAGGAATCCACTGAAAGATTATTTGAAAACTCCAGCGGAAGAAAGGTACCCAGGGAAAATAGCTCGGCATGACCATTTCGGTCACCTTAGAGATATCGAAAATGCACTTAACAGTGTACCTCAAGATCTTGCAGTCGAAGAACGACGTCGGTACACTGAGTCGTGTTTTGGACATTTCCTTCGGATGTAGTGCAACATGAAGTTTTCAGCTGGCATTGTCCATCGATTGCTTATTCGTGAGTTGCATCACGACGGGGCGGAAAATGAGATGAGATGAGCTGAGATGAGATGAGATTTCTTTTAGGAAAGGATTCGGTCTGGTTCTCGAAGGTTGAGTTCTGTTTGATCACCGGATTGAAGTTCGGAGAACTTCCCGACACGTCGACCTATGATGTGGTACAGAATGGCATACACCAGCGGTACTTTGAGGGTCGAGATGAGGTCGAGTTTGGAGAGTTGAGAGTCGCTGTACGGACCGGTGATTTTGCTGAGCAGTACGATGTGGTTAAGCTATGCTTACTGTATATGCTTAACTGGATACTAATGGGTTTGGACGAGAGAGAGAAAGTCCCATTATGGCAGTTTCGCCTAATCGAGAACTTGGACACTTTTGATGCATTCCCGTGGGGTGCGCACGTGTATAGGCGATCTATTTCTGGCTTCAAGCATACGTTGGATGGTCGTCGGGAATGGTTCGAAAAAAGACAACGAGAAAAGGGCGTTGAAGTACACAAGGTGGAGACGTACAACATATACGGTTGTACTTATGCACTGTTGGTAAGAATTTAGAATTTGAATCCATACTTTAATTGTATTTTTTATTTTCATATGATTGATGTGTTTGATTATTATTGTACTTATCTATTACGCAGATTTTGCTTTTGAGGTTATCCCCGATCTTGCCATCAAAGATTGTGGGACCCGCAGGGAAATAGAGCTATCCCCCCGTATTCTAAAATGGGAGTTGAGTCAGCGACCGAGGGGGGATAAGTTGGATTCCATTTTCATTGAAAGGGTAAGTATTTGTGATGTTAACGTTAATAGTTAATAGTATGTATGCAATTAGCAAATGGTCTAACAATGATTTCATATGTTTGTGAGGGTGAAATTGGTGCCGACACCAGCAGAGATGGCTGAACGGTACTTTGAGGGCATTAAGGAGGGAGGCAGTCTGTATGATGCCGATGCCGATGCCGAACACCGTACGACTGTCGAACCCAATGATACCGAGGGTCCGTAGTCGAGACCTAGTGATACTGAGCATCCGCATTCGGGACCCAGTGATACAGAGGGTTCTAACGTGGATGGTCGCAGTGGGAGTCCCGTGAGGCATAGGCGGGTTCGATTTGTGTTGCTCACACAGCCTCGACCTGGAGGTGAGTCACGACGAGGCGTTGGAGGGCATCCAGAGGTACGTAAAAATAGTTGCACCGCAGTATTTAATCTGAAAGCAGTTGGAAACTTTTAGTACTCACAATGTGTTTTTTTCTTTTTTCTTTTTTCATTTCAGGACCGTAGGTATACTGAACTGCTGGATGCGTTTCGAGAGTTACGGGCCAAAGTGCAAAGGGCTGACAAAAAGCGAGAACAACAGCATAAGGAGTTGCTGGATTTGATTCAGGGGTTTCAGGGTTTGACGTCGCAGACACCTACTGAAGGCAGATGGTTCGATGACCCACCGTTTGATGACCCGCCGATTGATGACCAAGACCGAGACTTTAGTGATAGAGACTGGATCGGTAGTCATCAGGACGGAGTGGACTCAGAGACTTGGCGTCAGCTGCACCACCCCACTACGCAGACAGTGTCTGATCAGCAGGGGCAAACTGAGACATCACATATGGAGATAGAGCAGGTACCTCATCATGTATTACCAGACCCTGTTGTTCATCCCTAGCACTTGGGACAGAGTGCCTCCATACCGCGCACCCTTCTGGTTGATCTTAGTGCAGCGTATCCCTCCATTCATTCCACGGGGACAGAGTTCCTCAGTCTTGATGCACTCATCGGGTCTATCCCAGCAGGGCTCACCCCTGCAGGCGATCCACGAGGACAGAGTTCCTCCATACAGCCCACCCAGGACCCTGTGACACGGGGACCGAGTTCCTCCATACAGCGTATCCCTGCAGGGGATCCACGGGGACCGAGTTCCTCCATACAGAGCACCCATGCTGGCGATCCAAGGGAACAGAGTTCCTCCATACAGAGCACCCATGCTGGTGATCCATGGGGATAGAGTTCCTCTATACAGAGCACCCCAGCAGGGGATCCACACGGACATAGTTCCTCTTCACATCAGACACCTTTGGTGGATCCCCGTGGTTTGGATCGGAGTCCCCCACCACTTCAGCGTCAGGATCGGGTTCGCAGGCGAGGTTGGCAGGAGCGGAGCCCATACACTAACCCCTGTCAGCCGAAGAGGGCAAGGACTATGCCATAGCCACCACATGTATGGGCGCCCCACGAACTGATAGATCCTGATCACCTAGCGGCGTACCAAGCGTACAAGAGGAACCCGACGGGGGAATTGTAAGTATAATCGTAGATATTACAATCTCGCACTTATTTTGAAACAGCTTAGTAAAACTGAATTGTAATTATGCAGGCGTGATGTGGATCTACACGTGCCAGTCGATGTCCTTTGGTTCCACCGGTTTCAAAGCAACTTTATGGAGTTGGAGGATACGGTATGTTCATAACTGTAATATATGTATAAGTTGTCTCAAAAATTGTACAATCCTAACAAATAAAAATGTTCAAACTTTCAGCACATTGACGCGTACTTGAAGATTCTGCGGAAGCGTCAGCAAGCATTTCCCACTGTTTACGGTTCGAGGATCAACATACTGGATTCACAGTTTTATGTAAGTGTTTAAATTGTACGGTATTTGCTTATGCATTGATGTGTTTCATACATCTATAACCTAACGTTTTTGTACAGCCATGGTTATGTAACCGCTGGGACAGAAAGATGGGAAGTGGGTCTGAGAAACCCCATACAGGTTGGTCTTCACAGAAGTAGAAGTGGTCTGAAGAAGACCTTACGGTGGTACGTGGGTTGATCCCACTAGGAAACATACCATGGCACAATGTTGACTCCGTGAGTGTTTTATTTTACATGTTTTCCTTTAAAGTTCTGAAAAAAAAATGTCACACTGATCACACAATGTTGAAACACCTGCAGGTTCTGATTCCGTGCAACCTTGGACGTACGCATTGGGCCTTGGCCAGCATCGACCTCACATGAGGGAATATCTACCTTTTTGACTCGTACAAACAGGAGGTTCCAATGCGCCACAGGAAAATGCAGCTCGCGTGCTTACGGTATTTTTTACCCTCGATGCTGCATGCGGTGCACTTTCACGATCGCAGATGGAGGGGCGATATGACGTACGCAAAGACTACTAGGGCATTCACTTTTTATTATGTGTCTGCAGACCGTGTGCCACAATAGGAAATAGGGTATGACTGTTTCAAGATCTGATTTTATCCAAATTCATTTTCATATCATTCCATTCTAACGGTTGTTCATGTGGTGAATTGTAGGGGTAACTGTGGTGCCCATACTTTAAGATTGACAGAGTATCTAGCGGCGAATAGGGATACTTTTGACTGATTGGAAAATGATATGACCACCATCCGAGAGAAGATGGCTATGGAGGTTTTTTGCAACTCGAAGGACCGGTCTTCGAGATAGTGATTTTAGTTTATGTACATAACATTTCAGTAATGAAAAAAAAAAAATATATATATATATTTTTTAAGTGTTTGCAATTAGCAAAGGATCCAGTATGACATTAAACAAACAACTAAATTCAAATCAATTTCAGAAAGAAAAAAAAAATATTCAACATAAAACCATAACACAACTGTATCAAACATGGTTCCCAAAGTCTGAACGATGTTGGAACACATTAGCAATCGAAAGCTTTTCAAGCCTTTTTATACACATTTCATACATTGAAATCCATATACAATACAGCAAATTCAACAACAAATTCAATAAAGGATCCAGTATCACATTAAATGAAGAACTACATTCAAATATATTTTCGAACATAAAATCAATCATATTAGTTCTACATAAAAGCATAAGAACCAAGGGTCTCATAAAACAACTGTATCGATCATGGTTCCCAAAGTCTGAACGATGTTAGAAGACATCAAGTTGGAGACATGTTTCTCAATCACAAGCTTTTCTGGTGGCAATTCGTCTTCCTCTTGTTAGACCTGGCACGGTTCGGGTTCGGCTTCAGAACCAGTGGTTCCGGTTCCAAGGTTTGGTGGAACCGGCGGTTTGGAACCTTTTTTTTATTTTTATTTTTTATTTATTTATTTTTTTACATTACAAAATATTCCATTTTATTTATTAAAAAATAAAATGTTAGAAAAGGACATTACAAAGCATTGGGCTATGGCCCATAACCCTTGTCCAAATAATTATATTTTTCTTTGCATTCTCCTCCTTTTTATATAGGTTAGGCCTCTCTCCACTTCTCATATTTTTCCAATGTGGGATGTGAGATTTTTTTATCCTTTCTCTTCTAATTGTTTTATTTTTCTTTGTTGTTAATTCTATCATAGTATTTTTCCTTCTATGAAATATGGGAGGAATATTCTAAATTAAAACTTAATGTTTCAGATTCGGTTAATTTAGTAAGCTATATACTTAATTCGGTTTATGCGATGAATAATATGCCACATAATACCTCACTACTTACTTTTGTTGGATTTGGTAGAAACCTGAGTGAAATTGATTTACTAGTCTATTGCTAAAATTTCATTTGTTCATGTTTTGACCAGCTATTAAAGTTTGACCAGATATTTACTAGTCTATTTCTTTGTTCATTTGTTGGATTTGGAAGTCTATTAAAGTTTTTGTTGTTATTGTTATCATCTTTTTTTCTTCATTTGCGTTACTGTCATTATGGCCATAGTAGTAGGGAACAATATCCAATTTTTATGCTAATACATATTGAACTCATTAGTACTTAAATATGGTACTAGGTCCAAGATCAAAATGTCTAAAGTTAACTCTCTCACTTCTACTTGAATTTAGTAAGCTACAACTAGAATAGAAAGGAAAAGAAAATCTCACATCCCACATCGGATAAATGAGGGAAGTGGAGAGAGACCTAACCTATATAAAAAGGAAGAGAATGCAAAGGAAAATATACTAATTACTTTGACAAGGGTTATGGACTATGGTTCAATACTCTTCAATATCATTTTTTTTAAACATTTTATTTTTATAAATAAAGTGTAATTTAAAAAAAAAAAAAAATTTTGAAAAAAAAAAAAAAAAAAAAAAAACTTGGAACCGCCGGTTCGAATCGGAACCGGAACCACCGGTTCTAGTCCGGTTCGAACTGGCCGATTCCGTGAACCTTGGAACCGGAATCAGAATCAGAACCGACCTCCCTCGGTTTTGGTTCTGGTTCTGGTTCTTGAACCGAAACCAGAAAAATGGTTCCGGTTCCGGTTTCGATTCAGGCCGGTTCCGACGATTCAAACCGGAACCGTGCCAGGTCTACCTCTTGTACTGCCTTGTTATGTTTGATCGTCTTCCTCTTGTACGGCTCCATTCATTCCACTAGCGTGTCCTTCTGAGGGCATGTTTGTTTGTTGTGTCCTATTGTGTGACAGATGCTACACTTGCGATGGTAATCATCGGGGACAATTGTCCTGGGACCTTCATTAACCATAGGCTGATTCGAACACCGCCTACTATTATGTCCTGGTTCTCCACATCTTCTACACGACTGTGTGGTTGTCTTCTCCGAAGACGATGCGTGTCGACCCTCCATGGGGCGACCTGATTGTCTCTTCGTCTTTGGATTTAAAACCACCCGCGCTGCAATATCGGATGGAACTGCCCATGAAGAAGGATGGCCAACAGGCATAATAGGAACCGAGTATGCATCAATAAGTGTCTCCCTCAGGTAGTAGTCCGCACACAGAGATGTGAAATCCAAGTTCCGCTCCCTGCAACAATGAAAACAGTAAGATTCACGTTTGGTTATAGAAAAGCGTTAAATGTAACTTGTCATGTACCTTGTCGCTGCGAGTGCGTGTGAACAAGGTAAAAATTCCATTTGGAATTTGTTGCACGTGCAAGTCTTCCGGACTAAGTTAACCGTCCACTATTTTCCCTTGTATTTGACGGAGAATATGTTCCAGTCAACTGCATTTACGGTCATATAACTGTATTTCTCGACACGTTTCTGGGTCACCCCATGTGCTGTGTCGGTCAATCGATGATGCATGGACTGTGCAGATGTATGACGATCGTGAAACCACTTCTGTAGCATATTCCTAATGAACTCTGCTAGTGTCATTAGTGGCAGTTGTCGTGCGAATTTTAAGCATGGGTTTATGCACTCTACAACATTTATGGTTATCAACCTGTACCTTCTTTGGGGACAGTGAACGCAGGACCACTTGTGTGGACCAGCATCAATAGCATAATCGTATGCACCCTTATGCAGCTTACGTAACTCCTCCATGTGGCGATCATACTGGATTTCCCTGTACGACCTAGCAACGTTATCCATTATGTCGGCAACATCCTTTCTGTGGAAACGCTTCTTCATATTTTCACCAAAATGCCAACAACATATGGTATGGGTTGCATAAGGGAAGACTTTTGAAATCCCTGCTTCAATGCTGGCATGACGATCGGAAATGAAAACCAGATCATCTATATGACCAAAGGCCCCCCTCAAGCATTCTAAAGACCACTACCATGAATGGTTGTTTTTTGAGTCACCGTACCCAAAAGCAATTGGATACACCTGTTCATTTCCATCTTGTGCAGTTGCAACAAACATTGTACCCCCGAATCTTCCCTTCAAATGGGTACCATCAACTGCAATCACATGACGCATACACCTCCGAAAACCTCTAATTGAGGACCATAACGACATGAAAAAGTATAGGAATTTACCATCGTCTGTGCACTATAAGTCCGTGATTGTGCCAGGATTTTGCTATTCGAGAATGTATGCAAAAGATGGCAGCAGTTGGAAAGTTTCTTCATGCGTTCCATAGCTCAATGACAATGCATATTGCTGGGCATCATGTGCCTTACTGTACATGATTTGGATGCCATATATTATTTTCATATCGGCAATTATGTCATTGGGATGCATGAGACGACCATCATGTTGCTGAAGTCTAGGTGCAACGACTTCTCCGATTGTGACTGCACTAGCTTGTCGGTGCCGACGGTGAATCTCCTCCAACGGACAACTGTGTTCGTTGACAAAACTTCTGACTTGAAACTAAGTCCCTTCAGCTCTCCTCACCGCTCTTAATTTCCACGTATAGTCGTCAATGATGCAGACCAGATGTAAAGTTGTCTTATTCGACCTTTTCACCTTCCATTCAAAGTTCTGTCGCATTGAAAAATGGCTAACTAGCCTTTTCAAATCCTTTTTACTCGGAAAAAATTGACCTTTATAAATCATGGTTCTAAGTTCTTGCGATGCGAAGGTGCTGCTTGTACCAGTACCAGCACCAAACGAGTATGCATCTACTCCGGGAATAACCCACGTTGTCACATTATCAGAATCAGATGCTGTTACGTTATACCGGACCTCGAAAGTCCCAGCCATATCTGGTGCAGTGCAACTAACTCCTTGTACATGTCTACCATGTGTTTGAATTTGTTCAGGCTCTTCATCCACATTTTGCAGATCATCAACCTGTTCATTACTTGCATCATTATCCATGTCATGGTTCGGGCAATTGTTCTGCTCATTGTATTGCTCATTGTAATGCCCATTGTACTACTCATTGTACTGCTCAATTCAACAACCAAACACATCAACAATTTGAGGTTCAACTACATATGTATGGTCGACTGTTACCGGTGGGACACCACACATGTTTTCCCTACCTTCGGTGGCACTCCTTTAGGTGAACCCTTGGTTGCTACCGCTAAAGGATCCAAACTGTTGGGTATTTTCAGGACGAGGAATATCATTCCCTATCATATCTCCAGCTGTCCTCTCAGTTACATTGACACATACTTGTGGGATCACTCGATCTTCCCCCAGCATAAACTAGACATCGTCGTCATTCCTTATCAATGTGCGACATGTACTGCCAGGAATGATTGATATTGATGACAGATCAACAGTGAATTTGTTTTCATCATATTTCACAATGGTATGCACAATCGCCAATAATTCTTCGTAAGTCATATTCTTTGACACATACATTCCCCGGTTATCGGATCCAATAAACCTCTGACTTCCGTCGGGAAACTGCTCCCATCGACCGTTGTAAGATATTACAATCCTAACCCGATTCATGATTCTGTCAAATTATTCATCACAAACCATTAATAAAAACAGAGGACAAAAAAATATTTTCACATCTTACATTTACAAAGGCTTGGGTGAGGATAATGAAAAGGCTCGGAGAAGACTTCAAAAGTCTCGAAAATTTCTCTAAAAGGTTCGACACTTATTCATTTAAAGGTAAGGAAAAGTCTCGGTGAAGGAAAGAAAAGGCTCGGAAAAGGCCCGGTCAAGGCAAGAAAAGGCTCAGAAATTTCTATAAAAGGCTCGATACTTATTCATTTCAAAGGCAAGGAAAAGTCTCGGTGAAGGCAAGAAAAGGCTCGGAAAAGGCTCGGTCAAGGCAACAAAAGGCTCGAAAATTTCTATAAAAGGCTCGATACTTATTCATTTCAAAGGCAAGGAAAAGTCTCGGTGAAGGTAAGAAAAGGCTCGGAAAAGGCTCGGTCAAGGCAACAAAAGGCTTGGAAATTTCTATGAAAGGCTCGATACTTATTCATTTCAAAAGCTCGGAAAAGTCTCGGTGAAGGCAAGAAAAGGCTCGGAAAAGTCTCGGTGAAGGCAAGAAAAGGCTCGGAAAAGGCTCGGTCAAGGCAACAGAAGGCTCGGAAATTTCTATAATAGGCTCGATACTTATTCATTTCAAAGGTAAGGAAAAGTCTCGGTGAAAGCAAGAAAAGGCTCGGAAAAGGCTCGGTCAAGGCAACAAAAGTCTCGGAGATCCAACAAAAGATATAACAGTTTTCTATATAAACAAATGAAAATATGAACAAATTAACAGAAGTATTTGCCAGAAATATTACCTTGTTGTACTAAAGCACGTCCAAACGTTTTATAAGTTGAAGAAGAAAGCCGATCCAACCTTGAACTTTTATTTCTATAAACAGAGAGAGAGTCACTACGGAGAGAGAAAGTCTCATTTTTTTTTGGAAGTGTTGAGAGAGAAAAGTATAAACAGAATAACATAAATGAAGAACTAAGGGCAATTTTGGTAGTTCACCATAATTGGTGCCTTTTAAACTTAACTTATTAAAGTACTGACAAAGTCACCAAATCAGTTAAAAAGGGTGACATTTCCCACCATTTCCACATAAAATTAATATATAAAGACAAATTAAAAATTATAAACAAAACAATTAAAAAAATTCCTTAGAATTAGTATTTTAATATAAAATAAATAATTAAAAAATTATCATCAACCTTCCATCATCATCAATTCATCATCATCATCAATCTTCAACCTTAATGTATTTATGTAATACTTCATAAAGCTCTAAAAATTTAGTACCAAAACTGTATGGTGTGCCAAACATGCTCTCAATGTATTTATCAAATTGAAGCAGTGAATTTTTTATTATATTTTTTAAAATATTACAATAATTATAGATTTTGGGGGATGAGGACATACTCGAATCCACAACAAACCAACAGACCAACCTCATATTGTCTAAGAAAAGTGGTGAACTTGACCAAAAGCTTTTACACACAAGGAAAGAGTAAAAACAGCAAATATTCCTTTAAACGTGTTGTAAGTACTTGTAACAGTTTGCACCAGCTTTGACAATGATGAATTTTGATGAACTATGTTTTTACTCACATGGAGGAAGGAGGCAAGAAAGTGAATTGAAGATTTGTTGGTTCTCGGAAAGTCACAGGAAAGAGGCAAGAAAGTTCGTTGAAGAGTTTTTGTAATGGATCAGAAATTAAACGATTTTGATACTAGTTGTTGAAATATCAAATTGTTTAGTGTTACATCCATCTATCTATTATGAAAATCTAATGTATTGTGTCCTGCAATTTTTTGCTGCTCAAATTTAGTCTTGCAATTCGTCTCTATGGACAATTTATTATCGGCTGCTTCTTCTTCTTCCACCACTGGAAAGAGGCAATTCGTCTCTATGGACAATTCGTCTCTATGCTCAAATTAACACTGGACCCAATTCGTTTTATTCAGTACAAAACCCAAATATGTAAATTTATTGTTAAGGGATATTTCGGTGAATTTTTCCTATACTATATAATGTGAAAATCAAAACCCTAAACCTAAATTTTACCCTTTTCACCACCACAGCCGCTTTAATCCTTCAAAACTCTCTCTCTCTCTCTCTCTCTCTCTCTCTCTCTGTGTGTTTCAAAGTTAGGCTGTATGCTCTTCTTCTCCTTGTTGTTCTTCCGCTTCAAGGCCGATTTATGGTTCGTTTTATTCATAGTATTTTAAAAATTAATTCATAATCTTATTTTCTTGATTCATAACATTGTTATTCATAATTTGGGTTTGCTTTGGTTGGATTATTATTCAACTTTGGTATGTAATATTGACAAATTTTGCTTTTGTTGGTATTTCTAGTCCATATATAGCCATATAGGTGTTTTTTTATTCAAAAAAAAAAAAAGTGTTGGTTCCGATTCGATAACAGTGTGAGTTGATATCGCTTGTTTTTTTACTAGGGTTTATTGATAATTGAAATAAGCTGTTATTTTTCTATTTTTATTTGATTAGTTTATTGGTTTCTTATATTTACGCTTGAAAATATGGCCGTAGTAAGTTTAAGAATTTATATATTTGTTACTGGAATACTAAAATTAGATTATTGGGTGTCAGGTTTTTTCAATTAAAGTATAAGAGCAGTTTTCCAATTTTAGATCTGATTGTGAATGTCAATTTTTTTCTTTTACAATTTTGTGTTACTGTTAAATTTCTTTATTTCCTACCAAATGCAACCGGAGACATAAAAATCATGGATTTTTAAATTTTTGATTTTTATTTTGGGATGAAGTGGGGATGATTTTGTTGGTATATGGCCCATTTTTTTGATTTTGCCCAGGGGCCTTGGAATAGTCAGGACCGGCACTGGTCATCTTTATGATGCTTTGTGTCGAAAACAAATAAAAACCTTCATTGATTATGAACTTGAAAGATGAGATGAAATCTCGCCGTCTCTTTTGAAGGCTATTGAAGGATCAAAGATTGTGGTGGTCATTTTCTCAAAAGACTATTGCCATGTCTGTTTTCTATAAGGTTAATACATCTGATGTAAGGAAGCAGGCAGGGAGTTTCAAAGATTCATTTGCTAAGTATGAAAAAGAATCACAACAAGAGGTGCAAAAATGGAGAGAAGCTTTGACTAAAGCATCCAATTCACCTGGATGTGATTCCTCAATAACAAAGTAAATCTAACTCCTTACTTTACTTTATCCATTTAGAAAATTAAAAGTACTAATTTATGTTGAAAATAAGTAAACAAGAGTCCTCACCTCCATTTTTTTTTTTTTTTTTTTTTTGATGTAGTGGGTCTAAATTTATATTTTAATATTTTCATGTTATTTAATTCCATTTTCCTTTCCAAAACGGAGACCAAGTTGTTATTTTATATAATTTTAGTGGAAATTGACAAATCTATCCATCCAAATTATGTAAAAAGTGTTTTTACCTTATTTTATTATAATATATATGGTTTTTCCACAACTTTGACCACTTAATATGCTTTGCTTACTCACTAAGCAAATCAATCCAAGGCTCCACGTGGTCAATTGTTTGCCTATATATATATGTTTGTCTCATTTGTAAATGGTTTTACTGATAAGTGAGAACATCAATTACCAAAAATATCTCAAAGTAATTCTCTCATCTCTCGTCTCTTTATTAATCTCTTCTCTCACTCTCTCGCATCCCTCATCTCTCATATCTCTTCATTTATTTTTTATTCACTCTATTATATATTCTTCAATTGATCTTCTCATATTCTTCATCTATTTCTTCATCTCTTTCATAACACGTTATCAGCACGATTGCATGTAAGCAAAAAGGATCCCCTGATGGGTGATTTACTTACATCTCAACACTCTGGACCTATATACAGTTTCGTATAACAATATGGCTTATGCCGTTAACGAAATACATATATAGTTCTGGATTTATTTATTTATTCTGTTTAAATATCTGTATTTAATTATATGCAATATATGAGACTGACTTATGCTGTGTCTCGGGATTGGCTTATGCTGTGTCTCGGGATTGGCTTATGCTGTGTCTCGGGATTGGCTTATGCTGTGTCTCGAGACTGGCTTATGCTGTGTCTCGGGACTGGCTTATGCTGTGTCTTCAGATAAATTGTTTTAATATTTAGTATTTATTTTTATGCAATATATGAGACTGGCTTATGCTGTATCTCCAGATAAATTGTTTTAATTCATTATGCTCTTTAATTATATTCACACTAAATTAAATTTACAATTAAATTTTCAGAAAAAGAAAGTTGTAAGCATGGCTAAACTTGCAAATCTGAAGTTTGATGCACTCCAAGTTTCAGGAGACAATTATATGTCTTGGGTTATTGATGCGGGGTTATACTTAAAATCCCAAGGCCTGTATTATACCATTGATGATGGTAGCGAGGCTAATGAACAGGACAGATCCACAGCGATGGTGATACTTCGTCATCACTTACATGAAAATTTAAAAGCTCAATATCTTACTGTCACAGAACCTGAAGATTTATGGCAAGAGCTAAAAGATCGTTATGATCATTAGCATGATGTAATATTACCAAATGCTAGATATGAATGGCAGCATTTACGATTTCAGGACTATAAATCAGTTTCTGAATATAATTCTGCTCTGTTTAGAATCACCACAAGGTTGAAATTGTGTGGTCAAGAGGTATCTGAAAATGACATGTTGGAAAAGACTCTCACAACTTTCCATGCCTCAAACATAATATTGCAACAGCAATATCGAGAATGTAGATTCTCAAAAATATTCAGAACTGATCTCATGCCTTTTAGTAGCAGAAAAAAAATAATGAGCTACTAATAAAAAATCACGGATCACACCCGACTAGTTCTATAGCATTCCCAGAAGTGAATGTTAATACTGTCGGATATCGTGGTCGAGGTCGAGGTCGAGGTCGAGGTCGTGGTCGTGGTCATGGTCATGGTCATGGTCATGGTCATGGTCATGGTCATGGTCATGGTCGAGGCCGTGGGTATAATCGTAATTCTGATCATGGCCGTGGTAATGGTTATAATCCTAATCGCGGTCGTAATCTTGGCCGGGGCCGTGGTCGTAGTTTTAAAAAAGGGCGTGGTAATCCTGCATCAGGTGGTTATAATCAAAACTCTCAGCAGAAGTGGAATGTTTATGAATCTAAACAGTATAATGAAAAAAATGTTCAAAATAGGCCTAATGTGAATGACAGTGTTTGTTTTAGGTGTGGGTGTTATAATCATTAGTCAAATGAATGTAAAACACCTAAACACCTGGTGGATTTGTATCAAGCATCAATCAGTGGAAAGGGAAAGAAACCTGAAACTCATTTCATTGAAGATTCATATCCTAGAGATATTACACATCTCAATGTTACAGATTTCTTTCCAGACCCGAAAGATATGCCAGCTGCTTCAATTGGCGATGGGAATGTCCATACCAATTAAATACTACTTATAGTAGTAGTATTTTGTTATTTTGTTTATGTAAAATATTTCCAATGCAATATATATACTTTTGAATCACTTTGTGTGATATGCATTTTATTTTTCTTTATGAAGCATACAAAATGAATCCAAACGATAAATTGGGGGTTATTGAAAAGCAAGAAGCAGAAGATATATGTTTAGTTGATAGTGCAACAACTCATACAATTCTGCAGAGCCAGAAATATTTTATAAATTTAACTTTACTCAGAGCAAATGTTAATACAGTATCAGGTCCAACGGATCTGGTAGAAGGCTCTGGAAGAGCCATGATATTATTATCAAACAATACTAAAATATGTATCGATGATGCATTATATTCAAGTAGATCCAGAAGGAATCTGCTTAGTTTCAAATATATACGGAGGAATGGATATCATATTGAAACTATGAATAAAGATAATATTGAATATCTATGCATTACTTCTCATGATTCACTCCAGAAACTCATTATAGAAAAACTGCGTGCTTTATCTTCTGGACCATATTACACTATTATCAAAGGTGTAGAAGTTTATGCAGTTGTGAATCAGAAATTCTCAGATCAAAAAATGTTTGTACTTTGGCATGACCGTCTCGGTTACCCAGGATCTACAATGATACGTAGAATCATTGAGAATTCTCAAGGGCATCCATTAAAGAACCAAAAGATTCCTTTATCTCATGAGAATTTATGTATTGCATATTCCCAAGGGAAATTAACAATAAAACCATCTTTTTCTAAAATTGGTTTTGAATCCCCATCATTTTTACAAAGAATTCAAGGGGATATATGTGGACCTATTCATCCATCAAGTGGACCATTTCGTTATTTTATGGTTCTAGTTGACGCATCTGTCAGATGGTCACATGTATGCTTATTATCAACACGTAATGTTGCTTTTGCAAGATTACTTGCACAGATTATTAGGCTTCGGGCTCATTTTCCCGATTATTCAATTAAATCCATACGCCTTGATAATGTTGGTGAATTTACTTCCAAGGCATTTGATGAATATTGCAAAGTGGCTGGAATTGATGTTGAACATCCAGTTCTACATGTTCATACTCATAATGGATTAGCAGAATCACTCATTAAACGTGTCCAGATAATTACAAGGACTTTACTATTGTGAACACAATTACCGATTTCTGTATGGGGGCATGCAATTTTACATGCCGCTACATTAATTCGGCTTCGGCCCACTGCTTATCATCAGTATTCACCAGTACAACTTGTACTTGGTCATCAACCAGATATATCTCATTTACGTACATTTGGGTATGCGGTATATGTCCCAATTGTACCAACAAAAAGAACTAAAATGGGACCCCAAAGGCGTTTGGGAATATATGTTGGTCTTGATTCACCATCAATTATTAGATATCTGGAACCCTTGACTGGTGATCTTTTTACAGCACGGTTTACAGATTGTCATTTTGATGAAACAAATTTCCCATCATTAGGGGAAAGAAAAATTTCTTTTGAAGAAAAGCATGAACTTTCCTGGAAAGTTCCTAGTCTAATTCATTTAGACCCATACACATCTCAATGTGAGAATGAAGTAGGTAAGATAATACATCTTCAAGCAATAGCAAATCAGTTACCAGATGCATTTACAGATGTTACTAGGGTAACGAAATCATACATACCAGCTGTTAATGTACTAGCACGGGTGATTATTCCAGAGAAACAATCTAAACAAATTATAGCAAAAGAATCATCTAATGCACACCAGAAGCATGGTAGACCGATTGGCTCAAAAGATATTGTTCCTCGAAAAAGGAAAATAAATAAATCCACTTTCTCTAAGTTAACTCCAGAAGAGTTAAATGTCCCTAAAGGGACACAAGCTACTAAAGTGATAAAATCCCCTATGGAGGAAAGAATCTCTGAAGAGATACAAGAATGTAGAAATAAGAAAATTTCTATAAATTATACAAGAGAATTGTGGAATCGTGAAGAAACAATCATCGATGATGTATTTTCATACACAGTCGCAACTGAAATTATAAATGATGATTATGAACCTCATAATCTCGATGATTGTAGACAAAGGTCTGATTGGCCTAAATGGGAAGAAGCAATTCAAACAGATGACTTCAATGGCCAAACGTGAAGTATTTGGGTCAATAATCCAGACACCTGAAAACGTCAAACCTGTTGGGTACAAATGGGTTTTTGTACGAAAATGTAATGAGAAAAACGAGGTCGTGAGATATAAGGCATGACTCGTAGCACATGGTTTCTCACAGAGACCTGGCATCGATTTTGATGAAACATATTCACCAGTGATGGATACAATTACGTTTCGATTTCTAATAAGCATGGCTATCTTAGAAAGACTTGAAATGCATCTAATGGACGTAGTGAATGCTTATCTATATGGTTAACTGGATTTAGATATTTACATGAAAATCCATGAAGGGTTCAAAATGCCAGAATCATGTAACTCAAGACCTCGTAATTTGTATTCGATAAAATCACAAAGGTCTTTATATGGATTAAAACAATCTGGACGAATGTGGTACAACCGTCTAAGTAAATATCTGATAAATTAAGGATATATTAATAATCCTATATGTCCATGTGTTTTCATTAAGAAATCAGAATCTGGATTTGCTATTGTAGCAGTTTATGTTGATGATATGAATTTAATTGGAACCCCTAGAGAACTTTAGAAAACTACTGAATACTTGAAAAAGGAATTCGAAATGAAAGATCTGGGAAAGACAAAATATTGTCTCGGCCTTGAGATCGAGCATAGATCAAATAGAGTACTTGTCCACCAATTAGTATATACTGAAAAGATTTTAAAAAGATTCTATATGGATAAGGCTCATCCATTAAGTACTCATATGGTTGTTAGGACTCTTGATCCTAAAAAAGATCCATTCCGTCCAAAAGAAAATGATGAAAAGATACTTGGTCCTGAGGTACCATATCTTAATGCGATTGGTGCTTTATTATATTTGGCTCAGTGTACTAGACCAGATATTGCATTCTCTGTGAATGTACTGGCTAGATTTAGCTCAGCACCAACTCGAAGGCATTGGAATGGAATCAAATATCTTTTCCGTTACCTTAGTGGAACGAAAGATTTAGGATTATTTTATACAAAGTCTAACAATTTTTTAGGTTTACTTGGTTATGCTGATGCCGGGTATCTGTCTGATCCCCACAAAGCTCGTTCACAAACGGGATATGTTTTTACATATAATGGCACAGCAATATAATGGCACAGCAATATCATGGCGCTCCATGAAACAGAATTTGGTTGCTACATCATCTAATCATTCTGAAATCATCGCATTTCACGAAGCAAGTCAGGAATGCGTTTGGCTAAGGTCAGTTATTCATCATATTCAAAATACTTGTGGATTTTCATTATCTACAGAAATGCCAACACAGATATTTGAAGATAATGTGGCTTGCATTGCTCAAATTAGAGGGGGATATATCAAAGGAGATAGAACCAAACATATTTCTCATAAATTTTTCTATACTCATGAGCTTCAACAGAGCCGACAAATTGATGTTAAGCAAATACGGTCTACAAATAACCTTGCAGATCTGTTTACCAAATCATTGCCTACATCAACTTTTGAGAAGCTAGTATATGGAATAGGCATGCGTCGACTTTCTAAATTACAAGATTAAATGCTGAAGTTTTATGAGGGGGAGCGTTCAATCAGGGGGAGCAAAGTTTTGAATGGACATATGTGCACTATACTCTTTTTCCCTTCGATCAGGTTTTTTCCCACTGGGTTTTCCTGACAAGGTTTTTAATGAGATAGTTTTTAATGTCCAACCCCCCACTAGATCCAGAAGGTCATTGTATGTATTTTAACTAGGTTTTGTCTCATTGGGTTTTTCCTAGAAAATTACAATTAAAGTGGTGGAAAATCCAAGGAGGAGTATTATAATATATATGGTTTTTCCATAACTTTGACCACTTAATATGCTTTGCTTACTCACTAAGCAAATCAATCCAAGGCTCCACGTGGTCAATTGTTTGCCTATATATATATGTTTGTCTCATTTGTAAATGGTTTTACTGATAAGTGAGAACATCAATTACCAAAAATATCTCAAAGTAATTCTCTTATCTCTCATCTCTTTATTAATCTCTTCTCTCACTCTCTCGCATCCCTCATCTCTCATCTCTCATCATTTATTTTTTATTCACTCTATTATATATTCTTCAATTGATCTTCTCATATTCTTCATCTATTTCTTCATCTCTTTCATAACATATTTTAAATTTTAATGGTTTATAATCATCTTTCAATAATTTCTTTGAATCCCTATCCAAAATTACACGAATACCCTCCGGGCACTTAATTTTTTAATTCTTCTATCTTTCTTTCTTTTTTCTTCTTCTCTTCCACAACAATTCTATTCTTCTCTTCCTCTCTTTCCTTCTTTCTCTTCTTCTTCCATTATCTAACTTGACAAAGATTTGAATTTGATTTTTACAAAAAAATTTGCTTTGAAAACTCAGATCTTCAATTAAGCTTAGTTCCGTCATTGAGCTGAAGATTTGAGGGAAGTTGTTTAGGGAAGTTTTTGGACAAAACCAATTGAATTGGGCTCTCGAAGTGGTTAGGGTGTGTAAAATCTATTAGGTTTGCATATTATTTCTTGTTCCTTATAGTTTATATAACATGGTTTTGTGTTATTGCAATAATTTGGGTTCTATTTGGCATGATTCGTCGATTTTTCTAAGATTTCGATATTTCCAAAAGGTTTCACAAAAACGTGAAACCTTGGCAGAAAACATGAAACCTTATACTTTTCCCAAAAAACATGAAACCTTAGATTTTTTCACAGAAAAATGTTTTTTAGCTCAGAATATGTAAAACCTTATACTTTTCAATATATATATATATATATATATATATATATTCATAAAAATGTGCAAAAAATAAGGTTTTACGTTTAAGTCTTCCCTGAAGGTTTCACTTTTTTTACGTTTCCAACGAAAGTTTCACGGTTTCACTTTTTTTTTTTTTACCTAGGTTTCACGTCTTTTCAAATTTTCTTTCCTATGAACAACTCATTTCACATTTCATCAATTTTTAATTCCTAAAATCATCCTCAAATCAATTCAACAAACCCAAACAATACAAATTATGGCTACATTTCATTATTTTCTAATCCCTAACCAACATTCTAACATCAAATAACATAAATAATAAAAATAAATAAATAAATAAAAAACATGGAATCATGACCAAAATTACACAACCAAATCTTAGTTTTTTATCACTTTGAAAACAAAGTTCTCCAACAGATAATGGGCTTCGACAGACTCCTATCGGCGGGGGTTGCCTCTCTGGTGTCGTCTGCACCACGTGCGCTGTCATTTCTCCTCTTCGTGGTGGTCTCTCCTCAACGACGGTGGTCATTACTCGATGATAATGATCTCTCTCTCTCTCTCTCTCTCTCTCTCTCTTCTAGTTACTGGTTGAACAAGAAGAGAGGCTGAGATTTTTATTTTTATTTTTATTTTTTATCTTTTATCTTTTTTTTATGTAGGGGTATTTTAGTAATAATGCAAAAACAAGGTATTAACCACCAAAAATGATCAAAAAGAATCAAGGGAGCACTTTCCCCAGCATACTGCGACAGAGCCAGAGCCGAAGCCGAAGCGGGATTTCCTGGTCCACCTAGGTTCTCCTTGACCCAGATACAACCGGGCCTGGCGTGACCTCTTTTCGCCCTCTAACATTGATCCTCGAGGAATACCCAGTTCTCGATCCAACCGGGACCACCTTGGTCTCGCAGCAGTTGGATCCAGCATAACCTTGTTTTGTCCTCCAACATTCACTCCGTAGAGGCACCGTGACTCCCAGTACAACCGGGATCCTTGATACAGCTGAGGCCAACCATCACACCACGATGGCCCGACACGCCAAACCAAGCCAAATGTGGTCAAACTGGGCTTTCCAAAGCCCCCCAAGAAGACCAGGATGCCCTAAATACTAAAGAACAATTTAGAATCACCACCAAAGGTCACTAACAAACCCGTGAGGGGCTAATGCAAGCCCCAGCAGAATGCCAAACCTAACTAAGGAAGAAACCCAACAGAGGACAAGGGTAGGTGGCATTAACTCCGCTCTGTTGACAATGGAAGAGAAAGATAAGGAATCAATGGTCTCGATCATGCTCCATCGACCAACACCAACGGTCCGATGGTGGTCCAGCTCAGCCCTACCAAAGGTCAACCTCAATTATCACCAAAGAAGGAACCTGAGTTCTAGCAAATAAGAGGGATGCAAAAAGCACCTGGGTAGAAAGGGGAAACAATAGAAAGAAACGCTTGACAGTGGTAGCATGACAAACGCTGGCACTGTCCCCCCAACGAGCTCCACTTGTGAAAGAGACCTGTCCAACCAGCTCAAGCACCTTTAGCCAATCAGAATCGAGGGAAGCGCCATATAACCGCCTACGAAGCACCCACGTGGACACTAGGGCATAGGTGGAACCATCCTGGCCAACCAAGGCACGTGTTACACCTATGCCCGATGCAGATAAACGGTGGGGATCTCCTGATTATTATCCTGCCTAAAAGAGAGGTCTCCCTGTAACCCCCAGTTTTTTTAAGAGTAATGCAGCGAAAGAAATTTTATTACTTAAAATATATTGTTTGAATCATATTCGAACAAAAATGGTCTTTAAAAAAAATATTTAAGCGACTTAATAAACTTGTGCAATATATAAGAATAAAAGGAAGTAAGATTCGTAATCATACCTCAAGGCTAACTCCATCGTTCTTTCACTTCTTGAATTCGCTTTCCGATTTGTACCACCAAATCTTCCTCCCTATCTCTCGTGTTCCGGCAACTGCGTGTGGGCACGTCACGACCTTCAGGAGGTTGAATGGAGGTATGAAACTATTATGGCGTGTCTAATTATATATAGGAGGAGGAGGAGAGAGGGGGGGGGGGGGGGGGGGTGAATAGATTTTAATCAAGTCATATTACCAAATTTTCTTGATTAGTCAATATTCAATAAAAAAACCCCTATTTAGTCAAAACTACAATCAAGTGTAAAATGGGAAAATTAAATAACACTTGATTTTTACGTGAAAACCTTCAACAAGGAAAAACCACAGGATAATATGTGCGCCACACACGATCCTCAAATCCACTATTTGTAATGGTGTTTACAACCTAGGTTGACCACGTCAAACCCTACACGGTCACTAACCCACCACTACTACCCAACGGGCCTTTAATAGCAAACATAGATCAATTTGCTTGCTCACTAAACAACCTTAGCCACAAGACTTAGGTGGCGTTTGGTTGGCTGGAATAGAATGGAATGGAATGGATTGGAATGGATTCCATTCTCAATATTTGGTTGGTTAAAATCCAATGGAATGGGCATTCCATTGGAATGGGCATTCCATCATTTTGGTGGAATGGGCATTCCATCCAAAAACCAATGGAATGCCCATTCCATTCCAAACTAAAAAATTTATTCTATAAATACCCTTCTTTCCAAAAATAATATATTATCATTATATATTATATTTATGATATATAAATATATATTATTATAATATATATAACAATATATAAATATATATAATATAATATATTTATATATTTATATTATTATATATATTACATATATATATATATATATATATATATATATATATATATATTATATAAATATATTATTATATATATATATAATATATAATATAATTATATATTATATATATATATTAATATATATTATATAAATATATTATTATATATAATATAATATAATATAATATATATATTTTATATTATATATTATATATATTATATTATTTTATATTAATATATATATTATTATATTAAATAATATTTAATTATATATATAATATTATTATGTAATATATATATATATATATATATATATATATATATATATATATATATAATTTTATTATAATATTTATTATATATATAATATGTATTTTATTACAATATATATATATACTTTCATATTTTATTATTATTATCCATAATATATCATGTTATTATAATTGTTTTGTAATTAGGGGTATTTTGGTCAAAATACAGTTAATTTCATTCCATTCAGTTATTAACCAAACAAAATAATACTGATTCAAATACTGATTCAAATACTAATTCTACAGTCCCAACCAAACAAAGGAATCAGCTTTCCATTCCATTCCATTCCATTCCATTCCAATTCCAATTCCCATTCCCATTACCATTACCATTCCAATTCCCATTCCCATTACCATTTTACCATGGTAACCAAACGCCACCTTAATTCTCACTAAAGAGATCAACAACCTAAGTGAATATCATGATATTCAATTATGCAGTTAATGCTAGGTTACACTAAATGCTTATCTAGGATGAAGTATGACAATAATCACTGTTGTATGCATAAATTCGCCAACCCGACACGTCATCAAAAAGAGTCAATAAAGATTGCCACGTCACTCATTGACCGGGTCAATAAAGGAAATGTGACAAGTCAATGTCAAAATACCTCGAAACCAAAAAAGTCAGAAACACGCTCGCCGAAACTGGATATGTACTCGCCGAAACTGGATATATGGTCGCCGAAGAAACGAAACCCAGAAATAAATGTACTCGCTGCACCAGCATATTGGGCCTAAACCGACTCGGCAGAAACACGGAAATAAACCCTACACTTTAGAAAACCCATAAACAACAAGGAATCAAGGGAGGAAAAGGTGAAGACCTATCTGTATCCGTAACAACGTGGGATTCCCAGTATGAATCTGAAAGGAGATCCTACTACGAGTAGGACTAAAATCAAGGGAAAAACCCTAAATATCATGTATAAATAGAACCACCTATCTCTCGAGAAGGGGGTTCAAAAAAGAGAGAGAAAAGAGAGAAAAAAGAAAGCAACTGTAAGAGAGATCTAAGCGTGTAATAAGGCAACGAAAACCTAGTATTATTTTTCTGCCCTCAGGGGCGCTGTGGTTTTTTCCCGTTCAAGGGTTCTCCACGTAAAATCTATCTTTTGCATACGTTCTTAATTTTCTTGTTTTATATTAAATTGATATAATTGTTGAGTGCGTGGCAATCCAAAAATCACCGTCAACAATTAGCGCTAGAAGGAGGGGATTTACAAAAAACTTCGAGGAACCCTTGTGAATTAAAGAACATGAACATGAACATGAGCAACGACAGTGATAGAGACGTTAACTCCAGCGGAGATCAGGTTATTGAACCAGCTGCGCCGACAGGAGATAGGGCAGTAACGATCGGGGAACAATCGGCGGCAACACCAGGGACTAGGGCCGCCGACCCTGGGATTCTGCAGCACTTCCAAGCTGCGTTGGTAAACCTAATCAGCGAAGCCAACAAGATAGGGCTTTCGCTTCCCATCGGTTTGGGAGTTTCATCCCCTTATGAGTTAACTACCCCTAGAATCCATCCTCCCGGAAAGCTACGATCAGAAGTTCACATCG
The DNA here is from genome assembly GCA_008009225.1 of Acer yangbiense. NCBI lineage: Eukaryota > Viridiplantae > Streptophyta > Magnoliopsida > Sapindales > Sapindaceae > Acer > Acer yangbiense. Next base: position 41,213,742 of record CM017770.1, read on the forward strand.
CAATCCCTGATACTCAAGCAAGACAATCCGCCGAGGAGACTCCCCAGGACCACCCAGAGTATTTCGAAAGGAGAAAACAAAGGAAAGGAAAGGAAAAGGTGTGATGAATGAAGAATCCAGAGAGGAGCGAGACCAGGCGCAGACACATGGGGTCAATTCCAGTGACACATACTAACGGAACCGACGGAGACACCGTTCTATCTCGTCTGAAGATAAGAGTCCGCGTCCACAAAGAGAGTTACGGTCTAAAAGAGCACGGCGAAGGAGATCCGAAAGCACAGAAGATCGAAGGAGCCCGGATAATAGGAACAACCATGGGAGAATGACAATTAAGAGCAGACTTGATCCAGCAGGAGAGCCAATTGGTCAGCGAGATGTCACCCTACAAGAGCTATCAAGAAAGGTTTCAGCGATGGCACGAAGGTACGGTCGTAACGTATCTTCAGATGATGAGTCAGACAGCCCATTCATTGCTGATATTGCTCGCACCCAGTTCCCAGACAGATTTAGAATGCCAACCATTGAGCAGTACAAAGAGAACAGGGACCCGAAGGAGCATGTTCGCCGATTCCGCAACATCATGGCCCAGTATTCATCTAATGACGGGCTTTTATGCCTCACTTTCCCTCAAACGTTCGGCGATCTCGCCTCTAGGTGGTTTGGAAGACTTCTGCCCGGAAGTATAAGCAGTTTCTCAAACCTCAGCAAGGCGTTCATAAGACAGTTCATGGGGAGCGTGCAGAGAAGGAAGTCACTCGCTCATCTATCAAATTTGAAACAGGAGCACAATGAGTCAATTAAGAAGTACCTAGCCAGATTTGGTAAGGAAGTTGCTCAAATTGAAGATGCCAGCGATGTAGCTGTGATCGCCGCTTTCACCAATGGGTTACAAAGCGGGCGATTATCTTTTGACCTGCGAAGAGAGAGACCAAAAACTTATGAGGAGATGATGGAAATAGCTGGCGACTATGCATTAGCAGAAGAAGAAGAAGTAGCACAAGGGGGTAGCTACGTGCATGGACACAAACCTGACTCAAAATCGGATCGAAAGGATGACAAGAAGACGGTATCACGTGATCGCCAGAGAGACGAGAAAGGCCAAAAGGGGCACTCGAGAGAAAGCAAAGGAAATCCTCGAGCCAGTAGGTTTCGAGGAAGGTACAACCATTACACCCCTTTAACCGGCGATCAAGAGGAGATATTTTCTGTGGTGGAAGACAAAGGACTCGCTAAATACCCTCGACAGCAGTCAGCGAATGCCAGGAGAGACACAACTAAGTACTGCCGATTCCACAAAGATCATGGGCATGAAACCTCAAAGTGTTTCCAGCTGCGTGACCACATTGAAAGTTTGATCAGAGATGGGCACCTGAAGGATTTTGCTTTGAAGGGAGATAAATATGGTGGTCGCCAGGATAGCCGCCAAGGAAACGGGCAGGAAAGGAAAAGTCCAAGGGGGAACAGCCCTAACGCCACCATAAACACCATTTTCGGCGGACCTCATACTGGGAGAAGCAATCGAGAAAGGATGTCAGAAGTTCGAGAAGTAATGTATGAAAGCAGAAGCATGGAGATCAATTCCGTACAGAGAAGCCCCAAGAAGGGAAGAGAAGGACATGACCCTATAACATTTACAGCAGAAGACTCAGACGGGATAGATGCAAAACCTAACGATGCAATCGTCGTGGGGGTTCGAATAGCCCATAGGGATGTCCTTCGGGTGATGATTGACAATGGAAGTTCAGCCGATATCTTAAGTGCCAGAGTATATGATGAATTGCGGCTGGACAGAAAAGATCTCGAACCATTCCATGTACCACTAAAGGGATTTGGTGGCGCAGAAGTTAGGTCGTTAGGAACTGTTAAACTGCCGGTGAGATTTGGTACAGCACCATGCCGGCGAACAATCCTTTTGGACTTTGTCGTGGTTGACATCCACAATTGGCCGTATAATGCTTTACTTGGCCGACCGTTTCTTAACAAAGCTCGAGCTGTCACTTCAACCCATGCATTGAAAATAAAATTCCCTACAGAATTTGGTGTCGGAGAATTGAGAGGGTCACAGGAGATGGCTCGCCGCGCCAACCTATCAATCTTCAAAGATAAAGCAGGGATGGAAACCTTAAACATATTCGAAGTGGACAGGGAGGTGCAGGAAGATAGTCCGGGAAACTTCGAACTGGACCCAAGGGACAAAACGAGCAGAGAGAAAGAAGAACCAACTGAGTCAGTTATTCTAGACGAAGCGGAACCAGACAAAACAGTAAAGATCGGAGCAAGGCTGGCTAAACAAGTTAAGAAAGATGTGACAAACTTGTTGAAGGAATATAGGGGGATTTTCGCTTGGTGCCACGAAGACATGCCAGGGATTGATAGAAGTGTAATTTCGCACAATCTGGCTGTGAATGAGAAATGCAAGCCGGTTGTGCAAAAAAGGAGGAGTTTCAACCCAGAAAGAAGTGCAGCGATAAAGGAGGAAGTATCAAAATTGCTCGCCGCAAGGTCAATCAGAGAAGTTAAATACCCAAATGGGTGGCGAATGTGGTCTTAGTGAAAAAGAAAAACAATCAATGGAGGATGTGCGTCGACTTCACCGATCTGAATAAAGCCTGCCCCAAGGATAGCTTCCCGCTACCAAGGATTGACCAGTTAGTCGATGCAACAGCTGGACATGAAACGTTGAGCTTCATGGATGCATATTCAGGATATAACCAAATAAAGATGCACAAAGCCAGACGAAGAGAAGACAGCGTTCACCACAGATCAGGGGTTGTATTGTTACACGGTCATGCCATTCGGCCTAAAAAACGCTGGGGCAACTTACCAGCGCTTGGTCAACAGAATGTTCGCCAGACAAATCGGGAGAAATATGGAAGTCTACGTTGACGATATGCTAACAAAAAGCACCACAGCGGATAGACATACAGATGACCTGAGGGAAACATTCGACGTGCTGGTCAAGTATGGAATGAAGTTGAATCCAGCAAAATGCGTATTCGGCGTACCATCTGGGAGGTTTCTCGGATATCAAGTACATCAAAGGGGAATAGAGGTGAACCCTGAAAAAATCCAAGCACTAGCAAAAATGGTCTCGCCAAGAACTCTGAAAGACGTTCAAAAACTCACAGGGTGCTTAGCATCGCTGAGCAGATTCATAGCCAAATCAACAGACCGATGCCTACCATTTTTCAAAGCTCTAAAAAAGGGAAAGGGAATCGAGTGGAATGAGGAGTGTGAAAAGGCTTTCCAAGCCTTGAAAGATTACCTGGGGCAAGCACCGCTGCTATCAAAACCAGAAACAGGAGAAACATTGTACATGTACTTGTCCGTCTCTGGAGCAGCCACAAGTTCCGTGCTAGTAAAACAGGAAGATGGGATCCAGAAACCAATATACTACACCAGCAAAGCACTGTTGCCAGCCGAAACCAGATACTCGCCGGCTGAAAAATTGGCACTAGCTCTAATAACAGCAGCGAGGAAACTGAGGCCATATTTCCAGGCTCATAAAATCAGAGTATACACCAACTGCCCACTGAAGTTAATCCTGCAGAAACCAGAAGTATCCGGTCGATTAACAAAGTGGGCAATCGAGTTAAGTGAATTCGATGTAGAGTACCTCCCAAGGACAGCAATTAAAGCCCAGGCAGTGGCAGACTTTGTAGCAGAGTTCACCGAACCAAACGTGGAAGTAGCGAGAATGATGGAGGAACAAAATAAAAAAATATATAAATGGCAACTCCGCGTTGACGGCTCATCAAACACGCATGGCAGCGGGGCAGGGGTAGTAGTGTCAACCCCAGAAGGAGATTCAGTCGAATGTGCCTTGCGTTTTGACTTCAAAGCTACCAACAATCAAGCCGAGTACGAGGCACTCATAGCAGGTTTAAAAATTAGCACAGTCCTAGGAGCAGACGAAGTGGAAGTTTTTAGCGACTCTCAAGTTGTTGTCAATCAAGTACTAGATGAATACCAAGCAAGAGATGAGAGCATGATCACCTACCTGGAATTGGCAAAGGAGCTATTAAAAAGATTTAAAGAATACAGGATTGTTCATGTCCCCCGAGAAGAAAACGAGAAAGCTGATGCCTTGGCCAAACTGGCATCTGCCACAATCAGCATCTGGCCCAAAAATATTTCTATGATCCGCTTATTACAGCCGAGTATAGTTAAAACAAAGGAAGTTGGGGCAGTCTTTGGCGAAAGGGACAGCTGGATCACACCAATCAAAGAATATCTCATCAATGATGTACTCCCAAGTGACCCGTTAGAAGCAAAGCGGCTGAAGTACAGAGCTACAAGATACTCAGTACTCAATGGAGAACTGTACAAAAGGGGATACTCGAGGGCACTGCAGAGATGTGTTGGGCCTGAAGAAGCAGAAGGTATCCTGAGAAGCATACATAGTGGAAATTGTGGGAACCACGCTGGGGGCGCCAGTCTAGCCCACAAAACATTAAGGCAGGGTTTTTACTGGCCAACACTGTTCGCCGACTCCAAAAGGGTGGCAGCGAGATGTGAGGCTTGTCAGAAAATTGCTAATAACATCCGACAGCCACCTGAACTCTTGCAAAGTATTACCTCGCCTTGGCCGTTCGCCATGTGGGGAATTGACTTGATCGACCCAATGCCAACAGCAACTGGAGGAGCAAAACATGCCATAGTAGCTGTGGATTATTTTACAAAATGGGTAGAAGCCGAGCCATTGGTACACATAACTGAAGCAAACACTGTAAGCTTTGTGAAGAAAAATATCCTTTACAGATTCGGGATACCAAACACCATCATCACGGACAATGGGACCCAATTCGACGGGAGGAAATTCAGAGAGCTATGTGATAAGTACGGCATCAACAACTACTATGCCTCTCCAGCACACCCACAGACGAATGGCCAGACTGAAGCAGTAAACAAAATCATAAAACATAACCTGAAGGCTAAATTGGCAGTTAAAAAGGGCAGCTGGGCAGACGAATTACCACAGGTACTTTGGGCATACCGAACCACAGAAAGGAGTTCAACAGGCGAGACCCCATATTCCATGGCATATGGAGCTGAAGCTGTCATTCCCGTGGAAACATCTTTTTCTTCGCCGAGGGTGCAACTTTTTCAGCCAGAAATCAACATTGATATGCTAAAGTGCGGCCTAGATGAGTTAGAGGAAAGAAGAGAGCGCGCGCAAATAAGGAATACTGCGTACCAACATATGGTAGCCAGATATTACAACTCACATGTGCGTGAAAGAAGGTTCTCGCTGGGCGACTTAGTGCTGAAAAGGGTGAACCAAGGAACAAAAGACAAAGCTGCAGGGTCACTCGCAGACAAATGGGAGGGGCCTTATCAGATTACAGGCATAGCTGGCCACGGGGCATATCTCATCACTCGAGAAGGTTTTGGCGAACTACCCCGTCCATGCAATGCGCAGTACTTGAAGATATATTATCCATAACTTGGGGGTCAAATTTAGAATTGGTGTGAACCTTTTATTTTTTCTTAGAACAGTTTTTGTTTTAGTATTTGTTTTCTTTTCTTTGTGATTATGTTAACAAAGTTGCAGGAATTATCCAAATAAAGAGTAATTTATTACTGAGAAATCGCGACTTGACTCGCCAATTACAAAAGGACACTCACCGACATATGTCAATACCATTGCGTAAAGACGAGTTTCGTACTCGCAGCAGTGAGAATAAGTGACAACTCAACGAAATTAAAAGCAAGCCAAAAGCGACCTAGTCGCCATAGCCCAAGCTACAGAAATTGGGGATCGCCCCCACAAGGAGAATAAGATCTCCGGAGAAAAACTTGGTGTGGGCAAATACGCCCTGAATAAGTACCAAGTACGCCAGAACTCAGCAATGGCAGCTGAATAAATAAAAACATATTAAAAACTTGGTGTATGGTCGGATACGTCCTGACAAACACTAAGTACGCCAAAATCCAACAATGGCAGCTGAATACAAAATAAGTTAAAAACTTAGTGAAACGCTAAGTACGCCAAAATCCAGCAATGGCAGCTGAATACAAAATAAGTTAAAAACTTAGTGAAACGCTAAGTACGCTAAAATCCAGCAATGGCAGCTAAATACAAAATAAGTTAAAAATTTAGTGAAACGCTAAGTACGCCAAAATCCAGCAATGGCAGCTGAATACAAAATAAGTTAAAAACTTAGTGAAACGCTAAGTACGCCAAAATCCAGCAATGGCAGCTGAATACAAAATATGCTAAAAACTTGGTGAAATACTGAGTAAGTCGAAAATTCAGTAAAAGCAGCTGAACAAAGAAAAAGTCTATAACTTCTTATAAATAAAGTTATTTACAATTAAAGAATTAAGAATGGAAATACAAAAAGTCAACTAGCTGCAGGAGGGCCCTCGCTATCTTCCTCATCTTCGATCTCCTCGTCTGAAGGCCAGGCAACTTCCTCATCCCCTTCTGGCATAAAACGCTCATAATCCCTTCCAGCAACAGGACCCAAGTCAGGCTCAGCACCAGAACCAGAAAAGCTGCCCTTCCGACCCGAATAATAAGTATTGAAGGTACGCTTGCTGGGGATTTCTAAATGCATAGGGTGAGGTTCAGTCATGTTGTAGCGACAGTGGGCTTTCCAACGTTTTATCTGCTCTTTAATCGAGTCCACTCCGCTGGCCATATGCTGTTGAAAAGACCGGTCGAAACGCCCCAGAGCTTTCTCATTGGAGTGATCCTTCATGGCGAAGAATTTCTTCGCCTGCCTCATGCCTTTTTCAAATTCACGCAATAAAAGCGCATCATAGGCAGGGGATCTCTTGAAACGATCAACCGATTCAACCTCCAGCACAGCCTTGAGATCGTTCAGAATAACTTCATGCGAGGACAACTGGTTGCGCAAGTCCAAGGCTTCACGCTCAGCTTTCTCCTTTGCCTCCTCAGCCAGTTGCTCAGCCTCAAAACGTGCTGCGAGTGATTCTTGATTAGCGGAGAGTTGCTCTCGCAGCAAACGAATCTCTTCCTCAGCAGCAGCTAATTTATCTTCAGCGACAAGTTGAGCTGAAAGATAGCCATCCGCAGATTCCCTCATCTGAGCGAGATGCTGAGTATGGATTTCCTCAGCAGAGAGTTTCTCAGCGGCCAAAATAGAAGTCTGTTCCCGCAGGCGTTTCACATCCCTCGAAAGGAAATTCCCTCGCCTGTAAGCGTCGGTCAACTCAGACATCATCTAAAAAAGAAAAACAGTCAAGTCAGGAAACATACAAATGAAAAACGCAAAAACACGAATATCGCAAGAGACTCACTAGGGACTGACAATCAAAGAAAAATTCCATCTTCTTGTTGCAGGATCTGCTCTTCATGTGCTCCCAACCCTCATCAATATAAACATTGTTGTTCATTATATGTGAGCAGATCTCTGCAGCCGTGAAATCTGAAAGGGACACACACCCCTCTCCCTCACCAACTCTGGTTGGATCCACGGGAGGAACTTCACGGGCAATACCCGAACCTGACGCAGAAGCCCCAGTTTGCTTCGATGGCCCCGACCTATCAGCTGGCCCCGGCTGACCAGATGGCCCAGGCTGATCAGCAGACGACACGTTCGGCTCATCTACAGTCGCTGGAGGAGAAGCTGCACCAGTTGGAGAGAAAGTAGGAACATTCAATTCACCAACTCTTTCAGGAGGTGGAGACGCTACCTCACTCATCCCTTCAGCGGGGGCTTCAGGCACAGTTGGATGAGTAGAAGGAATTCCGGCGAACACAGGTCCATCAGCACCCTCCTCGTCAGAAGAAACGACATACTGCACGACTCTTGATGCCCGCTTCAAAGGTCGAGTAGTATGGTCAGGGGTACCCTCAGCCGGGCGTTTTCCTCTACCAGTCCTAGGAGTTAGATCATTCGCAGGATCCAGAGGAATTTCAGGGACATCCGCGTCAAAAATAGGAGTATCACGGACTGGCCCTGAAACTCCAACTTTTTCTTTTCCCTTGCGGCTGGAGGTAGCTGCAGGAGTGGTCGCAGCAGAGGTATTCGCAGCAGGAATGTTCACAGCAGCCTTGTGTACACAGGGGGTTGTTCCGATTCGACCCCACCCTCAGGAATATCACCAACTTCCTCGCCATCGGAGGGATCGCCGCCATCCGGACTAGCAAGTCCTTCCTTGGCCAAACCAGCAGCATGTCTTCTACTGGTTGCCTCAGAATTCTTTACTGCCCGGGCGTGTTGATCGCAAACTGTGTCAAAATCGCACACTGCAAGAAAAATAAACAAAGTATCAACTAACAGAATAAGATAGTAAAACAAAGAAGGAGTGGACAAAGACTTACAGCGAGGAAGCCTTGCATGTAGGCGTGTGAAAATCCCCTCGGAAATCATTTTTTCCTCATCCAAGAGGAAGGACCTATCCCTTTCTCTCAAAGGGAGGACAGCTGCTGCGGCGAGGTGAGAAACCTCTCTATTCAGTAAAACAGGGGTCGCCTTCAACCAAGCTTCAGGCGATGTGAAGTGCCTGGGAACCTTCTTCGCCAAGAAATTGTGGCGACTACTGGCAGGCAAATCACGACCCTACTCGCCATCAACGAAAAACCAGCTGTTCTTCCACCTCTTGTTCGAAGTAGGAAAACCCCAGATGAACCCCTTTTTCTTCTCATCACCGGAGATTTCTACTTGACCGGGGTTCGCCACACCCTCAGGAATCCAGCTCTCCACAGGCGAAGAGATAAGGAAATACGTACCACCATGGCCCGCCTGCCTTAGTGTGTAAAAATAACGGATTTCACGGGGAGTAGGGGGCCCGTAACCCTTCAACTTCCACATGAGGCACAGGCACATCAGTATTCTGTAGCTATTTGGAGCGAGCTGTGCCGGCACAATTTGAGCCTCCGCAAGAAATCTGGAGATGAAAGGCTGAAGAGGGAGAGTCACCCCACAGCTAAGCATGGCCCCGTAAATAGCGACTGCATTTTTGGGAGGATTCCACACAGCCCGGTCGTCAGGTAAAATGAGATTCACTGAGTCTGGCAGGTCAAAACGACTCTTGTATTTACAAAGCTCAACCTCGCCGACCACGTTTACCTCCGTATCAAAAGAACACGGATGGTTTGGCGAGAAGCGTAGCCTATCCCTCTGATGGTCTTCAACATCGGAGTCGACAATCGTCTGCGCATCCAGCAGAGATTCACGTGGAACCCTAGAAGCGCGTCGTCTACTGCTTGTTGGTCTAGAAGATTTCGGCATTGTTGGAGAACCGCTGTTAGAAGATGAAGGAGAGATGTTAGGGATAAAAACATCTCCAGAAGACGGAACATAAACAGAAATTGGGACCGGAGAATCTGGACGAAAATTACGAATCAGAGATTCAATTTTGTCCGCAGTACTTTTATCACCAAGCTCCATGGCTTGCATCATTCGATTAAAAAGAGAAGAGCGTAAAGAAGGGTCCATGGGAACTCACCGGAAAACCCTAGATTCGCGGAAGATTCGTAGAGAGGCAGGAATAATCGATTCCGGTGAACCGTCTGATAAATAGAAAACACAGGGAAAGGACTGTAGCAAGCACTCGAAGGAACAAGGTAGATAAAAACGAAGAATCAAACTGTTCTTTTTTGCTCTGAGAAAACCAGTGGAGAAATAAAATGGAAAGAATGAAATGGAGAAAAGAAACGATCGGGCCTTAAAAAGAGGGAGTTTCAAAATTCAAAAAAGAAAATCAAGTAAAAAGATATGCAATTAATGAGAATGACAACCACAGTGACCAGCCGCAATAGCCACCATCAGAAAACAGACACGTGGCATCTCGGGGAAAGCCAAGCGGTCAAAATGTCTCTTCGTCCGTCAGGTAAATAGGTGCGTCAACAATTATGTGGACCAAGTTGAAAGCTTGCACCAGAAGAATCAATTAATCAATGCAGCGCGTGACAAAAAGGAAAGAAGGAGGTATTACAAAATGCATCGAAACCTTGTAAGTATAAAAATAAATACTACTCGCAGAGACAAACGAAGTAAGAAGAACAAATCATTCGCCCAGCTCGGAGTATTTATGGGGGTATTGTTGTATGCATAAATTCGCCAACCCGACACGTCATCAAAAAGAGTCAATAAAGATTGCCACGTCACTCATTGACCGGGTCAATAAAGGAAATGTGACAAGTCAATGTCAAAATACCTCGAAACCAAAAAAGTCAGAAACACGCTCGCCGAAACTGGATATGTACTCGCCAAATCTAGATATATGGTCGCCGAAGAAACGAAACCCAGAAATAAATGTACTCGCTGCACCAGCATATTGGGCCTAAACCGACTCAGCAGAAACACGGAAATAAACCCTACACTTTAGAAAACCCATAAACAACAAGGAATCAAGGGAGGAAAAGGTGAAGACCTATCTGTATCCGTAACAACGTGGGATTCCCAGTACGAATCTGAAAGGAGATCCTACTACGAGTAGGACTAAAATCAAGGGAAAAACCCTAAATATCATGTATAAATAGAACCACCTATCCCTCGAGAAGGGGGTTCAGAAAAGAGAGAGAAAAGAGAGAAAAAAGAAAGCAACTGTAAGAGAGATCTAAGCGTGTAATAAGGCAACGAAAACCTAGTATTATTTTTCTGCCCTCAGGGGCGCTATGGTTTTTTCCCGTTCAAGGGTTTTCCACGTAAAATCTGTCTTTTGCATGCGTTCTTAATTTTCTTGTTTTATATTAAATTGATATAATTGTTGAGTGCGTGGCAATCCAAAAATCACCGTCAACAATCACAATCCTAGATATTAATTTTGCTATATGACATGGCATATAACATAGCTATCAAGATTAAGCAATCGTAGGCAATAGCTATCAAAATATAACTCTCAAACAATCAACACAATAATCTCAATATTGTAGATAGAATATGTTCTAAAAGCATACAAGTGATAAATGAGATTACTTGTTAAGTAAGACACTAAATATGGATGAAATTAGTGAACAACTTACCAAACAAAGTGTGTTGAAGAAAACCCATGCATATATGCATCCTAGATGATCATAGATGATGTTTGATGCTCATGGATATGAGTTTGAGTAATCAAAGGTGAGTTCTTTAGTGATTTTTTCTCTTTGGAAAATATGCTAAGTCAAAAATATGTTTTAGACTCACTAAAAACGACCTAAAGACAAATTAACATATATTTAGGATGTCAAATTGATGCTACGACGTTTAGATAAGTTTTCAAAACTTTTGCCTTGACCGATGTTCACCTACTCTACGTATAGTGGGTGTACAGCGGTTCACCTGGGGAAATGAAGAACATGTTCTTCATAATCCGCTATACACAATAGCGGCAATGGGGCGACCAAGGAGAGGTTGCTCTTGGGTTTGGAGAGCCGCTGTTCACCCGCTGTATGAACAGTGGTTGTACAACGATGGAAAAAATCCATCAGGTCACCCGCTGTACGTATAGCGATTGTACATCGAGTAAGAGCAATTTTGCTCAATGCCCCTTATAGGCGCTATACGTAGGGTGACCCAACAGCGGGTGTACAGCGCCCATACAAATATGATGCATCATAAAGCCTACCATGTCATGGCATTTAACAAACAAGATGCAATCATTTAAACATGCATGAAGAGGAATCAAGAACATGAATGCACATACATAAAACATACAACATACAAGAATTAGATATATGCATGAGTTGTGTGTGTGTGCAACTAGATCTTTTCAATACAATTAAGCACAAGTGTTATACCTTTAGAGTGCTTATCATCTTAAGGTCTTAAGAGGGTCTTAGTTGAGCTTGATCACCAGCAATTAGAAGCCTAAGCTACCCTTACATCACAAACCCCAAATGTGGTTTGTCACCGAAATAAGCCAATCAAACTTGAGGAACTTACAAGGTAGAAGAAACACACGAAAACAACTCTTGTTGTCTATGTGGGGATTTCGGCCACCCTATATCAAAAGCAAGAAGCAAAAACTTTTTTTTTCTTTTTTCTTTTCTCTTGGCTGCACCCCTCTCTCTTTCTCTCTCTGTTTATGTGTGTTGTGTGTTGTATCTTAATCAAAAATCTCTCAATTACTTTTAATTAAAAGGTTTTAAAGATATCAACCACTTGATATGATAGAATCATTTTAAATATCAAATATTTAAAATTAAATATCAATTATCTTGTTTTTAAAATCAAATAATAAAAACAAAATATCCTGATATCTTATATCATGATAGGGTTACAAGTGAGGATTCTAAATCCCATTTAATTCAATGTTGTCACTGTGACTTGAACCCATGACCTGCTAAAGATTAAATAATCAATATTATTTTATATCTTTGCTTTAGTCTTGGCTCGAACCCTTGACCTCCACAAAATAATTAATTCAATCAATAATTCATAATTATTAATACAATTAAATAATCACATTATTTAATATAATTAATTATTAATCCATTAATTAAATAATTTCATCATTTAATTAATAGCCTAAATAAAATCCTTGTTACTTTCGTAACATAATTAATTGGACCATCCAATTAATTAACCATGACTTTTGTTACCATCAACGTTTCGGGCTAGCTGATGGATAAAATCGTATTATAAAAACCTAACTCGCAAGTGCACGAATCGTGAGATAAGTACAGTGACAGGTAGTGATCGTTCCCACGAGGAAAAGTGATTTACTGATTAAACTAGTTCTAATTAAAGCTAAGCAATTAACAGTATCCAGAGATTTTGATTGATTGATTGATTGATTGAATGATTGGTTTAGAACAAAATTATCTAAGAAAGCAATTAGCAAGAATATATGAATGTGATCAAGAGGTGAGAGAACTAGGTCATCAATGCTCCCCAACTATGTTTACTCAATGTTTCGAATTGACTTTGATAAAAGATGTAACTCAAGTTAAGGATTCGTTCTTAAATTAGATATGATTGTTACCGTATGATCCTGGGTTAAATCAAGTATTCTCAATTATAATTTACCTATAAATCAATGGCGCAAACTACAACCGAGAACCCATTAAGCGCAAGAACTAATGAACCAAAACCTACTTGTATAAATCAATGCTAAGATCAGTTTTACCCATTCAATTGAATACTAATTAAGGTTACGTGTAAATCAACACTTCAAACTTAAATGTTTAATTATCAAAACCTTAAATTCATGTCAACGTATAATCATGCATTAACACAAATAAAGAATTAAAACCTAGAATGAATTGAATAAATCAGAACTTGAATTAAGAAAATATAGTCAATTCTAACAAAGAGTATTCATAAAGGTTCACATTGATTCCCTAGTATGGAGTTTAGTTACACATCATGAAAATAACAAGACAAGAGATAGAGGAAATAAAACCCATTGAGAAACTTCAATGAATGCTTTAAATCTTCGATGTTGAAATCTTCTTCGTCTTCAAATCTTCTGTGCGTAAAGATGAATGATAGGACTGTGTGATGGGATGTTGTGTGAAAGAGAGTGAGAGAACGAACCTGATAAAAACCTAATAATCTCTTCATATATATAGGCCCTTGGATCCCAAACGTGAAAAGACGCCTTATGTTTGATGGAGTAGCCAAATCGCCGCCATTACCGCTGCTAAAGCCGCAGCGGTTAAGGCAGCGGTCTTCAAGCTTGACGGACAATCGCTGCCGCTTTGAGAGCGGTCCTGCAGCGGTGAAGGCAGCGAAGACTACTGATGTTGGAACGCTGCTAACTCGCTGCCAATTAATTAGGAGCGGTTTTGACAGCACTTTTGGCCTTTTGCTAGAAAGTCCCTGGAATCTTCAGAAATATCACATTTTGCCTGATATTCTTCAAACTATTCAGCTGGATCCAAAATCCTGAAAATGCTCACACACACATTAAATCCCAAAAAGACCCGAGAAACAAGCAATTGATTGGATGAATGGGGATCCAAAACATATATAATAAATGACCGATCAAATACCCCCAAACCTAACTTTTGCTAGCCCTCGAGCAAAACTAAGAAAACAAAACTAACAACTAAACTAGAAAATATAAAACCTAACAAAGCCACTTTCGTAGGGAACACGATAACATTGAGCGAATGCTACAAGCCTTTAAACCTCTAGGTGTCCCTAGAGGAGGAGTTTCATCTCCTGAGGGTTTACAGCTATGACACCCACAAACATATCCTGCGACAACCGGTCATCCAAAATACAACAATATGTGCCCATGTTGAGACAATGCATGCATAAGCTAATAAGTAAAGACTAATATTTAGTCACAAATCTGAAAACATTGCTCAATTTTTAGTGAAAAGCCCAAGCTCAAAACATTCTAGCTTCCAGGACACATCGTTGAAAAGCCATAGATATAATTCACCTCGACTCTAATTCTCACAATATATCGCTCATATTTTCACACAAAACTAGGCAAATACACTCATCAAGCATATACGAATGGAATTTAAGCACAAGAAAAATTCAAATTATTATCGCATATAGATATATCAATGAAAGAATGCTTGATATGGAAGCAAAAGATCTCATGAAAAGAATCAAACATTATGAACAAGATAATCACATATCAAAATTCTACTATCATAGCAAGGATAACCAGCAGATCAAATAGACTTCATTCAGGTTGTAATGGGGCCATTGGGTGAGGGTTAAGAAAGAATGGAAAATTGGAATTCAAAAACCTAGGATCATACCCTGAGAGTCTTCTATTACCTTTTCGGCTTAGCACAAGTCTCGTGGTCCCCTTTTCAAGTGGAATGTCACCACTTATTAATTAATTCCTCAGAATTCTCCTTTTTCCCTTTTGTCAACTTCTTTTGAATAGATTCAAACTTGCAGTCTTCATTTGACTTTATTGCACCCCTTTACATTCTATTCTCTGATTCTATCAACACACTTTTTTTTTTTTTTTTTTTTTTAGAATCAGAGATTACAGCTACTGTATTACTTTCAGCTTCAGAACTTTTGGATTGAATGCAGATCTTCGTTTCCTTGATTTTAGAAGCAATTTATGCATATAGTCACGTGCAAAAATAGTATATACTCTTCACTCTTCTCAAAGTATGATCCCAAGCTATAAGGTATGGCTAAATCATTGGCTTATTTGGGTTGCAGTTAATGTGGTGAAGAAAGAAAAAGGCAATCAGTGTTTGGCTTCAAACAGGGCTATGGAGCACACACATATAGGTAGGAAATATTTAAGGCCTTATAAGTAGCTAAAGCACACATAGTCTATATCACTTCCACTGGTTCATCTTACTCAAGATCAAAATGCAACATGCGAAATCTTTTATGATGATCATTCTATAATGCTCAATGTACAACCTATAGAGATCGAATCTAATGCTAAGAGCCTACTGAGTATTTAAAGAGTAGAAACAACAGGACCCTCATAGTATGTCATTTATGTACGCTTTTTGGTTTAGTGAACTCACAAGGGTAGTCTCCACTATTAATCATGGCAATTCAACTTAGCATTCTATCCATTATCATATCAAGAACATGTCATAATTTTTGAAAAATGCAATGTATTACCCTAAATGGCTAGATGTTAGTGTAAACTCATTGATTAATGCACATCATCTCTATGGCACACACCGAAGTGTCTCGTCTCGAAAGGCGCAGGAACGACAGACTCTAAAAACAAAACAAAAAATTTGACTCAAAAACAAACTATCACACCCCCAAACCTAAATCCAACATTGTCCTCAATGTTATGAAATCAAAGCACACGACAAATAGGAAAAAGGCCAAGGCAGAGCAATAAAGACACAAAATAAAACAGCTAAACTGAATTCACAAAGTAAATCCCGAATACCACAATAGAAAATGAAAGAAAATAAAGAAAATAAAAGAAAGAAAAAAGTAACATATCCTTTGTAGAGCTGGGCTGGGCTGGGCTGGGCGGATGGTGGCCTGATGAATCTCCTCCATCGAGATCTGCATGGCGTCCAAACGGGAGATCATCTCAGATCTCAGTCTCGCTACCCCTGTATCTACATAGCCTTTCATCGTGGATAGCATGTACTCTACCCACTCAGGTCTATGACAACCCAGCTCCTGAATCTCCATAAGTGTGCTGAGCTGGACCCTGAACCTGCTGCTCCAAAATCTGCTGGTCCGGATCATCCAAGTCATCCTCCTCCCGATGTCTCATACACGCAGGGAACTCACCAATCGTGGGCAGTCCACGAATGCTAGCCTGGGTGTTCCATGTGACAAGTGTCAAAGGAGTGTCCGGCTCAGTCGTCTCATCCCTGTTGTCGTCATCCACCACCAAACCTGCCGCAGCACACATGCCCGTGATCAAGCATGGAAACACCATACTCAATCCCATCAGTCGCCCACAACCCCGAATCTCCTTCTTGATGAAGCTGGCAACATCATAGTATCTTCCCGTCCTGATGGCATATAGCACCTGAGATACCTTCATGAAAATCTCACATGTATGACTCGTCGGCTTAAGGGAAGCCGAAATAAATAAGTTCCAAAACGCAGTGTCTAGATGCAAATCTCTCCTCAATAATTTCTGCCCATTCCAACCAGCTCTGCCCTCTTTTTGAAGTGCACAACCTAACTCGTACCTGCCTGGGTATGCTGCCTCAACAGTCTCATGTGGTGGTTGGCCATAATATTCCCTAATCGTCTCCACAGAGATCACCACAGGCACTCCTCTAACCATAACAACACCATGAGCAGAGTACTGTGTGTCCACCATGTTGGCATAGAACTCTCGGGCCAAGGTGATGTTGGCATTACAGGGCCGACGCACATAATCGGCCCATCCTCTGGCCTCAACTGTAGCAGGTATCGGTGTCTCTCATAATTCCTCCACAACTATACCCCTTTCCAGAATGAAATTTCGGGTCTTCTTTACCCTATCCTTGTAATCTAGATTTCCTTTGAATCATTTCTCAACTGGCCTCTTCTGTCTTCTTCTGTTGGGATCCGATGGAACATGACCTCCTCGGACTACCGTCCTCGCGATACCTGGTTAATAAACAAGCAAACAAGCAAGTTACAAACCCGAATGGGACAGTGATATTTAACAAAATTTCAGCAGCATTCCGGTAGTACAAACAATAAACCTTGTGCCTACTTTGCACAACTCCATCTCTTCAGACATTCAAAACAAACAACACATCTCAGTTTATAGACTAGCAATTATTGTACAATATCAATTATAAATTCTCATGTAATGCTAGCTCTATATTTTTTTGAAAATTATTAGCACAAAATCACTTTAACCTATTGCCTACACCCTATGCAATCATCAAAGAACACATGCAATGGACAAAATTTGCCCCAAACCCGAAATCCCCAATTTTCGGTCTAGAAAACCCTAACTACAACAAGTGATGAGAAATATGGGAGAAGGGAATGGGAACACGCAATTAATGGCAATATACAATGTAAGGATTCCCGTTTTGTTGATTGGCTTATTTCGTGGTCAAACCACATGTTGGGGTTTTGAATGTAAGGGTAGTCTAAGTGTTTGGTGTTGAAGATCAAAGGCCCTTCCATGACCTCAAGATACAAGCACGCCAAAGGTATAATCTCTTGTGCTTGTTTTTCTTTGAAGAGATTTAGTAGCACACACACACTTAGCATTCTTGCTATGATTGCATACTTGCTTATTTTTATGTGCATCTCTTCACATGTCACTTTACACACTAGCACTTTGGTTGATATATCTTGTTGTGTGTATATGTGCCTTATAATTCGTTTCCCGACATTGTTCGGAAACGTCCGCGCTTGCACTAATTAGTGCTTGGTTTCGCGCGAAGACCGCCTATGGAGAATGCCCTTGGCTTCTCCTTGGTTTTCACCATTGTTGGTGATCGGCGGTTATTATCGGCGGCCTGGCCGCCGAATGAAACCGCCGTTTCAGTCCAGATTGGTCTGAAGCACTTATGCGGTCAAGATCGCCGGTCTCGACCGCCGTTCGAAACCGCCGTTCATACCTGATCGATTTTAATCTCTCGGGTTTGATTCGGCGGTTGGATCGGCGGTCACGAAACCGCCGAATGAAACCGCCGTTAATGCTCTGTTCTTCACGAGCTCAATTCGGCGGTCGTCATCGGCGGCCTGGCCGCCGATTGAAACCGCCGAACGGTGCGTTTCAGGGGCAGAATTGTCTTTTCACTTGCCCTGTTCTTGATGTCTATAAATATCACACTTTCTCATTATCTGAATCAGTTCTTTGACTCTTAAGAACCCTAATCTTCAAAGATAGATTTTGAGAGAAAATCAAATCAAGAACTCATCTTTAACCACTCAAATCAAACCCCTTTTGCATCAAATTTCATATTGCATCTCCTATGTCTATATAGAGTGCATCCATGTATGGGTTTGCATCATCACAACTTGCTTGGTAAGATTTTGATTAATTTCATCTTATTATAGTATTTTAAATACCAAGCCATCTCTTTTAAATTACTTGTATGTTTTAGATCATATGTTAAATACAAGAAAAGAGATTATTTGTGATGAATTGATTGAGTGTTGTTTTTGATAGATATCTAGGTTTTTATAATCTATGATCATCTATGCTATTTGACATGTCATTTAGCAATTGATATCTAGGGTTGATTTAAATTGAATATATCATCATCCTAGATAAGCATTTAGAGTACCCTAGCTCTTATTGCATTTATTGAATATTCATATATATTCACATAGGGTTGTATTCTCTTCAAAGAGAAAGTAAGTCTTGTGTGTAGCATCCGGGATTAGGTTGCTTAGAACGCAAGCAAATTGGACTAGAGCCGCTGTAAAAGGCCCGCGTGGTAGATTAGAGGGTGCTCACGCCAAGAGTAGTGTATCAGGGGATATCACTAGGGATTGAACCAAGAGTGGCGATTGGTAGTGTCCATAGCCTGAGGTTATCTAGGGTGAGAGTCCGAGAATCACTTGAGGGTGTAACCGTCTTTTCATATAGTGGATTTCGAGGTCCGAGTGTGGCGCACTTAACAGCCCGTGGTTTTTCCCAGTGGTTGGGTTTTCCACGTATACATCAAGTGTCATTTACTATTTCCGCATCTTATTACACTTGTATGTTTTGTTGACTTGCTAGGGGTATTTTCGTAAAATTGACTTGCATGCGAAAATTGGGTAACAATTAGATAAAATCTATTCACCCCCCCTCTAGCTTTATATTGATAAACACACCTCGAGTATTTAATGAACTTTCATACAACATAAATCCAAAATAGAATAAGATTGAAGTTCATACCTGGTTGATGGAAGCGACCGGAATTGAAGAGAGAAGAAGAGGGAAGAAGAAAATTTTTGAAAGGGAGAAGAAAGACAGCGACAGGTTTCGCTAAAATTAGGGCTCTTTATAATTAGGGCACGAACGCTACCATTTCCGCTGTGAAATCCGTAGCGGTTTGGGTAGCGGTCCTCTCCTATTGGTTGGCCAACCGACAGCTGTGGAACGCACCGTTTCACTTTGGTACCGCTGTGGCTGGCACAACGGTTTTGGTAGCGCTCCCACAGCGGTTTGCCCAGTGTGAACCGCTCTCAATTAATTCACAGCGGTATGGCAGCGATTTTAGGACAATAGATACCACTGCCATTACTGCTCCCTTACCCACAACGCACATGGCAACGGTTTGCCAAGTGAAATCTGTTGTCCAACCGCTCATAATTAATTGGCAGCGGTATGGCAGTGGTTCTAGGACAGAAGACACCGCTTCCAATACCGCTTCCAGTTACGCTGCGAGCATGACAGCGGTTGGAATTGACTTGCATATTTTTATTATTTTTATCTTTTTTTTTTTAAACAACACCCCTAAACCTGCATTTAAGCAAGGGAAACACTAATTCAAGACACGACAAAAGCAAAGTGAAAGGAAAAATACCTGGGTGGGTTGCCTCCCACTGAGCGCTTTATTTAACTTCTGGGCAAGACGCACAGGGGTCTTACGGCTCATAAAGCACGGAAGACCCAACGAACACAGCCTTGGACATACTCAGGTAAGGCTTAAGCCTCTGACCATTAACTTTGAAAGTACCACTGTTTCAAAAATTCTGAAGCTCGACGGCCCCATGAGGAAATACCTTAGTTACACTGAACGGACCAGCCCACTTTGATTTCAGCTTTCTTGGAAACAACCTCAGACGCGATTGATACAACAAAACTAGCATTTCTGGATGAAACTCTTTCCGAAGGATTTTGTTGTCATGTAACTTCTTCATTCTTTCTTTGTATATCTTCGTGTTCTCATATGCATTGTTCCGGAGCTCCTCAAGTTCACTCATTTGCAAGCTTCTTTCCTCCCCCGCCTTGTCTAAATTGAAGTTCAGTTTCTTCAGAGCCAATAGGCGTTGTGTTCCAGCTCTACTGGTAGATGACATGCTTTGCCAAAGACTATCCTATACGGGCTCATACATATCGGGGTTTTGTAGGCAGTCCTATACACCCACAAAGCATCATTCAGCTTAATTGACCAATCCTTTCGATTTGGTTGCACTGTCTTCTCTAATATTTGCTTAATCTGCTTGTTGCTTACTTCAACTTATCCTGAAGTCTGCGGATGGTACGGGGTTGCCACTTTGTGTTTGACACTATACTTCTTCATTAACGAGGCAAATACCTTGTTACAAAAATGGCTTCCACCGTCACTTATGATTGCACTAGGCATACTGAATCTGGTGAATATATTCTCCTTGACAAACTTCACCACCACCTGACTATCATTCTTCTTGGTTGCGATTGCTTCGATCCATTTCGAGACATAATCCACAGCAACCAAGATGTACAGGAACCCGTGTGAGGATGGGAAGGGTCCCATGAAATCTATTCCCCACACGTCAAATATCTCCACTACCAACTGGCTTGAAAGAGGCATCTCATCTCTTTTACCAATGTTTCCCATTCTCTGGCACCTGTCACAAGAAATACAAAAGGTGTAAGCATCTTTAAATAAAGAGGTCCAAAATAAACCTGATTGAAGAACTTTCAGAGCAGTCTTCTTGGCACTAAAGTGCCCTCCACAACTAAGGTTGTGGTAGAATTTCAGGACATCTTGCTGCTCTTCTTCAGGGACTCATCTTCGAATGATCTTATCAGCGCCATATTTGAACAGGTATGGCTCATCCCAAAAGTATTGCCTAGTGATAGAGATGAATCTTTTTTTTGCTTGCGAGTTCAAATCAGCTGGTATGATGCCATTTGCAAGGTAATTCACGATGTCCGCATACCAAGGATCATTGACTCCCACAGCTATCAGCTGGTCATCTGGAAATTTCTCATCGATTGGCACAAGTTTAGTGCGTTCTTCCATGTTCTCATCCTCCACTGATCGAGAAAGGTGATCAGCTACCACATTCTCGCTGCCCTTTTTATCCTTGATTTCCAAATCAACTCTTGCAACAAAAGGATCCACCGGAGTAATCTCGATTTCTCTTCCTTCTTTGTTAGTAAATATTTTAAAGCAGTATGATCAAAATACACAATAACCTTGGATCCAATTAGATATTGACGAAATTTTTCCAAGGCACTAGCAACAGCAAGCAATTCTTTTTTAATAGTGGAGTAATTTAATTGTGCATCATTCAAAGTGTGACTAGTGTAGTAAATAACATGTGGAACTTTATCTATCTGCTATCCTAAAAAGCACCTACAGCATAGTCTGATGCATCACACATTAATTCAAATGGAAGAGACCAATCAGGAGGCATGATTACAGGAGTAGATGTCAGTTTATCCTTCAGAGATTCAAAAGCATGCAAACATTCATTATTGAAAACAAATGTAGACTCCTTGGACAAAAGGTTACATAGGGGACAACTAATTTTTGAAAAGTCTTTTATAAAGCGCCTATAAAAACCTGCATGACCAAGAAAACTCCTCACACCATTCACCGAAGTGGGAGGTGGAAGTTTAGCTATTACTTCAATTTTAGCTCTATCTACTTCTATGCCTTTATCAGATATCACATGTCCTAGCACTATTCTAGATTTCACCATAAAGTGACTTTTCTCCCAACTAAGAGTTAAATTGGTCTTAGTGCATCTTTTCAAAGAACTAGTTAAGTTATCAAGGCAGTGGTCAAAAGAATTACCAAAAACAGAAAAATCATCCATAAATACCTCTATATACTTCTCTAGCATGTCGGAAAAGATTGACATCATGCATCTTTGGAAGGTGGTAGGGGCGTTGCATAGCCCAAAAGGCATTCTTCAGTAAGCAAAGGTCCCGAAGGGGCATGTGAACGTCGTTTTCTCTTGGTCCTCCGGAGCTATGGCAATTTGATTGTATCCTGAAAACCCGTCCAAGAAGCAATAATAAGCATGTGCCGCCAAACGCTTGAGCATCTGATCAATGAACGGCAAAGGAAAATGATCCTTTTTAGTTGCCGTGTTGAGCTTGCGGTAATCTATGCACACTCTCCATCCCGTTGTCTTCCTTGTAGGAATCAACTCATTGTTCTCATTAGCTACCACCGTTATCCCAGACTTCTTTAGCATAACATGGACCGAACTCACCCATTTACTGTTAGATATAGGGTATATGAAACCCACCTTAAGTAGCTTTAGGACCTCTTCCTTCACGACCTCTTTCAAGTTCGGGTTAAGTCTTCGTTGAGCCTCTCTAGACGGCTTCATACCTTCTTCTAAAAGAATGTGGTGCATGCAAGTGGTGGGGCTTATTCCCTTAATATCCGCTATGGTCCATCCAATGGCGGCTTTATTCTCTCTTCTTTTTTTGACTCTAAGTCAGAGGCTATAATCATTGGGAGAGTATCATTCGCCCCTAAGAAGGCATATTTGAGGTTAGATGGAAGTTGTTTGAGTTCTAATACAGGGAGAGAACTCATAGATGGGATTAACGACTTGTTGATCTCATCTTCTATTTCAACACTTACTTCCTCAATATCAGATTCTTCTTCTGAAACTTGACCCTGTTGAATTTCTTCATCATCTTCTAGTGCATCACAAACCCAATCTAGTAGTTTTTCAGATATTTCTTCTGTCAACTCATCTTGTACAGCCGAATTCACCACTTCAATTGAACTACATTCAACTGAGTAACAATCATCTACTGCTTCAGTGAACTTAAGAGACTCAAAGACTTTAAACTCTACCGTTTCATCTAACACAGTCATCGTTAGCTTTCCATTCTGGACATCTATAAAAGTCTTTGCAGTTGCCATAAAAGGTCTTCCCAAAAGAATAGGTTTGCAGTTCCTATCTTTAGCTCCTTCATCCATGTCTAGGACAACAAAATCAGCAGGAATGATGAGATTATCTACATGCACTAACACATCTTCAACATAACCCCTAGGGTATCTAACAGAACCATCAGCTAACACAAGTGACATGGTTGTCTTCTTCAGGTCATTCAATCCCAGTTGCTCATAGATATAGAAAGACATTAAATTAATACTGGCTCCCAAATCTAACATGGCTCTCTCCAAAGTGGTACCTCCTATAGTGATGTTGATACAAAAACTACCTGGATCTTGTAATTTTGGTGGCAATGACTTTTGAAGGACTACATTGGCACTTCCGGTCATGAATTCTTGATGATTCTCCACAAATCTTGTTTTGTAGGTATGAAGGCTCTTGAAAAACTTTGCATATGCTGGCATCTTCTGAATCATCTCTAGTAAGGGCAAGTTAACATTGACTTTCGATAGAATGTCATATATGTCTTTGTATGATTTTTCTATCTTGCTCTTTTGCAGTCTTCCTAGGAATGGAATTGGAGGAATATATGGATTGGCTGACTTGTGTAAGAGTGGTGAAACCTTGGATTTTTCCACCACTATCTCTTCCTCCCTCCTAGGGCATGTTGTTATCTTTTGAAGGACCTGAAACAGTAGCAGATTTATCAGAAAGTTCAGCAGGTCTATTATCAGTTAGAATCTTACCATTCCGAAGAATTGTCATAGCCTTTGCTTGCTCAGTGAAACTTGGAAATTTTCCATGTTCCATCTTTTGTTGAGCCTCTGCTAATTGCCCAACTTGAGTTTCTATCTTCTTCAATAAAGCATGAATGTTCTGAAATTGTACCTCATTATGTTGGTTGATTTGCTGCATTTGTTACGTTTGTTGCTAAATTTGTTGCTACATTTGCTGGAGCATATCTTCTATTGATGGCTTCTTGGGTTGGGATTCAGAGTTTTGTTGGGCACCGGTGTTAAATTGCCTTTGATTGCTATTGTTGTTGTTGGTCCATTGGTTTCCAGTGGTTTGATTATTGTTTCTCCATTGGTTTCCTGAACTCTGATTGTTATTGGACCATAAAAAATTTGGGTGGTTCCTCCAACCTGGATTGTAAGTGTTGGAATATGGATCATTCCGTGGTCTATAATTAAAGTTGTTCATGGCTTGAATCTCTTCTTCTTCTTCTCTAGGTCCAGGACCTCCTACTTGGTGTTCTCCCATAAACACTTTTTGTTGCCAGCTCTTCATTTGTCCCATATCAGTAGTAAGAGTATCCATCTTCTTTTTTATTTGTGCCATCTGAATAGAGGTTTCTGTGCTGGCATCTACTGTATAAATTCTATTCTTCCTCTTGGAATTTTTGTGACGAGAATTTTGTGACAGCTTTTCAAAGATAGAATATACCTCATCAGGTTGCTTGTCATACATGGATCCTCCACAAGCATTGTTTACCAAAAAACCTGATACTTCAGTTAGACCATCATAAAACCACTGACATAGCTGATTTGTAAGAAATCTGTGCTGAGGACAATCTCTGGTATATTTCTTGAAACGCTCCCATGCCTCATAAAAAGTCTCGTTGTCTTCTTGATAGAAACTCAAAATTTTGGCTCGAATTTCACTGGTCTTCTGAGGTGCATAATACTGATCAGTGAGTTTTTCCCTTACTTCATCCCATGTTCTCAAAGATGTTGGAGGTAATGTCAACAACCATGTCTTCGCCTCATCTTTTAATGCATGTGGGATGCATCTCATGCGCAGCTGGTCTTCTGTAATCCTATGATTGGGCAAGGATTGTATTGCTGCATAAAACTCTTTAAAGAACATAAGCACATCTTCATCTAGTAAACCTCGGAACACAGGCAGCTAGTTGTAATGGCTACTTCTCAGTTCATAATTCCTTGCTGCAGGTTCTAACACAATGCACAAAGGATGGTTGCTCACAACCGGCCTACTGTAGTCCTTCATAGTTCTGATGGGCTCTGGTTCTAACTTATAAACCGGATTTGGAACAAGGTTGGGTATGGGATCAGGATCTTGGTTGAGCCTTTCTTGATTCTGAAGTTGCTCGTCTTTCATTGTTTGATTTCTGATACGATTAATGTTATCGTTCAAAGGTAACAATTCTCCCTGTTGAGATCTTCTACCTTGCATCTACTGTCAGCACCTGAAACAAGAAAAGACAAATAAGAAGTAAACTGCGAAAAGAAAGAAAGAAAGAAAAAGAAAAATCTAAAAAGCTAAAAATTAATGACTCGACTACCTAAACTTAAGTAAACCTATTAACTAAAACTAAAACTAAAACTAGAAATAACCAATAAATTCACTAGTCCCCGGTAGCGGCGCCAAAAACTTGATGGATAAAATCGTGTTATAAAAACCTAACTCGCAAGTGCACGAATCGTGAGATAAGTACAGTGACAAGTAGGGATCGTTCCCATGAGGAAAAGTGATTTACTGATTAAACTAGTTCTAATTAAAGCTAAGCAATTAACAGTATCCAGAGATTTTGATTGATTGATTGATTGAATGATTGGTTTAGAACAAAATTATCTAAGAAAGCAATTAACAAGAATATATGAATGTGATCAAGAGGTGAGAGAACTAGGTCATCAATGCTCCCCAACTATGTTTACTCAATGCTTCGAATTGACTTTGATAAAAGATGTAACTCAAGTTAAGGATTCGTCACTACAAGAAATTTGGTCTACGACAACACGCAAAATATGTTGTTGAAACTTTTCGCAACGCGCGACTGTATGTTGCTGATGCGCCTGTTGCCAAAAGTCCAAAAGCTTTTCGCAACGTGCAGCGTGAGTTGTCTTAGCACAATGACAACATACTATGTGCGTTGCGGTAGATAAAAGACAACACACGTTAGACGTTGTCTTAAACATTTAAGACAACTCACTGAGTGAGTTGTGGTAAATAAAAAACAACATGCATTGTCTTTGTTCGTAGATGTTGTCTTAAACATTTATAGCAACACGCACTATATGTTGCCTTAGACAGTTACAGCAACACGCATTGTGCGTTGTCGTAGCCCATGAAAAAAAAAAAAAAAAAATTGGCTTGCCTCATACACCCATCAACTACTGGGCTCGCCTTATGCACCCACCAACTACTATTGGATCTATGGCCCAATTGATAATGGCACATTTAACTTTGCATGGGAGAAGAATTGAACCATGATCTTGATAAATGAGAGTGGATGCCTTACCATTTTGCTGCAAGCTTGACTTTGATATTATTATAAACTTATTTATATATAACCTATATATGTTATTAATTATTTATTAATTTTTTTAATTAATATTTTATTTAACAACTTAATATTTTTATTACTTGATAATTTAAACTCATTATGGTAATGAGTGATGCTAGACTGTCAAAAATATTTGTTCAAAATCATGTCCAAAATATATGACATATAAGTTATTGAGATCATATCATACACTCGATGAGATGAAGATGGTCCAATGATATGCCTCTCACACCTGTATCACGAGGTTGCGAGTTCGAGTTCTTCCACTTCTTAAAAAAAAAACTCCGAATTTTTGTAATACTTCAAAAAATAGAAAGATCATATCACTCACACTATAATTTCATGATTTTTAGAATCTTGGCATCTCACATACCTCATCATTTGTACAATTTTTTTTTTTTTATTTTTTATTTTTATTTTTTTTTTTTGCATTCTAGCATTATTTTTCTGGTAATATTTTTGGATAAATATTGTTCTAATTTTAAAAAGTGGCCAGCTTAAATTTGTGTAAAAAAAATTTTACAAGAGATAGCAACACCATTATTTTTAAAAATTAATATTTAAATAAATTTAATAATTTAGAAAACATTTGTCAATAAGAAAAGAATGTTAATAATAATAATTAAAATAAATAAAATAAGACTTTTGACAACTTAATAAAAATGCATGTTGTTAAAAGTCACCTACCGCAACGCGTAAAAAATGTGTATTATGAAAGTGACTTACATTAATGCACAAACATTTGTTGGCACTAACAAGACACGTACAACAACACAAAATAGAATGTTCAACTTATAATTTCATGACTCCCTAAATGTTTATATATATTATGCAATGAACAAGAATACATGAGATTAAATAGATTTAAAGATCTAAAAAATCAAAATAATAAATTAGAATATAATAATTTAGTTATTGTTATATATCTTTCTATATATTGTTAATATACACATAGTTTTCTATTTATAAATGAATTTCTAATTTTTAAATTAAAGTGGTCAGATTAAATTATCGTAGAAAATAATTTTATAAGTGATAACAACACAATTTTTTTTTTAAATTAACGTTTAAATAAATTTAATAATTTAATAGACCTTTGTTAATGTGAATAAAATGTTGTTAACAAAACAGTAGACTTAGTTAAAAAAAATAATAATAAATAAATAAAAAAAAAACTTTTGACAACATACAATTGCATGCTGCTAATGTTATCTCTACCACAACATACAAAAAATATATGTTGTTAATTGTCACTCTACGACAACATACAAAAAAATACATGTTGCTAAAGATATATCTATAACAACATATAAAACATATGATGTTAATGATATCTCTACGCCAACATACAAAAATGTATGTTGCTAAAAACATCTCTACGACAACATACAATAATAGCATGTTGTGGAATACATGACTTTTAACAACATACGAAGATGTGTGTTGTTAAATCCTAAAGTTTTAACAACTTTCGAAGCCGTGCATTGCTAAATACTAACTTTTTAACAACACGCGAAGATGTGTGTTGCTAAATACTAGCTTTTTAACAACTCGCAAAGATGTGTGTTGCCGAATCCCAGTAATTTAAAAACACAGGAAGTTGTGTGTTGCTAAATATTTACTTTTTAACAACACACGAAGTTTGTGCGTTGTTATATATTATGTTTTTTTTAACAACGTGCAATGTATGTTGCAATAAGTGACTTTTCACAACATACATCGATTGTGTGTTGTCGTATGTGTTTTATTATTGACAACATACGTTTGCGTGTTGCCGTAAGTCACTTTCACAACACACATTTTCTGTGTGTTGTGGTAGGTGACTATTCGCAACATATACCTCATGTATGTTGTCGTAGACTAATTTTCTTGAAGTGCGTTCTTAAATTAGATATGATTATTACCGTATGATCCTGGGATGAATCAAGTATTCTTAATTATAATTTACCCATAAATCAATGGTGCAAAATACAACCGAGAACCCATTAAGCGCAAGAACTAATAAACCAAAACCTACTTGCATAAATCAATGCTAAGATCAGTTTTACCCATTCAATTGAATATTAATTAAGGTTACGTGTAAATCAACACTTCAAACTTAATTGTTTAATTATCAAAACCCTAAATTCATGTCAGCGTATAATCATGCATTAACACAAATAAAGAATTAAGACCTAGAATGAATTGAATAAATCAGAACTTGAATTAAGAAAATATAGTCAATTCTAACAAAGAGTATTCATAGAGGTTCACATTGATTCCCTAGTATGGAGTTTAGTTACACATCATGAAAATAACAAGACCAGAGATAGAGGAAATAAAACCCATTGAGAAACTTCAATGAATTCTTCATGTAAGGTTCCCATTTGTTGATTGGCTCATTTCGTGGACAAACCACATGTTGGGGTTCTTTGTAAGGGTAGCCTAGGTATCGGGTTTATTGTTCGAAGCCTTTTGAAGACCTCGTATTGATAAGCACCGAAGGTATATTTCTTTGTGCTTACTTGTCTTGAAGAGATAGTTGCACACACTCACAACTCATGCATTTGTTTACTACTTGTATGTTGTGTGTCTTATTTTTGTGCATTAATGTTCATTAACATCTCTTCTTGTATGTTAGTTTGATTGCATCTTGCATATCCAATTGCCTTGTCATGCTTAGACTTAGGATTGCATTTTTGCATTGGGCGCTCTCGAAAGCGCTCTACAGAAGCGCTGTATGAACAGCGCCCATTGAGCGTTGTTCAGACCTGATCGATTTAATTCGGCCACTGTTGGGTTACTGTACAGGCGATGTACAAAGCGTTGTACAAAGCGCTCTTCATATAGCGCCACTCTGTTTTCCCGTGAGAACAGAGTTGGGGCGCTGTACAAGCGCTGTACAAGAGGCGCTCTACGTACAGCGCCCAAGGCAAATATGAGGCCAACTTATCAAAACGACCACACCTTGTTTTGGCCCCCTATATATATGCCACTTTGACTTTAGGTCAATGAGAAGAGTTCATATTCAAATTCTATACTTATGATATTTTTCAAAGAGAAGAAAAATTCCAAAGAACTCATTTTTAGTTTACTCAAACACTTTTTCATGATCATCAATCATCATCTAGCATCATCCTTGATCATCTAGATGTCTCTTTGCATGGATTCTTCATCATACTTTGCTTGGTAAGCTTTTCACTAATATCTTACATATTTTGTGTTTTTCTTAACAAGCAATCTCAATTTATTACTTGTATGATTTTCATATATCTTTTGATACAAGATTGAGATTAGTGTGATGTATGTTTGAGAAGTTGTATTGTGATAGCTAATTAGGTTTTGTGCTTAATCTTGATTAGCTAAACTATTTGATTGAACATGTCATTTAATGTTTAATATCTAGGATTGTTCTAATTGCATATTAATCATCTTAGATAAGCATATAGGGTTTCCCTTGCTCTATGTTGCATTTGAATATTCATATATTCACTTAGGGTTTTATTCTCTTCATTGAGAAAGTAAGTCTTGTGTGTAGCTTCCGGGATTAGGTTGCTTAGATCGCAAGCAAATTGGACTAGGTTCACTCATACCAGGATTAGGTAGGTGTGTGATTACTTCCGGGATTAGGTTGTAATCGTTTTACACATTTAGTGGATTCGAGGTTCGAGTGTGGCTTACTTACTAGCCCGTGGTTTTTCCCGTGAGGGTTTCCACGTAAAAATCAAGTGTTATTTAATTTCCGCATTTTATACTTGATTTATTGCTTTATCTATTTAGGGGTAATTTCGTAATATTGACTAACACGAAAAATTGGGTAAAAAGCTTAAAATATATTCACCCCCCTCTAGATAGTTTTATACACACCATGCTATAATTTGTTTCAATTGGTATCAGAGCGGGTTCCTAGACATACATAGGTGATCCTTGCTTATTTTGGTGTGTTTTGCATTTTATGTGATTTTTGATCATTCATACATTTGCATTCATTTTATTCATTCATAAACACTATGAGTGGAAACGGTGGAAATGGTGGTGGCCACGAAGGTGCTTCTAGCATAAGGCCTCCACTTCTTACCGGTTTGAACTATTCCAAATGGAAAGGGAAGATGGAATCCTACATATGCCAAATTCATGACCGTGCATGGATGGCGGTGGAAGACGGATATGATCTACCCAAGATGACTCTCGGTGGTGGAGGAGAAGAAGTTTTGAAGCCTAAGGCGCAATGGAACGCGCAAGAGTTTGAGGCTTCAAAGTGGAATAGGAAGGTTATGCATGCCATCATGTGTGCAATGGATGAGAATCAGTACAAGCTTATTCAGAACACTCAGATTGCAAAAGTGGCATGGGACATCCTTCAAGTTGCACATGAGGGAACCGAGGTAGTGAAGGAGTCCAAGCTTCAAGTCCTCCAAACTCAATTTGAGTTACTTAGGATGGGAGAGGATGAATGCTTCAATGACTTCGAAATCAAATTGATGGACATTGTAAATCAAAGCCATCAACTTGGAGACCCGTATTCGGATAGGAGAGTCAAGCAAAAAATTATAAGATCTCTCCCCGATAGGTTTGAATCAAAGGTGATGGCCATAGAAGAAAATAGTGGCTACATGGATATGAAGCCAAGTGAGGTGATTGGACGTCTCCTTGCATATTAGTCTAGGAAGGCTCCTAGCACCACTACTCCGCCTAAGAAGTCTAAAGGAATAGCTTTGAAAGCATCTAAGGATGCAAAGGAGGCAAAGCATGAATCGGATGAAGACCTTGCCTTATTCGTGAAAAGGTTTAATAAGGTTATGGGGTTCAAGAAGAAGAAGGGATTTGGGTCAAGAGGACAAGACTTGAAGAAAAAAGGTTCCTTCAAGAAGTTTGAGCCTAGACAAGAGAGGACCGAAAGGAAAGGGGTCTGATGCTTTGAATGTGGTGGGATTGGTCACTTTGCCCCCGAATGTGCTAATCACAATGAAAAGAAGAAGGACAAAGTGATGGCTGCCACTTGGAGTGGGAGTAGTGATGACTCCAATGAGGAAGATGAGTCTTCAAGTGAAGAAAAGCTCATGGCTAACTTCCTAGCTTTTGCCTCATCTCACAAGAGCAAAAGTGCTAGTGAGAGAGAGGAAATGAGTCAAGAGGAAATTGACTCTAGTGAAGAAGAAAGTGACTCCTCTTCTAATTCCATAAAGAAATTTGTGGAGCAAAAGGTGCTTGCTAAATACCATGCCGAGTAGGGGTGGGCACTAAGTTCAAAACCGAACCGATTCGAACCGAACCGAACCGAAAAAAGGGTGTTCGGTTCGGTTCATAGAACCAAATCGGTTTAAACCGGTTCAAATAAATGAAAACCGAAATTTTCTCGGTTTAAACCGGTTTGGCTTTTCTAAAACCGGATTAAACCATATAAACCGGGTATATAAGTGAAAAATAAATAACCCTAACTCCTATCTTCATTCTTTCACTTTGTCTCTATGTGTGTGCCGCCTAAGACCATCTAGAATTCTCTCATTTCTTCCTCAAATCTCCTCTTCTTTTAAATCTCATTTCTTCCTCAAATCTCCTCTTCTCTTCTCTCAAATCTCACTTCTACCTTTGTTATACTCCGTGCGCCTAGTCGCCTATGATCTGCTCGACTGCTCCTCCGCCTGCTGAAGTTCTAGCGTGCTGCTCCACCTCATTTCTTCCTCAAATCTCCTCTTCTCTTCTCTCAACTCTCAAGGTTTGTCACCACTCAACGCCTCTTCTTGTTTTTCAAATTCTCTTCTTCTTTTCTAATTTTCTTGTCTTCTTTTTTTGTTTCAATCACATTCGATCTCAATCTGGTTGTCTACTAAGGCGCGCGCAGCTCGTTAGTAAGTTAGTTCGATCGATCTCCTTCTTCAACTCTCATCCGAGCATATATTTTTTTGTAATTTTTTGGATTACATATTTTTTGTAATATTTTTTGGATTTGGATTGTAATTTTTTTTTTTTAATTACTTTGGATTTGGATTGTAATTTTTATTTGGAGTTTGGATTTGGATTTAGAGTTTTAATTTTGAAAATTGAACTGTACTAGTGTACTGTATGTTTGTATCATTAGTTTGTATAATTGTATGCGGTATGTACTGTATCGTATCCGTATGTGGGAGTGTGGGACTTGCAATCTGACTACTATATGTGCCTATGTGGTATGTGGATGTGGTCTGTCAAAAATAAATTGTACTGTAGGGATTGAATTCAGTGTTTTTGGGTTTGGACCATTAAATTTTGTAGCCCAAAATTAGAATCCCACAAGTGGTTAGTAAAATAGTAAAATGTACAATAAATTTTTTGTGGGCCACAACCAATCAAATTTAAAAACATATTAAAATATTCATTAAGCCCATAAGGCCCAATTGGCCCAAAACCGAAATGAACCGAACCGAACCGAACCGAACCGAACCGATTAAAATCGGTTTGGTTCTGTTCGGTTACCATTTTTTAATCGGTTTAAACCGGTTCAAATTTTGACGAACCGTAATTTTATCGGTTCAATCCGGTTTTGCCCAAAACCGAACCGAATTAAACCGTGCCCACCCCTAATGCCGAGTTCAATGATTTAGCAATTAAAAGCACAAGAAAGATTGAGAGGTTGAGAGAAGAGAACCTTGAACTTTCGGCTCACAATGACCACTTAAGTGAACAAGTGGAAAGATTGAAGAGGAGAGAGGATAAGTTAATTGAGGAGTTAGACTTATCCAAGAGAAGTGAAGAAGGCTTGAAGAGGGAACTTGTAGAAGTTAAAGGGTCCTTGGCTAAGATGGATTCTAGCACCAAGAAGCTTGACCATATGCTTGGTGTTGGAAAGAGTCCATGTGACAAGAGGGGTCTTGGGTATGAAGATGGCAAGAAGATTTCAACCTCTAACAAAACCGTGTTTGTCAAGTCCTTGAGGAACGAAGAAACTTCATTTGTGCAAATTCCTAGGAAGAAATTAGAAGTAGGACAATGCTCAAATGCACAAGTGAAGATGGGGCCAAGAAGGCAACCTCAAGCTCAACCCCCTAGGGTCCCTCAAGCCAACACTCCTCAACA
This sequence comes from Acer yangbiense, assembly GCA_008009225.1. Classification (NCBI taxonomy): domain Eukaryota; kingdom Viridiplantae; phylum Streptophyta; class Magnoliopsida; order Sapindales; family Sapindaceae; genus Acer; species Acer yangbiense. The sequence continues at coordinate 41,247,150 of CM017770.1, forward strand.
ATTGGCTCACAAAGGAAAGAGACCAATCATGCAACCTCAAGCTTGGAAGCAACCTAGACCGGTTCAACAACGAAGATGGATTGAACCCACTTATCCACAAAGACATGGACGAGCTCCCATACATGCACAAAGACAAGGTATGATTCCTTTTTCCATCCCTATTTGTCACTTTTGTGGTTGTGATGGTCATATTAGACCAAATTGCTTTCAATATATTAAAATGTGTAGAACACGAAGCATGATTGAAAAGAGAAAGAATAGAGCCAAGATGCATGTTCCTAGGAATGATAATATTGATTTGCATGATCCTAGGAATAGTAGAGCACATGTACCAAAGACCACTAAGAAAGCTAAAATTGTTGCTAAGTGGATTAGAAAGAATAAAAATGTTTGCCATGTTGCACAAATAGCCTTGAAGGCAAATTTTTCTAATTTTTGGTATTTGGATAGTGGGTGCTCTAGGCACATGACGGGAAACAAGAGTTTCTTCGAGACTCTTGTTATGGAGGAAGGTGGAAATATCACTTTTGTTGATGGATCCAAAAGAAATGTTGTAGGGAAAGGAACCATTTCCGTTCCCGGATTACCCTCCTTATCCAATGCTTTATTTGTTGATGGCTTGAAAGCCAATTTAATAAGCATTTCACATCTTAGTGATGAAGGATATTCCGTCTTGTTTTCTAAAGATTATTGCTCTATCCTAAAACCCGATGGACAAACCTTGTTGAAGGGCATGAGATCTAGCGACAATTGTTATTGTCTTGAAGCTAATGTTGTTTCTAATCATGTGTCCATGGATGAGCAAATTGAGTTGTGGCATGAAAGACTTGACCACATGAACTTTAGGGATCTACGGACCCTTGGAAAGTTCAATTGTGTGCGTGGCCTCCCTAAGCTTGGGAAGAAAGCCAATGGTGTTTGTGGACCTTGCCAACAAGGAAAGCAAACTAAAAGCATGCACAAAAAGGGTAAGTATCTCACCACCAAGGAGCCTCTTGAGCTTCTCCACATGGACCTCATGGGTCCCATGCAAACCGAAAGTTTGGGTGGAAAGAGATACATTTTTGTTTATGTTGTTGATTTCTCTAGGTTCACATGGACATATTTTCTTAGAGAAAAATCTGAAACTTTTGATAAGTTTAAAATGCTTTGTAATAAAATACAAAATGAAATGAACTATAATATTAAAAGCATAAAACGGATTAGAAGTGGCCATAGGAGGGAATTTGAGAATGCTACTTTTGAAACCTTTTGTAATGGTTTAGGTATCTCCCATGAGTTTTCGGCTCCTAGGACACCTCAACAAAATGGAGTTGTTGAGAGGAAAAATAGGGTCCTTCAAGAGATGGCCCGTGTGATGTTGCTTAGCAACAATGTCCCTAGAAACCTATGGGCCGAAGCCATCAATACGGCTTGCTATATAGGAAATAGAGTTTTCCTAAGGTCCGGTACTAGAAACACCTCATATGAGTTATGGAAAGGCAAGAGGCCAAATGTTAGCTACTTCCACAATTTTGGAAGCAAATGCTACATTTTGAATGACCGTGATCAACTTGGCAAATTCGATGCTAAGAGTGATGATGGTATTTTTATTGGCTATGCCTTGAATAGTAGAGCCTATAGAGTTTTCAATTTAAAGACTCTAAGTGTTATGGAATCATCCAATGTCGTATTTGATGATACTAGGCTCAAGTCAAATGATCATGAGGAGGAGGTTATTTTTAGTGATGTTTCTCCTTTGGAGAATGTTGTGGTGTCTCCTAATGTTGGGACATCTAATGTCAACAATGATGACACACAACCTATTGATAGAGTTCCTCTCTTGGACTCTAAAGAACCCGCTCCATGGGTTAGGAAACTCCATGATAAAGAAGATATCATTGGAGAGGTTAATGAGGGTGTTAGGACTAGACATCAACTTGCTAATCTTATTAGCTACACATGCTACACCTCTCAAATTGAACCCAAAAAGGTTGAAGAAGCCTTAAATGATGAATTTTGGGTTCTTGCCATGCAATAAGAGCTAAACCAATTCGAAAGGAATGAGGTTTGGACTCTAGTTCCTAGGCCTAAGACCACTAATGTCATAGGCACTAAATGGATATTTAGGAACAAATCCGATGAGGATGGCAACATAGTGCGGAACAAGGCTAGACTTGTAGCACAAGGGTACTCTCAAATTGAGGGTATTGACTTTGAGGAGACATTTGCTCCCGTTGCCCGTTTAGAGTCTATTAGGCTTCTTTTGTCCATTTCTTGTGTGCACAAGTTCAAATTGCACCAAATGGATGTCAAGAGTGCCTTCCTCAATGGCTTCTTGCAAGAGGAAGTGTTTGTTGAACAACCCAAGGGGTTTGTGGATGCTCACCACCCCAACCATGTCTATCGCCTCAAGAAGGCTCTATATGGGTTGAAACAAGCACCGAGGGCTTGGTATGAGCGCCTCACTCAATTTCTTGTTGACAATGACTACACACGTGGTAGTGTTGACAAGATACTATTCATCAAAAGAAACAATGATGAGCTTTTCATAGCTCAAATATATGTTGATGATATAGTGTTTGGCTCCACCAACAACACCAAGGTCCAACAATTTGTTGATGTTATGTCTCATGAATTTGAGATGAGTCTTGTTGGTGAGCTTAGTTACTTCCTAGGTTTGCAAATTAGGCAACTAGATGATGGAATTTTCATAACCCAAGCCAAATATGCCAAAAACCTAGTGAAAAAGTTTGGTCTTGAAAAAGCCAAACATTGTGACACTCCTATGTGCACCACTTTGAAGCTAAGCAAGGATGCTAGCGGTAAAAGTGTGGACCAAACCTTATATCATGGCATGACAGGGAGCTTGCTCTATTTGACCGCAAGTAGGCCCGATATATCATTTAGTGTAGGAGTTTGTGCTAGGTACCAATCCGATCCCAAGGAGTCCCATCTCTCTTCGGTTAAGAGAGTCATTCGCTTTGTGAATGGGACTTCTAATTATGGGATTTGGTACTCATTTGACACTAATCCTAGTCTTGTAGGATATAGTGATGCGGATTGGGCAGGAAATTATGATGATAGGAAGAGCACATCGGGCGGTTGCTTCTTTCTAGGCAATAACTTGGTGTCTTGGTTTTGCAAGAAGCAAAATTCGATTTCCTTGTCCACGGCGGAAGCCGAGTACATAGCCGCGGGGAGTGGATGCACTCAACTTATATGGATGAAGCAAATGCTAGTAGACTACGGATTCAACCAAGGTACACTCACTCTCTTTTGTGATAACATGAGTGCTATTAATATTTCCAAGAATCTGGTCCAACATTCTAGAACTAAGCATATTGACATCCGCCATCACTTCATTAGAGAGCTAGTTGAGAACAAAGTTATTGTACTTGAGCATGTAGGTACAAACGATCAACTTGCGGACCTATTCACTAAACCTTTAGATGCTACTCGATTTAAAACTCTTAGTAGATCTATTGGAATTTGTCTTGTGGAGTGATGTGTGTTGTTATTTGACCCCATATAGGGAACTCAAGCAAAGAGAGCTATTTTGCATTCTTGTATCTTGCAAAAAATTCTAAATAACTTATGCCTCTTCTTTTAATTGTTTGAGTAAGCTTGGTTGCACATATGTATATATGTTTTCAATTCAATAAGTGTGAACCTTGCTTGTTTACAATCCATGTCATATTTATGTTCAAACATGCATTTTTGGACTAGGAGATGTATGTAGGAAGTATGATTTGAATGACCTATGATTATCTCCATGACATGATGATTCTTAAATAACATGCTAATGTCAAATGAAAAAGCATGAAATTCATATAACATGCTCACATGAAAAGCATGAATTGATGATTGCATATTCTCAAAATGCAAAACCTTGTGTGAAAGCTTATGAGACTCAAAATGAATAAAGGATCTTGTATCCGTTCAAAGGAATTTATATTCCAAATGTCTCTCTTTCTTTATTAGTTGACCATGGCTACTATCATACGGATATCTTATCCGGAAAAATCAAAAAGGGTGCAAAGTCGCTCATGCCATGTTTCACTTATAAAGTTGGATATAGTTGTTCTTAAATTGAAATCAATATATTCTATATCCTTGCTTTACTCATGACTTTGGTGAAATTGGTTTGACTTCTTATTAGAAACCTTTGTCATTTGCTTTGCCAAATACCATTGTATTTTGGACTTGAATGCTACATGTCTTGTATGCAAAGCATGTTTGATTCACACATTTTCTTTCAAATAAATCTCCTTGTTTCTCTCCAATTAATTGAGATGCATAAAGTGACTTATATTCATTATGCAAATCTTGCATGCTACTATCTCTCGTTGCTATGAGTGACCCGGTTGGGGACTACTCCTTTGCCTATATCATGACAAAAATGGGGAGTAGTATATGGTAAGGGGAGTTGCAAAATATAGAAGCAATTGTGCATATTGGGGAGAACATTCATTGAGGGGGAGTAACCCGTTGAGGGGGAGCATTGCATACACTACATTTTATCATGTTGTGCCTAATCTTTTACAAATGCAAATGCTTATTTTTGTTCTCACTTGATTCATCTCACTTTTTACTTGTATTGGAAATGTTAGAAACTTTCTTTTCAGGGCTTAATTATTCTACAAGAGATTGAAGACTTGAAGTTTTATTTTGAAAATAAATAATAAACGTGTCCTAAAGTAATCTAGAGGGGGGGTGAATAGATTTTAAACAATTTTACCCAATTTTTCGAGATTAGTCCAAATTACGAAAAAGCCCCAATCTAGTCAATATACAAAAAACATACAAGTGCGGAAATTTGAGGACACACAATATTTACGTGGAAACCCACACGGGGAAAAACCACGGGCTGTTATGTGCGCCACACGAGAACCTCGAATCCACTATTTGCAAATACGATTACAAATTAGGTTGACCACATCACACCTAAATTTACTAATCCGTCTTTGCTACCCGCGGGCCTTTAATAGTGACTCTAGTCCCTTGCTTGCAAACTACCTAAGAGGTAAATACAAGACTTGTCTCTAAAGTGAAGAGATAGCACAACCTAAGGTGAATATGTGAAATACTCAAGATGCTAAAAATGCAAGGTTAGACATTTTAAGCTTATCTAGGCAAGGATGAACATGTTAGACAATCCTAGATATCATATTACTAGATGACATGCATAAACCAACACTAAATAAGCAACCAAAATCCTATATGCATTATCTATCACAATACAACTCACAAACCACAATAAAACAATCTTGAAACTAAGTCAAGTCATAAAGATGCAATCTTGAATCAATTCAAGTGATAAAGAAGCTATCTTGTAAAGCAAGAACATATAGATATGAGAATGATGTTCTAGATACAAGTCATGTGAGCAAAACTAAAAACCCTAGATGAAATCAACCTAGAATTATGCTAGATGATAAATGAAAGATGCAATATGAAGGGTTTTGTGATTTGGAAGCTTAAAGATGAAGTCTTGATACCTTGGCTTGAAGATACTCAACCATGCTCTCAAAAGTGTAATTTTTGCTCTACAAACCGAGCCAAGACTATCAAGACATATATAAATGGGATCCAAGTGAAGTGACATCGTTTTTGAAAAAAACGGTTCAGATTCCCGTCAGCTGCGCTGGTGAAGCGCTGGACGACCAGCGCAACTCACCAGCGCACGCCCTTTAACTGGCAAGGGCGCTCGACGAGTGGCGCGCCTCAAGGGCGCAAGACCAGCGGCAACATTCTGGACGAGATGCGCTGGTGGAGCTTGCGCTGGTGACGACCAGCGCACCAACAGCGATAACCTACTGGAGGAGTTGCGCTGGAGGAGAGCGCCGGTGCAGACCAGCGCACGACCAGCGGTAGTCCACTGGACTAGTTGCGCTGGTCAGCTTGCGCTGGTGACACCAGCGCATGACCAGCGCACACACTCCCTTAAGCACACAAACAAAAGTGCAAGGGTCAAAAGAAATGCATCCTAAGCCTAACTAGATATGCCATTATAATCACAAGATGTAAGAAGAAAGATTTAAATACCCAATGATGCACAAAAACTTCAAACACAACATACAAGAAGAGTTATGCAAGTGTTGTGTGTGTGTGCAACTACATCTCTTCAAAGTAGAGTAAGTCAAGAAATCTACCTTCCTTGAAGCTCTTGATCATGCAATGAGGTTTTCTTCCATCCTAAGCTATCCTTACATATAGAACCCCATTGTGATTTTGCCAACGAAATACGCCAATAAAAAAAAAGGCACTTACAATCTCCCCCTTTGGCTATTTCGTGACAAAATCACCACTCACATAGCATCCTCACAAAATAAAAGATTGGTCAACAAAAGTTTTCTACATTACAATTAAGCTCCTAGTCTAAGTCTTGAACATCTTCAAGTCAAATCCAAGCTTGTAGAAAAGAAATCCAACCTACACACAATCAGCAAGAAAAATACCTTCCAAGAACAAGTGTGGGAGAGATGCTAATAACAAAAGAAATGTCATTTCAAAAGGTTTCAAAAAAAATCAAACAAGCAATGTAATGCAATGCAACTCCCCCTAAAAGCAATCATCTCCCATCATGGGTTACTCACTCTCAACTCCCCCTAAATGCAATGCCTAGAAGCACAAATTCTCCCCAAACCTACTCCCCCTTTTTGTCATGAGATAGGCAAAGGGAGTCTCCCCTAATAGGTAAGCATTAGCAAGGAGAGCTTGTAGCACGAACACATATGCAATCAAATAGGCAATTTTATGCACCTCAATCAAGTAAGAGAGATTCAAGGAGTTTTATTTTATGACAAATGTGTGACAATAATGCTTTGCATGCAAGACATGTTGCATCTAAGACCAAAACAATGGTATTTGGTAAAGCAAACAACAAAGGTTTCCAATAGAATTCAAACCAATTTCACCCTTTGCCATGGAAAAAGCAAGGAAATAGAATTTTAGTATTTCAAGACAAACAACTATATCCAACTTTATAGGCAAAACAAGACATGAGCGACTTTGCACCCTATTTGATTTTTCCGGGTGAGATACCCGTATGATAGTAGCCTTGTTCTACAAATAAAGAAAGAGAGACTTTGGATATTAGGATCCTTTTGATTTAAGTCTCAATATTGCTTTTGCACACATATTTGCATTTAACATTTGCAATCAAACATTTCACATTTTCATCTCATACTTTTCAACTTAGGTATGTCATTTAAAAAGAATCATCATGTCATGGAGATCAATTAAAGGTCATTCAAAAAGTACTTCCGAAGTACATCTCCTATTCCAAAAATGCATGTTTGAGCATAGATATGACATGGATTGCAAGCAAGGCAATGTAGCACACTTATTTAGAAAAATACATATAAGTATGTACAACCAATCATCTCAAGCAATTAACTAAGAGGCATAAAATATATCAATGTGGCACAATGTATGATCATGCAACTTTGCTCTCTTTGCTTGAGCTCCCCATATGGGGTCAAGACACACCAAATCAACCTAATTGACAAATCCCAATAGACTTGCTAAGGTTCCCAAATCTAATGGTGTCTAAAGGCTTTGTAAACAAATCCGCTAGTTGGTCATTTGTTCCCACATGTTCCAATGCAATGGTTTTGCTCTCAACTAGCTCTCTTATGAAATGGTGTCTAATGTCAATGTGCTTTGTCCTAGAATGTTGGACGGGATTCTTAGAAATGTTAATGGCACTCATGTTATCACAAAATAAAGTAAGAGTACCTTGCTCCAAGCCATAATCGGCTAGCATTTGTTTCATCCACATCAATTGAGTGCAAGCACTACCGGCGGCAATATATTCCGCCTCGGCCGTGGATAGGAAAATTGAGTTTTGCTTCTTGCAAAACCAAGAAACCAAATTGTTCCCAAGGAAGAAGCAACCGCCCGATGTACTCTTCCTATCATCACAATTTCCCGCCCAATCGGCATCACTAAATCCAACAAGACTTGGATTAGTGTCAAAGGAGTACCATATCCCATGATTTGAGGTACCATTCACAAACCGAATGATCCTCTTCACCGCCACAAGGTGAGACTCTTTGGGATTAGCCTGGTACCTAGCACAAACACCCACACTAAAACAAATATCGGGCCTACTTGCGGTCAAGTAAAGCAAGCTACCTATCATGCCACGATATAGACTTTGTTCCACATCCTTTCCACTAGCATCTTTGCTAAGTTTCAAGGTGGTGCTCATGGGTGTGTCACAATGTTTGGCATTCTCAAGGCCAAACTTTTTCACTAGGCTCTTAGCATACTTAGCTTGGGATATAAAGATCCCATCATGCATTTGCTTGATTTGCAAGCCTAGGAAATAATTTAGTTCACCAACCATGCTCATTTCAAACTCATGAGACATGACATCAACAAATTGTCTAACTTTGGATTGGTTGGTGGAACCAAATACAATGTCATCAACATAAATTTGAGCTATGAATAGCTCATCTTTAGTGCACTTGATGAACAAAGTCTTGTCAACACTACCTCTTGAGTAGCCATTGTCAACAAGATAAAGAGTGAGGCGCTCATACCAAGCCCTCGGTGCTTGTTTCAACCCATATAGAGCCTTCTTGAGGCGATAGACATGAGAGGGGTGGTGTGGTGTGGATCCACAAACCCCTTGGGTTGCTCAACAAACACTTCCTCATGCAATAAGCCATTGAGGAAGGCACTCTTGACATCCATTTGTTGTAACTTGAACTTGTACACACAAGAAATGGATAAGAGAAGCCTTATGGACTCAAGACGGGCAACGGGAGCAAAAGTCTCCTCAAAGTCAATACCCTCAATTTGAGAGTATCCTTGTGCAACAAGCCTTGCCTTGTTTCGCACAATGTTGCCATCCTCATCGGATTTGTTCCTAAACACCCATTTAGTTCCTATGACATTGGTGTTTTTGGGTCTAGGAACAAGAGTCCAAACCTCATTTCTCTCAAATTGGTTTAGCTCTTCTTGCATGGCAAGAACCCAAAACTCATCTTCCAAGGCTTCATCAACCTTTTTGGGTTCTATTTGAGAGGTGTAACAAGTGTAGCTAATTTGATTAGCTATTTGACGCCTAGTCCTAACACCCTCTCTAACTTCTCCAATGATATCATCCTTATCATGGAGCTTTCTAACCCAAGGAGCGGGTTCATTAGAGTCCAAAGGGGGAACTCTATTAAGAGGCAAATCATCCTCTTCATCTTGGTTTGACTTCACACCACTAGAAGTCTCACCACTTTCCTTCAAAGGAAGGTCATTCACCTCACAAACATCCTCCTCATGGTCATCATGTTTGGGCCTACAATCATCAAAGACAACATTTGATGATTCCATAACACTTTGAGTCTTTAGATTAAAAACTCTATAGGCCTTGCTATTAAGTGCATACCCAATGAAAATACCCTCATCACTCTTGGCATCAAACTTGCCAAGTTGATCCCGGTCATTTAGTATATAGCACTTACTCCCAAAGATGTGGAAGTAGCTCACATTGGGTTTTCTACCCTTCCATAACTCATAGGATGTTTGTTTAGTCCCGGGCCTAAGGAAAACTCTATTCCCTATGTAGCAAGCCGTATTGATGGCTTCGGCCCAAAGATTTCTAGGGACTTTGTTGCTAAGCAACATCACACGGGCCATCTCTTGGAGGACTCTATTCTTCCTCTCAACAACACCATTTTGTTGAGGAGTCCTAGGGGCCGAAAATTCATGGGAAATGCCTAAGCTATTGCAAAAATTTTCAAACTTAGCATTTTCAAATTCTTTCCCATGATCACTTCTAATTTTCTTAATGCTTTTAATGTGAGAAGTTTTCTCATTTTGAATTTTGACACAAAGCATTTTGAATTTCTCAAAGGCTTCGGACTTTTCTCTAAGGAAGTAAGTCCAAGTAAACCTAGAGAAGTCATCAACAACAACAAGAATGTACCTTCTACCACCTAAACTTTCGGTTTGAATGGGACCCATAAGGTCCATATGGATGAGCTCCAATGGCTCTTTGGTGGAGAGGTATTTGCCTTTCTTGTGCACACTCTTAGTTTGCTTTCCTTGTTGACAAGGTCCACAAACTCCCTCAACCTTTTTCCCAAACTTGGGAAGGCCCCTAACAACATTCAACCTATCAAGGACTTTCAAGTCCCTATAGTTCATATGGCCAAGTCTTTGGTGCCACACCTCAATTTGCTCACTAGTAGACAAGTTACAAGAGATGAGATTAGACTCAAGACAATAACAATTGTCACTTGATCTCTTGCCTTTCAACAAAACTTGCCCATTTTCCTTAAGAATAGAGCAATCAACTTTTCCAAACATAACCGAAAGCCCTTCATCACTTAAGTGTGATATACTAATGAGATTGGCTTGCAAGCCATCAACATAGAGAGCATTGGGCAAGGAGGGTAAACCGGGAATAGATATATTACCTTTCCCTATGACCTTTTTCTTAGATCCATCACCAAAGGTGACATACCCACCATCCTCCATCACAAGAGATTCAAAGAAACTCTTGTTTCCGGTCATGTGCCTAGAACACCCACTATCAAGGTACCAAGTGTTAGAGGCATTTGCTTTTAAGGCAACTTGGGCCACATAGCAATAATAGTCATTATGTCTACTCATCCTAGGTGAAACATGGTCATTCCTAGGAGCCATTGGTCCATTAGCTCTAAAATTTCTAGGTGCATGCATTGTGGCTCTTCTAAGCATATTTTTCTCAATCATACTTTCTCTTCTACACAATTTAATATACTTAAGGCAATTAGGCCTAATATGGCCTTCAATTCCACAAAAATGGCAAGTAGGAGTAAAGTAGGAATTCATACCATAGCCTTGAGCAAACATTTGTGGCCTCCTTCTATTTTGAGTTGCTATTTGATGTTGAGGCAACTCTCTCCTTTGTGGTTGAGCCAAGTTGGCATGTCTTCTAGGTTGAGCATGAAAGACCCCATGTTGAGCTTGTGGGATCCTTTGTTGTGGAGGTCTTGGTAGTGGAGCTCTAGGTTGAGGAGGTCTTGGTTGTGGAGCTCTAGGTTGAGGAGGTCTTGGTTGTGGAGCTCTAGGTTGAGGAGGAGCTCTAGTTGGAATCCTTGCTTGTGCTTGCTTGGAGGATTCACCGACTTCAACCCACTTGGTTGTTTGTTGAGGGGTTTGAACATTCTCAACCTCCTTGCTCTTGACAAAAGTTGTCTTCTTCAAGGATGTGGCTTCCATTTCTTCCACATATCCTAACCCCTTCTTGTCACTAGGACTCTTCCCACAAGATAGCATCTTGTCAAGCTTCTCGGTTCCGGAAGTCATCTTAGCAATCAACTCTTTTGCTTCCATGAGCTCTTTCCCCAAGCTTTGTTCACTTTTCTTGACCAAGACTAACTCCATCTTCAATCCTTCTTCTATCTCTTTTGCCTTACTCATTTCCTTGCTCAAATGAGTCACTTTGGATGTCAACTCAAGCTTCTCCCCTTTCAACTTTTGTATCTCCTTTTTCTTCTTCAATCTTGAGTTCTCAAAGAATCTCATGAAGTCATCATAGTCCATCTCTTCATCAAACTCAAAATTTGACGTTGAGGAGTTACTCCCACCATTTGAGTCATTTTCATCCACTTCTTCTTGCTTGTCATCTTCCTCTTCTTTATCACTCATAACTTCATTGCTATTGTGAGAGGATGAGAAAGCAATGAAGTTGGCAACTTGGTCTTCCTCATCATCCGAAGACTTGTCTTCATCTTCTAGGTCATCACTATCACTCCAAGTAACCGCCATGGCTCTTCCTTTCTTCTTCTTCAAATTTGCACATTCGGGAGCAATGTGTCCAAACCCACTACACTCATAGCATTGGACACCCTTCTTATGGTCTTTCTCTTGAGCTTGCTCCACTTTCTTGAAAGGAGCCTTCTTCTTTACAAACTTTCCCTTGGAGCCAAACCCTCTCTTCTCAAATCTCATGAATTGCTTGAACTTCTTTGCCATCAAAGCAATTTCTTCATCCGAGTCTTCTTCATCTTTCTCAACCTTGACACTCTTCAAGGCAAGACTCTTTTGCTTCTTTGGAGGTGTAGTTGTAGGACCTTTCCTAGATTCATACGCCAAGAGCCTTCCAATGACTTCACTTGGCTTCATTCTTGAGTAGTCACTATTTTCCTCCAATGCCGTCACTTTGGATTCAAACCTCTCGGGGAGTGACCTCATGATCTTTTGTTTAATTCTTCTATCCGAGTAGGGATCACCAAGTTGGTGACTTTGGTTTACTATATCCATGAGCTTCACTTGGAAGTCATTGAAGCACTCATCATCCTCCATCCTTATGGTCTCAAATTGCGTTTGGAGAACTTGAAGCTTGGAATCCTTAACCACATCGGTTCCTTCATGAGCCGTCTCTAATATATCCCAAGCTTCCTTTGCTATCCTTGTAGTTTGAATGAGCTTGTATTGGTTGTCATCCATGGCACATAGGATTGCATGCATGGCTTTGTTGTTCCATTTTGAAGCCTCAAATTCTTGTGGAGTCCATTGTGCCTTCGGCTTGAGGACTTCCTCTCCACCTCCCGTAGGAGTCATCATAGGTGGAGTGTATCCATCTTCAATCGCCATCCATGCCCGGTCATGAATTTGACTCACATAAGCTTCCATTTTGCCCTTCCATGAGGCGTAATTGACCCCGGTGAGCAAAGGGGGTCTTGTGCTAGAGGCACCCTCACCTCCCATTCCATTTCCACTCATTGTGTTTGGGTTTGAATGAAATGAATGCACACAAACAAACTAAGCACACACCACAATGCAAACAAATGCAAGAGACTTTAACAAGAGCAAGGGATCTCCTAATTATGTTAAGGAACCCGCTCTGATACCAATTGAAAATAAATAATAAACGTGTCCTAAAGTAATCTAGAGGGGGGGTGAATAGATTTTAAACAATTTTACCCAATTTTTCGAGATTAGTCCAAATTACGAAAAAGCCCCAATCTAGTCAATATACAAAAAACATACAAGTGCGGAAATTTGAGGACACACAATATTTACGTGGAAACCCACACGGGGAAAAACCACGGGCTGTTATGTGCGCCACACGAGAACCTCGAATCCACTATTTGCAAATACGATTACAAATTAGGTTGACCACATCACACCTAAATTTACTAATCCGTCTTTGCTACCCGCGGGCCTTTAATAGTGACTCTAGTCCCTTGCTTGCAAACTACCTAAGAGGTAAATACAAGACTTGTCTCTAAAGTGAAGAGATAGCACAACCTAAGGTGAATATGTGAAATACTCAAGATGCTAAAAATGCAAGGTTAGACATTTTAAGCTTATCTAGGCAAGGATGAACATGTTAGACAATCCTAGATATCATATTACTAGATGACATGCATAAACCAACACTAAATAAGCAACCAAAATCCTATATGCATTATCTATCACAATACAACTCACAAACCACAATAAAACAATCTTGAAACTAAGTCAAGTCATAAAGATGCAATCTTGAATCAATTCAAGTGATAAAGAAGCTATCTTGTAAAGCAAGAACATATAGATATGAGAATGATGTTCTAGATACAAGTCATGTGAGTAAAACTAAAAACCCTAGATGAAATCAACCTAGAATTATGCTAGATGATAAATGAAAGATGCAATATGAAGGGTTTTGTGATTTGGAAGCTTAAAGATGAAGTCTTGATACCTTGGCTTGAAGATACTCAACCATGCTCTCAAAAGTGTAATTTTTGCTCTACAAACCGAGCCAAGACTATCAAGACATATATAAATGGGATCCAAGTGAAGTGACATCGTTTTTGAAAAAAACGGTTCAGATTCCCGTCAGCTGCGCTGGTGAAGCGCTGGACGACCAGCGCAACTCACTAGCGCACGCCCTTTAACTGGCAAGGGCGCTCGACGAGTGGCGCGCCTCAAGGGCGCAAGACCAGCGGCAACATTCTGGACGAGATGCGCTGGTGGAGCTTGCGCTGGTGACGACCAGCGCACCAACAGCGATAACCTACTGGAGGAGTTGCGCTGGAGGAGAGCGCCGGTGCAGACCAGCGCACGACCAGCGGTAGTCCACTGGACTAGTTGCGCTGGTCAGCTTGCGCTGGTGACACTAGCGCATGACCAGCGCACACACTCCCTTAAGCACACAAACAAAAGTGCAAGGGTCAAAAGAAATGCATCCTAAGCCTAACTAGATATGCCATTATAATCACAAGATGTAAGAAGAGAGATTTAAATACCCAATGATGCACAAAAACTTCAAACACAACATACAAGAAGAGTTATGCAAGTGTTGTGTGTGTGTGCAACTACATCTCTTCAAAGTAGAGTAAGTCAAGAAATCTACCTTCCTTGAAGCTCTTGATCATGCAATGAGGTTTTCTTCCATCCTAAGCTATCCTTACATATAGAACCCCATTGTGATTTTGCCAACGAAATACGCCAATAAAAAAAAAAGGCACTTACATATTTTCTTATCTCTTTGTACTATAGAATATCATAATTATCCCATTGTTTCTTTTTTAATGTGAGGAATCAATGTGAGTGGTGGTTTTGTCACGAAATAGCCAAAGGGGGAGATTGTAAGGTTCCCATTTGTTGATTGGCTCATTTCGTGGACAAACCACATGTTGGGGTTCTTTGTAAGGGTAGCCTAGGTATCGGGTTTATTGTTCGAAGCCTTTTGAAGACCTCGTATTGATAAGCACCGAAGGTATATTTCTTTGTGCTTACTTGTCTTGAAGAGATAGTTGCACACATTCACAACTCATGCATTTGTTTACTACTTGTATGTTATGTGCCTTATTTTTGTGCATTAATGTTCATTAACATCTCTTCTTGCATGTTAGTTTGATTGCATCTTGCATATCCAATTGCCTTGTCATGCTTAGACTTAGGATTGCATTTTTGCATTGGGCGCTCCCGAAAGCGCTCTACAGAAGCGTTGTACAAACAGCGCCCATTGAGCGCTGTTCAGACCTGATCGATTTAATTCGGTCGCTGTTGGGTCGCTGTACAGGCGCTGTACAAAGCGCTGTACAAAGCGATCTTCGTACAGCGCCACTCTGTTTTCCCGTGAGAACAGAGTTGGGGCGCTGTACAAGAGGCGCTCTACGTACAGCGCCCAAGGCAAATATGAGGCCAACTTATCAAAACGACCACACCTTGTTTTGGCCCCCTATATATATGCCACTTTGACTTTAGGTCAATGAGAAGAGTTCATATTCAGATTCTATACTTAGGATATTTTTCAAAGAGAAGAAAAATTCCAAAGAACTCATTTTTAGTTTACTCAAACACTTTTTCATGATCATCAATCATCATCTAGCATCATCCTTGATCATCTAGATGTCTCTTTGCATGGATTCTTCATCATACTTTGCTTGGTAAGCTTTTCACTAATATCTTACATATTTTGTGTTTTTCTTAACAAGCAATCTCAATTTATTACTTGTATGATTTTCATATATCTTTTGATACAAGATTGAGATTAGTGTGATGTATGTTTGAGAAGTTGTATTGTGATAGCTAATTAGGTTTTGTATTTAATCTTGATTAGCTAAACTATTTGATTGAACATGTCATTTAATGTTTAATATCTAGGATTGTTCTAATTGCATATTAATCATCTTAGATAAGCATATAGGGTTTCCCTTGCTCTATGTTGCATTTGAATATTCATATATTCACTTAGGGTTTTATTCTCTTCATTGAGAAAGTAAGTCTTGTGTGTAGCTTCCGGGATTAGGTTGCTTAGATCGCAAGCAAATTGGACTAGGTTCACTCATACCGGGATTAGGTAAGTGTGTGATTACTTCCGGGATTAGGTTGTAATCGTTTTACACATTTAGTGGATTCGAGGTTCGAGTGTGGCTTACTTACTAGCCCGTGGTTTTTCCCGTGAGGGTTTCCACGTAAAAATCAAGTGTTATTTAATTTCCGCATTTTATACTTGATTTATTGCTTTATCTATTTAGGGGTAGTTTCGTAATTTTGACTAACACGAAAAATTGGGTAAAAAGCTTAAAATCTATTCACCCCCCTCTAGATAATTTTATACACACCGTGCTATAATTTGTTTCACTTCAAATCTTCGATGTTGAAATCTTCTTCGTCTTCGAATCTTCTGTGCGTAAAGATGAATGATAGGACTGTGTGATGGGATGTTGTGTGTTCCAGATGATAAGCTTGTATCTAAAAGAGAGCGAGAGAACGAGCCCGATAAAAACCTAATAATCTCTTCATATATATAGGCCCTTGTGAAAGTTCTCACGGTGTGTAAACTATTTAATCTAGAGAGGGGGGGCGGGGGTGAATAGATTTTAATCGTTATTACCCAATTTTCGCATACATGTCAATTTTACGAAAATGCCCCTAATTAGTCAAACAAACATACAAGTGTAATATGGTGCGGAATGTAAATAACACTTGATGTTTACGTGGAAACCCTCACGGGAAAAACCATGGGCTGTTGAGTGAGCCACACCCGAACCTCGAATCCACTAAATGTGATAAAATTACAACATAATCCCGGAAGTAATCACACACCTACCTAATCCCGGTATGAGTGAACCTAGTTCGAATGCTTGCGATCTAAGCAACCTAATCCCGGAAGCTACACACAAGACTTTGATTCTCAATGAAGAAATTAACATCCTAAGTGAATATATGAATATCCAAAATGCAACATAGAGTAAGGGAACCCTATATGCTTATCTAAGATGATGATTTTGCAATAAAAACAATCCTAGATATTAAGAACTAAATGACATGTCAAATAGCTTAGCTAATCAAGATTAAGCAAAAACCTAATTAGCTATCACAATACAACAACTCAATCATTTTCATCACAAATAATCTCTAACTTGTATTTAGCATATGATCTAAAACATACAAGTAATTTAAAGAGATGTCTTAATATGAAAAAAAACACTAAAATTAGATGAAGTTAGTGAAGAACATACCAAGGAGGATGTGATGATACAAAACCATGCATGGATGATTGCTAGATGATCTTTGATGCACAAAGGAATGTATTTGAGTGTTTAAATAAGAGTTCTTTAAGGATTTTTCTCTTGAAAAATATTCTAAGGAAAATATACGATATTATAAACTCAGCAAAATGACCTAAAAACATAGAGATGTATATATAGAGGTCATAAGTAAAGTGTGGTCGTTTTGAAAAAACGCACCAAATATTGCTCTGTGCGCTGGTGAGCTTGCGCTGGACGACCAGCACAAAGGCAAAAAATGCACAGGCATTGGACGACCAGCGCACGACCAGCGACAGACCACTGGGCGATCTGCGCTAGTGTGTTGCGCTGGTCCGGCGCATGATGACCAGCGCAATGTGCTGGTGCTGCGCGGGTAGGTGGACCAGCGTACTGCACACTCCCTATAGACTCACAACCAAATATGCAAGGGTAAAAAGGGTAATGAAAATGCATCCTAATGTTTAACAAGATATGTCATTATAATTACACAATGCATTCAATACTTATGCAAGAAAAGATGTTATATGATCATGAATGCACACATAATACAAACACACAACATTCAAGAATGAGAGATATGCAAGTGTTGTGCGTGTGTGCAACTACATCTCTTCAAGGCAAAATAAGCACAAGAAGTTTACCTTTGGTGCTTCTTCTCTTGAGGTCTTGAGAGCCTAAACTACCCTTACAAAAACCCCAAATGTGGTTTGTCTACGAAATAAGCCAATCAATTAATGGGAATCCTTACAATCTCCCCCTTTGGCTATTTCGTAACAAAACCACCACTCATATTGATCCTCACAAACATAATTGAATCTACGGAATAATAAAAATATTTTACATTACAAAGAGATATAAGAATATATAAAAGAAAACTTTAAGTCTTCAATCTCTTGTAGAACTATCAACCCTTCAAAACAAAAGATTATACTTTCCAAAACAAGAGTATGTGAGATGATCAAGTGAGAATAAAACAAGCATTTGCATTTAAGAATTTAGGCACAACATCATGCAATGTATGTGTATGCAATGCTCCCCCTCAATGGGTTACTCCCCCTTAATGAATATTCTCCCCAACATGCATAATTGCCACTACAATTTGCAACTCCCCTTACCACAAATATACTCCCCCTTTTTGTCATGATATAGGCAAAGGAGTAGTCCCTAACCGAGTCACTCTTAGCAAAGAGAGATAGTAGCATGCAAGATATTTGCATAATAATATAAGTCACGTTATGCATCCCAATTAATTGAAGAGAAACAAGGAGATTTATTTGAAAGAAAATGTGTGAATCAAACATGTTTTGCATATAAGACATGTAGCATTCAAGTCCAAAATACAATGGTATTTGGCAAAGCAAATGACAAAGGTTTCTAATAAGAATTCAAACCAATTTCACCATTGTCATGAGAAAAGCAAGGATATAGAGATTTTATTGATTTTAATTTAAGAGCAACTATATCCAACTTTATAAGCGAAACATGGCATGAGCGACTTTGCACCCTATTTGATTTTTCCGGATAAGATATCCGTATGATAGTAGCCATGTTCAACCAATAAAGAAAGAGAGACATTTGGATTTTTTAGGTCCTTTGAACGGATACAAGATCCTTTATTCATTTTGAGTCTCATAAGTCTTTTTCACACAAGTTTTGCATTTATATTGCAATCATCAATTCATGCTTTTTCATTTGAGCATGTTATATGAATTTCATGCTTTTTCATTTGACATTAGCATGTTGTAAAAGAATCATCATGTCATGAAGATAACTATAGGTCAGTCAAATCATACTTCCTATGTAAATCTCCTAGTCCAAAAATGCATGTTTGAACATAAATATGACATGGATTGTAAACAAGCAAGGTTCACACTTATTGAATTGAAAACATATATACATATGTGCAACCAAGTTTACTCAAGCAATTAAAAGAAGAGGCATAAGATATTTCAAATTTTTGCAAGTGACAAGAATGCAAAATAGCTTTCTTTGCTTGAGTTCCCCATATGGGGTCAATCACAAATCACATCACTCCACAAGACATATCTCAATAGATCTACTAAGTGTTTTAAATCGAGTAGCATCTAAGGGTTTAGTAAATAAGTCCGCAAGTTGATCATTCGTACCTACATGTTCAAGTAATATGCATTTATTTTCAACAAGCTCTCTAATGAAATGATGTCGGATGTCAATATGCTTAATCCTAGAGTGTTGTACCGGATTCTTGGAAATATTAATAGCACTCATATTGTCACAAAAGAGGGTTAGAGTACCTTGGTTGAATCCGTAGTCGACTAGCATTTGCTTCAACCATAGGAGTTGTGTGCATCCACTCCTTGCGGCTATGTACTCGGCCTCGGCCGTGGACAAGGAAATCGAGTTTTGCTTCTTGCAAAACCAAGACACCAAGTTGTTGCCTAGAAAGAAACAACCGCCCGATGTGCTCTTCCTATCATCACAATTTCCTGCCCAATCCGCATCACTAAAGCCTACAAGACTAGCATTAGTGTCAAAAGAGTACCAAATCCCATAGTTGGAAGTCCCATTCACATAATGAATGATTCTCTTTACGGAAGAGAGATGGGACTCCTTAGGATCCGCTTGGTACCTAGCACACACACCCACACCCACACTAAAAGAGATATCGGGCCTACTTGCGGTCAAATAAAGCAAGCTACCTATCATGCCATGATATAACATTTGTTCCACACTTTTACCACTAGCATCCTTGCTTAGCTTCAAAGTTGTACTCATGGGTGTATTACAATGTTTGGCATTTTTAAGACCAAACTTCTTCACTAGGTTTTTGGCATATTTGGCTTGGGTAATGAAGATCCCATCATCTAATTGCCTAATTTGCAAACCTAGGAAGTAACTAAACTCACCAACAAGACTCATCTCAAATTCATGAGACATGACATCAACAAATTGTTGGACTTTGGTGTTGTTGGTTGAGCCAAATACAATGTCATCAACATAGATTTGAGCTATAAATAACTCATCTTTATTTCTCTTGATGAACAACGTCTTGTCAACACTACATCTTGTGTAGTCATTGTCAACAAGAAATTGAGTGAGGCGCTCATACCAAGCCCTCGGTGCTTGTTTCAACCCATACAAAGCCTTTTTGAGGTGATAGACATGGTTGGGGTGGTGTGCATCCACAAACCCCTTGGGTTGTTCAACAAACACTTCCTCTTGCAAGAACCCATTTAGGAAGGCACTCTTGACGTCCATTTGGTGTAATTTGAACTTGTGAATACACGAGATGGACAAGAGAAGCCTAATGGACTATAAACGGGCAACATGAGCAAATGTCTCCTTAAAGTCGATACCCTCAATTTGAGAGTACTCTTGTGCTACAAGTCTAGCCTTGTTCCGCACTATGTTGCCATCCTCATTGGATTTGTTCCTATAAATCCACTTAGTGCCTATAACATGTGTGCTTTTAGGCCTAGGAACTAGAGTCCAAACCTCATTCCGATCGAATTGGTTTAGCTCTTCTTGCATGGCAAGAACCCAAAACTCATCATTTAAGGCTTCATCAACCTTTTTGGGTTTAATTTAAGAGGTGTAGCATGTGTAGCTAATTAGATTAGCTATTTGACGCCTAGTCCTAACACCCTCATTTACCTCTCCAATGATTTCATTCTTATCATGGAGTTGTCTAACCCATGGAGCGGGTTCTTTAGAGTTCAAGAGAGGAACTCTATCAATAGGTTGTGTGTCCTCATAATTACCATTGGAAGTCCCAATATTGGGAGTCTCCACAACCTTCTCCAAAGGAGAATCATCATCTAAAACTACCTCCTCCTCATGGTTACTAGACTTAAGCCTTTCATCATCAAATACAACATTGGATGATTCCATGACATTTAGAGTCTTTAAATTAAAAACTCTATAGGCTCTACTATTTAAGGCATATCCAATAAAGATACCCTCATCACTCTTAGCATCAAATTTGCCAAGTTGATCACGATCATTTAAAATGTAGCATTTGCTTCCAAATGAGTGAAAGTAGCTAATATTTGGCCTTTTACCTTTCTATAGGTCATAGGAGGTATTTCTAGTTCCAGGCCTTAGGAAAACTCTATTTCCTATATAGCAAGCCGTATTGACGGCTTCGGCCCATAGGTTCCTAGGGACATTGTTGCTAAGCAACATCACACAGGCCATCTCTTGAAGGACCATATTCTTCCTCTCAATAACTCTATTTCGTTGAGGTGTCCTAGGAGCCGAAAACTCATGGGAGATGCCTAGACCATTACAATAGGTTTCAAATGTGGCATTCTCAAATTCCCTCCCATGGTCACTTCTAATCCGTTTTATGCTTTTAATGTTAAAGTTCATTTCATTTTGAATTTTATTACAAAACATTTTAAACTTATCAAAAGTTTCAGATTTTTCTCTAAGAAAATATGTCTATGTGAACCTAGAGAAATCATCAACACAAACAAAGATGTATCTGTAAGGAAAAATACCGGTCAACGCAGCGGAAGCGAGACTAAAAACAAGTTTAGTATATTTTAAAATTTTTCCTTTGATGAACCTTAACCCTTTAAATTAATTAAACATACATATAAAGTAACAAAAAGTAGAATACATTTTGTCGCGTGATCCGATTGACTTACGTCGATGGTAATCCGCAAGATCTTCAATCCTAGCACGAACGTGAATCACCTAGGAGCGTGGTCTCCCTTTTCTTTGAATTGCGTACCTGAGAATGGATAAACAAACTTTCTTTTTCCTTTTGTTAGTCACAAAACAACCAAAAGAATACAAAGATTATTCCGGTCACTTTTGAGTTCTCAATCTAATGATCGAAACTCGCGTGAACCTAATTTGATGTTGTACACACAAGCTTATTGATGAACAAGCAATTAGTGTACTATCAAAAGAATAATCTCTTCTCTTTTTTTTTTTTTTTGTCTTGACAGAATAATCAAACACTTTTCTATGAGTATGAGAAGAAGAAGAAAATTTGATTCAGTAAACTTTTTGGGGTGGCCGAACCCTATATGATTGCTTATATAGGGTGGCCGAAATTCACTTCTCTTTTCCTTTAGGGTTGCCGAAATCTACTAGTGATTCTATTAGGGTTGGCCAAAAATCCTCTACAAAAAAGGATTTGTGTTTTACCCTAATTCCCATCAACTTTAGACTCCTAACCCTAATCCAACTCATAAGTGTTTTTATTCTTTTTATTGACTTAATAAAAAACTTTCCTATTTGATTAAATAAATAAAACTTATTATTTTTTTTCTTACCAAATAAGTCTTTTACCTTTAGTATAACTCTAGGAAATAAATTTCCTGATCAGAAAAAGATTTTGTTTCTTAATTAAATAATTAATTAATTCTCATTTAATCAAACAATAAAATAAAATAATATTTTTGACTAATTACATAGCCTTGCCGCCCCACATTAAATATATGGGCAAAATATTATTTCCTTATTTTATTTAATCCATTGGACTTTAAATAAAAAGCTCACATGTGAACCAGACCTATTCTTACTGAAAGAAACAAGCCCACATGACTTTCATTAATATATTTATATAATTGATCATCCCATTAAACAAATAATGTGCAAATTATATTCTTAATATATTAAATGCAATTCTAGATGGACCCATAAATTGGTCCGGTAGAATATATCAAGTGATCCATGCAAGTCTGTGTGGATTGGGGATCTTGGCGGGCTATCTAAATTTAAGCTTCAATAGACATAACCTAATCACAATCAACAAATGATTCACTTAGGTCCGATCCATTAATTTTAACTCATTCCACTAAAGAGCTAAAATTGAACTCTTAAATAAAGATAGAATAATAAGATGTTCCTCATTCATACCCTAGACAATCATGTTGGAGATAGTGTATCCTCGTGATTAATATCAGTAATCGCCAAGAGTTCATAGACCATCTATAACTCTCCAAGTTACCATATTTACTCATATGACCACGTTTTGAACTTGGATATTTTGACTTGTCCAAAAGCCATGTTTTCAATAGTCACTTTCGAAAACTCAACGTTGAGATTTAATATCCAATTACCTCAAAACATCCATATGATGATATTATACTCTCATTTAATAAATGGAGCCACGATATCCATATCTATAAATGAAGTCCTCTATCGATTAACAAATGAATATCACCAAACTATCGAGGATAGACTATGCTATATAATCGTACTCATTGATAACTCAAATGATATCACTTGCAACCATAAGTCCATCATTTATCTCAGGATTAAGATAGACTATCCGATTATCCTGATAATGAAAAGACTATTATCTATTGACGGTTCTAGATAAAGCTTTTCATTGTGATCCTGTTCAATGCACCCAGTGCACTAGATTCTTTTACTCGAAGACACTCCGATGATTTTAGACTCATCATATCTCATTTGATCCCACTCAAATGCTAGCAAAAGAATTCTACAACTTTAACAAGATAAAGGTGCCCAACCTTTAACTTAAGTTGTGAACATTATTCAAGACTAACTAAAGAATTGTGTCTACCTCATACATATCCAGATGTACGAACAATTCTTCTTTTCTCATAGTCTTTAGACCTTATGATTATTTACTTTGACAATTATAATATTAAACTATAAATGCTATAAGATTTGTTAAACCAGAAAACACTTTATTAATATGAAAAAGATTGTTAATTACAATATTACACTCTTGCTATTGAGCATAATCCTAACAGTATCTCTTTCCACCTAAACTCTCGGTTTGCATAGGACCCATTAGATCCATGTGGAGAAGCTCTAAGGGCTCCTTGGTAGAGAGATACTTGCCCTTCTTGTGCATGCTTTTGGTTTGTTTTCCTTGTTGACAAGGTCCATAAACACCATTGGCTTTCTTCCCAAGTTTAGGGAGGCCACGCACACAATTGAACTTTCCAAGGGTTCGTAAATCCCTAAAGTTAATGTGGCCAAGTCTTTCATGCCACAACTCTATTTGCTCATCCATGGACACATTGTTTGAGACTATTCTAGCTTCAAGACAATAACAATTGTCACTATATCTCATTCCTTTCAACAAGGTTTGTCCATCGGGCTTTAGGATAGAGCAATCATTTTTACTAAACATGACGGAATATCCTTCATCACTAAGATGAGAAATGCTTATTAAATTGACTTTCAAGCCATTAACAAACAAAGCATTAGATAAGGAGGGTAAACCGGGAACGGAAATGGTTCCTTTCCCTACAACATTCTTTTTGGATCCATCACTAAAAGTGACATATCCTCCTTCCTTCATAGCAAGAGTCTCGAAGAAACTCTTGTTTCCCGTCATGTACCTAGAGCACCCACTATCTAAATACCAAAAATTAGAAGAATTTGTCTTCAAGGCTATTTGAGCAACATGGCAAACATTTTCATTCTTTCTAATCCACCTAGAAACAATATTAGCTTTCTTAGTGGTCTTTGGTACATGGGCTCTAGTTATCCTAAGATCATGCACATCAATTTTATCATTCCTAGGAACATGCATCTTGGCTCTATTCTTTCTCTTTTCAATCATGCTTCGTGTTCTACACATTTTAATATATCGAAAGCAATTTGGTCTAATATGACCATCAAATCCACAAAAATGACAAATAGGAATAAAATAAGGAATCATACCTTGTCCTTGTGCATGCATGGGAGCTTGTCCATGTGTTTGTGGTTGAGTGGGTTCAATCCATCTTCGTTGTTGAACCAGTCTTACTTGCTTCCTAGCTTGAGGTTGCATGATTGGTCTCTTTCCTTTATTAGCCAATTGTAGAGGAATGTTGGCTTGAGGGACCCTAGTGGGTTGAGCTTGAGGGACCCAACTTGGCACCAACTTCACTTGTGCTTAGTTCTAACTTCTTCCTAGGAGTTTGCACGAATGAAGCTTCTTTGTCCCCCAAACTCTTGACAAACACGGTCTTGTTAGAGGTTGAGATCTTCTTGCCATCTTCATACCCAAGACCCCTCTTGTCACATAAACTCTTTCCAACACCAAGTATATGGTCAAGCTTCTTGGTGCTAGAATCCATCCTAGTCATAAACTCTTTTACTTCTTCAAGCTCCCTCTTAAGCCCTTCTTCATTCCTCTTACATAAGTCTAACTCCATACTTAGCTTATCTTCAATTTTCTTGAGACTTTCCACTTGTTCACTTAAGTGGTCATTATGAGATAAAAGTTCAAGATTTTCTTCTCTCAATCTTTGAATCTTTCTCGTGCTCTTGATTGCTAAATCATTAAACTCGGCATGGTATTTAGCAAGCACATTTTTCTTCACAAATCCATTTATGGAGTTAGAAGAGGAATCACTTTCTTCTTCACTTGAGTCATTTTCCTCTTGACTCTCTTCCTCTCTTTCACTAGCACTTTTGCTTTTGTGGGAGGAGGCAAAAGCTAGGAGGTTAGCTATGAGCTCTTCATCATCCGAAGACTCATCTCCCTCATTGGAGTCATCACTACTTTCACTCCAAGTGGCGGCCATCACTTTTCCCTTTTTCTTCTCATTGTGATTTGCACATTCAGGGCCAAAGTGACCTATCCCACCACACTCAAAGCATCGGACCCCTTTCCTTTCGGTCTTCTCTTTCCTAGGCTCAAACTTGTTGTAAGAACCCTTTTTCTTGAAGTTTTGACCTTTGGAACCAAAGTCCTTTTTCCCGAACTTCATGACCCTCTTGAATCTCTTCACAAATAATACAAGGTCTTCATCCGAGTCATTCTTCTTTGCCTCATTTTCATCCTTAGAGGCTTTCAAAGCAATTCTCTTTTGCTTTTTAGGAGGTGTGGAGATAGGACCCTTTCTAGACTCATAAGCTAGAAGTCTCCCAATCACCTCACTCGGCTTCATATCCTTATATCCACTATTTTCTTCTAAAGCTGTTACCTTAGATTCAAACCTATCGGGGAGAGACCTCATAATTTTCTGCTTAACTCTCCTATCCGAATACGGGTCTCCAAGTTGGTGACTTTGATTAACGATATCCATTAATTTGATTTCGAAATCATTAAAGCATTCATCCTCTCCCATCCTAAGTAACTCAAATTGAGTTTGGAGGACTTGAAGCTTGGATTCCTTCACTACCTCGGTTCCTTCATGTGCAACTTGTAAGATGTCCCAAGCCACTTTCGCGATTTGAGTATTCTGAATTAGCTTATACTGATTTTTATCCATTGCACAAAGGATGGCGTGCATCGCCTTCCTATTCCACTTTGAAGCCTCAAACTCTTGCGCGTTCCATTGCGCCTTAGGCTTCAATACTTCTACTCCTCCACCCGTAGGAGTCATCATGGGAAGATCATATCCATCCTCCACCGCCATCCATGCACGGTCATGAATTTGACATATGTAGGATTCCATCTTCCCTTTCCATTGGGAATAGTTTAATCCGGTGAGAATAGGAGGTCTCGTGCTAGAAGGCCCCTCGTTGTTGCCACCGTTTCCACTCATTGTAAAATATGAATGAAATGAAATGTATGCAAAATGTATGAATGAACAAAAATCACACAAATGCAAAAACACACCAAAATAAGCAAAGATCACCTAAGTATATCTAGGAACCCGCTCTGATACCGATTGAAAGTTCTCACGGTGTGTAAACTATTTAATCTAGGGGGGGTTAATAGATTTTAATCGTTATTACCCAATTTTCGCATACATGTCAATTTTATGAAAATGCCCCTAATTAGTCAAACAGACATACAAGTGTAATATGGTGCGGAATGTAAATAACACTTGATGTTTACATGGAAACCCTCATGGGAAAAACCACGGGCTGTTAAGTGAGCCACACCTGAACCTCGAATCCACTAAATGTGATAAAATTACAACCTAATCCCGGAAGTAATCACACACCTACCTATTCCCGGTATAAGTGAACCTAGTTCGAATGCTTGCGATCTAAGCAACCTAATCCCGGAAGCTACACACAAGACTTTGATTCTCAATGAAGAGATTAACACCCTAAGTGAATATATGAATATCCAAAATGCAACATGGAGCAAGGGAACCCTATATGCTTATCTAAAATGATGATTTTGCAATAAAAACAATCCTAGATATTAAGAACTAAATGACATGTCAAATAGCTTAGCTAATCAAGATTAAGCAAAAACCTAATTAGCTATCACAATACAACACTCAATCATTTTCATCACAAATAATCTCTAACTTGTATTTAGCATATGATCTAAAACATACAAGTAATTTAAAGAGATGTCTTAATATGAAAAAAACACTAAAAACCCGAGGCTGCACTCTCATAACTGTAGATGTTTTTACACAAACCTAAATTTAGTGTCCATCGATATAGTTATTAAATATGGTATGATCATCCACAAGTAGTTCATAATCAGAACTAGGTCATAAAGTCCGTTATACCCCTCCAATTATATTTTTTCCATTAAGTACCATTGATTCTCTATTGAACAATTATATCCCTCATTCCTTTATTGAAGAAGGAGAGCACTTTTAATCGTTCAAGCCCCGAATAAACCCTTAAGCGAACTACTTCTCTACTTCTCACAAGAAGGAGTAGATTCCAATATTGTGTACAGACCTTCCCAGCCACAAGCCAAACCGTGATTCTAAGATATGGAGATATTGATAGAAAATGCTATTCCGATCTCACCCATGGTAAATAAAAAACCACGATCTAACCTGAAGGAGTCATTAAGACACTTAGAATTAAGATCACTCATATACAGCCATCATTTGTCGATATATATGAATCTCCCTATGTAACGGATATTGGAGAGAGATTCATATAGATCGTGGCCCAGTCCTATATAATCACATCATATAAGGTGCCTCCATTCTTAAAAGGTTCCCATTTGTTGATTGGCTCATTTCGTGGACAAACCACATGTTGGGGTCCTTTGTAAGGGTAGCTTAGGTGTTGTTGTTATTGCACAAGCCCTTTGAAGACCTCGTCTTGACAAGCACTCCAAAGGTATATCTCTAGTGCTTATTTTTCTTTAAAGAAATTAGTTGCACACACTCACTTAGCATACATTGCATATGTGTGTATTCTATTTTCATGTCACATTTCACACTTGCACTTATATGTTATATTTTGTTGTGTGTTTGTTTTGTGTCTTGAAATTTGTTTCCCGATTGTATTCGGAAACGTCCGCGCTTGCACTAAAATGTGCTTGGTCTAGCGCGAAGACCGCCTACGGAGAATGCCATTGGCTTCTCCTTGGTTTTCACCTATGTTGGTGATCGGCGGCCTGGTCGCCGAATGAAACCGCCGTTTGCTTCCAGAAGTGTCTGGAGCAATTTTGCGGTTACGATCGGCAGTCACGACCGCCGTTCAAAACCATCGTTCAAGACCTGATTGATTTTATCTCTCGATCTAATTCGACGGTTGAATCGGCGGTCACGAAACCACCGAATGAAACCGCCGTTCATACCTGATTGATTTTTTTATCTCAGGTTTTATTCGGCGGTTAGATCGACGGTCACGAAACCGCCGAATGAAACCGCCGTTGGTCCCCTATTCCTCTGGGGTCCAATTCGGCGGTTATGATCGGCGGCCTGGCCGTAGATTGAAACCGCCGATCGGTGCGTTTCAGGGGCAAACTTGTCTTTTCACATACTCTGTTTTTCATGCCTATAAATACATCACTTTTTCTTGTTCTGAATGTGACTCTTTAATCATCAAGAACCCTACTTTCAAAAGAGAGGTTTTTAAGAGAGAAAGCAACCAAGTTTGCTCATTAAACACTCAAACCAAAATCCATTTGCATCGAAGTTCATCTAGCATTCTCTAGCATATCTAGGATGTTTGCTTGCATGGGTCTTTTATCATCACACTTGCTTTGGTAAGTTTTTCACTATTATCATACATAATTAGTGTTTAATTTATTATGGCATCTCTTTTATTACTTGATTGTTCTTAGATTAAATTCTAATATTCAAGATAGAGATTGTTGTGTTGATTTGATTGAGTGTTGTTTTTGTGATAGATATCTAGGTTTCTATAATCTATGATTATCTAAGCTAATTGACATGTCATTTAGCTTTAATATCTAGGATTGTTTTTTATTTGCAAATTCATCATCTTAGATAAGCATATAGGGTTTCCCTTACTCTATGTTGCATTTGAATATTCATATATTCACTTAGGGTGTTAATCTCTTTTTAGAGAATTAAGTCTTGTGTTGTGACCGGGATTAGGTTGCTTAATTCGCAAGCAATCGGACTAGGTTCGCTTATACTGGGATTAGGTAGGTGTGTGATTACTTCCGGGATTAGGTTGTAATCGTTTTACACATTTAGTGGATTCAAGGTTCGAGTGTGGCTTACTTACTAGCCCGTGGTTTTTCCCGTGAGGGTTTCCACGTAAAAATGAAGTGTTATTTAATTTCTGTATTTTATACTTGATTTATTGCTTTATCTATTTAGGGGTAATTTCGTAATTTTGACTAAACACGAAAAATTGGGTAATAAGCTTAAAATCTATTCACCCCCCCCCCCCCCCCTCTAGATAGTTTTATACACACCGTGCTATAATTTATTTCAATTGGTATCAGAGCAGGTTCCTATATATACTTAGGTGATCCTTGCTTATTTTGGTGTGTTTTGCATTTTGTGTGATTTTTGATCATTCATACATTTGCATTCATTTCATTCATTCATAAACACTATGAGTGGAAACGGTGGAAATGGTGGTGGCAACGAAGGTGCTTCAAGCATAAGGCCTCCACTTCTTACCGGATTGAACTATTCCCAATGGAAAGGGAAGATGGAATCCTACATATGCCAAATTCATGACCGTGCATGGATGGCGGTGGAAGACGGATATGATCTACCCAAAAATGACTCCCGGTGGTGGAGGAGAAGAAGTATTGAAGCCTAAGGTGCAATGGAACGCGCAAGAGTTTGAGGCTTCAAAGTGGAATAGAAAGGCGATGCATGCCATTTTATGTGCTATGGACGAAAATCAATACAAATTGATTCAAAATACTAGGATAGCTAATGAGGCTTGGGACATCCTAGAGATTGCACATGAGGGAACCGAAGTGGTGAAGGACTCTAAGCTTCAAGTCCTCCAAACTCAATTTGAGATGCTTAAGATGAAGGAGAATGAGTGCTTCAACAACTTCGAGATCAAGTTGATAGACATAGTCAACCAAAGTCATCAACTTGGTAATCCATATTCGGATAGAAGAATCAAGCAAAAGATTATGAGATCTCTTCCGGATAGGTTTGAATCAAAAGTAACGGCTTTAGAAGAAAATAGTGGATATAAGGATATGAAGCCGAGTGAGGTGATTGGGAGACTTCTAGCTTATGAGTCTAGGAAGGGTCCTATCTCCACACCTCTTAAAAAGCAAAAAGGAATTGCTTTGAAAACCTTCAAGGATGAAAATGAGGCAAAGAAGAATGACTCGGACGAAAACCTTGCATTATTTGTGAAGAGATTCAAGAGCGTCATGAAGTTCGGGAAAAAGGACTTTGGTTCCAAAGGTCAAAACTACAAGAAAAAGGGTTCCTACAACAAGTTTGAGCCTAGGAAAGAGAAGACCAAAAGGAAAGGGGTCCGATGCTTCGAGTGTGGTGGCATAGGTCACTTTGCCCCCAAATATGCTAATCACAATGACAAGAAGAAAGGTAAAGTGATAGCCGCCACATGGAGTAGTAGTAGTGATGACTCCATTGAGGGAGATAAGTCTTCAAGTGATGAAGAGCTCATGGCTAACCTCCTAGCTTTTACCTCCTCCCATAAATGCAAAAGTGCTAGTGAGAGAGAGGAAATGAGTCAAGAGGAAACTGACTCAAGTGGAGAAGAAAGTGATTCCTTTTCTAACTCCATAAATAGTTTTATGGAGAAAAAGGTGCTTGCTAAATACCATGCCCAGTTTAATGATTTAGCAATCAAGAGCACAAGAAAGATCAAGATGTTGAGAGAAGAAAATCTTGAGCTTTCATCTCAAAATGACCACTTAAGTGAACAAGTGGAAAAATTCAAGAAGATGGAAGATAAGCTTAGAGAGGAGTTAGTCTTATCTAGGAGGAATGAAGAAAGTCTAAAGAGGGAGCTTGAAGAAGTAAGAGAGTCTATGACTAGGATGGATTCTAGCACCAAGAAGCTTGACCATATGCTTGGTGTTGAAAGAGTCCATGTGACAAGAGGGGTCTTGGGTATGAAGATGGCAAGAAGATCTCAACCTCTAACAAGACCATGTTTGTCAAGAGTTTGAGGAACGAAGAAACTTCATTTGTGCAAATTCCTAGGAAGAAGTTAGAAATAGGACAATGTTCAAATGCACAAGTGAAGATGGGGCCAAGAAGGCAACCTCAAGCTCAACCCCTTAGGGTCTCTCAAGCCAACATTCCTCCACAATTGGCTCACAAAGGAAAAAGGCCAATCATGCAACCTAAAGCTAGGAAGCAATCTAGACCGGTTCAACAACGAAGATGGATTGAACCCATTCATCCACAAAGACAAGGACAAGGTATGATTCCTTATTTTACTCCTATATGTCATTTTTGTGGATTTGATGGTCATATTAGACCACATTGCTTTCGATATATTAAAATGTGCAAGACTAGAAGCATGATTGAGATGAAAAAGAAAAGAGCCATGATGCATGTTCCTAGGAATGATAATATTATTATGCATGATCCTAGAACATCTAGAGCCCATATGCCAAAGACCACTAAGAAAACTAAGATTGTTTCTAGGTGGATTAGAAAGAATGAAAATGTTTGCCATGTTGCTCAAATAGCCTTGAAGGTAAATTCTTCTAATTTTTGGTATTTAGATGGGTGCTCTAGGCACATGACGGGAAATAAGAGTTTCTTCGAGACTCTTGTTATGGAGGAAGGAGGATATGTCACTTTTGGTGATGGATCCAAAAAGAAAGTTGTAGGGAAAGGAACCATTTCCGTTCCCGGATTACCCTCCTTATCCGATGCTTTATTTGTTAATGGCTTGAAAGCCAATTTAATAAGCATTTCACATCTAAGTGATGAAGGATATTCCGTCTTGTTTAGAAAAGATGATTGCTCGATCCTAAAGCCCGATGGACAAACCTTATTGAAAGGTATGAGATCTAGCGACAATTGCTATTGTCTTGAAACTAGAATAGTCTCAAACAATGTGTCCATGGATGAGCAAATAAAGTTGTGGCATGAAAGACTTGGCCACATGAACTTTAGGGATTTAAGAACCCTTGGAAAGTTCGATTGTGTGCGTGGCCTCCCTAAGCTTGGGAAGAAAGCCAATGGTATTTGTGGACCTTGCCAACAAGGAAAACAAACTAAAAGCATGCACAAAAAGGGCAAGTATCTCTCCACCAAAGAGCCCCTAGAGCTTCTCCATATGGATCTCATGGGTCCTATGCAAATCGAGAGTTTAGGTGGAAAGAGATACATTTTTGTTTGTGTTGATGATTTCTCTAGATTTACATGGACATATTTTCTTAGAGAAAAATCTGAAACTTTTGATAAGTTTAAAATGCTTTGTACTAAAATACAAAATGAAATGAATTCTAACATTAAAAGCATTAAACGGATTAGAAGTGACCATGGGAGGGAATTTGAAAATGCCTCTTTTGAAAGCTATTGCAATAGCTTAGGCATCTCCCATGAGCTCTCGGCTCCTAGGACACCTCAACAAAATGGAGTTGTTGAGAAGAAGAATAGGGTCCTTCAAGAGATGGCCCGAGTGATGTTGCTTAGCAACAAAGTCCCTAGGAACCTATGGGCCGAAGCCGTCAATACGGCTTGTTATATAGGGAATCGTGTTTTCCTAAGGCCCGGATCTAGAAACACCTCCTATGAGTTATGGAAGGGTAGGAAGCCAAATGTTAGCCACTTCCACACATTTGGAAGCAAATGCTACATTTTAAATGACCGTGATCAACTTGGCAAGTTTGATGCTAAGAGTGATGAGGGTATCTTTATTGGCTATGCCTTAAATAGTAGAGCCTATAGAGTTTTCAACTTGAAGACTCGAACCATCATGGAATCATCGAATGTTGTTATTGATGATACGAGGCTCAAGTCTAATGACCATGAGGAGGAGGAAGTTTTAGAGGATGACTCTCCTTTGGAGAGGGTTGTGGGGACTCTTAATGTTGGGACGTCCAATGACAATAATGAGGTCACACAACCTATTACTAGAGTCCCTCTCTTGGACTCTAATGAACCCGCTCCATGGGTTAGAAGACTCCATAACAAAGAGGATGTTATTGGAGATGTGAATGAGGGTGTTAGGACTAGGCGTCAAATGGCTAATCTCATTAGCTTTACATGCTACACCTCTCAAATTGAACCCAAAAAGGTTGATGAAGCCTTAAATGATGAATTTTGGATTCTTGCCATGCAAGAAGAGCTAAACCAATTTGAAAGGAATGAGGTTTGGACTCTAGTTCCTAGGCCTAAAAGCACTAATGTTATAGGCACCAAGTGGATTTATAGGAACAAATCCGATGAGGATGGCAACATAGTGCAGAACAAGGCTAGACTTGTAGCACAAGGGTACTCTCAAATTGAGGTTATCGACTTTGAGGAGACATTTGCTCCCGTTGCCCGTTTAGAGTCCATTAGGCTTCTCTTGTCCATTTCTTGCGTGCACAAGTTCAAATTGCACCAAATGGATGTCAAGAGTGCCTTCCTCAATGGCTTCTTACAAGAGGAAGTGTTTATTGAACAACCCAAGGGGTTTGTGGATGCACACCACCCCAACCATGTCTATCGCCTCAAGAAGGCACTATATGGGTTGAAACAAGCACCGAGGGCTTGGTATGAGCGCCTCACTCAATTTCTTATTGACAACGACTACACAAGAGGTAGTGTTGACAAGACCTTGTTCATCAAAAGAAACAAAGATGAGTTATTTATAGCTCAAATCTATGTTGATGACATTGTATTTGGGTCCACCAACAACACCAAGGTCCAATAATTTGTTGATGTCATGTCTCATGAATTTGAGATGAGTCTTGTTAGTGAGCTTAGTTACTTCCTAGGTTTACAAATTAGGCAATTAGATGATGGGATTTTCATAACCCAAGCAAATATGCCAAAAACCTAGTGAAGAAGTTTGGTCTTGAAAATGCCAAATATTGTGATACACCCATGAGTACCACTTTGAAGCTAAGCAAAGATGCTAGTGGTAAAAGTGTCGAACAAACACTATATCGTGGCATGATAGGTAGCTTGCTTTATTTGACCGCAAGTAGGCCCGATATCTCTTTTAGTGTGGGTGTATGTGCTAGGTACCAAGCGGATCCCAAGGAGTCTCATCTCTCTTTCGTAAAGAGAATCATTCGCTATGTGAATGGGACATCCAACTATGGGATTTGGTACTCTTTTGACACTAATGCTAGTCTTGTAGGCTTTAGTGATGCGGATTGGGAAGGAAATTGTTATGATAGGAAAAGCACATCGGGCGGTTGCTTCTTCCTAGGCAACAACTTGGTGTCTTGGTTTTGCAAGAAGCAAAACTCAATTTCCTTGTCCACGGCCGAGGCCGAATACATAGCCGCGGGGAGTGGATGCACACAACTCCTATGGATGAAGCAAATGCTAGTAGACTATGGATTCAACTAAGGTACTCTCACTCTCTTTTGTGATAACATGAGTGCCATTAATATTTCCAAGAATCTAGTGCAACATTCTAGAACTAAGCATATTGACATCCGTCATCATTTCATTAGAGAGCTTGTGGAAAATAAATGCATAGTACTTGAACATGTAGGTACTAATGATCAACTTGCGGACCTATTTACTAAACCCTTAGATGCTACTCGATTTAAAACACTAAGTAGATCTATTGGGATATGTCTTGTGGAGTGATGAGTTTTGTGATTGACCCCATATGGGGAACTCAAGCAAAGAGAGCTATTTTACATTCTTGTTTCTTGCAAAAAATTCGAAATAACTTATGCCTCTTCTTTTAATTGTTTGAATAAGCTTGGTTGCACATATGTATATATGTTTTCAATCCAATAAGTGTGAACCTTGCTTGTTTACAATCCATGTCATATTTATGTTCAAACATGCATTTTTGGACTAGGAGATGTATATAAGAAGTATGATTTGAATGACCTATGGTTATCTCCATGACATGATGATTATTTTACAACATGCTAATGTCAAATGAAAAAGCATGAAATTCATATAACATGCTCACATGAAAAGCATGAATTGATGATTGCATATTCTTAAAATGCAAAACTTGTGTGAAAGCTTATGAGACTCAAAATGAATAAAGGATCTTGTATCCGTTCAACGGAACTTATATTCCAAATGTCTCTCTTTCTTTATTGGTTGAACATGGCTACTATCATACGGATATCTTATCCGGAAAAATCAAATATGGTGCAAAGTCGCTCATGCCATGTTTCGCTTATAAAGTTGGATATAGTTGTTCTTAAATTGAAATCAATATATTCTATATCCTTGCTTTACTCATGACATTGGTGAAATTGGTTTGAATTCTTATTAGAAACCTTTGTCATTTGCTTTGCCAAATACCATTGTATTTTGGACTTGAATGCTACATGTCTTGTATGCAAAGCATGTTTGATTCACACATTTTCTCAAATAAATCTCCTTGTTTCTCTCCAATTAATTGAGATGCATAAAGCGACTTATATTGATTATGCAAATATCTTGCATGCTACTATCTCTCGTTGCTATGAGTGACCCGGTTGAGGACTTCTCCTTTGCCAAATCTCCTTGTTTCTCTCCAATTAATTGAAATACATAAAGTGACTTATATTGATTATGCAAATATCTTGCATGCTACTATCTCTCGTTGCTATGAGTGACCCGGTTGGGGACTTCTCCTTTGCCTATATCATGACAAAAAGGGGGAGTAGGATATGGTAAGGGGAGTTGCAAATTGTAGTGGCAATTATGCTTGTTGGGGAGAATATACATTGAGGGGGAGTAACCCGTTGAGGGAGAGCATTGCATATACATACATTGCATGATGTTGTACCTAATTTCTTACTTGCAAATGCTTGTTTTTGCTCTCACTTGATTCATCTCACTTCTTACTTGTATTGGAAATGTTAGAAACTTTATGTTCAAGGATTGATTATTCTACAAGAGGTTGAAGACTACTAGTTGCATTTTCTTATCTCTTTGTAATGTAGAATATCATTATAGTCCCGTAGTTTCTATTTCTTTGTGAGGAATCAATGTAAGTGGTGGTTTTGTCACGAAATAGCCAAATTGGGAGATTGAAAGGTTCCCATTTGTTGATTGGCTCATTTCGTGGACAAACCACATGTTAGGGTCCTTTGTAAGGATAGCTTAGGTGTTGTTGTTATTGCTCAAGCCCTTTGAAGACCTCGTCTTGACAAGCACTCCAAAGGTATATCTCTAGTGCTTATTTTTCTTTAAAGAGATTAGTTGCACACACTCACTTAGCATACATTGCATATGTGTGCATTCTCTTTTCATGTCACATTTCACACTTGCACTTATATGTTATATTTTGTTTTGTGTCTTGAAATTCGTTTCCCGATTGTATTCGGAAACGTCCGCACTTGCACTAGAATGTGCTTGGTCTAGCGCGAAGACCGCCTACGGAGAATGCCCTTGGCTTCTCCTTGGTTTTCACCTATGTTGGTGATCGGCGGTTATGATCGGTGGCATGGCCGCCGAATGAAACCGCCGTTTGCTTCCAGAAGTGTCTGGAGCAATTTTGCGGTTACGATCGGCAGTCATGACCGCCGTTCGAAACCACCATTCAAGACCTGATTGATTTTATTTCGGCAGTTGAATCGGCCGTCACGAAACCGCTGAATGAAACCGGCGTTCATACCTGATTGATTTTTTTATCTCAGGTTTTATTCGGCGGTTAGATCGGCGGTCACGAAACCGCCGAATGAAACCGCCATTGGTTCCTTATTCCTCTCGAGTCCAATTCGACGGTTATGATCGGTGGCCTGGCCGCCGATTGAAACCGCCGATTGAAACCGCCGATCGGTGCGTTTCAGGGGCAAACTTGTCTTTTCACATTCTCTGTTTTTCATGCCTATAAATACATCACTTTCTCTTGTTCTGAATGTGACTTTTTAATCATCAAGAACCCTACTTTCAAAAGAGAGATTTTTAAGAGAGAAAGCAACCAAGTTTGCTCATTAAACATTCAAACCAAAATCCATTTGCATCAAAGTTCATCTAGCATTCTCTAGCATATCTAGGATGTTTGCTTGCATGGGTCTTTTATCATCACACTTGCTTTGGTAAGTTTTTCACTATTATCATACATAATTAGTGTTTAATTTATTATGGCATCTCTTTTATTACTTGATTGTTCTTAGATTAAATTCTAATATTCAAGATAGAGATTGTTGTGTTGATTTGATTGAGTGTTGTTTTTGTGATAGATATCTAGGTTTCTATAATCTATGATTATCTAAGCTAATTGACATGTCATTTAGCTTTAATATCTAGGATTGTTTTTTAATTGTAAATTCATCATCTTAGATAAGCATATAGGGTTTCCCTTGCTCTATGTTGCATTTGAATATTCATATATTCACTTAGGGTGTTAATCTCTTTTTAGAGAATTAAGTCTTGTGTTGTGACCGGGATTAGGTTGCTTAATTCGCAAGCAATCGGACTAGGTTCGCTTATACCGGGATTAGGTAGGTGTGTGATTACTTCCGGGATTAGGTTGTAATCGTTTTACACATTTAGTGGATTCAAGGTTCGAGTGTGGCTTACTTACTAGCCCGTGGTTTTTCCCGTGAGGGTTTCCACGTAAAAATGAAGTGTTATTTAATTTTCGCATTTTATACTTGATTTATTGCTTTATCTATTTAGGGGTAATTTCGTAATTTTGACTAAACACGAAAAATTGGGTAATAAACTTAAAATCTATTCACCCCCCCCCCCCCCCCCTAGATAGTTTTATACACACCGTGCTATAATTTGTATCAATTCTCATACCACCATATGAGTAGTCTAGGATAAGACCACCATATATTACGGAATGGACCGCAACTGTAGATTAACCACAAATAAAGTACCCAACTTTATTTGATCTCTACGGACTCTTTAGATTGCACGTCTCAAACTGAATTCATTTGTATATGACACTCATATACTCAGTTTGAAATTACATCCGGTAATCATTGATGTTTAGCACATATGATGTAAAAGTATGAGACATATAATTAGAATGAAAAGGAATACTTCTTTTATTTATAATTAATCAACATTTACATATTACAAGCTTTAGGGTAAAAAAACCTTAACACTCCCACTTACCTACTTAACCGCCAGGTCAACCCTAGGGCATAGCTGGAGCAATCACGACCCTCCAGGGCATGTGATGGTAGGCCCAAAGCAAAGGAGCGGTGAGGATCATGTCAAGGACTCCCACGTATGAGGATCCCCCTCATATACCACATCCATGACACTCTATAAATACCCTAACTCAAGAAGAGTTAAATGTGGGATTTTTGAAAGAGAAATAGAGTATCTTGCTACTATAGAACGACTAGTCTCAAGCTTTAGGCTTGAATGGCGTAACTCCCTACTATAGAATAATTGGTTTCCTTGATTGAAACCCACATCGTGAGAGAGTGATAAAGAGAGTAACCTACAAGTCCCCCAACCAAAGTTGTAATCCATTTGAATTAATGAGGATCATAGGTTATTCACTATAATATGAGTTATCCTTTTGTTGATATAGTCTAGTTTGTTTCGTGACTAGCCTCAGTCACGACCGATACCAGCAATCCTAGGAACCGGTACTGGTTATCCACTGGCGTAGCTCGGTCTGTATAATCACCGGTCCCGCTACTCATATCTGAGCCCGGTACCCATACTGTGCCTAAAACCGTGACCCGGCTTGCCATTCCATGCCTGGGCCCTTCCGACCGTGAAATACTGCTCTGTCCGGTCTAGTTGTTGTCCAAAAAGTCACCACCAATCTTTTAGGATAACACAAGGTTATAAACCGATAGTAAGACACTCAGGATTAAGATCACCCATATACAGCCATCATTTGTCGATATATATGAATCTCCCCATGTAACGGATATTGGAGAGAGATTCATATAGATCGTGGCCCAATTGATCGAACCAAAATTGGTATGATTTTGGCCCTCATTTCCTTATCTTTATGTTTGATTCTCAGGCATTTCCCCGTGTTTTAACTACGTTAATCAAGTGTTATTTCTACCACAAAGGCATTTGTAAAGAATGAGATGGATTTGGTACAAAAAGTGCATAAAGTGTGAAAAACAAGGCATTGTCGCTCTTAATGGTGTCACCTTTGGGCACACTGCAACAGAAGGCACGAAATACAAAGATTTAGACTAGCATTCTCTCCTCCATACTTCACACATTCAACTTCCTCCATTTCCAATCTTGTACTACCTTTTTCATTAAAAAACTCAACACTAAATCTTGATTACTTAACCCAACCATTCCTCTCTTCCCATTCTCTACATCTCCTTTCTTTTGTTACTTTCCATTAGACATCCACCTATCTAGACAGGTCCTCATCCACCATTCTTTGCACTAGGAGCATCAAAGGAAAAAAGGATCAAGCACTACAAAATGAGACCCAAGGGTGATTTCCTGATCTATTATTTCTTTGATATTTGATTGTAACTATGTGTAACTAAACCCCTATTCTAGGGGATAAATGTAAGGAACATTTGGATTTGGGTTTTGCTTAAGCTATATTGTATTTGAATCTCTATTTGTGTTCTATTCATTTGATAACTAGATCCTATTCATTATATAATAGGCATTGTATACCCACTAGTTGATTATACTCTTATTTTGGATAAATTGTTATGCAATCAATCTTGGATTGACACCCTTGGTTGATTAGGAACATAGTGAATATGATAGATCATTGGAGGGTATATCAACCACAATAATCTAAGCCTTGATTTGTAACAAACCAATCCCACCTTGACCCCCTCTCCTTAATCAGTTAGGCATTTTTGTGGGAAGTTGTTTAGAGATCGTAGTGACGACCTAAACACATCTAAGAAAACAAATGGTTAACAAGTACAAGATTGGTTCATTAAAGTAGCTTGAAAAGCATTGCCCATAATCCACTTGCAACTCCATCATTTCTCTAGTATTTCTCTTCATTGTTTACACTCCATTATTCTTATCAAAGATTGTTGAGCATTCTATTTTTCCTATCACATTTTGTTACTTTTACTTTACATGTATGTTTGATGGTTTCTCAAACCATACACTATCCAACCTTATTATGATTTACTTTATTGCATTATAGAATAGTTAATCAATCCAACGTATTACTCTAATTCCCTGTGGAACGAATTTTTGCTTACCATTTTACTAAGTTTTACATTCTAAGAGGATTCTTAAGTGGTTAAACATGGTTTTCAAATGATCATGTAAATACATTGTTTTGTTGTGCACAAACGGCAACATCTAAATTGGTTTTGAACAAGCTTTTTTTGTCATTAGGAAATCGCGATTCAAAAGATGTTTATAAAGAAATTCCTACGCAATGTGCTCTAAGTTTTGAAAACTAGTAAAGCGGTAAGCTAAGGATTCGTTCCACAAGGATTAGGTTAGATTAATCGATTTGCTATCTAATCTAAGTTAGTTTAACTAATGTGCAAGAAAATAAATCATGGTAAGTGGAGTAGTGTATGGTTTGAGAAACCATCAAACAATGGATGTAAAGTAAATGACAAGAATATAAAGAGAAAATGAATGGTGATAGGAATCCAATACCAACAACTTAGATAAGAAAATGGATTTAAACAATTAATAAGAAATCTAAGGAAATGATAGAGTAGTTAATGGACTTTGAGCAATTCGTACATGGCTTCATTAACGTACGATCCATACAAGCAAGGACCGATCTCATTTGGAAGTGTGTTTAGGCCGTTATTACGAAACCTAAACAACTTCCCACCAAAATGTCTAACCGATTAAGGAGAGGGGGTCAATGTGGGATCGGTTAGTGACAATCAAAGGCCTAGGCAATTGCGGTTGATATACCCTCTAACAACCTATCCTATTCACTATGTGCTACAATCAATTTTATCACAAGTAAATCGTACAACATATTGCAATCAACAAGTGTGTCAATAACTTAATCAATCACATAAGAGCAAAATCTAATTAAAAAGTAAATAAAACTATAATTGTGTAAACTTAATATTCAAAGCTTTAACAAATACTCATTGTCCAAGAGTCTCTCAAATCATCCCTCTAGAATGGGGGTTTAATTACACATAATCACAAACAAAAAATGGAAGTAAAATGTAGAGAAATCACCATTGGATCTCTCTTGTAAGCTTGATCCTTCCTTGAGCTTCCTTGTTAATCCCAGTGCAAAGATTAGGTGATGTGGATATGTCTAGATATGTGGAGTCAAATGGAAAGTGACAAAGGAAATGGGTGTAGAAGATGGGTAGAGAGGAGTGATTTGGGTGAAGTAATCTAGATGTTTGTTGATGAGATAGGAGAGGAGAAATGGTGGGATTAAGAATGGTTGAAGAAGGAGAGACTTTTGTTATCCGTAAAAATGGTGTATTTATATGTTGTGGAGGCTAGGGTACGAAATAGGCATGAAAGGAAAATATTACCCCTCTAAAATGGCTTGAAAACGTCCATTTCGCTGTGCTGGAGAGTGTAGTTCATGGTTACGTCGCAGTTGCTTCGCGGTTCCCTGCGCAGTGGTTACTAAAATGGGTATAACTTCTTTTAGAAGACTCGGAATCGCAATCTGTAAAAACCACTGGAAACTAGACTTCTGGGGCTTTCCGAATATATGTAAACCAAAATGTGATTCAATCTAAGTAGGGAGATATGACCCGTTGAAATTGGATAATCTGTATACACTTTTTACAATTTTAGCCCCTTTTGCCACCAAATCTCACGTTTTGCCTGAAAAATGCTTACATTTACTAGAATAAAGCCATTATACACAAAAAAAAAAAAAAAAAACTCTAAAACAAGCTAAAGGATATGAAATTGAGGGCCAAAATATAGCACAAATTTGACACAATCACCAGTCTTATATGATCATATCATATAAGGTGCCTCCATTCTCATATCACCATATGAGTAATCTAGGATAAGACCATCATATATTACGGAATGGACCACAACTGTAGATTAACCACAAATAAAGTACCCAACTTCATTTGCTCTTTACAGACTCTTTAGATTGCATATCTCAAACTGAATTCCTTTATATATGACACTCATATACTAAGTTCGAGATTACATCCGACAATCTTGGATGTTTAGCACATATGATATAAAAGTATGAGACATATAAATAGAATGAAAAGGACTACTTCTTTTATTTATAATTAATCATCATTTATATATTACAAGCTTTAGGGCAAAAAAACCCCAACACTCCCACCTACCTACTTGACTGAAAGGTCAGCCCTAGGGCACAATTGGAGCAATCACGACCCTCCGAAGTGTGTGCCATGGTGGGCTTAGAGCAAAGGAGCGGCGAGAATCACGTCAAGGAATCCTACATAGGAAGATCCCCCTCATCTACCACATCCATGATACTCTATAAATACCCCAACCCAAGAAGAGTTAAAGGTGGGAGTTTTGAGAGAGAAATAGAGTATCTTGCTACTATATAACGACTAGTCTCAAGCTTGAGGTTTGAATGGCGTAACTCCCTACTATAGAACGACTGGTTTCCTCGATTAAAACCCATATGGTGGGAGAGTGAGAAAGAGAGCAACCTACAAGTCCCCCAACCAAAGTTGTAATCCGTTTGAATTAACGAGGATCATGAATTATGCACTATTATATGAGTTATCTTTTTGTTGATATAGTCCAGTTTGTGTCGTGACCAGCCTCAGTCACGACCGGTACCAGCATTTCTAGGAACCGGTCATAACTATCTATTGGTGCAGCTCAGTCTGTATAATCAATGGTCCCGCTACTCATATCCGAGCCTGGTACCTAAACCGTGCCTAGAACCACGACCCGGCTCACCATTCCACGCTTGGGCCCCTCCAACCGTGGAGTACTGCTCCATCCAATCTAATTGTTGTCCAAGAAATCACCAAGAAGTCACCATCGATCTTTTAGGATAACACAAGGTTATAAACAGTTAGACTTTCAAATATGATTAAAAACAATTACCTAATGTTTCTAATGGCTAATTTTGAATTGTTCCATTTAATTTTATCAATCAATATTACATGGACCCAACCTCTTTCTAACTACAATTTGCGTTAAACTATATGGTTTATGCTTTTGATTACCTCTACACAATTTTTATAATCAACTAAAATGTCTCAAAGTCGGTTTATATCAGAGTAATATGATGCCATTGATAGTGGCAGCTTTATATTTTTAGTTATGTATGTTTAAGGCAAGAGTGGCACCCGCCCAGGGCCTATCTTGCTAAGGGGCCCCACATATGTGGGTTTAGTTATTATGTGTTAAAGTTGTAAAAAAAAAACCCAAAAAATAAAAAAGGCCCCATTATTGTTTTAAATAGAACAACTCAAACATTACCAAAAAAAAATAACACAGGCCCAATATCCAATTTGTTTTATTCATATCTTTAGACAAAACCTAATTTTTTTAGGGTTTTAATATCTTATTAATTTTAATTTATTTTAAGCCCTAGGTGGTTACACCATATTACTATAAAATTGTTTACATATAATATATACTATAAGTAGTTTCCAAAGAAACCAAAAACCCTAGCCCTCATTCACATAATTTTAAAAGCTAGCCGCAACCCATATTGCCTCTTCTCTTTCAATTTTTTTTCTTGAAAGTTCCACCTCCTCTCATCCAACTGCTCAATCTCTTCTAGCTCATTAACATTTCGCCTCCCATTCTTCTTCACCAACCAGTGCCCCTGTCCTCATCTCTTCTCTGTCAACCGTCGGCTGCCGTCTATCTTCTTAATTCGAGAGTTTTTTCTTTTAATGATTTGATTTTTAAATTTCATATACTCTCACTACAAAAAAAAAAAAAGTCTATTAGTGACGAACTATTTCCGACGACGCTAATTGCCGTCAGAAAATGTGGTAGAAATGAGTAAAAATATGATACCATTTCTACCATATTTCCGACGGCCTTTGGCCATCGGAAATAGTTGGAAAAAGCCGTCAATTTTGTTCTCAATTCCGACAAATACACTATTTCCAACGTCCTCAATGCCGTCGGAAATAGTCTTATTCCATTTCAAAAGAAAAAAGGGAATATACTATTTTCGACGGCCTTAATGCCGTCGGAAATAGTCTTGTTCCATTTGAAAAGAAAAAAAAAGGAATACACTATTTCCGACAGCTTCAATGCTGTCGGAAATAGTCTTGTTCCATTTGAAAAGAAAAAATGGAATATACTATTTTCGACGGCCTCAATGCCGTCGAAAATAGTCAGGGCCGTCGAAAATAGTCTTGTTCCATTTGAAAAAAAAAATACATTATTTCTGACGGCTTCAATGCCGTCGAAAATAG
The DNA here is from genome assembly GCA_008009225.1 of Acer yangbiense. Lineage (NCBI taxonomy): Eukaryota > Viridiplantae > Streptophyta > Magnoliopsida > Sapindales > Sapindaceae > Acer > Acer yangbiense. Next base: position 41,291,553 of record CM017770.1, read on the forward strand.
TCTCGTTCCATTTGAAAATAAAAAAAGGAATACACTATTTCCGACGGCCTTAATGCCGTCGGAAATAGTCTTGTTCCATTTGAAAAGAAAAAAAAGGAATACATTATTTCTGATGGCATTTAGGCCATCGGAAATAGTCTTTGCTTTGTTATGCCGTCGGAAATAGTCTTTGCTTTGTTGACCTCAATTTCATGGAATAAATAAATAATTTATTATTAAAATATTATTTAATAAATTATAATGGAATGTATGTAATTTATAACACTACACAAAAAATGTGACTTGTAGGTCAATATTTAAAATGTATCACTATGGCCCCGTTTAGCACATGGGATTGGATAGGAATCGGCTTATTTTTAGTCTGATTTTCATGTTTGGCTGGCTGCTGGGATAGGATAAATTAGCCCCACTTAAAAATTTTATCCCACCAACATGGGATAAATGAATCCCAACTAAAATGGTGGGATTCAAATGAATCCCATCTCTTCTCTCATCTAACATCATCATCTTCATCTTGTTGGTTGAAACTCAGTGACCTCTTCTTCTTCTTTAATTTGTTAGGAATCAACTACCCAAATCAATCAATTACACCAACACAAAATTTAGTTGCCCAGATTTTTTGTTTGGTTGCCGAGAAAAAAAATTTTGAAAAAAAAAAGGAAAGGAAAAAAAAAAAAAAAAAGATTCCACCAACAGAAAGAGCCAAGCAAGACCAAGCCCAAAAAAACACAAAAAGCATCAGACTTGATGCACAAACACAACCAACAAATTAAATCTCCCCGTAGACAAAAATATCATCATCCATGTTAAACAAATAAAAATGCAATTTTTAGAAAACAACAACAATTGAACTTACAAGATTCTTGAGCTCTTGATCTGATCCAAGACTATCATTAACATCGGTTTGGTCAACTCACCATCATATAAGAAACGAAAAATAAAAATAAAAAACATAGATTTTTTATCTAGTTTAGTAGTAGAAGGCCTCTCTATATGGTTCCCTATGAAGCTAACAAATTCTGGGGTCAATTTTGTTGTGGAGAAGAAGAAAAAAAGGGAAGAAGCGAAGAGAAGATGAGGAAGAATAACAGAGGAATTAAAGAGAAAAAAAAAATAGGGGCTTTGCAAAATTATCCACTATAAAGTTTAGAAGTGCAAAAATGTCTCCTCTATGATTTTCTTGCAAAACTGTCCGGTATTAATGTTTACTTTGCATAAATGTCCCATGTTGGACTATACTACCCTCATCACTTAAAGTGGGGTGTAATGTCATAAATACCCTTAAACATTTCAGGTTTCCACAATTACCCTTGTCTTCCCTTCCCTCCCTTTCTTTCCACGAGTCCTTTGTTGAATTCCCTCCCCCATTTTCGAACATACATGACCTGACCCGACCACACCACAGTCATGCCCCTCCCCCGATACTTCTTCTTCTTCTTGTTCTCATTCTTCTTCCTTCCCCATCTTCGGGGCTTCAATATTCCTCCTACCATTCCGAAATTCCTTCTGAATTGTTTTCAACTGAACATTATCAAGAACCATATAACCTGAAAACCATATAGAAACCCTAAAAATAAAGAGATAGAGAGAGATAGAGGCACAAGGACGACGAGGGATGATGGGTTTCTGTCTGTAGTCTTCAAAAGTTTACAATTGTGTTGGGTAACAGACATGGTGGAGTTTTAGTCTGAAGCCGAGATAGATCGACCAGGCAAGGATACCTAAGCTACTAGCTGTGGGATCGATGACGGCTGCAGGTGAGTGTTTCTTTAAATATGTGCATTAGAACCTTTGAAATCAATGTTAATTTTTCGTCTGTGCTGGACGGTGCTGCTGTTTAGGGCTAGACATTGTTATTGGGTCGATTTTATTTTTCGTTTTTGTTGGTGTTGTGTTTGGATTGGGATGTTTTTGTTGGTTTTGCCTGGTGTTTATGTGGGGTCGTTTCTGCTAGTATAGCTATTGTTTGTCTTATGTCTTAGTTAGGTTGTCTTGTTTTTTTAGGCGTCTTTGCTTCCCTGCCTGGGTTGATTCATTTTGATGCAACTTTGTGGGTGTTTGGAATTAGCAGAGAAAGTGTTTGATAATATGCTTGAGAGAAGCATGGTTGCGTGGAATGTTATGATTGATGCGTTTGTTCAGTCTCGTGAGTTGGTTCTAATGCAGAATTTGTTGGCATTTGTTGGCATTTGTTCGTTCTAACTGCTGTGTGGGCATTTGTTGTTTTCTATGGCACCCCTTGTTGAATTGCTGCTGCTATGTGGCGTTGTTTATTTGGCATTGATAACTCTGTCTAGGGCTTGAAGTTCGAGTCTTGGGTGTGAAAGCCCTATGCAGGGCTTCAAATCCCTTGACAGGGCTTTAACAATCAATTGTTATACTTATACACCGTTTTGTTTTATTTCTTCATTTTCATATCTTTGTTACTTTAACAACATTTGCAGGGTCTATGGATACAATGGATGGGTTCATAGTACATTGCGATAGACATTGGATTGATGACGAGGTGATGGGTCCAATTTCCTTTGCATGTCATGACGACAAATATAGTAAATTGTTTGAAACAATATGTCACCAGATCGGGGTTAGTAATGACAGATTCCGGATAAGCTTAAGTTCAGAGCTTTTAACGCCGAAAGGGAGTTGTACATTATCCATTATGAGCAACAGTGATGTATCCTGTTTGCTTTCTCACAATCGATCCTTGTCCTTGTGGACTGAAATTAAGGTCGAAGTCGTAGAAAAATCTGTACCGGTGAAGGCAACTGAAAATGTTTTTCAAACTGTGATGAAGTCAAGAAATACAACAATCCAGTCATGTATACCTTCGGGCTGTAAACCCTCTGGTATTTCCGAATCCCTAATTAGTACTCCATTTTTTTCGTCAGTGAGTGGTAGCAACCAACCGTTTGGGCCAGTGCCTTCCCCCGGATTTACATCAGCCGAGAAAGATCAGGGGACTCCAACATCGACTACTAAGCATGCAGAGGTTAAAGTGGTTGATTATGATAGTTCTAGCAGTGAGTCTAGCAGTGATGAGTCTAGCAGTGACGGGCAAGCGCCAACAGACTGTAGAGAAGTTCAAACAAATGGAGCACCTAAGAGTTCTACACCCTCTACGACGACACGGTGGACAATACCGGGGTCAGAACTATACTCAATTCAGCCCATTAGATCGAAAGAATTGTTTCAAGACAATGGAGACTTTAGTGAAATATATAAAGGACAGATTTTCAAGGACAAGAAAACATTGAAAGGGGCTCTAGGGTTCAATGCATTGCAAAAGAGGTTTGATTACAGAGTTCGACGATCGAATCATACATGATTCGTCGCAATATGTAAAAAGAGAGATTGTCAATGGGTTTTTAGGGCAGGGAAATCGAGAAATGGGACGTACTGGAATGTTAAGTCCGTTGACTCTAAGCACACATGTGGTGATAATGGAAACTACAACGTAGATTTTCACCGTGTAAGTTCCCATGTAATAGGGCAATTATTTGCAAGAAAGTTTGTCGATCCAGGACGCAACCTCCGTCCTAAAGATATCCAGACTGACATGAAGGATAAGCACAGTATAAACCTTACCTACAACAAAGCTTACAGATCTAAGGACCGTGCTTTACATAGTGTTTTCGGTGATCCGTGGGAGTCATTTAAGACGTTGCCCACATACTTTCACATGTTGGAAAAATCTAATCCGGGGACGAAAACCAAGATTGCAACCGATAGGCAAAACCGGTTCAAATATGGATTCATGGCACTTGGGGCTTGTATAGAGGGATTCAATACAGTAATTAGGCCGGTTATTGCCGTCGATGCTACCCACTTGAAGTCCAAGACCAAGGGAGTTTTGTTAGTTACGGTATGCAAGGATGGTAATGAGATGATATACCCTTTGGCATTTGGGTTTGCCAATTCCGAGTGCACAAAGTCATGGACATGGTTCTTGAAGCAACTTCACGACGTGATATTGCATCCCAAACTTGTTCTGATAGTTTCGGATCGACACACGGGTATCTCTAATGGCATAAGAGCAGTATTCCCCAATTCAGAACATGTGGTTTGTGCATACCACTTGGCCAACAATCTGAAACAACATTGTAGGAAGCGAGGTGACGTGATTTATCATTACTATCGTGCTACATATGCGTACCGTGTTGAGAAATTCGACCGTGTAATGGCTGAGCTAAAATCCATCCATTCTAAGGTTTATGATGAGCTCCTAGAGGTTGGGATACAAGAGTTTTCACATGTCCATAGCCCTAGGAAGAGGTACCATATGATAACCACTAACATTGCAGAGTCAATGAATTCTTGTCTACTTGCGATCCGAAAGTTGCCTATCACATCTATTGCCGAATTTATCAGAGATTTGTTGCAACGTTGGTTCCACGACCGTCGAAGTAATGCAAGAGAAACACCTACATTCTTGACTAATGATGCGGACCAACACATCAAAGACAGGGTGTTAGCATCGCAACGGTGTGAGATTCACCCCATTGACTACGATAGATTCAAGGTACAAGACCAATGGAATGAAGCAATTGTCGACTTGGAACAACGTTCATGCTCATGCCGTGAATGGGACCTAGATGAGCTACCGTGTATTCATGCCATGGCTGTTGCAACGTATGCTTACATAATGTTTATTTACTTTTTGAATAACAACCATAATATTCAATTTCTAATTGTTATTCATTTTTTTGTGTCTTTTGTATCAGGCTTAAAGGTAAGCCCATCAACTCATTATGTTCTGACTTTTTCACAACCGGATGGCTGAAACAGGCGTACGCCATGGTTCTGAACCCTGTTCAAAATCCTGAAGAGTGGGACATTGCTGATGATGTTCGTAATCGCATTGTATTGCCATGGAAAAAAAAGTGACTGACAGGAAGACCAAAGAAAAATCGGATGCCTTCTGTCGGGGAGAAACGAAAGCAACAATCATGTGGGAATTGTGGGCAAAAGGGACACATTCAAAAAAGTTGCACGAACCCATCATGTAGCACAGGGAAACCAGCAAAAAAAGCACGTGCTTGTAGCGTGTGCAAGAAAGAAGGACATAACAAACTTACGTGCCCGGATAGGGATAACGCACCGGACCCCAGTTTGGCACCCCACCTCAGCTCGGATGACACTGACACAGACGATGAAGAAGTTGATTCGTAGGTATGGGTGAGACTCATCCTTTCCTTCTATTTTATTTTTTTTAAATAAAAAATCTTTGACAGCCAGCAGTTGCTTACGCTTTTGTTGTTGCATGCACATACATCTTCACTGTAGGTTCATATACAGGAGTGCAAAAAAGTTGTGGTGGTGATGATGGTGTAGTATGTGTTGTAAGTTGCAGGGGATGTTGTTTCTCTGGTTGTTGCTGCTGTGATGATGGTGCAGTCGTTCTTTTTAGGTGGTGTGGTGTAGTCATTGTAAGTTCCAGGTTCCCTTGTTTAGTACCTTGTTTATGGTTTCTAAGTTTTTACAAGTAGGAGCAGCCCAGCATGTGTTATAAATAGCACAATATTTACAGCTGTTTTTAACTTGTTGTGGTGATGATCTTGTATGGAATAATTGTTTTCAAGCCCTGGAATATTTGTTGTGGCTTTTTTTATTATTTTATTATTATGGAATAATTGTTGTTGAGGCCTTAGTGATACTGGTATTTATGTTATGTGTTTGTTTAAGTATATGTTTGTGTGTGGCCAGCATACACATATACTGTTCTTGGTTCTTCTTTGTTGTATATATTGTTGTATACTGTTCTTTATAGTAATACTGTCATACTGGGCTTGATATTATTGATCCCAGGAACGAACATGAACCATGCAAGACAGGGCTTGAATGTATTTACATGTAAATCCCTGGAATAATTTTTGAAGCCCAGGGCTTGAATTTATTTATTATATCCAAGGCCCTGGAAGAACATTGATTTGTTAAGGCCTGGATATTATTATTTAGCCCACCAGGAGGGGGGTCATGCAAGACAGCCCATGTTTTTGTACACACTTACACCAGGCCCGGCGGGGGGGTCATACAAGACAGGCCCATGTTTATGTTTTTATATATATGTCAAGGCCGGGCTTGAACAACATTGATTTGTTAAGGCCTGGATATTATTATTTAGCCCAACAGAAGGTGGGGTTGGTCATGACAATGTATTTCAATTAGTAATATTTAGTTAAATGAAGTAGAGCAGTAATGGTAAAAGTACATTTATTTAGGGAGTCTTGGGCTTCGGGAGTCTTTACCCGGTGTCTTTTGAGTTTGAAAAAATCATTCATTGCAATGGTTTGTGAAATGGCATCCAGATGACCTTTCAATGGAAAAGGACAGTTGGGGCAATGACCATGGTGGCTTTTCATTTATTGCGTGGGGGTTTTCATACATTATAAATACCGTCCTTTGTTACATTTTTTTCTCACTTCACTTTTCTAGTACCTTTTTTTTTTTTTTTTCAAGGTACAATGGCAGAAAACAACACAAGGAATAATGTTGCAAATAATTTTCATGAAACAAACAGGCTGGAATCCATCTTCGTATGTCTGAGGCAACGGATTGCAAACGCAGAGAACACCATCCGTGAAGAGCGTGCAAATGTTGGACGCCTGACTGTGGACAATGCAGTGTTGATGGGAAAAGTTGAAAACCTGGAAGCAGAAATAATCAATTTACATGTGCAGATAGAGGCAAGAGACAATGAACTGAATGGGCTGTACAGTCTTGTGGAAAAACTGCAGAAGAAAATGTTGGACTTCAATATTCCACCATCTCCCTAGATAAATGCTTTATTTTGTTCACATTCTAATGTCTTTGCTTATGTTTTTTATGTTCAATGTGTTCAGGTCTTTCTAAATATAATATAATATTATTTAATACTTATATGAAATGAATATTATCATATTTCCCTTTTCTAAATCCCTGACACAATATCTCAATCATCTAAAAATAGTTATCTTTAATTCATATTCATAAAAAAGGCAAAGCAGATGCCTTGAACAAACATAACACAAACAAGCATTCACATACATTTGCCCACTGTTACTCCGATTACAAAAACAACAATATACAATATAACCAGCATTATTGTTTTGCTTTGTACCGGTTCAGTGTAAAGAACCTTATCTTCTGTGGTACCAAAACTATGATTTGAAAGTTTTTCACGCTCAACCGCACGGATAGCTTCATATGCTTCATCCACCGTATTAAATCTCTGATAAGAGGCACCCTTAAATCCATCAACTTGTTCATGACAATCAGGCCAAGAGTTGAACACACCAGTTTTCCTGCCTTTGAAAACAGCATACACCGATTTCTTTGCCATATCATACAAAACACTGAATATACGTGCAAAAAAAGAAGTAACTAACAAAGAGGAAATCCAGATTAGATTATTTTTTTTATAATGACAAAACAACAAACAAAATGAATACATTAAATCCTGCAGACATTAAACAAAATTAAATAACAAAAACCAGTTAATTGGGCATAGAAGTCTTCCGACAGAAATCAAAGGTTGAAGCTATGGTACCTTGTAACCATATGATTTTTGTCGAAAACCTCCATGCCCACTGAACTCATTTTCCAACTAAGATCATAAATTAACGAATAAAAGACGAAACAAAATGAAGATTAAGATTTGTAGAAGAAGACCTCTGGGCGTGGGGGCTCCTCGTCACGATTGAAAGAAAGAAATAAAGTGGAAATAAATCAGAAGATTATGAAGAAAGAGTAGAAGGGGAACCGACCAAAATATAGGGGAAAGACTGAAGTGGTATCCAGTTGTGGTCCACTTGCATTGGTTAGTGGGATCCAGCTGTGGTCCACTAATTTCCTTACCCCCTACCGGTGCATTTTTTTTCAAGCCCAGAAACAATAAAGGTGAAGCCCTGGAGAGGTATTAAAGCCCAAAATCACCGTACTGAGCTGACCTGGAATAATGTTTTGCATTTAATTTAAATTTTTGGATGATTTTAAATTTTTCCGATTGTACGGAATTTGTTACACAACATGTGGCAACACGTAGAGTGTTTGACACCACCAAAAACGCAATCCATAATGTGGGAAGCCTTAGTAAGACACTATGTGCAAATGTCACCCATTACTTTACTAGGGTTATAAGTGTTACTATGCAATTTTAATGGATTTGGTCACGGTGTATTTTTGTGACCGTCCGATGCTCCCCCGAAAACTCTATAAAGATACCCACCTACATTCAATCCACTTTGGACCATCCCGATCGGGAAGAAAAACACGGGCCCCACATCATCGGATACATAAACAATAGACATTCAAGCCCAGTAATTACAAAAAAAATAAATTAAAAAAATAATGGAATCCAGCTGGACCATTAGCTGGGCTGAATGTGGAATTGCTGTCTGAAGCCCATTTCCAGCCCTGTATTACGCCTACAAGTCTAAATATAATTGAAGACCTAAAAGCCCACCCGTTTAATTACATATTAACCCCAAGACTGAAATGGGATCCAGCTGTGGTCCACTAATTTCCTTATCCCCTACCAGTGCATTTTTTTCAAGCCCAGAAACAATAAAGGTGAAGCCCTGGAGAGGTATTGAAGCCCAAAATCACCGTACTGAGCTGACCTGGAATAATGTTTTGCATTTAATTTAAATTTTTGGACGATTTTAAAAAAAATTTCGATTGTACGGAATTTGTTACACAACATGTGGCAACACGTAGAGTGTTTGACACCACCAAAAATGCAATCCATAATGTGGGAAGCCTTAGTAAGACACTATGTGCAAATGTCACCCATTACTTTACTAGGGTTATAAGTGTTACTATGCAATTTTAATGGATTTGGTCACAGTGTATTTTTGTGACCGTCCGATGCTCCCCCGAAAACTCTATAAAGATACCCACCTACATTCAATCCACTTTGGACCATCCCTATCGGGAAGAAAAACACGGGCCCCACATCATCGGATGCATAAACAATAGACATTCAAGCCTTGGAATTATTGTTCAAGCCCAGTAATTACAAAAAAAATAAATTAAAAAAAGTGGAAATAAAAAAATAATGGGATCCACCTGTGGTCCACTTGCATTGGTTACAAAATCCAGCTGTGGTCCACTAATTTCCTTACCCCCTACCGGTGCATTTTTTTTTCAAGCCCAGAAACAATAAAGGTGAAGCCCTAGAAAGGTATTGAAGCCCAAAATCACTGTACTGAGCTGACTTCGTATGTAGTATGCTATATTTTTGTATGTATTCCGTAATGGTTAGGAATGGATTATGGCTTAAAAAATAGAACAATTCATTTCATTCGTCGTAAACACATTAAAAAAAGTGGCCTCCATTACCAAATATTCTGGGCTTCAGAACAAATCAATTATTTTCGTTTGCCGCAAACACATTAAAAAAGACTCCAATACCAAATATTCTGGGCTTCAGAACAAGTCATTTCATTTCATTTCATACGCCCCACCCAAAGCAAAACAACCAAACAACACCATGGATTACATTACAGAGGCTTCCACCGGAAATAAAACCAGAAAATCTAAAAACAAACAAACAAAGCTGATAAACATTCCAGCCACAAACCCAACATTCCCTCACAGAGGAAAAGGCCAACACCATGGATTACATTATTAATGATAAACTTAACATCGCTCAACTGGGAAGACGAAGAAGATAACAAAGACAGAGATATAAGAAATGTTAAAACGTCTCAATTTCAGCATAATTGACTGCAGTCAATGATCATTACCGTCTTGGATGGTAAGCCAGAGCTGGAGCCGATCTGATCAATGGCCTTCAAGACGTCAAATCCTTCGACCATCTCACCGAAGACAACTTGCTTACGATCGAGCCACTCGGTCTTAGTGGTACAGATGCAGAACTGGGACCCGTTGCCCAATGTGCTGGTTTTGGCCATTGACAAGATACCGGGACCGATGTGCTTCTTCACGAAGTTCTCATCGGCAAAACTAGGGTCGTATATCGATTCACCACTGGTTCCATTTCCTTGAGTGATGTCTCCTCCATGGACCATGTACCCAGGTATCACGCGGTGGAAGGTTGAACCCTTGTAGTGGAATGGCTTCCCAGCCGTGCCGATCCCCTTCTCTCCGGTACAAAGAGCCCGAAAGTTCTCCGCTGTGATAAGGGTACTGTTTGCGAAGAGCTCCATCACAATTCTACCCGCAGGGATACCGTCAATGCTTAGGTCAAAGAACACTATAGGGTTCGCCATAACAGTGTCTAGGACAAACAGAGAGAAGGTGTATTGTAAAGTGGAAAGTGGAAAGTGGAAAGTGGAAGTGGAAATGGTAGATGAAGAACAAAAGAGAGTATGGATAGAATGGGGACTTACGGTTTCCGGTTTCCTTTAAATGCAAAATGCCCCCCCCCAGGCGGGGCCCCTTTTATATACTTGGTTGGGTTGGGGTTGATCATTCATGTCCCCTTTTGGGGGTTGTAATGCAAAGGGTCCCCCCATGTACCTGTTTTTTTTTTTTTTGTAATGCAAAAAAAATAGAACACCCCAAAAACAAGGAAAAAAACTCACGTCATAGGTCTCGGTCCCACCAAAAACGAGAAGAATTGGCATTTGTAGTTTTACGCCCTTTCACATTTTTTAAAAACTGATATTTTTGTACAAAAACTTTACCCAACGTGTTCTCTTCAAGCGGGTTCGGTTACCTCTTTAAGCGGGTTGGGTTCGGAATCGACACACGGGTTCGGATTTAATTGCTATCCATACTCATGTATGATTAGTGGAAATGGAAGAAATTATTATTATTCTTAGCTCCTAACTAAGAGGATGTAGAATATGTATCGAATGATATCCTTCACATTATCACCATTGTTGTAAATCTTTGGATACATATCAGAAGATAGAAGATCTTCAATCCAGTGAAAGTTCTGATAACATTGTTATAACCACTTCATGGAATCTTCAAGCTGAAATTCAACTATTAATTCATAATAATCTCCACTTTCTTCTCTATAACATTATGATAACCAAACCTTTATACAATTAATTACACATTCAATTCAATTAAATCATCACAAAATCTTCAAAAAATTCATCACAAAATCATAACTTGTACTGCTTTACATTAACTTGTATTCATCACAAAAATGTTCTACCTTAAACTTGATAAATAAGCGGTTCAAATTCCTTTGAACCTTTAAATTGGATACATATACTTCTAAATTCTTGGGCTGGAAAGAAATGTTCAATTACAAGTCAAAATATCAACTGAGCAAATAGGAGACAAATGTTCAATCATCCATATAGAAGTCAAAATGTTAATCTGCACTGCCTAACAAAACCATGACATAAACAGCTACCAACTGCACAGCTACCAACCGTAAAACAAAAACAGCTACCCCAACAAACATCTCAAGACAATTCCCCGTTAACAAAAATTTCAAGAGCCATTGCCTCACGGATGCTGGGAATATCCTTCTGTCCAAAGCTATCCATCCATGATGACAACGGGACCCCAAATAATATCAATTCTGCATATTTACACACAAAGACACCACAACTGTAGCTACAACAAGTGAAAATGCAATCATAAATATTTTTGTATCATAATAAAGAACTAGAAGTAATAATGCAAATTTTACCCGTCATTTTGTTGAGGAAGAATGGTTGGTTCGATGTTTTCAGCAGTGAATGGACTTGTGTGAGAAGGCATCTTCATATGTTCATAGTAATTTGCATGCTTAAGAATTGAAGGTAACAAATAAAGTAACCCTGGGATGTCTTTCAATCGGTCACTTTTTCCATTACGGTCACACAACGAGTCATACAATTTGACTTTCCCTTCTTTTAAAAAAACTTGACATAGTACCCAATGATCCCCAGTGTTGCAAGGAACCAACACCTGTGTAAAAAAAAAAAACAAAGAGAGAAGAAAGAACAAAACATAGGCAAATCACATTAAAAAGGCAAAAAAAAACGAGGAAGAGAGGAAGAAGAAAAAAACGAGGAAGAAAGAAGAAAGAAGAAAAAAAGAAGAAAGAAGAAAGAAGAACATACCTGGTAGCAGCAGCAGCCAGCAGGTAGCAGAGCAGTAGAGAAAAATAGGAGCTAGTGACTTAGTGAAAACCAATAATAACTTAACAAAATTGTCACATTGCGTGTCACATACTTACCGACTCCGTAGTCCACCACGGTTGAGGGTAAAGAAGGTCAAAACCTGACACATAATTTAGTGTATCATCGTCTGGTTGGAAAGATAGGGAATCGAATTCGGGGTATTCTTCCCAAATTGGGACAGCTGGTGTAGTGGGTGTAAGATCCTTCTTCTTTTTTGTATTCTTTTTGACTTCTTTTTGCTCGAATCCAGCTGGGTTATTATTTTTTAAATGTTCAATTCTTTCCAAATTTGTAGCCTCAAATTTTTGTAACTCCCTTTCAGACTCCAACAATTGCTTAACAGCTTCCCACTTCAGTTTCAAATGAGCATGTTTACAAAATAAAAAAACTTTCGTTCAGTTTAGGATTGCATCAGAAATCAATGTGAAGAAAAAAACAGTAGAAAAATGAACTTACGAAAAATGCGGTTGGGACCAATCTGATTTCCTGACGGTAGCTAACCTCTCCTTTCGAACGCCTCTTCCACAGAACGTCGAGGTAGCTGTCTATGTGCTACAAAGACATTAATATATAAACGTTAGGAAACTTATCTGTGTTTGTGTAAACAGTAGCATCACAATTTATCACTTACCAAGTTGGACAACCATTTTGTAGGTTTAACCAAATTGTTGAACTGTTCATGATTCATATCGATCGCTTGGCCAGTAAAGACACTGTGAGTTGGAAAAATTAAATTAAATATTCTAAACAAAAAAACACTCGTAAATAAAATATAAAATAAAAACAGAGGAGAATAGGAATGGACCATTACCGAGTATCATCCTTCTTCTTCAGAAATGAGATGAACTGATTATAATTTTCATTCACAATATCGCTCGAATCTTTGGTTTTCTTCCTCTTCTTGGGTATGGGCATGGGATCAGTGTACGGGCTATCCAAGTACTTTGACCGCCTACGAGCTCTTATGTTGTCATTATTCTTGTAACACACACTTGGGTCAGCCGCATTCATAAATATAACACTAAGATCAGGGTTTGGAAGAACCACGTTCACACATGGTGAAGGGTACTCATCCAAATTAATCGTGTGCTTAGCTGACCCACATGCCTCTCCAGCCTCCTTACCAACAACATTCTTTGTCTCTTCCTTATCCAAATTAATCGTGTGCTTAGCTGACCCACATGCCTCTCCAGCCTCCTTACCAACAACATTCTCTATCTCTTCCTTATCGTTGGCCTTCACAACCTCGGCCTTCTCAACAACATTCTCCACCTCTTCGACAACCTCCTTGTCCAAGTCTTTCTCAAACTTTTCCCCATCAGAAAAATTGTGCAATGGTGAGATAATATCTTCAACCTATAGTGAGAAGATTATGTATAAAGAACTGCAAATTTCAATAATGTTTATTACATAATAAGTTTTTTAATAGGCTAAGGAACCAAAAAATTTAGTTTACCATGTCGTCCACAGCTTTGTGTGAGCTGGCTCTTCCCTCGTCCAAATCTTTCTCCTTTCTTTCTAGTGCAATCTTTCCAATTTCTTTACTTATCCAAGACTTCATCCTCTCCTCGCTTTCTTTTATTTGCTGTGTAACCAGCTGTGCAATAGATGTATACAATTCAGGTATAGTATACGGAACCGATGTAATGAATTTTGACTGCAAATTCAATTCAAAAAAGAATTATTACATTATGCAAAATAACTTAGAAAAATAACTTTGGATAGTAAAAGTTATTGTATATTACAAATGATTACCTTAGGAGTTTCTACAACTCCTCCATGGAAGAGCCGTTTCTTAGATGCCGGTTCATTTGAGTTTCTAGATCCGGTCATCCTTGTTCCTGTCTTGCTTTGGGGAATGGAAGCAACACCCTCTTCCATTACATCTTCACGATCTTCACGGTCCTCCGCATCATGATAAATGTGGTCCTCCCTTACCACATCTTCCAGCATCAAAGATTTGTAGTAAGCACTTGACTTTTCACAATCTGATACCTTCCATGGGAACAAAGCCATCTGCATGTAAAGTGCACAAATCATTGAGGTCAGAAACCCAATAGTATGCATAAGATAACCAGCAACACAATAGCAGGGCAAAGGGATTTCAAGCCCTGGATAAGGGATTTCAAGCCTTGCCTAAGGGATTTCATACCTTCATTTGGAAAAACCAACCACTGGTATGAAACACTATAATATTCAAGCACCCCCCCCCCCCCCCCTTAAGAAAGTGTCGCCTACAACCCACTATAATAAAGATTTAAGAATCAGCTTCATAGAGTAATAAGTAGTATAACACATAAGGGTTTTCAAGCCCTGGCAAGGTATTTCAAGCCCTGGCAAGGTATTTCAAGCCCTAGAAAGGTATTTAAAGCCCTGGCAAGGTATTTCAAGCTCTTGCAATGTATTTTAATCCCTGGCAAGGTATTTCAAGCCCTGGCAAGGTATTTCATACCTTCATTTGGAAAAACCAACCACTGATCCCCATTCATAATAAGAAAGTCCCCCAACCCACTATAATAAAGAATTAAGAATGAACTTCAGCCAAGTTAAGAATCATACCATAACAAAATCTAGTGTAGCAAAATCTAGTGTAGCACATAAATCAGGCAAAATAGCCCAAATGGTTTAACATTTATATATGGATTTCAAATTGACCAACCCCAATTCCTACACATGATTAATCTACTTAGTGGAAATGCCCTGATTTGGACAAACCAACCAACCACCACTGATGTTAACTAGCTATTTTATATAGAAATACACATAGAAAGTAAAATACACACCGTCGTACTGAAGTTTGATTCAACTTTTACAACCCTTGTATTGAAATTCCAATTCTTAAATCTTGGGAACCCTGTACTTTTCCGTACGCCGATTTTACCTTCCAAACGGCAAATCCGTTCAACGGCCCAAACCTAAACAATTAAAAAAACCTCATCAAGAAATTACATATCTCATGAGTTTGATTTACAAATGAATTCACTTGGCAACTATTACCTGAAATGCTAGTAGAAATCCATAAACGTGGAATGTGAAACACTTCGAATCATCATTGTTCTGCTGATTGTCCAACTTCGCCTGCTGATTGTCATTGTCTGTTTCTTCTTCTCCATCTTCTACTTCAGTTTTCTTCTTCTTCTTCTTCTTCGGCTTCGGCTTCTTCTTCTTCTTCTTCTCTTCCTTATTATCCTCTTCCTTCTTCTTCCTCTTCTTATTCTTGGGGCCCTCATTCTCTTCTTTCTTCTCGCCATTGCCTCTTAACCTTTGTAGGTGTTTATCGGCTGCATTCTTCAAACAACACAAGGTGACATCGAATATGTACGAGCCCCAAGGAAAACTTTCAAATGCATCGATGTCCTCAACTAAAGACAACACCCAACTGGGTATGGCTATCCGTGCTTCATCAATCCCAAAGAATTAGGACACCATTAATAGGTATCCCATCTTCAATGCGTCATCACCCTCTGAAGGCTCTGTGAGCTGGTTAAAGGTTGCCTCCAACAGTTCAATCGACGGGTTTTCATCTACGAAATAGCGTGTTAAAATAGATTCCTCACTGACTTCTTCTTTTTCTTGGAACCCTTCGGGTAGTGTGCCGATATTGAGGCCACTGCACAAGCAGAATTCCTCTCTTCCAAACCGAGCTTTCTTCTCCCCTAAACCAAACCACATTTCATCATCCTTTTCTGATTCCGAAAGAATGAGCTGTCTTTTCAGAAGATTGTAGATCAGCATCCCATGAACCCTTATGGGCTGTATAATATCCAAGTACTGCCCAAATGGGCCTTCTTTAAACCTATCTAACACGCCGCAACGTGTCAAGACCAACTTCAAATCTCGAAGAAAATATTTTTTGTTGTACGAGTTTATTCTCGCATGTACCCAGCTTTTGTGGTCTAGATACCGCCATTGTTTTTTGAAACGATCGGCCACCATCTGGTTTACAAGAAAACAAAAAATCATTAATGCTAAGCATAACAAAAAAGGGATTTCAAGCCCTGGAATGGGATTCTGGTTTACAAGAAAACAAAAAATCATTAATGCTAAGCATAACAAAAAAGGGATTTCAAGCCCTGGAATGGGATTCCAAGCCCTGGAATCAAATATCAAGCCCTGGCAAAGGGATTTAAGGAACTGGATAAAGAATTTCAAGCCTTGTACATGGATTTGAAGACCTAAACTGGAATTTCAAGCCCTGGAAAGGGATTTTAAGCTCTGATTTGGACAAAACAAACAATGATATGAAAGCCTTCCCACCCAGTCCCCACTGGGGTACTACGGGGATACATGATGTATGTCAACACAAAAATAATACATAAGCCCCAGCCCCCAACACCACCAAAATCCACCAATTCCAAAATCCAACACTTAACATAACATCAAAAAAATGATATACAACAACACTACACTTCACAATCGCTTACAGGGCTTCAAATCCCTTTGTCAAGGATTAATATTCAGACAAATGGGGCCACATTGTTCAATTAAAAACTAAAAAAAAACCACATGTTCCCCCCCGGCATGGCATTACATGAACTGACTGTTGCATGAACTGCAAGATAACTACTCATGTCCCCTTATCTCATGACTAAGCCTATTTGTTTCACTTAATTTACTGAAAAGTAAATTTCAACAAAAAAATCAAGAATAAACCACTGGTAACCCACAACAAGCCAAGCCACCCAAGTAAAAAATCAAATCATCATCCATGCATTGTTACACACAGATGCAAACAAAACAAATTAATGGGAGGTTAAAACGCCAGAATGAAGAAGACAATGAGAAAACGAATGAATACATTTACTTGCGAGTTGCGAGAAAGGTGTCTTCTCTAACTCGAATGTGGAATGAAGATGACAAGGACAAAACGGTGGGCCCCGATCTCGGTATTCGACTGTTCTTCTACTTGGTGTGTTCTGATTCTTCTTCTTCTTCTTATTCTCTCTCGTTCGCCTCTTCTTCTACTCTCGTTCGCAACCTCTACTCACTGAGATGGCTCTTCTACTCGGTTCTTCTCTCTCGTTCACCTCTTGGGATCTTCTACTCTCGTTCGCCGAGCTCCTCACTGAGATGGCTCTTCTACTGGGTTCTTCTCTCTCGTTCGCCTCTTGGGGGGTCCTCTACTCTTGTCATCACAACCGCCGGGCTCCTCAAAAGTGATTTTGAATTTCAATTTTAGGTTAGGGCAAATTGGTAATGATGCTTAATTGAGGTTGACTGTTTAGGGCCATTTCGGGATTTCCTCTTTAAAAGGGTTTTAAATATTAAAATGCCCTTAAGGGTAGTCTTGGAATTTCATATGCCCAAGGGGACACAAATGCAAGAAAAACATAGAGGAGACATTTTTGCTCTTTTTCAAACGAAAGGGGACATTTCCTTCCATTTCCACAAAAAAAATTTATGGGTTTGTAAAGTCGAATTGGAGTCTAGAGATCTGTTTTTCATTTTTCCTTAATTTGATTTTTTAATATTTTTTAATCAGGGTAGATTTACGTAATTACCCTTATATTTTAATCCTATCCTGAGTTACACCAAACATATGATTACTCTATTTTTAATCCTATCCTATATTGCACCAAACATAAGATAACATTAAAATTAATCCCATCCAATCCTATCCAATCATATCCTATCCTATCCTATCCTATCCTATGAAAATAATCTTATCCTATCCCGTGCACCAAACGGGGCCTATATGTGTTAAATGTATCCAAAATTCATTGTCAACAAGAACTCTAATAATTTTAATAAAATATTATTTTAAAAAACAATATCTCAATAGTATACAAATAAATATATTTATTGTAATTACATAGTATAGAAACATATCAATAGCTTATATATAAATAATATGCAAAGCATATCATATATAAGGTTATAGCAAAATGGTAAGGGAAACCCTTACTGTCATCCAGGTCAAGGGTTCAAGCCACATGAATTTCAAGGATTTATAGTGCTACATGCTGGGTGATATGGCGATGACGTGGCCCGTGTCAAGGTGACATGGCACGTGACAGGTGATGTGGCACGTGACAAGTGATGTGGCGACTATCAAGTCGAGTCACGCTATTTTTTTTAATAATTCGACTATTTCCGACGACAATAAGCCGTCGGAAATAGCGGTAAAGCCGTCGAAAATAAAAATAATTTTGACCACCTTGAATTACTATTTCCGACGGCAATAAGCCGTCGGAAATAGAAGTAAAGCTGTCGGAAATACAAATAATTTTGACCACCTTGAATCACTATTACCGGCGGTATTTTCATTATTTCCGACGGCCATGGCCGTTGAAAATGGTAGTATTTGTGACAGCTCTGTAGGGGAAAATACGGTCAACGCAGCGGAAGTGAGACTAAAATCGAGTTTAGTATAGTTTAAAATTTTTCCATAATTTGAACCTTAACCCTCTAATTAATTAACATATAATACTAAAGATATCATACCTTTGTCGCGTGATCCGATTGACATTGCGTCGATGGTAATCCGCAAGATCTTCCAATCCAATCACGAACGTGAATCACCTAGGAGCGTGGTCTCCCTTCTCTTTGAATTGTGTACCTGAGGATGGATTAACAAAAACTTTTTCTTTTTCGTTAGTCACAACAAATTCCAAGAGGCTACAAAGAATGTTCCGGTCACTTTTGAATTCACAATCGTTAGATCAAAACTCGCGTGAACCTTATTCGAAATTGTGCACAAAACCTTTTGATATAAAAGTTACTAGTGCACTATCGAAATAAGAACAAACTTTTCTCTTTTTTCCTCTTGGCCGAATTCTCACACTAGTCTAAGAGTTGGATTCTATTTTTCTCAAGCAAAAGAAAAAACTCTCAAGCCTTACATTAGGGTTCTTAAAAATACAAATAATATATATATATATATATATATATATATAGTGGCCGCTCGATATTATATATATATTTTGCGCCGCTTACTCTCTCAAAAACTGCACTTTACTTATATATATATCGCACCAAATACCACTTATATTATATATTTATATCAAAAGTGTTGCATCCTTATTAAAGTGCACTAGCAATGCACGCCTAAATACATATATATATCTATATTAATTTAACTTGCCATATATAATATATATCTCTATCAATCTTTAGAATTCAACCATAATCCAACTCTTTAGTGTATTTGTGACTATATAAAAAGACTTCCTTATTTGACTAGATAAATAAATCCCTTATTTATCTACTTACCAAATAAAGTCTTTTATTTTATTTATACTACCACAATAGTATACTACTAAGAAACATATTTTCTAGTCAGAAAAAGATTTTGATTTTTAATTAAATAATTAATTAATCAATTAATTAATTTCCATTTAATCAAAAAATAAAACAATATAATATCATATATATATCTCGGCCATGTGCCATATATATTAATATATCTATATATTGTTTTTCTATTTTATTAAATCCATTGGACCTTAATAAAAGGCCCACATGTGAACCAAACCCATTCTTACTAAAAGAAACAAGCCCACATGCCTTTCATTAATATATTAATATAATTGATCAGCCCATTAAATAAATAATGTGCAAATTATATTCTTAATATATTAAATACAATTCTAGATGGACCCATAAATTGGTCCGGTAGAATATATCAAGTTATCCATGCAAGTCCGTGTGGATTAGGGATCTTGGCGGGCCTATCTAAATTTAAGCTCCAATAGACATAACCCAATCACAATCAACAAATGATTCACTTAGGTTCAATCTATTAATTTTAGTTCATTCCACTAAAGAACTAAAATTGTACTCTTAAATAAAGATGGAATAAGTAAATGATTCTCATTCATACCCTAGACAATCTTATAGGAGATGGTGTATCCTCGTAAAGAATATCAGTAATCGCCAAGAGCTCATAGACCGCCTATAGCTCTTCAAGTTACCATATTTCCTCATATGACCACATTTTAAACTTGGATATTTTGACTTGTCCAGAAGCCATGTTTCAATAGACACTATTGAAAACTTAACGTTAAGATTCAATATCCAATACCTCAAAACATCCATATGATGATATTCTACTCTCATTTAATAAATGGAGCCACGATGTCCATATCTATAAATGAAGTCCTCTATCGATTAACAAATGAATATCACCAAACTATCGAGGATAGACTATGCTATATAATCGTACTCATTGATAACTCAAATGATACCACTTGCAACCATAAGTCCATCATTTATCTCAGGATTAAGATAGACTCTCCGATTGTCCTGATAATGAAAAGACTATTATCTATTGACAGTTCTAGATAAAGTATTTCATTGTGATCCAGTTCAATGCACCCAGTGCACTAGATTCTTTTACTCGAAGACCCTCCGATGATTTTAGACTCATCATAACTCATTTGATCCCACTCAAATGCTAGCAAAAGAATTCTACAACTTTAACAAGATAAAGGTGCCCAACCTTTAACTTAAATTGTGAACATTATTCAAGACTAACTAAAGAATTGTGTCTACCTCATACATATCCAGATGTACGAACAATTCTTCTTTTCTCATAGTCTTTTGACCTTATGATTATTTACTTTTGACAATTATAATAATTAAACTATAAATGCTATCAGATTTGTTAAACCAGAAATCACATTATTAATATGAATAGATTGTCAAAAACACTATTACTCTCTTGCTATTGAGCATAATCCTAACAATCTCCCACTTGCGCTATAGCAAATGTGTCATATCT
The DNA here is from genome assembly GCA_008009225.1 of Acer yangbiense. Taxonomy (NCBI): domain Eukaryota; kingdom Viridiplantae; phylum Streptophyta; class Magnoliopsida; order Sapindales; family Sapindaceae; genus Acer; species Acer yangbiense. The sequence goes on from CM017770.1 coordinate 41,312,346, forward strand.
CTCATTCCCATGTTCTCACCCCTATATACAATTTCCCTTAAAATGTGATACTTCCTTTAAATGTGTTTTCCTCTCTTATGACTTTTTGGTTCTTTCGAATTAGCCACTGCTCCATTGTTGTCACAGTAGATAATGATCTGCTTATTCGCACTAGGAACCACTTCCAAGTCAATCAAGAATTGGCGGAGCCAAACAGCCTCTTTGGCAGCCTTGCATGCAGCAACATACTAGCTTCCATGGTGGAATCAGCAATACAAGATTGCTTGATACTCTTCCATATAACTGCTCCTCCTCCAATAGTAAACACAGCCCCTGATGTGGATTTTCTAGAGTCAGAATCTGATTGGAAATCAGAATCTGTATACCCAACGGGAATTTAATCCCCTCCAGAGTATACAAGCATATTATCTCTCGTTCTCTTAAGATACTTGAAAATATGCTTAACTGCCGTCCAGTGATCAAGACCAGGTTTCGATTGAAACCTGCTAACTATGCCAACAGCAAAACAAATATCTGGTCTAGTGCAGAGCATTGCATACATGAGACTTCCAACTGCCGAGGCATATGGAACTCTACTCATGAATTGCTCTTCATGCTCATTCTTAGGAACTTGTTCCTTAGAAAGCTTGATTCCATGTCTGAAAGGTAACATACCTTTCTTGGAATCCTACATGGAAAACCTAGACAAGATCTTGTCTATGTATAAAACTTGGGATAAGGCAATCGTTTTATTCTTTCTATCCCTTATTACTTGGATACCTAGAATAAAACTTGCTTCTCCTAAGTCCTTCATATCAAATTGTTTTGCTAACCATTCTTTTACTGATGTCAATACACCTACATCGTTTCCAATGAGTAGTATATCATCAACATAAAGAATCAGGAAAACCAACTTGTCGCCCTTAATCCTTTTGTATACACAAGGTTCGTCAGGATTCTGAATAAATCCAAAACCTTTCACAGCTTGATCGAACCTTATGTTTCAGGATCTGGATGCTTGCTTTAATCCATATATGGATTTCTAAAACTTGCATACCTTTTCCATTTGGCCCTTTTCAATGAATCCTTCTGGTTGCATCATGTAGATGCTTTCGTCAAGACTTCCATTAAGGAAAGCTGTCTTGACGTCCATTTGCCAAATCTCTAGATCTAAAGATGCTGCAATGGATAAGAGTATCGTAATGGATTTAAGCATGGCCACAGGAGAGAAGGTTTCCTCGTAATCGATACCTTCTTTCTGTGTATACCCTTTAGCTACCAATCTAGCTTTAAAGGTTTCCACATTTCCATCCATACCTCTTTTCCTCTTGTATACCCACTTGCACCCAATGGGTTTTATCCCTTTAGGCAAGTCTACAAGGGATCAGACTTTGTTATCGAACATAGATTCAATCTCAGATTGCATTGCCTTTTGCCAATGGCGACTATCAACATCCTTCATTGCTTCCGTATACGTGTAGGGATCATCGTCGTCCGGGAGATTCTCCACTGATTCTCCTAGACCGATGTATCTTTCGGGTTGTGTTCTAACCCTCCCACTACGACGAGGAATGGTAGGTTGTTGATTTTATGTTGGATCGGAACTTACAATTGGGTTAGGTTGTGTAACCTCTCATGGAATTGTATCTCCTGACATCTCATTCAAGACAATTCTACTTCTAGGCACAAAATCATTCATATAGTCCTTTTCCAGAAATTTAGCATTTGTCGAAACAAATACTTTAAGATCTGAAGGACTATAGAAATAATATCATTTAGTTTCTTTTGGATACCTTACAAATATACATGTTTCCGAGCGGGACTCCATCTTTTCTGTCTTTCCTTTTAACATATGCGCAGGACAACCAAATATCCTTAACTGTTGTAAACTAGGCTTGCGCCCAGTCCACAACTCATGCGGTGTTTTAGGAACTGACTTAGATGGTACATCGTTTAGAATGTATATAGCAGTTTGTAAAGCATATCCCCAAAAAGAAATTGGAAGTGTTGAATAACTCAACATAGACCTAACCATATCCAAAAGAGTTCTATTTCTCCTTTCTGCTACCCCATTCTGTTGAGGTGTACCTGGTGCAGAAAACTGAGAAACTATCCCATTATCAATAAGATATTGCTGAAACTCACCAGATAGATATTCTCCACCACGATCAGATCTCAAGATTTTTATGTGTTTCTCAAGCTGATTTTCTACTTCAGCTTTGAATGCTTTGAACATGTCAAAAGCATCCGACTTATGTCGCATGAGATACACATAGCCAAATCTCGAGTGATCATCTGTGAAGGTGATGAAGTACTCATATCCACCTCTAGCTTGAATGCTCATAGGACCAGATACATCAGTATGCATTAATCCTAAACATTCAGTGGCTCTTGTGCCTTTAGTCCTGAATGACTTTTTGGTCATTTTACCTTCCAAACAGGATTCACAAGTTGGTAGATCATCAACCTTTAAGTCACTTAAAGGACCATCACTAACCAATCTTTTAATCCTATTAAGGTTAATATGGCCTAGGCGCAAATGGCATAGGTAGGTTTCATCTTATGATAATTTTACTCTTTTATGGTTAGGTTGCGTTAATTCTGTGTTTAACAAGTGAGAGATATTTCTATGTAAATAGAATAGACCATTTTCCAATGTACCTTTGCAAACAAATTTGTCATCCTTACTAATAATAAAAAATTTATTAAAAGTAACCGAATATTCAAATTTATTTAAACAAGAAACTGAAATTAAATTTCTCTTGAATTGAGGTACATAACAAATGTCTATCAAATCTAAATACCTACTAGAATCTAGATTAACTCTAATATCTCCCACTGCACTAGCAGACACCAACGCTCCGTTGCCTAAATGCAAGTTGATTTCATTCTTATTCAGCCTTCTCCTTTCTTGAAACCCCCATAAGGAATAACAAACATGATTATTGGCTACTGAGTCTACGATCCAAGAATCTGTAGAATCTGCCAGTAAACATGTTTCAAGATAATTCACATTACCTTATTCCTTCTTATTCTGAGACTTTGGGCAATTACTTTTCCAATGTCTCTTTTCACCACAAAAGAAGCACTTCCTTTTGATCTTGGTTACTTTCTTAATCTCTTTCTTGGTAGGCCCAAGTTACTTTTTCTTCTGTTATTCCTTGACCTTCTGACGGGTCTTAATAGTAGCAACTTTACCAACCATATGAATCTGAGATTCATAAGTAGGAGCAGGTGGTTTAAGAGCAAACAGAATAAACTTATGTTTGTCAGCTTGCAGCAACAACCCAATTTTCCTTTTCCATGTGACATAATTATCTCCAGTTAAAGTATTATCTTTTAAGATGTTCATTTAGGTGATGGGGCTATGATTTCTGAATAAAACAAAAATATATATGAGTAAATAATCATGATAAAGCACTTTCGAATATTTATCTTGATTTAAATAAATAACTCAATCATAAAAATTCAACGGTGATCCAACACCCATAAATGTTACGCCTCCTTTGGGAGTTCGCACCATTTACTAGTTAGACTAGGTCCCACCTAATTGTTAACATAACAACCAGCGTTTTCAATTTTAGCCTTGCAATTTTACTGACAAGAACTCTTGGGAGGATATCAATAAAATTACATTGAGTGTGTTACCAAGATATCGACCCTCAATTTTCTCTCACGAAAATCCCTCCTTGGGGAGTAGATCTCGTTTGAGTCCATTGTCTAGTCTATCCTTGTAAGGAAGTATGTTGCTAAATTCCATTCATGGACGTCCCTTGGGGGGATTACCAATAAATAATAAAACTCAACTAACCTTGGAGGCCATAGGTGTTACAAAACACCTTCTCCCACTCAATTATTTAAGGCGTGTGATTAAATCCCATAGAATGATTTACCAAGTTATCTAGATGCCAATTTTAGATACCTAAATCATTCAATGCATGTTCATACCAAAAGAGATATATGAGTGGCACTCCTATTCAATATGTCATGTTATCATACAATAACAAATATTGTAATATTTATGCAAAAAATAAATAGCAACAATTTTGATCCATCCTAGAAAAGCAAGTAAATTACAATTTGTTAGGAATACAAGATCTTCAAGTGGCCCATCAACCATAAGCTCATCCTTCGGCCTCCTCCCATGGGCGACACACCCCACAACCCCACAAAGGGGCTGCTGTGCGCAGCCCACCATGTTTTGGGCTTGCCATGCGCAGCCCAATCCACTCCTAGGGTGCGCACGGTGCTCGTTCTTGGTTCCGGTTGCTTCCTTTTTCTTCACGTCTTCGATTCTTCAATGTAGAACGTATTACAACTTTAATTAAATAATAAAAATACTGCAGTTATTATTTTTTTTTTTTTACATAAAAAACTGCACTAAAAATAATAAAAAAAACTGCACATTAAATTTAATACAAATAAAAAAATAGCAACTACCAAGAAGGAATTATGGCGATGATAGACCACCCTTCTTGTTACAATTCCATAACAAAAAATTACATTGAAAATCTAGGACCAAAATCGAGCAATAACAATCCACATAAACATATATAAATCCATACATCCACATGTAATTATATATGCGAATACCTAGAGTGCCATCTCTTTCTAAACATGAATAATCACAATAAAAAGAAATAGATTCACGTATATATACATTAATTAATTAAAAGGGTTCAACCTAGGCTCTGATACCAATTGTAGGGAAAAATACGGTCAACGCAGCGGAAGCGAGACTAAAATCGAGTTTAGTATAGTTTAAAATTTTTCCATAATTTGAACCTTAATTAACATATAATACTAAAGATATCATACCTTTGTCGCGTGATCCGATTGACATTGCGTCGATGGTAATCCTCAAGATCTTCCAATCCAATCACGAACGTGAATCACCTAGGAGCGTGGTCTCCCTTCTCTTTGAATTGTGTACCTGAGGATGGATTAACAAAAACTTTTTCTTTTTCGTTAGTCACAACAAATTCCAAGAGGCTACAAAGAATGTTCCGGTCACTTTTGAATTCACAATCGTTAGATCGAAACTCGCGTGAACCTTATTCGAAATTGTGCACAAAACCTTTTGATATAAAAGTTACTAGTGCACTATCGAAATAAGAACAAACTTTTCTCTCTTTTCCTCTTGGCCGAATTCTCACACTAGTCTAAGAGTTGGATTCTATTTTTCTCAAGCAAAAGAAAAAACTCTCAAGCCTTACATTAGGGTTCTTAAAAATACAAATAATATATATATAGTGGCCGCTCGATATTATATATATATTTTGCGCCGCTTACTCTCTCAAAAACTGCACTTTACTTATATATATATCGCACCAAATACCACTTATATTATATATTTATATCAAAAGTGTTGCATCCTTATTAAAGTGCACTAGCAATGCACGCCTAAATACATATATATATCTATATTAATTTAACTTGCCATATATAATATATATCTCTATCAATCTTTAGAATTCAACCCTAATCCAACTCTTTAGTGTATTTGTGACTATATAAAAGACTTCCTTATTTGACTAGATAAATAAATCCCTTATTTATCTACTTACCAAATAAAGTCTTTTATTTTATTTATACTACCACAATAGTATACTACTAAGAAACATATTTCCTAGTCAGAAAAAGATTTTGATTTTTAATTAAATAATTAATTAATCAATTAATTAATTTCCATTTAATCAAAAAATAAAACAATATAATATCATATATATATCTCGGCCATGTGCCATATATATTAATATATCTATATATTGTTTTTCTATTTTATTAAATCCATTGGACCTTAATAAAATGCCCACATGTGAACCAGACCCATTCTTACTAAAAGAAACAAGCCCACATGCCTTTCATTAATATATTAATATAATTGATCAGCCCATTAAATAAATAATGTGCAAATTATATTCTTAATATATTAAATACAATTCTAGATGGACCCATAAATTGGTCCGGTAGAATATATCAAGTGATCCATGCAAGTCCGTGTGGATTGGGGATCTTGGCGGGCCTATCTAAATTTAATCTCCAATAGACATAACTCAATCACAATCAACAAATGATTCACTTAGGTTCAATCTATTAATTTTAGTTCATTCCACTAAAGAACTAAAATTGTACTCTTAAATAAAGATGGAATAAGTAAATGATTCTCATTCATACCCTAGACAATCTTATAGGAGATGGTGTATCCTCGTGAAGAATATCAATAATCGCCAAGAGCTCATAGACCGCCTATAGCTCTTCAAGTTACCATATTTCCTCATATGACCACATTTTGAACTTGGATATTTTGACTTGTCCAGAAGCCATGTTTCAATAGACACTATTGAAAACTTAACGTTAAGATTCAATATCCAATACCTCAAAACATCCATATGATGATATTCTACTCTCATTTAATAAATGGAGCCACGATGTCCATATCTATAAATGAAGTCCTCTATCGATTAACAAATGAATATCACCAAACTATCGAGGATAGACTATGCTATATAATCGTACTCATTGATAACTCAAATGATACCACTTGCAACCATAAGTCCATCATTTATCTCAGGATTAAGATAGACTCTCCGATTGTCCTGATAATGAAAAGACTATTATCTATTGACAGTTCTAGATAAAGTATTTCATTGTGATCCAGTTCAATGCACCCAGTGCACTAGATTCTTTTACTCGAAGACCCTCCGATGATTTTAGGCTCATCATAACTCATTTGATCCTACTCAAATGCTAGCAAAAGAATTCTACAACTTTAACAAGATAAAGGTGCCCAACCTTTAACTTAAATTGTGAACATTATTCAAGACTAACTAAAGAATTGTGTCTACCTCATACATATCCAGATGTACGAACAATTCTTCTTTTCTCATAGTCTTTTGACCTTATGATTATTTACTTTTGACAATTATAATAATTAAACTATAAATGCTATAAGATTTGTTAAACCAGAAATCACATTATTAATATGAATAGATTGTCAAAAACACTATTACTCTCTTGCTATTGAGCATAATCCTAACAAGCTCGTCAGTGAATAGTTATTTCTAACAAGCGTATTTACGATGGCCTCCGACGGCCTTTTCCCATCGGAAAAGCGTATTTCCGACGGCAAAAGGTCTTTTCCGACGGCATTTAGCCGTCGGAAAATACCATTTTTTTTTGTAGTGTCTTATATGTGTTTTATTTTTCGTCAACTAACCTGAATATGAAATTAGTTAGTTTCAAGAAAGAAAATATTGTTAAGTTTGTAATGAGTCCATCTATAATTTTATTTTATTTTTTTGGGAAATTTTTATTGTTTTGTTTAATAGTAAGAGGAACAAAGTTGAGGGAAAAATAAAATAAAATTTTGAGATATTAATTTAAATAATTTGTTCAATAAAAATTAATACCCCGTTTAATAGTATATATAAAAGGGCCCATTTTTTAGATTTTACCTAGGGGCCTCAGAAATGTCAAGACCAACATTGGTTTAAGGGGACAAAATATTTCCAATTATGTTAGTATGCTTCTGTTGTGGTTATTCTTGCTCATTATTATTGGGTATTTTCATTTGGTAGGTCTAACTCAAAACTAGTTTATGAAATTGTGGAAGGTATTTCGAAAAAAATTGATGAGTGAACGTATATTGTACTCAAGTGGTTTTGAAGGACTTATTGGAATACGTAGACGAATTGAGCATGTTATCTCATTAAAATGTCTTTATGATAATACAAATGTTCAAATTATTGGGATTTCAGGCATGGGTGGTATTTGACACACCTCTGGCAGTTCTAAAATATATATGCGTGCTTGTTTATCCGCAAGTGCACAGATCGTTATGATTGCGTAGCTGTAAGGACGGTTCGTTCCCACAAGGAGGTATAGTACCTTAAATCGGTTCTAGGTCTTAGATAATATATACAATATATTTATACTAAATACATGCCAGAAAAGTAAATGGAGATTGTCACAAGCAAATTAATTAACTAATTCACTAAGATTACACTAAGATGGCATCAATCAAAACACAACTAAGTTAACACTAAATCCAACTACACTAAGGGCCAGTTTGGTATTAATGTAACTTTTATAATAATCACTGTTAGCTGTGCTGAATGAATAATCAGCTATAAAGTTAATCAACAGATGTTTGGTTAATTGTATTTTTAAAACTACTGTATAGCTCAAAAGCAATATACATATGTTTGGTAATTTTATTGCAAAAGTGCTGAGATTAGTTATAATGACTAAAATATGCATAAGTTTAGGACCTTATTTCAATTTTTTTTTCATTAATTATATATATTAAATCAATATTTAAGTATAATATTTAAATTGGAAAAAACAAATTCTACAAGAACAATAAAAATATTTTCAAAAGATTTTATAAATCAAATCAATATTTAAATAGAATATTTAATTTTGAGATGAAATAAGGTATATAAATGATTTAACTTGATTTCATAAGGATAATAATGATATTTTAAAAGATGTATTAAATGCTTAAATAAATTATTCCATAATCACTTTCAAAAAGTAACCCCCCATCTACTTCTCAAAATCACTGTCAAAACTTGACAGATTATCAATTAATCACTTTTGGAAATTTTACCAAACATCATTTTATGTCAAAATTATAAAATAATCTGATTTTAACTTTTCAAAAGCAATACCAAAGTGGCCTTAAGGGTTGTCGTTCCCTTAGGTAATTAACTAACTAATCACTAAGCTTACCAACTACAATTAACTAAATTACACTAACTAAATTAACTAATTACCAACTAATGCAATGGTTATGCAAGAGTGATAATGAGTGAGTTGGTATGGGAATGGAAATGGAGATCTTGGGGAAATGATGTACAAAGTTCAATCATCTAATTAACAAGTTGATAGCAATTAAGCACATAAGTTGGTCTTAAACCTTAAATAAAGACCCATACATCAATGGTCATTCATGTATGATCTAAATTGTATTATATGTGAATCAATTGGTTAATTAAATCAACATATATATAAATTGAAGCTCAAACATAGATAATCAACCAATCTCATAAATAATATTACAAGTACACCAAATCCCAACATCAATGGTTTAGTTACACATATAATAACAAGCTAAAGGAAATAAGAGAGAAAGAGAGACAACCCAATGGCTTGGTGATGCAGTAAAATCTGTGTTCAATTTACTAAGAAAGTTTGCTCACTGGGATCGGTGATTCTATCGGTCAAGGCCAATTAATCTAGCAAGGATTACTCTAAGTGCGAAAAACTAAATTGCATAACGCTTTGTTTTGGAAATTGTTTAATTCTAAAATTAACCTAAATTATGACTACTTGAACTAAAGACTAAAATCGAATCAAATCAAATCAAAGATCACACACAAGGAATGAATATATGGAGAGAAAAACTAGGGAATCGATGCACCTTTCTTGGACACTCAATGCTCTCAATCAGTCTCAATAAATACTTCAATAAAGTTTAGGGCTTGTTTTGATAAACAATTAAGAACGAATCTCTTTCCTACCACTTGCACAAAGGCCATGTATCAAGTAATAGTAACGAAATCTTTTAGAACAAAACTCTAAGCCAAATCAATGCAACAAGGCCATGCAAACATTAACTTTCAAAATCTATTAAGCTTATGATTATGGTTTAAATGGAAAAGGCCATTCACATCTAAACCATAATCTTATGGATAAACTAAATCACAAACCCATATCAATTGAGGCCACAAAATAATATGAATAAGTAATGTAGAGCAATTAATTCAATAGACAAGACTAAAACCCAATTGATTAACAAAAGATAGACTAATTGATTACATAGAGTTGTCCAAAATTGGTTACATCAATCCCCTAATAAAGGTTTAGTTACACATCAATGGAGAGAACAAAAACATAGAAGAGATGTAGAGAAAACCCGATGTATGGTGGTCAGAGTGATAGGGGACGGCCCCCTTCTGTGGCTTGGAACCTCCCTTGGCTGTCTGGTTGAATTGAAAAGAATATGAAATATTTATAGGTGACTTTTCCTTGTGAACCCCCAATTCTTCTTAGGTTTAGAAAATACACCAAGTGAGAAAGTAGAATGAAACAAGGAATGAGAATCCTTTCCTAACTTGGATTTCCTATCTTGATGATTGACTCCTAATTTGAGTTTAGGAAGTTTCCCAAATATGTTTTGATCTTCTAAAGTTATTAGGATTTGATTTGGGAAGTTTTGGAACAGTTCTGAACCAATTTGGAGTTGAAATCCGCCAAAAATACGTAATACCGCTCATTGGGTCGCTCCGGAGGCATGTTGCCTCGGCAGCTGCACGTCAAGTGGAAATGTTCTGCTCCGGGTCGCTGCATAGGTCGCTGCCCAGGCAAGTTGCACGGGGGGCGGTTTGGTCCGCGGTAAACATTTCAGCTCCGACCTTTGGTTACTAAATCAGTCATAACTTCTTCTAGGAATATCGGAATTGTGATCCGAAAAGTGCGCCGGAAACTAGACTTCTGGGGCTTTCAATCCATAGGTGGTAGGACACACAATTCAATTGGAGCTGAGAGATATAGGCCCCGCAATATAGAGGTTCTGCACTGGCTGAAAATCATCTTTTCATTGTTTCTTCCAATTTGCTCCTTTTCTCCATCTTTTGATTCCTTTTCTTCCAAAATAAGATTTAACACCACTAGAATGGAATGGACCTACACATGCTCAACAAACACATTAAACAACCTAATTTACTCGAGAACAAAGCATAAATAATAGGAATTCGGGGCCTAAAACATGTATAGAAATGAACCGATCAAATACCCACAAACCTATCTTTTGCTAGTCCTCAAGCAAAACAAAACTAAAAACAAAAACTAAAAAAACTAAAAACAAAAAATAAATTTAACTAGGCCACTTTCGTAGGGAACACGATAGCATTGAGCGTATGCTACAAGCCTTTAAACCTCTAGGTGTCCCTAGTAGGAGGAGTTTTGTCTCCTGAGGGTTTACAGCTATACTACCCACAAACATATTTCTGCGAAAAGTCAAATAATCAAGATGGAAATTCACATGTACCTTTCAAGCCAATGCATGCTAGAGCCAATAGGTAAAGACTAAAGTTAAATCACAAATTTGAAAGCATTGCTCAATTTTTAATGAAAAGCCCAAGCTCAAGACATTCTAGCTTCAAAAACACATTCGCCAAACGCCATAGATATAATTCGTCTCAACTCTAATTCTCACAAGATATCGCTCATATTTCACACAGAACCTAGGCAAATACACTCATCAAGCATATGCGAAAGAAGTTATGCACAAGAAATTTCAAATTATAATCGCATATGAATATGTCATTGAAAGAACGCTTGATTTGTATGCAAAAGATCTCATGAAAAGAATCAAACATTAAGAACAAGATAGAGCACATGTTTACCTTACTCTCGAGCTAGCATCCCCAAAAGATCAATTAGGTCTTTTCTTTGGTTGTAATGGGGCCATTGGGTGTAGGCTAAGAAAGAACGGGAAAAGGATAGCAAACAAACCTAGGATCATATCGAGAAATTCTTCGGCAATCTTCATACTCGGCCGAATTTCTTCGAATTCTTCATTCCACTTGCATCTAGGCTTTTTGAACAATTTTCGTTCGTCCTCCTTCTTGAGTTGATTTTGATTTCTCATCACTTCATTGTAAAGCTCTATTCCTTTTCTCTTTTATTTGATTCATCATCTCATTCATTTATCTCTTTCTTTTTCTTTTCTTTTTCTTTTTCTTTGGTACATGTACATCACGAGTCACAGATTTCGAACTCCCTTCAATCATCTTCATCACTTCCTCTATATGATCTCAAGCTATATGGTATGGCTAAATTATGGCATATTGGGGTTAAGTTAATGTGGGTGATGAAAGAAAAAGGCTTATTGTGTTTGGCTTCAAACAGGGCTATGGAGCACACACATAAGGTAGGAAATATTTAAGGCCTTTTAAGTGAGTTCAAGCACACATTGCCTATATCACTTCTAAAGGTTCAACCAAATCAAGAGCAAGTCCACATGTGATATCTTTTTTATGAGAATTGTTCTTTAATGCTCAATGTACAACCTATAGAGATCAAATCTAATGCTAAGAACCTACTGAGTGTTTAAAGATTAGAAACAAAATAATCCCTCATATATGTCATTTATGTACGCTTTTTGGCTTAGTGAACTCACAACAGTAGTCTCCACTATTAATCATGGCAATCCAACTATGCATCCTATCCACTATCACATCAAGAGCATGTCATAAATTTTGAAAAATGCAATGCAATACTCTAAGTGGCAAGAAGTTAGTTTAAACTTAGTGAATAAAGCATATATTACGGCTCTTAAAGCACACAAAAGAAGCATCTCAACATGGAGGACAAAAATTCAAAAAACTGATGACTTTCGAAATCGACCTACGTCTGTTCTTTAATGTATATCTCTCACATGACTCAACAAAGGTTAACCAAATTTTAGTACAAGATAATAGACATGCAAACACACACTTTTCATGTAGAACATATTTCAAAATTCGAATTGAAAAAGTGAGAGAACAGACGACGAAGACAGTGCACGCACTGTTTCGCAACAACAGGGCATTGCCCATGACCTTTGGTCGAAGAAACATTCATTACATTTTAACCACTGCCCATAATTTTTCATTCTTTATACCGTTGGATTCGTATCGAAAAAACGAAGAACCCAACGTGGACGGAAAAATTTATTTCCTCACCAATCAATACAGTTTTAACAAAACGTTTGCCTTAAAATTTTCAAAACAGGACACTTTTTCGCAGATTTATCAATGAATCGAAAAAAATCAAATAACACGAATTCACACCCCCAAACCTAATCTAAACATTGTCCTCAATGTTTGTATGACATTAAAAGCATGGACAACGAATAAAGAAAAAGCAAGGCATGTATGAACTCAACACACAAAACAAAAAAAACTAGAAAACTAAAAAAAACTAGAAAACTAAAAACTAAAAACTAAAAAGAAATTACCTAGGTGGGTTGCCTCCCACCAAGCGCTTAATTTAACGTCTCGGCAAGACGCGTTTAAGGACGACTCAACCAAACTCCAATGTCTCGAATTTGCGCCTATATGTGATTAGGTCTTGGAAAAAAAATTCACCCACTGGCATGTTCCTACACACAATACGCAAAGGCAAGTAAATGTTCACTATAAAGTGTGGTGAAATAAGTTCAGAAAACCACTTATTCCACTTGCTTTTGTGTAGGCGGCTCGGAAAAGTAATGGGAGGGACATAAGGCTTGAGTTCCTTGTATAGGAGCGGTTCCTTGAAAGGTGCATCTTCCACTTCCTTTGCTTTCTCTTCCGTCTCCTCCTTTTCTTCTTCTTCTTCACCTGCAACACTAGACAAATCATTAGAAAGTTCATTAGACAACTCCTTATTACTTTGTTGCAACTCTTGAGTTGTTTGATGGATGGTCTGAGTAAAATTGTTCAAAGCCTCTTCAAGTGGTTGGAAGGACGAGCTCAGCTGCTTAAAGTTATTGACTTCTTTTCTTCTCCATGAGATATTTGCTGCACTGTACGAATCCATCCCATGGTGCTCTTGTAGATATTTTGAATAATTTGCTTCAGCGGTACAACTATCTATCTCATGACCCAACTCACCACAGAACCCGCAAACCACGAATCTGTCTCTTTTTTTTTTCTGAAACTATTGAAGACAATATCTTAATGCGACACTGTAGAATATCCGATTGCAAAAAGAGTTCTTTAATATCTTGTTCTTCCTCCTCCTCATATCTGTGTTACTCAAAGAAATACATTGTACCTGAAAAGAAAGAAAAGAAAAATAAAAAGAAAACAAAATCTAAAAAAAAAACTAATAACTAATGACACACATTACCGAACTAAACTAACTAGATTCAACTAATAGTATCTATACCAATCCCCGGCAGCGGCGCCAAAATTGATGCAGTAAAATCTGTGTTCAATTTACTAAGAAAGTTCGTTCACTGGGATCGGCAATTCTATCAGTCAAAGCCAATTAATCTAGCAAGGATTACTCTAAGTGCGAAAAACTAAATTGCATAACGCTTTGTTTTGGAAATTGTTTAATTCTAAAATTAACCTAAATTATGACTACTTGAACTAAAGACTAAAATCGAATCAAATCAAATCAAAGATCACACACAAGGAATGAATATATGGAGAGAAAAACTAGGGAATTGATGCACCTTTCTTAGACACTCAATGCTCTCAATCAGTCTCAATAAATAGTTCAATAAAGTTTAGGGCTTGTTTTGATAAACAATTAAGAACGAATCTCTTTCCTACCACTTGCACAAAGGCCATGTATCAAGTAATAGTAATGAAATCCTTTAGAACAAAACTCTAAGCCAAATCAATGCAACAAGGCCATGCAAACATTAACTTTCAAAATCTATTAAGCTTATGATCATGGTTTAAATGGAAAAGGACATTCACATCTAAACCCTAATCTCATGGATAAACTAAATCACAAACCCATATCAATTGAGGCCACAAAATAATATGAATAAGTAATGTAGAGCAATTAATTCAATAGACAAGACTAAAACCCAATTTATTAACAAAAGATAGACTAATTGATTACATAGAGTTGTCCAAAATTGGTTACATCAATCCCATAATAAAGGTTTAGTTACACATCAATGGAGAGAACAAAAACATAGAAGAGATGTAGAGAAAACCCGATGTATGGTGGTCGGAGTGATGGGGGACGGCCCCCTTCTGTGGCTTGGAACCTCCCTTGGCTGTCTGGTTGAATTGAAAAGAATATGAAATATTTATAGGTGACTTTTCCTTGTGAACCCCCAATTCTTCTTAGGTTTAGAAAATACACCAAGTGGGAAAGTAGAATGAAACAAGGAATGAGAATCCTTTCCTAACTTGGATTTCCTATCTTGATGATTGACTCCTAATTTGAGTTTAGGAAGTTTTCCAAACATGTTTTGATCTTCTAAAGTTATTAGGATTTGATTTGGGAAGTTTTGGAACAGTTCTGAACCAATTTGGAGTTGAAATCCGTCAAAAATACGTAATACCGCTTATTGGGTCGCTCCGGAGGCATGTTGCCTCGGCAGCTGCACGTCAAGCGGAAATGTTCTGCTCCGGGTCGCTGCCTAGGTCGCTGCCCAGGCAAGTTGCACGGGGGGCGGTCTAGTCCGCGGTAAACATTTCAGCTCCGACCTTCGGTTACTAAATCAGTCATAACTTCTTCTAGGAATATCGGAATTGCGATCCGAAAAGTGGAATTGCGATCCGAAAAGTGCACCGAAAACTAGACTTCTGGGGCTTTCAATCCATAGGTAGTAGGACACACAATTCAATTGGAGCTGAGAGATATAAGCCCCGCAACATAGAGGTTCTGCACTGGCCGAAAATCATCTTTTCATTGTTTCTTCCAATTTGCTCTTTTTCTCCATCTTTTGATTCCTTTTCTTCCAAAATAAGATTTAACACCACTAGAATGGAATAGACCTACACATGCTCAACAAACACATTAAACAACCTAATTTACTCGAGAACAAAGCATAAATAATAGGAATTCGGGGCCTAAAACATGTATAGAAATGAACCGATCACTTGGTGAAGTCTTCAAACTAGATCAAGCTCCTATTGTTCTTCCCAAGCTCGAAATCAATATGTAACCATGGTGAAAGGTGATGAAATGAACCGAAAATGGTGAGGTTTTGAAAGTATACAAACGTAGTTAAATGCTTAAAGCATACCTAGAGGGGGGGGTGAATAGGTTTTTACACCTTTTTTCAAACCCTTGAACAAACTTTCGTTTGTCTCTCAAGGTAGCCTTACACACAACAAAATAAGCCAAGGAAGACATACATAGACAATATGAGAATACAATCATGAGAGCAAAGTCTAAGTATATCATCTAGTTGTGTGAGGTATAAGAACAAATAAACACAACAACAAAGTAAGCTTGTATTTCAATAGATGTTCAATGAGTTACAAGAGTGATCAAATATCACTATACAAAAATTACAATATACAAAAGAATCATAGATACAAAAATGATCAAAAGAATGAATCCACAAATCACACTATACAAAGTCTTGCTTCACAATATGTCACAAAAGAATATTATGAAACAAGATAATAAAATATACAATTAAAATATAAGAGAAGAGATAGGAAGAATTAACACAAGAGATTTTTTAACGTGGTAAAACCTCCAAGGAGGAAACATCCACGGGTTGAACTACAACCATTGGGTACTATATTATTGGAAAGTAAACATAGAACATTTACAAAGTGACCAATCTTTAGCTCACCCAACCTAGTGAAGTCTAAGCCTACCCAACCCTATTGGAAAGTGTGAAATCCCTCAATGATGCGAAACCACCATATATTGGACACCACACAAAACCAGCATCGATGGAAGATTAGAAATTCCTCAAGAGTGTATACACCTCCCGTGTACCTCGCTCTATCGGAGTCTATGTCTAACCATACGCCTAGGCCTACCAATATATTAGCCAACTCCCTATCCAAGGCACTCTTGCCTCTAGGGAGCCTCCCATGCATGACTATCCGAGTCCTCCCGACTCTAGCCATGACTTCTTGCTTACCTATCCGAGTCATCCCGACTCTAGGCAAGTCTTCTTGCTTGGCTATCCGAGTCACCCCGACTCTAGCCAAGACTTCACGCCTTTTACAAGGACTTCCTAGTGTGATCATGTGAATGCAAATGATGCAAACAATCAAATCAACATAAAACATGTGATCAATACATTCTATGGTACAAATAGACCATAACACATTCAATGAAAGTCTAGATGCAAACTATGATAATAAAACCTAAGCATGTGAAACACCAAACACATAAGCTCAAAGTCTCATACACATATACAACACTTGAATCAAAATATATTCATTAAGTACAAGTTCAAGATGCAATCAACATACAATAAAATGCTAGATATATGAGATTTAATCAATCAATATTCTAGCTAAAAACATAGAGCAAGGATTTGAGATATACATCAATCAAAACCTAGATTTCTCTAAATCACAAACAAATACACAAATCCTAGATTTCATCAATCAAAGGATCAAATCAAATCTCAAGGTCATTTATCACAAAATTGATTCAATCAAGTTTCAAACAACCTAAGATGCCATTCTAATCACAATACAACTCACAAACATATGTAAAATCTAGAATCATAGAAACTAGTCAACATTAGTCTATAAATTGACTTTCAGTTAGAATGATAATCAAGCTATCTTTCTCAATAGCTTTTACCAAACATAATCAAAAATATAGAAGAAGAAACCCCAAGCAAATGCAAGGTTAAAAAGAAAGAAATCCCAAAGATTAGTCCATTACCTTAGATTCAACAGCTGGTTCGGAAATTAGGTTGGAACCACCAGAAATCACGATCAAACAGCTACCAAACCAATTGGAAAAGATGAAGGACTCAAATACGAACACTCTCCAACTTGAATCACTCAAATCCGACTTCGGATGAGGAAGATATGGTGTTTTGAAGTTCTGAAAATTCAGAGGAGAGGGCTGACGGGAAAATGCAATTTTTCTTCTTAAAATTTCAAATGGAGAGAGAGATGGAAGA
The DNA here is from genome assembly GCA_008009225.1 of Acer yangbiense. NCBI lineage: Eukaryota > Viridiplantae > Streptophyta > Magnoliopsida > Sapindales > Sapindaceae > Acer > Acer yangbiense. The sequence goes on from CM017770.1 coordinate 41,329,939, forward strand.
TATAAGGAGGAGAGAGAGAGACCAAACCGACCAATGGTGTGAGGCCACGTCACCCCCAGGCCATGGGGGGCGCGTGGGCAGAGAGCCCCCTTGGCCGTGGGTCCCACGGCCTCCCACACGGCCAGGCCACGTGGCCTCACGGCCTGCACTGTTTTCTCTCGCGTACCCTCGGTTCTTCAGCCCGTATCTTGAGCATCCGAACTCCGATTTCGAATCCGTTTTCGGATTACGAACCGTGACTCTCTTACGCACGACAAAGAATACATAACTTCGAAAAATGGTTGAGAAATCATCTCGGAAAATGACGATGAAGTCAACTTAACGAATGAGAACGAAAAGTAGCGTAGCTACATCGTTTGGACTCGAAACCTTATGAATGAGTAACCAAAACGACCGGAACTCAATAAGGAATTAAATAAGAACATGTTCAAGTCCAAAAACACAAATACGAAAACATACGATCACAAAGACACACACATATGCTAATTCCGAGACATTGTCTAAGAACATGCAATGAACAAAGATTGTCAAGAAAATGAAAATGCATGAGCATGTTTTGTGGTGTGTGAAAGTGAAACATAAGTGATGTTTAAACATGAAGGAACACACAAGAATGCTATGTGTGAGTGTGTGCCTAGCCTTGTAAGAGATATGAGGTCCTTTAATACCTTTGTTGAACAATGACGCACGAATCTCTTAAAAACCGGCTTCTTGAATGAATTGTGGTTGAGACATTCTTCGTCTTCTTAATTCTTCAAAATACGAACCACTAACCATTACAAGAGAAACACGTTTTGATATGGAATTAATGCCAACACAAACTATAAACCTTACAGGTTTCGATTGGGTATTGATGAGGTGATGATTTGGTACGAAAATGGGGTGGATTTGAGTGAGATTGGTGGCTTGAAAACCACCAACAAGCTAGAAACGACCTAGGTGTTGTGTGGGCTGTGTTTAGGGATTTTCTAGGTTATTCTAAGTTATTGTGGATATTAAGGATTCTTTATTTCCAGACAAAAGAGTATATTTATAGTGGAAAAGGTTAGGGTAAGGTCTGGACGTGAAAGGACAAGTTTCTCTCTCTGAAATCGGCATACTAGCGGGTTCAAAACCCTTGCTTCGCGGGTTTATTCCAGTGGCACGAAGTCGCAGGGAATTCTGGAAATTGGCCGCGGGTTCACACTTTCTGGTTTGTGGGTTTATTCGCCGGCATGAAGTTTCCGTGATTCCCAACTGGTTCCTTCACTTCTGATTTGCGGGAATGAGGCCGATGTTGGTAAGCTTGAAGCTTGGACTTCCATAGAGTTTGGAGGAATTGTTGGAGAGAGAAAATGTGTTCATGGAGGCCTATAAATGGTTACATCGTGACCGCCAGAAGTTGGGCCATCGAATTGCGAAAAAACCACCGAAAATATGGGCAAAAAACGGTTGAAAATCATCGAGTCAATGGCGGGTCTAAACCGGGTCGAATCTGGGTCATGTGGGTCGTCAGGTCGCCCATCTGCAGGTTGAAGAATATGTGACATCATCATGACATCAGTAGCAGCGCCAAAGCGCACTGTTTCACTTGGTGACGTGGCGCGTTGCTCTGCGTTTGGCTGGTAATTCTCAGTTTGGACTCTTGATCTTTCCCTTATTCACATAATCTTCAATAATGTCTCCATATTTATACTTTGACCCCTTATTTCACCAAAATGACAGAATTGCCCCTAAATTCCTCTATTTACCTGAAACACTAATTTAGACCATTAAATACCCGGTTTTACCCAAGAAACAAGCACAAAGTAATAGGAAATAGGGGTATAAAATGGGTACTTTTATAGTACGATCAATATTGGTAAAACAACTATTGATGAGGCTATTTTAAAAATAATTTCAAGTCAATTTGAAGGTGTTTGTTTTATTAAAAATGTTAGGGAAAAATTAGAAAACCATGGCGGGTTAGATTGTCTGGGATAAGAAGTTCTTTCTAAAGTATTAGATGAAAAAAAAATCTAAAGTTAGACACTCATGCCATTTCCCCATTTATCAAGGAAAGGCTCAGTTGTTTTTTACGATATGGATAATTTTATGAAATTGAAAACTTTTGCTAGAGGTCTTAATCGGTTTGGCTCAGGAAGTAAAATCATAATAACTTCTAGAGATCAGCAAGTACTTCGTAATTGTAGAGTGAATTATCATAATATATATATATATATATATATATATATATATATATATATATATATATATATATATATATATGAGGTTGAGGAATTTAACCATCATGAAGGTCTTAAGCTCTTTTGTAATTATGCTTTTATAAAAAACCATCCTACGTACCGAAAATCTTATGGTACTCTAAAAAAAGATAGTAAATTATTTCCAAGGTAATCCGTTAGCTCTTGAAGTATTGGGATCATCTTTGAATGGAAAGAGTAAACATGAGTGGGAAAGTGTAAGTCACGCAGCGGAAAAGTTTGAAATTAATCAAGATAAATAAGAACGATAGGTTTTAAAAATTTTCTATCGTCTTCTTGGGACCTTTTGTATATACACGAATATGAGGAAGAGATTTGTTTTCATACCTTTGAAGAACACTTCTTCGTTTTCTTTTCGATCCAATACCATTAAACCTTCCTAGATATGTCCAACGATCTAGCAACTGTGTGTGTGGGCACGTCACGGATTTCAGGAGCTGTTGAATGGAGGTTTGAGAGAACCGGAAGACAACACCTTTCTTCCCTTGATGAATTTGGCCAACCCTAATGAGAGGAATTTCTTTTTTCTTTTTTCTTTTCCCTCTATAGTTGCCGCACTTCTTGTTCTCTGTAGGGTTCCGAATAGCTTCCTTTTCCTGACAAGTATATCTTATATACTAGGAACCTAGGGTTTAGTAATCCAAGTTAAAATAGGATTTCAAATCCTTTTTAATTATTACTTCACTAAGGTTTGAACCTTTGACATATTTAGAGTAAATAAAAATAATCACTTATTATTTTAGTGCTCTTGTCAAGGTTAGAAACTGAAACCTCCATATGACAATTTAATAATTCTTAATTCTTAATTATTAATATGTCAATTAAATAATCACATCATTTAATTAATTCCCAAAATATATTTAAGTTACTTTCGTAACACAATTAATTGGACTATCCAATTCTCCAGGAGTCTTGTTACTATCAATCGTATAGGGCTAGCAAGGGGACCTAATGGACCCATAGTTTTGAACTCCAATAATTCTTAGAAAAAATTAATTAAACTCTTTAATTAATATTTCATTATTATTAACCTTGGAGTTATTCCACTAAAAACCCAAGGTTGTACTCTCATAACTGTAGATGTTTTACACAACCAATTTATCAGTGCCCATTGATATAGCTATTACATATGGTATGATTCTCCATAAGTAGTTCATAATTAGAGCTAGGTCATAAAGTCTGTTATACCTCTCTAATTATATCTTTTCCTTTAAGTGCCATTGATTCTCTTAAATGATTATATCCTCCATTCCTTTACGGAAGAAGGAGAGTGCTTTTAATCGTTCAAGGCCCGAATCAACCCTTAAAGGAACTACTTATCTACTTCTCGCAAGAAAGAGTGAATTCCACTATTGTATGCATACCTTCCCAGCCACAAGCCAAACCGTGATTCCAAGATACAGAGATATTGACCAAAAATGCTATTCCGATCTCACCCATGGTAAATCAAAAACCACGATCTAACCTGAAGGAGTCAGTAAGATACTCAGGATTTAGATCACCCATATATAGCCATCATTAGTCGATATATATGATCTTTTCAACTAACGGATATTAGTGACAGATTCATATAGATCGTGGCCCAGTCCTATATGATCACATCATATAAGGTGCCTCCATTCTCATAACACTAAATGAGTAGTCTAGAATAAGACCACCGTACAATATGGAATATACCGCAACTGTAGATTAATCACAAATAAAGTACCCAGCTTTATTTGCTTTCTATGGACTATTTAGATTGCATGTCTCAAACTGAATTCATCTATATATGACATTTATATACTCAATTTGAGATTACATCTAGCAATCTTAGATGTTTGCATATATAATATAAGCGTATGAATTAATATATTTAAATGAAATAACTACTTTTTTTATTATTGAAACATTTACAAATTACAAGTTTTAGAGCATAAATCCCAATAGAAAGTGCATTAGATAACTTAACAGAAATTGTTAATTCCGAAATTTGTGATGTCTTAAAAATTAGTTATGTTGTATTAGGTCACAAAAAGAAGAATTTATTTCTGGACATTGCATGTTTCTTAAAGGTTATTTTGAAGACAACATAACAAAATTGCTAGATTGCAATTACTCTTGGAGTGTTCTCATTACCAAGTCACTAATAACAATAGAGGAAGGTGGAGTAAATATACATGACCTACTCCAAGAAATGGATAGGGAAATAGTTCATAGAGAATCCCTAAAAAAACCAGGTAAACATAGTAGGCTGTGAAAGCAAAATGATGTTATTCGGACACCGAAGAACAATACCGTAAGTGTATAATTATTTTGTATTGTATTAAGAATTAAATATCACTTAAAAAATTGATGAATCTGTAGAATACAACACTTGCTACGTTTTGTGTTTACTAGAGTCTTTCCACTCATCACTACACAAGAAAAAATTCACTCCTTCACTACACCTTGACTTCTTCTTTGCTCTCTCTCTCAAACGTGACTCATACATTCTTGTACTATGCTCCACTAGCAGAATCTAAGGGGGCGTTCTACGTTTTCAAATTTTTCAAGATAAAAGAACATTGAAAAACGTGTTCAGCAATGTTTTTGAAACAAAAGTTTTAAAAACATGCAAAACGAGTTTCCTCGTGTTAGGCGTTAAAAGTAGGAATTATTGAGAACTTCAGTACCGATTGTCTGATTGTCTATTTTATTTATTTATTTTCTTTTTAAATACCGATTGTCTTCTTCTTCAAATCAAAATCATTAAAAAAAAATTATTTATTAAAAATTGAAATAAAAAAAGTACCTTATTTCCTCTTTAATATTAATCGCATGGTACAATAATTAAAAATAAAAAAAATTATAAATTATATATAATAATTAATTATTTTTAATTATACATTGAAAAAAATATTTATATTATATTATTTTAGAAAGAAAAAAAATTAAAAAACACAAATTAATTTTAAATTATTTATTTTAATATAGCATATATAAAATTTAACTACAAACAATATTATTATACTCTTACAATATTGAAAATGAACTAACTGAGGATCTCATGGACAAGATGTTTGCCCAAAGCAAGAAGTTTCTTGCGTTGCCATTTTGTGAGTGTCCGTATTTTACCATAATTAGTGAAGTTTAATTTTATTAATTAGGGTAATTAGCACAAATAACCCCTGAACTCTACGTTCGTTGCTATTTCCCCTCCTATACTTTTTTTTTAGGCAGTAAACCCCCTGAACTATCATAAATTGGCAATGGCTGACGGAACCCTAATTCTGTCTAGGGAAAATTACACTAAGTCCCCCTGATTATTTATATAATTGTATTAAACAGGAAATATATAATAATATGACACAAATACCCCTCTGACCAATTTTGTTTTAAAAAAAATTAAATTTAAAATTGAAATAATAGTTAAATAATAATTAAATTCTGAATTTTATTATAAAGAAAATTAAATAAATAGAGAAATGAAAAAAGTAAATTGATATAACAATTATTTAAATTATCTTTTTATTTAAATATCCCTAAATATAAAACCAAGATAAATATTTAAATTATTTAAGAAAAATAAAAATAATGGTTAAATAATAATACAATTCCCTTTCAAAAAAAAAATAATACAATTCTATTTTTTTTATAAAGAAAATAAAATCTTTAAAAAATTAAAACATCTTTAAAATCTCTACCATCCATCTCAAAGATGGACGGTGGAGAAATATTTATTAAAATAAATTCAAATAAAAAAAGGCATTTTTTTTAATTGATTGATTTATCTCAATTTGTTTTTTGAAATAGATTGATTTATCTAAATTACAAAATAATAATAATAATAATACAAGTACAAATTTTAAAAAATTGAATATCGCTCCAATTAAAAATACACATAGAAGAATTAAAAATTAAATTTTTTAATTTTTGGTTTCTGGGTGTTGCAAATTTAAATATTTTTATTTCTTTAAAGAAGAGAATTTTTTAAGGATTGAATGGAGAAACAGATGTTCATTTAATTAGATGGATTGATGTTCATTTAAAAATATTTATTTGAAATTTTTTATTTTAAGGATTTCTCTTCTCTATGTTCATTAAGTTAAAAAAATTAATTTAAAAAACACAATTCACAAACCAATAAATGAAATCCAATTAAAAAATTTTAAAAAAACAAAATAATAATAATAGAAGAACATTGATGGATCTTCATTAATGAATAAACTTATTACTTTATTTTTTGGGTAATTGAGATCAACAATTATTTTTTTTGAAAGGGAATTGTATTATTATTTAACCATTATTTTTATTTTTCTTAAATAATTTAAATATTTATCTTGGTTTTATATTTAGGGATATTTAAATAAAAAGATAATTTAAATAATTGTTATATCAATTTACTTTTTTTCATTTCTCTATTTATTTAATTGTCTTTATAATAAAATTCAGAATTTAATTATTATTTAACTATTATTTCAATTTTAAATTTAATTTTTTTAAAAAAAAATTGGTCAGAGGGGTATTTGTGTCATATTATTATTTTTTTTCCTGTTTAATGCAATTATATAAATAATCAGGGGGACTTAGTGTAATTTTCCCTAGACAGAATTAGGGTTCCGTCAGCCATTGCTAATTTATGATAGTTCAGGGGGTTTACTGTCTTAAAAAAAAAGTATAGGGTGAGAAATAGCAACGAACGTAGAGTTTAGGGGGTATTTGTGCTAATTACCCTATTAATTATTTGATGTTTCTGTTAAAAACTCAGTTTCTTATGATTAGTGAGCTGGGCCATTTGTAGTATTTTATAGGTTGCTGATGCTGTCTTTTGAGTTTTGAATCTATCTGATTTGGTTTATACAGTGACCCTATTTTTGGGGTGTCCTTGTTTGCTGTCTTCAACAGATAATTCTGATTCCTTTTTGGGCTGCAGACTTCTCTTTCCTATGTTGGGCTGTCGTGAATGCAAATATTTATAAATACTCCATTTCAATTGTGTCTGCTAGATGGGTCTGGCCATTTCATTTTCTTAAGAATATCATCCTACTTGCAATTTCCTTTATACAATTTTTCTTAATTTACATTTTTGTAATTAGCCGAAAATATATATGCTGAAGGTTTGATATGCCATTTGCCTTATAAAAGATGACACTACTAGAAAACATGGTATTTATTACGCGGTATTTACCACGGACTTTAAAGGCTCTTGGTGGAAAATCGATATTAACCACGGGCCTTTAAAACAATTAAAGATGGTGTGATAGCTCAAGTATTAGAGGATAAGTTTTGAGGTCGAGTTTGAGGACTTGGTTTTGGTGTAGCACCAATAAAAGTGCAAATAACCATAATTGGCAGATAAACAACAATGAAACTTCAAGAGGAAGTACATTTTTCAATATGCAAGTAGAGGAGACCTGCATTTTTATATTTATTTATTATTTTTTTGCTATTTTCTGTATTTTTTTTTCTTATTTCCTTTTTTAAATTAGTGAATGAAGGAGATTAGATCTCCTCCATCAATTGTGATGGAGGATATCTAACCCATGCATTTAAAAAAAAAAACAAAAACAAAAAGTAGGTAAAAACATTAAGGAATATCTTCAATTTTTCACTTTACGTTAATGGAATTATCCACGATAATTTGTAAAAGTATACTAATATAAAATTATAAATATTTTACAGAAATATCGTGGATATATTGCTAGAACTGTGGATATTATTGGGTAAACGATGCTTCCATTTAATGTTTTTGGGTTATTTTGGTTTGTTTGGTAGAGGAGAAGATGACTTTTTTTTTTTTTTTAATTAAAAAAGTTTTAAGGCTTATGTGGCAAAATTTAATCTGATATCCTAATTTTTTTTTTTTCATTTTAATTTAATAGTACTGTAAAAGACCAAATTGCCTTTCATCGGATAGTAACTAATAGGGTTAACTATTAGCCAACGTATAAAGAGATACTAAGTGTTATTATGATATTTTACTGGTTTTAATACAATTATACATATAATCAGAATAATTTAGTGTAATTTGCCCTTTGGAAAATGGTTCCAATTCACCGGTGACCACCACTTTAGTGCGTGTTTGGTATCGTTTTCAAAATAGTGTTTTTGAAAACTACTTTTAAAATGGTGTTTTTAAGAATGTAAAGTGTTTGGTAACATTTTTTAAAAGTAATTTTCATAAACGGAAAACGATGTAAATGTGTTTAGTGTTGTTTTTAAAATAGGTAAAATAATTGTTTGGAAGGAAAAATTATAATTTGTTTTGAAAAGATGTTTTGAAAACAGTGAAAAACAATAAAAGGTTATTTTCAACTTTTTAGTTATAACTTTTAAGAAGTTGATTTTTGTTTTCAAAAATGAAAAACAACTTAAAAGTTGTTTGGCCAAACATTTTATAAAATGTGTTTTTGAAAACAACTTTTAAGTTGTTTTTTATTTTTGAAAACAGAAAATAGTTTTTAAAAATGGATCCAAACGCCTCCTTAATTTTTCGGTTGTTTTGAGCCATTCATTGTTTTAACTTTTAAGTCAACCACAAAGTTACGGAGTTGGCTAGTATACCTCCCCTAAGGGTGCGTTTGTTGCGCAGGATAGGATTGGACTATTTTTAAGAGATTGGATTGGATTGGATTAATTATAGTATTCACCGTGTTTGGTGCAACATGGGATTGGACTAAAAATAGTCCAATCCTTTGTTTGGTATGTAATAGGATAGGATAAAAAGTATCATATTAAAATATCAAAATAAAAAGTAAATAAAAAAAATTTAAAAAAAAAAACCTAATCTTTTAACTCTCCTCCTCTCTCCTCTCGCCTCTTTCTCTCTTTTGTTTTCATTGTTGTTGACTATGTTTAATCTTCTCTTCTCTTCTCTGAAACAAAATTTAAATCTTCTTCTTCTCTCTCCTCCCATCTCTTTCTCTCCTTTCTCTGTTACAAGTTACAACAATAGTGAAAAAAATTGCTTTGCCTGATCTAGGCTCTTGCTCGTCGTTTGGGGCATTTTTTTTTTCTTTTCTATTTTTCTTCTGCTTTGTTTTGCTAGGTGTTTGCCTTTGGCTTGTTGGTTTAGGCATTCCGTTTGCCTTGTAAGCTTTTTGGCCCCCTGTTGTTTTGAAAAAAAAATCCAGATCCACCTTGGGTCTTTGTTCATCTGGTTTTTCTCCTCTCATGTTTTTTATTTTTTTATTTATTGTAATAATTTTTTGTTATGATGGGAAACAAATGTTAATATGACCGATCGAAAAAACCGAATGTTTTTTTTGGAAACAAATTGAAGAGAAGAAGAAGATGAACAGTCAAAATTGGAGGGGATAAAATAATCCCATCGAATTGGGGGGGGATTATTTTATCATGTTCTGGTAGGATAAAAGGGAACTTGGGATAAAAATAATTTGGACTGACTGGACTCACCCCAGTCCTATCCGGTGAAACAAATGCAACCTAAAAGTACTAGGTATCATGGCAATGAGTTTGGGATTTGGGACAACCGGTTGCAACTGATTTCTCCCCAAAAAGTCAATAACAAATGGTTTTTTTTAATTTTTTTATATATTATTAATATATTAAATTACATATTATTATTATATATTAATTGAATAATAAAACTATATTAAATATAGAAAAATTGAAAACTATTTCCCCCCCCCCCCCCCCCCCCCCCCCCCCCCCTCTACCTTTTTTTTTTTTTTAGGCAGTAAACCCCCTGAACTATCATAAATTGGCAATGGCTGACGGAACCCTAATTCTGTCTAGGGAAAATTACACTAAGTCCCCCTGATTATTTATATAATTGCATTAAACAGGAAAAAAAAATAATATGACACAAATACCCCTCTGACCAATTTTTTTTTTAAAAAAATTAAATTTAAAATTGAAATAATAGTTAAATAATAATTAAATTCTGAATTTTATTATAAAGACAATTAAATAAATAGAGAAATGAAAAAAAGTAAATTGATATAACAATTATTTAAATTATCTTTTTATTTAAATATCCCTAAATATAAAACCAAGATAAATATTTAAATTATTTAAGAAAAATAAAAATAATGGTTAAATAATAATACAATTCCCTTTCAAAAAAAATAATTGTTGATCTCAATTACCCAAAAAATAAAGTAATAAGTTTCTTCATTAATGAAGATCCATCAATGTTCTTTTATTATTATTATTTTGTTTTTAAAAAAAAAAAATTAATTGGATTTCATTTATTGGTTTGTGAATTGTGTTTTTTAAATTAATTTTTTTAACTTAATGAACATACAGAAGAGAAATCCTTAAAATAAAAAATTTCAAATAAATATTTTTAAATGAACATCAATCCATCTAATTAAATGAACATTTGTTTCTCCATCCAATCCTTAAAAAATTCTCTTCTCTAAAGAAATAAAAATATTTAAATTTGCAACACCCAGAAACCAAAAATTAAAAAATTTAATTTTTAATTCTTCTATGTGTGTTTTTAATTGGAGCGATATTCAATTTTTTTAAATTTGTACTTGTATTATTATTATTATTATTTTGTAATTTAGATAAATCAATCTATTTCAAAAAAACAAATTGAGATAAATCAATCAATTTAAAAAAAAAAATGTTTTTTTTATTTGAATTTATTTTAATAAATATTTCTCCACCGTCCATCTTTGAGATGGATGGTAGAGATTTTAAAGATGTTTTAATTTTTTAAAGATTTTATTTTCATTATAAAATAAATAGAATTGTATTATTATTTTTTTTGAAAGGGAATTGTATTATTATTTAACCATTATTTTTATTTTTGTTAAATAATTTAAATATTTATCTTGGTTTTATATTTAGGGATATTTAAATAAAAAGATAATTTAAATAATTGTTATATCAATTTACTTTTTTCATTTCTCTATTTATTTAATTGTCTTTATAATAAAATTCAGAATTTAATTATTATTTAACTATTATTTCAATTTTAAATTTAATTTTTTAAAAAAAAAATTGGTCAAAGGGGTATTTGTGTCATATTATTATATTTTTCTTGTTTAATGCAATTATATAAATAATCAGGGGGACTTAGTGTAATTTTCCCTAGACAGAATTAGGGTTCCGTCAGCCATTGCCAATTTATGATAGTTCAGGGGGTTTACTGCCTAAAAAGAAAGTATAGGGGGGAAATAGCAACGAACGTAGAGTTCAGGGGTTATTTGTGCTAATTACCCTAATATGAAATAAAATTACATTTATCATAAATAATATAATTAAAATTGTGAAAATAAGTAATTATTTGAAACATATTAATAAATTTCATACATTTGAAAATGTATATATTAATTTAAGTATAAAAAATATGAATACACTATATATATACTTGTTTATATTTGATTGAGAAGTAATATAATTGTTTATAATTGAGAAGTAAAAATAATAATGAAAAGAATAAAAAAAAAAAAAGAAATTGTTTCTAGGAACAACTTTTATGTTATGGAAACCACTTTAACATTACAATCAACGTCAAATTCGTTCCCGGGAACGATTACTCATTTGAAACAACTTCAACGTTGATGGAAACCACTTTAACGTTCTGACCAACATTGTAGTTGTTTCCGGGAACTACTCAACTTTAACAAAGGGAACAACTTTTACATTATGGAAACCACTTTAACGTTACAGTCAACGTCAAATTCGTTCCCGGGAATGATTACTCATTTGAAACAACTTCAATACTGATGGAAACCACTTTAACATTCTGACCAACGTTGTAGTTGTTTCCGGGAATCACTCAACTTTAACAAAGGGAATAACTTTTACGTTATGGAAACCACTTTTACGTTCCAATCAACGTCAAATTCGTTCCCGGGAATGATTACTCGTTTGAAACACCTTCAACGTTAATGGAAACCACTTTAACGTTTGAAACCACTTTAACGTTTTGACCAATGTTGTAGTTGTTTCCGGGAACCACTCAACTTTAACAAAAGGAACAACTTTTACGTTATGGAAATAACTTTTACGTTATGGAAACCACTTTTACGTTACAGTCAACGTTCCCGGGAACGATTAGTCGTTTGAAACAACTTCAACGTTGATGGAAACCACTTTAACGTTCTGACCAACGTTGTAGTTGTTTCTGGGAACCACTCAACTTTAACAAAGGGAACAACTTTTATGTTATGGAAACCACTTTAATGTTACAATCAACGACAAATTTGTTCCCGGGAACGATTACTCGTTTGAAACAGCTTCAATGCTGATGGAAACCACTTTAACGTTCTGACCAACATTGTAGTTGTTTCCAGGAACCACTCAACTTTAACAAAGGGAACAACTTTTACGTTATGGAAACCACTTTTACGTTCCAATTGACGTCAAATTCGTTCCCGGGAATGATTACTCGTTTGAAACAACTTCAACATTAATGGAAACTACTTTAACGTTTGAAACCACTTTAACATTTTGACCAATGTTATAGTTGTTTCCGGGAACCACTCAACTTTAACAAAAGGAACAACTTTTACGTTATGGAAACCACTTTTACGTTATGGAAACCACTTTAACGTTACAGTCAACGTTCCCAGGAACGATTATTCATTTGAAACAATTTCAACGTTGATGGAAACCACTTTAACGTTCTGACCAACGTTATAGTTGTTTCCGGGAACCACTCAACTTTAACAAAGGGAATAACTTTTACGTTATGGAAACCACTTTAATGTTACAGTCAACGACAGATTCGTTCCCAGGAACGATTACTCATTTGAAACAACTTCAATGCTGATGGAAACCACTTTAACATTCTAACCAACGTTGTAGTTGTTTCCGGGAACCACTCAACTTTAACAAAGGGAACAACTTTTACGTTATGGAAACCACTTTTACGTTCCAATCGACGTCAAATTCGTTCTCGGGAATGATTACTCGTTTGAAACAACTTCAACGTTAATGGAAACTACTTAAACCACTTTAACATTTTGACCAATGTTGTAGTTGTTTCCGGGAACCACTCAACTTTAACAAAAGGATCAACTTTAACAAAAGGATTAACTTTAACAAAAGGAACAACTTTTACGTTATGGAAACCACTTTAACGTTACAGTCAACGTTCCCGGGAACGATTACTCATTTGAAACAACTTCAACGTTGATGGAAACCACTTTAACGTTCTGACCAACGTTGTAGTTGTTTCCAGGAACCACTCAACTTTATCAAAGGGAACAACTTTTATGTTATGGAAACCACTTTAACGTTCCAATCAACGTCAAATTCATTCCCGGGAACGATTACTCGTTTGAAACAACTGCAACGTTGATGGAAACCACTTTAACATTCTGACCAACGTTGTAGTTGTTTCCGGGAACCACTCAACTTTAACAAAGGGAATAACTTTTACGTTATGGAAACCACTTTAACATTACAGTCAAAATAAATAAATAAATAAATAAATAAAAACTCTGTTGTAAATTCCACTGGTTGTAATAGTGCCCTTTTTTTTATATAAATTGGGTGTGTTAACAATTTAAGAGGGTTTATAAATAAAATATATTAAAATGATATAAATTTTGTAAATGATATTTGGTATTAATCATTTCCAATTACAAATCGATATAAATTTTACGATAATATTTTCAAAAATCAATTATAAAATAATTAATAATAAACTTAAAAACTTCTTAAAAATTAAATTTTAATAAATTAATAAACAGTCAAATATAGTAAGGGTAATAATACATCTCCAAGTATATTAAACAATATTTTATTTTTTAGATTTCCATATAATTTTTTTTGTTATCACGTTTCTTTATTTATTTTTTTTCCTTTTTAATTGGTTAATTTAGAAAATAAATAAAATAAGTCATAGAAAAATGAAACAAAATAATAAATAACCCTTTTTTGGCCTTTTACACGTTTTAGATGGTTAACATTAACCATTGACTGATCACGTTACAAATATACTTATTTAATTCCCCTATTTCCTATTATTTTATGTTTGTTTCTCGGGTAAAACCGGGATTTTGATGGCTTAGTTGAGTATTCCATGTATTTAGGAAGTTCAGGGGCATTGGTGTAATTTCAGAGAAATAAGGGTTAACATGAAAATGTGGAGCAACTATTGAAGAATCTGTGAATATGGAAAGCATAAGGGGTCCAAACGGTAGTTTGCCAGTCAAATCAGTGAAACCTGCCACGTCATTAATGAAACGCATCTTATTTGGTGACTTCTGCTTGCATCGGCGTGACGTCACGTCGTCTTCTTCACTAGCCTACCCGACCATAAGACCAGGTTCGACCCATCTTCAACCCGACTTGCTACCCGACGTTCCAGCACAGTTTCCGGCCATTGTGCCGGGGAGTTTCCGCCCAGATCGACGGTGCATTCTTCCCCGGTCACATTGGAAGGAGTGCTAAAACGAAATTATAAAAAAGATCATATTTTCTTGATTAATTCATATCATTCATTAATTCCAAAAAAAAAAATCAATTCAAAAGAAAATCACATATCAATCCAAAAAACAAAATCCACAAATCTCATTCAATAATTCATATCTCCTCCTTTCTTCTTCAATCAATTCCAAAAGAAATTCACAAATCAATAATCCCAAAAAAATCACAAATTAATATTGCCCAAAAAAATCCACCAATTCATAGCATCTTCATCAATGACCCGGAAAAAAAATTCCAAACACATCTCATTAATCAGATGAAGGATATGGAACAAAATGAAGTGAGGCATATGATGGAGTGCCAGATCGTTGATCAAGAATTCATATCATCTTCATCGATCATCCAACAATTCCAAAAACAGGAAAAGAAAAAAAAGACAATAATCTGGAAAAAAATCGAGATACAATCACACCTTCGTCAATGAAAATCCTCTTGAATATGTTTCCCAAAAAAAGAAAGTTGAAAAATTTCTTGTGGAGGAGATTGAGCTCCATCTGCCATGGGGTGACAGAGGAGAGAGTGAAAGAGACAAAGTAGATAGTGAAGAGAATTGGGAATTGGGTTAGTTCGTGAGATAGAGTAGAGAGAGCGACCGGTTATATGGGTTGCCTATTTTAATAGTATTTTAATACCTTAATTATTTTAACCGTTGGATTAGCTTTTTCCTCCATCCAATGGTAATATTTAATTGATGGATGGCATGGTATGATACCTATCTGTTTTACTGCGTATGGTAGCCGGTCCCCCTAAGTTACATGAAGTTTCAAGATCTATTTCATCACTGTAATTTTGCAGTACATGCAGAATATTTGAAATTCTTTTTTTCCTGCTCAATGGGTGCTTCACAATCATCTTCTTCTTCTTCCACAACCAGCCATGAAGGAAAATTTGATGTCTTCATCAGTTTCAGAGGCGAAGACACCCGTGACAACTTCAAAAGCCATCTCTTTCGTGCTCTGTCTCAACAGCACATCGAGACCTTTGTCGATGATAGACTCATTGGAGGAGACGAAATCTCATTAGCCCTTTTGAGAGCCATTGAAGACTCAAAGATCTCTGTAGTCGTTTTCTCCGAGGACTATGCTTCCTCCAAATGGTGCTTGCGTGAACTTGCAGAGATTATGAGGTACAAGAGAATGAACAAGCAGATTGTCATACCTGTTTTCTACCACGTAAATCCATCCGATGTACGGAAGCAAACTGGGAGTTTTAAGGATTCTTTCGCTAAACATAATCAAGTATCTAAACAAGAGTTGCAGACATGGAGAGATGCTTTGACTGAAGCATCAAATCTATCTGGGTGGGACTCCTCTGTAACTAAGTAAGTCAATTTAGAATTTAATAAGATAAAATCTGTGTTGTATTAATATTTGTTTTCTTGGGTTGTGAATTGTGATACATTTCTACTTATACAAGTGTTTACTGTTTGTTCTTTACATTTTTGGTAGGCCTGAGGCCAGACTTGTAGACGAAATTGTCAAAGATGTTTTAAACAAATTGAATAGTATATCGCCCTTAAGTGATTCGAAAGGTCTAATTGGAATAGATTCACGCATTGAGAAAGTTAAATCATTGTTAGGCGTTGGGATGTCGGATTTTCGAATAGTGGGGATTTGGGGCATGGGTGGTATTGGTAAAACAACCCTAGCTGAGGCTGTTTTTGACCAAGTTTCTAGTGAATTTGAAGGGTATTGTTTCATTGGAAATGTGAGGGAAGAATCGGAAAAATCTGGTGGGCTAGCTCGTCTAAAAGAGGAAGTTCTTTCTAAATTGTTAGATGAAGAAAATTTGAAATTTCGCACTCCCAATATACCTGAATTTGTTAGACGTAGGCTCAAAAGCAAAAAGGTTTTCGTTGTTTTAGATGATATGACTAAGTTGAAACAGCTAGAAGTTTTGGCCGGAGGGATCGATGCATTTGGTTCTGGAAGTAGAATTATCATAACATCTAGAGACAAACATTTGCTTTCTTATTGTGGAGTGCACGCGGATGACATATACGAGGTTGAGGCATTAGATGACCAAGAAGCTTTTCAGCTCTTTCGTAAGTATGCCTTCGATCAAGACCATCCTACTGAAGATCTTATGGTGTTTGTTCGGAGGGTAGTAGATTATGCTAAAGGAAATCCATTAGCTCTTAAAGTGTTGGGTTCCTCTTTCTATCAAAAGACCAAACGAGAATGGGAAAGTGCAGTGCATAAGTTTAAAAAGATACCTAATCCTGAAATTCGTAATTTGTTGAGAAACAGTTATGATGGACTAGATTATGAAGAGAAGGAAATATTTCTCGACATTGTGTTTTTCTTTAAAGGCAAGGATTGGAATTATGTAACAAAAATACTGGATGACTGTTATTCATCTGTACATTTTAGTTTGAGTGTTCTCGTTGATAAGTCACTCATAACTATATCAACAACGAATGAGATAGAAATGGATGATCTACTAGAAGAAATGGGTTGGGAAATTGTTTGTGAAGAATCGTTTAGCTATCCAGGCAAACGCAGCAGATTGAACAATCATGAGGATGTTTGTCTCATACTAAATAGAAATTCTGTAAGTGCCGAATAAATTTGTTTTATTTGGCATATTAAGTCTTTGTGCATTTTATGCTATGTATAACTTGTTCTTCACTTTTGGTTGTTAGGAAACCGATGCTGTTAAAGGGATAGTCCTAGACATGTCCAAAATAAAGGATATAGATCTAAATTCTGAATCGTTTGAGAAATTATACAATCTCAGATTTCTCAAATTCTACTATCAAACTCAATGTTCCGGACACTCCATGTGTATCCCCAAAGTGCATGCTCCCCATGGCCTGAAGTATCTTCCTGAGGAACTGAGGTCCCTCCATTGGTATGGGTATCCTTTGACCACATTGCCAACAGATTTTAGTCTGGAGAATCTTGTTGAACTGAACCTGCCTTATAGCAATCTCGAACAACTATGGGAAGGAATTAAGGTACAAATTAATATTTAGGTTAATATATACTGTGTGGCTCACAGATAACTAACATATTCTTCGTTACAGGTTGCTCCACGGTTAAAATTGCTTATTCTTAGTCACTCTCAGAACCTGACTAGTCTCTCAGACCTTTCATTTTCCCTGTGCCTTGAGGTAATAAATCTTTAAGATTGCATAAGTTTGTCTGAAATTCCCTCATCCATCCAACATCTTGACCACCTATATTTCCTCAGTCTAAGGGGCTGTGAAAGTCTTATGAGCATTCCAAGTAGCATCTGTAGTTTGAGATCTCTATATCATCTCAATCTTTCTAATTGCTCAAAACTGGATAAGCTGCCAGAGAACTTGAGGAATTTAGTATCTTTAAAATACCTATTTTTAAATAACTGCAGTCTTAAGGAAATCCCTGAAGATATTGGTTGTTTATCCTCATTGGAAGTTTTAGAGCTATGCGGAAACAGTTTTGAGAGTCTGCCTACAAGCATCCAGCAACTTTCTGAGTTGAAAAGGCTCTTGTTAAACAACTGCAGTATGCTTAAATCATTAACAAAGCTTCCATCAGGTCTACAATCTCTAGAAGCAATGAATTGCAAGCAACTCCAATCATTACCCGATACATCTTTAGTAGTAACTCAACGCTTCATTAAGGTATTTGTAGCAAAGTTTTATATATCTTGCTCTCTTTTTTCTTTACTCAAAAAATAATTTTGATTTTCATGTTACAGGAATATGAAAGAGCATTTCCCGTAAGCATTTGCTTATCTGGAAGTGTTATTCCTGACTGGTTTGACTATCAAAGAATTGGATCTTTGATAACAATTCAACTGCCTCGTGATAATCGTAAGCTTGTGGGGTTTGCTCTATGCACTGTTATTGCATTTGAGAAATATTGTGATGATGGTCGTGGTGTTCGTGTCGGCTTTAAAAACCATTACAGTGATACAATGGATTTTTGTGGTTCATTGACTGTCTGTGATACCCAAAAGCATAACCACACAATATCCATTTATTCGGATCATATCGTACAAGGGTATTATCCCTTTTCGAATGCCACTGGTTTCCTCTCAGTTGAGTTCTACCTTCAAAATTTTGACGGGCAGCCATTAGCAAATTGCAAAGTGAAACATTGTGCACTATGTCCATTATATGCAGAAGAACTCACAGAAACAAGGAAATTCTCAGATGAGACTGACACAAGTGGAAGTGGAAGTAGCAGATTTGATGAAGAAGAAATGGATCCACATCCTAAGATAATAACTGAAAGAAAATCGACACTTTTGATTGACAACAAAGTTGTTCCTTTTTATTGCACTTTCGGTAATAAAGTTGGCTTGTTGCTCTTCTATTCTTGGTGTTTCATTTTTTGTCTCTTTTGCGGGATCTTTGTTGTTGGGTTGCTGGGGTTTCTTGTGCTTCATCTGTCAACTCGTTGTGAAATTTACCTGTCATCTCATGTACAAAATATGCACGGTAGGTTATTCAAGTAACTCCAAGACAGTTATCAATTTTATTGTCTTGTTTTTAAATTGCTCTATTCAAGTCTATTCTTAAAGAATCTATGGTTCAGTACTAATTAATTATTTTGTATTTATTAGAATTTTATTATTTAGAGTTTCAGTTTCTGAATTATCTTTAATCATGCTAGGATTTTTCATGCTGAAAGTTGCCTTAGTTGCTTATTCTTTGTAAATACTACGGAACAATTCTTTGCTTAGATATTCTGAAGTATTGATTCAAGTCTCTGAAAACATGAGATCATTCAAAGCACAAATTATTCTAGTGACAGGACTTTTGCTAATGCAATAAATGTTTTTTCATCATTGTTCTTCATTTTTTTAAAACTTTTTTCCCCTTCATTTGGCACCAGTTAGAAGAATCTGAACATTGGAGTACTTGGAACTCATCCCTTCTCTGTTGACTCTGCCCCTCCGATGAATTTTCATCCTGAATCTGAAACATGAGCTGCTGGGATATTATAAATTGAAGTTGGTGGACAATCTGACTACAAAAGGTACAAAAGCATGCTGTGCCTTGACTACCAAGGTCTCAGTCTTCAATTACATTAATCCCTCCAACCCGGACATATATCAATATTCTGTTGCTTTTCACAAATAGGTGATCCTCTTCTTGATCTACTCTTTCGAAATCTATTTTATGAATTCTATACATAAATGTATCCATAGGATATGCTTTTATGTAAATAAAGAACGCATATAATGTTAATGTTTATCTAACTAATACATTCAATTTAGGATTCTAGATTATAAATGATAAAAGCACTTCACTGTAATCGTCTGGTTCAAACATGTGGCAATGATTACTGAAAATAATCTACGTGTTTCACTGTTTCCTTAGTTATAGTTGCTTTTTCTCTTTTTAATATTCCTTGTATAAATGAATTCAATATAGTAATTAAATAGAACTATAAGGATGCTGCTTTTATGACCCAAATATTCTCCCCGATGAAAAGAGAGACCATGCAGAGATATAATGAAGAGGCCAGCATTGTAAGTTCTGGAATAGAAGTATCAGCAGTCTTCTATCTACTTGCATAACCGTGAACTTGAAAAGACGTATAACTATTATCTATTTATTACAATTAATCATTAAAATTTGCTTCCTTTACCATTTTCACTGACCTTCTTGACTTGTTAATCATATTTAATCAAGGTTGCAGGGTCTAGCAATAGTCCTTATTTTAGGAATTTGGCTATGTTGTCAACTTGTTTATTATTGTCAATTGTGTACTTCCTGAAGAGTTATATATTCTACGATCCTTATTTTTGGTGTTGTCATAATCATTACCGTCTTTTTAATGTTTTATGGTTGTGTGATCCTGCCTGGACTCTATCCACTTTACACAGAGCCTTAGGGACTGGCCACAAAAGATAATGTAAGAGTAAGACTTTTCTTCTTGTTTTCACTTTTCAAATGATGAAATTAGTATTGTTAAGAGAACCTCTTGAAATTATTTTCTTGATCACTTGTTGAGTGCTTTTCTGAGTAACATTATTACATAATTAACTTGGTGCATTTTCTGAGTGAAATATAACATAATCTCTGCATGTGTGATTCATTTCTTTCTTCTTTGGACAGATTACATAATCTTGATTGTGTTGTTGAATGCTTGATAAATTGCAAGTCAGAATACAATCCTCCCAGGCAAGTATGGACATTGTGATTTATTGTTTCGAGTTTCTCTGTTTGTGTATTATATCATTGGTTGAAGATGCTGTCATTTGAATCTGTCTGGAGTAGAGGATTTGTTGTGGAGACTATCAATATTCTATGCAGACATATTTATTCAGTGACCTGTTTTCAGGGTTGGTTCGCTTTCTTCAATGGTTATGGTGCTACTCTGCTGCTGGAAGCTAAGGGCCTGTCCGGTACCATTTTTTTAGAGGGTGTTGTTGTTAGTAGATGCACCCTAAGGTACAGATAATTCTGGTTCCATCCCTCGATCGATTGATGATCAATCTGAAGATGTTAGTCATGCATTTGATCAAAGAAAATGTTCCTGAACTAATTGATATACCCCAATACTAATTTTTAATGTAAATGGATTTCGTTTTGAAAATCCTAATATAACATACAATCATGACACATGACAATTAAAAAGAAGAACATAACATAATCTTCAACAAAGGTTTCCCTTAAAATTGATCAACCCTGTGGACACATTTTTTATCTGGAGTCTGGAGATTTGTTTCTCTTTTTGCATGTTGGGTTTTATATATTAGAATGACAAATTCAGTATAACAAGAATTTTATACAACCCAAAATAAGTAGTCATTCACCCTGTTGTAGAACATTTGGATTGATTTTTCAGATAATTTTTTGAAAGGAGTGGTGTTATTGACACTCCATTACTGAACTATTTATGTTTCACTTTTTAAATTTTTGATTTAATTATATAAAATGAGTGGTGCTATTGGCACATCTACTACTGAACTATTTATACCTCAATTTTTAAATTAAAGTATTGTTTATTTTTTCCTTTATCAAATTACTTAAAGAGACATGTAATTTTTATTAAAAAAATCTTTTAAAAAGTAAAACTAATAAAACCCTAATGACAAAAGCTTTAATGACAGAGATTATTTCAAATCACTGAATGTTTATTATTTTTGTTTATATTTTCTTTCAGATCTCGATCTCATGATGCCTATGTTTAGTATTTATTGATTTATTACTATTTTTTTTCAGATCTCGATCTCATGTTTCCTATATTTAGTATTTATTAATTTTATTGTTTCACATGTTTGTTTAATACTTTTATTTTTCTTTCGGATCTTCTAGGCATACTATAATTTATATCAATTTTTTTTTGTATATTTTATTTTGGATTTTCCAAAGTTAGTTTAATGTTATTTACAAAAAAAAAAAAAAAAAATGAAATTGCAATCGCAACCAAGAAAACCTAATCTTTAACGAAATGAAATCACATCAAAACTCTAACTCAATCGCTCAAAAAAAAAAAAATCATCAGACGATTAATATCACACTGATAATCTATCACCAACAATCCAATCGATTATAAAAAAGAAAAAAGAAAAAAATCACATCTAATAAAGATGGTTTTACCATGAAAAAAGAAGAAAAAAAAAAAAAGTCATGCGAATAGATGTGAGAAAACTATATATAAAGATTAGAGATTAAGTGTTTTTTTTTTATTATTATTTTTTTAAAAAAAAAAGGTATGGGGTGTATTAAGTTTGAAAAATAATTAAAAGGGTAGTCTTGGAAATAAATCAAAAAAATCAATAAAACCATTTAATTTTATATAATTAAATCAAAATTTAAAAAAGTGGGGTATAAATAGTTTAGTAATAGGGGTGCCAATAGCACCACTCTATATATAAAAAAAAAAAGATTTCAAGAGAATTTTTTTTTTTAATTACATGATTTTTTAACAAGAAAATACGTTGTATTTTTCAATTACTATATATATATATTCTTTTTATTGTTAATTCGTCCTGACAATAAATATATCAGGACGAAGAATGTATACCACATATTATGGAGAAGTTTTGATAAGTGCATACACTTTGAGTCAAAGTATATAAATCTAGTAGTTCACATTCTTCGTCCTGATATATTTATTGTCAGGACAAACTAATAATAGAAAATCTGTATATATATATGATCCAACGTAATATGAACCTATGAAAATCTTACAACAGTGTTTTAGGTATTCAAATTTAGTTCAATGAAAAGTTCATTAGTAGTGTCTAGATTATATAAAACAGTTAACAGTTTTCATTAACAAACTTAAAAATAAACAAGTAAATTTAGTTCAAGGGAGGTGAGTGTCATTTATCAATAAAGTTGTTTATGTGTGTAAAAGAGCAAACCTCTGGGGAGTTTGGTGTAATTAGTTATTTTAGATTTTTGGTGAATCAGGGGTATTTCTATCTTTTATAATTTTTTAACGGTCAACTCTCACACTTAACGATCAAACCCTAACGGTTGGGGAAGTGAGTATCAATTAACGGTAACGTTGTTTCTGCGTGTAAAAGAGCAAACCTTAAGGGAGTTTGGTGTAATTTGTTAAAAAAAAAAAATCACTTGATCAGTTGAAAAAAGGGTTGAATGTTAAAAATATCTCCAAACACTACCTCAAATATATAAAAATACCTCAAATATATATAAAAAAAATCATATTAGTTAATTTAGGTACACTAAAATAGTCCATTGCCAGAAGTGAAGACAAAATATAGCAATAGAGATTGCTAAAGTAGAAAACATTTATATTATTTGAATGTTGAGAAGATATAAATAATTAGACTCACAAGTCACGAGACGTAGAAAATAGATACTAACATTCAACTGTCTGTTTAACGAATTGTATTAGAGTATCTTCGATTGTAATGCGACTTACATTTAAAACAAATTGTGATATGTCAATATTGTCAAGTCAATTGTTTTATATGTAGCATGTAAATAAGAATATCTCCGATGGTAATGTGGGTTGTGAAAAAATTAGATAACATGTACAACTTTTTTTTTTTTAGAGGCTGTTAATATGACTTTCTGATTTCAGAGGGTCTGTTAGATAACCATCACTTGTAAAATACATGTTTTTAATGACATGTCAATTTATTATTGGCCTCCTTAAATATACTATAGAATTTTTGAATAAAATAAAGTAGAAGACATGGCTACTGACTGGGTCAACAAAATGACTGTTCAACAGACCCTTTGAAATTAGAGAGTTATGTTGACAGCCTCTAAAAAAAAAAGTTACCACCACAGCTTGAAATTGTACTAAAGACGTTGCATTGGAGATTGTATTAGAAAGATTACATTGGAGATAATTTTTTAACAAAGTTGCTATTCATCCTTCTGGCATCTAAATTTTTCAAAAACCCATATTGGCATCAGTGATGCTCTTAATCAGTGTTGCAAAAGTCGCCGCCTAGGGCCGACTAGTCGGCGATTAGGCGGTAGTCGGTGCCCAACCGCGGCGATTTCAGGTCAGTCGGCGAGATTAGGCTGGAGCAAGGAAGTCGGCGACTAGGCGGAGGAAGTCGGCGAGTCGGTCCAAGTCGGTTCCAGTCGGTCAAACCGATTTTGACCGACTTGAACAAACACGACGCCGTTTTGAGTTGGTTTTAGACTCAGTTTCACACTTTCACTTTCATTTTTTTTAAAAAAATTGAAATCAGAGAAGTGGAGTCAGGAGTGAGAACAAGCAAATCGCCGTCGCTGTCGCCTCTAGCTCGTCATCATCACCCGTCGCCCGTCGGCCTCCAACTGGTCGCCTCCAGCTCATTGACGCCCAGCTCGTGTCCTCCAGCTCGTCATCCAACTCGTCTGCTCCAGTTTCACCGGTCGTCGTCCAGCTCGTCTGCTCCAGTTTCGCCGGCGTCGTCCAGTTCATCGTCGGCCTCCAGTTCTTCTTCTTCACTGGTGGTCTTCAATTTGTGAGGTGGGTACAACTTACAAGTACAACTGACAACTTACAAATTGTCAATTTTTTGGATTTTAGGGGTTGAAATCTTGAATTGAATTAGAAATTCATTGTTAATTTGAATTTTATTGTTAGAATTTTGAACTTTGAATTTATAATTTTATTGTTAAATTGTCAATTTATTGTTGAATTAGAATTAGAACTTTTTTTAGTGTTTATTCGGTTCTTCTTCTTCACTCGAATCAGTCCAGTTCTTTTTACTTCTTGTTGTTGACTTGTGTATTTGAATTATGACCTTATTTTTGTTTACTTCTATCCTTTACTTGTTGACTTGTTGGAAACTTGGATAATTTGTTTTGTTGTTTACTTTGGTTGGAACTTGAAATTTGAATTACTTGGTTGGAATTTCATTTAATTTGTTGGAATTTATTTAGTTTTTTACTTTGGTTGGAACTTGGAAATTGATTTACTTTAGTTGGAATTTGATTTAGTTTGTTGGATTTTATTAAGTTGTTTATGGAATTTTGATTATCAATAGTTAATATTGAGTTTTTTAGAATTTGATTTTCAATTTTAGGTTCAAAATATGAAAATATATGAAATATTATGATTTTTTTGAATTATAGGAAAAAAAAATACTAAAAAAAAAAATTCCGACCGGCTGCCAGCTTTCCGTTGACCGGCCGACGGCCGACTTACGACCATTTTCTTAGTCCCCGACTAATCCCCGATTAATCCCCCTAGTCGCTAGTCCCCTAGTCGCCGCCCGATTAGCGCCTAACGACTTTTGCAACACTGCTCTTAATACATTAAGTTGAGAACTTTATCTGACAGATCACGTGCGTATAGCTTTTGTTCATTGAGTTTGACTGACCAACATTAGCCGGCGGGCTTGACCACTATGCTTGCGGTGCGGTGGCTATCAATTCTTGACTGAGTGGCTGGTAATGTTCCACTGTATCTAAGATCCATTGGATGTTCCTCCTAGACCAATTACAGTCCACCATGTCATGTGAGTTTGTTCTGGAATTCTTTGGACATATCATTATCCACTAATAAATAGAATAAAGCTATCATGGGACTTCATCCACTGTGAAGCATTTCATATCAAGAGGCGAGTTAAGTTTCACGTACTAAATTTATATTTTGAATATAAAACGAGAAAAAAATAAATAATTTTAAATGAAATATAGATGTAAATTAAGATGAAACGTTTGACATTACATTTAAAGCAAATTGCAGCCAACTTCCCTGAAGTTTGGTCTTTGACAATCAAAAACAACTTTATGCTTAATTGACAATGACCTCTACTGCCATTAGTCAAAGTTAGTCAAACTTAACAGAGATAAGGGTATTTTCATCCTTTCAAGCCTTTTTATTTATTAAAAAAAAAAAAAAGATTTAAAAGCTTTAAATCTTCACCATTCATCTTGGCCATATTTTTTATTTTTTATTTTTGAAAAATCTAAAAAACTTGAATCTGTTGAAAAATCTGGAAATACATCAATAGAAAAAGAAAATGTTGTTAGATTAGATTTAGATGAGCCATATTTTTTTTTTTAGTTTTGAAAAATCTAAAAAACTTGAGTATAAAGAAAAATTCGGGAATCCATATGGAGGAGGAAAAATTATCTGAAGAAAATGTTTTTGGATTGGATTTTGATGATCCAGATTATTAATTTTTTAGAATTTAGAATTTGAAGAAAAATATAGAGATACAACATATGTCTCCATGTTTTATTTTTTATTTATTTATTTTTATAATTTGTAATTTTCAATTTTTTTTATAGTGGAGATCCAAATTTGTTTTCATATATTTATATATTTTTAAGATCAGATTTTTTTTTTTTAATTCATGGGCATTTATGTATTTGTAGCGGTTAAATCCGGTCAATGGTTAAATTTGACTAGCTTTGACTAATGGTAGAAAAAATCATTGCCAATTAATGATAAAATTGGTTTTGGTCGTCAAAAGCCAAACCTCGGGAGGTTGGTTGCAATTTGCTCTTACATTTACACATACCATTGACTGCACGTCATTCATTCAATGTGGCCATGTGGGTGGGTCGGTCGGTCAAACATTGAATCCTATAAAAACCCATTTAAACCACACTCAAACCCAAACATGAAAATCTCTCTCTCGAATCCTCTCATTTCTCTCCGCTTCCTCTTCCTCTCTCTCCTTACCCTTCAATCCCTCAAAGCCACATCAGCCTCCTGCCACGTGGACGATGAAGCCGGTCTCCTGGGTTTCAAATCGGGTATAACCCAAGACCCATCAGGCATGCTCAGCTCATGGAAACCGGGTACGGATTGTTGCACTTGGAAGGGTATCAATTGCTTGGTCAACAACCGGGTAACAAGCCTATCTCTTTACGGACAATCCAACAAACCCAACAGTTTTTTAACGGGTACAATTTCACCGACCCTTGTTCAACTCAAATTTCTAGATGGTATTTACCTGCAAGACCTCAAAAACATCTCGGGTAAGTTTCCGGACCTTCTATTCGGGTTACCCAATTTAAAATACGTCTACATCCAAAACAACAAGCTTTCGGGTCAAATACCCACAACTATCGGTAAGTTAACCCAACTTGAAGCTCTCAGTTTTACCGGAAATCACTTCACCGGTACAATACCGAGTTCAATCTCCAACTTAACTCAGTTGACTCAACTCATTCTCGGCCAAAACTTCCTTACCGGTAACATACCTGCCGGAATTCGCCAACTTAAAAAACTGACCTTTTTGAGTCTCCAACACAACCGATTATCGGGTACAATACCCGATATTTTTTCATCATTCACCAACCTTAGAATTTTAAGACTCTCTTACAACAAGTTTTCGGGCCAAATTCCTCCATCAATCGGATCACTAGCACCAAATCTGCAATATCTTGAACTGGGTCACAATTCTTTAACCGGAAAAATCCCCGATTTTCTCGGAAAATTCCAGGCTCTTGACACCTTGGATTTGTCTCAGAACCGGTTTTCCGGAACGGTACCGAAAAGTTTCGGAAACCTGACCAAAATATTCAATCTCGATCTCTCTCAAAACTCTCTGGTCGACCCATTTCCGGTCATGAACGTTAAAGGAATCGAGTCGCTCGATTTGTCGTACAACAATTTCCATCTGAATCAAATCCCGAAATGGGTAACATCGTCTCCGATAATTTATACTCTGAAGCTGGCGAAATGCGGGTTGAAGCTGAAATTGGACGACTGGAAACCGGCCGAGACGTACTTCTACGACTACATTGACTTGTCCGAGAACGAAATATCGGGTAGCCCGGTTCCGTTGCTGAACAGGACCGATTATTTAGTGGGGTTTTGGGTTTCTGGGAACATGTTGAAGTTTAATTTTGAGAGTTTGAGGATCGTGAAGAGGTTGAAGAACTTGGACTTGTCCAGAAATTTGGTGTTCGGGAAGTTGCCGGAGGCTGTGTCGGGGCTTGATAAATTAAACGTAAGTTATAACCATCTCTGCGGGAAGATCCCGGCGACAAAGTTTCCGGCGTCGGCGTTTGTTGGCAACGATTGTCTGTGTGGTTCTCCTTTGCAGCCATGCAAAGAATAGTTGATGGTAGTGATCAGTCTTCAGTCTAGTGAATAAAAAGGTAGTCAGGGCTGAAATGTATATATATACACATTCAGATCTTCTATTATCAGTTCGTCCTGACAATAAATATGTCAGTATGAAGAATGTGGATCATTAGATTTACATACTTTGACTCGAAGTGTATTCACTTGTCAAAACTTCTCTATAATCTGTGGTCCATATTCTTGTTAAGATATATTTATTGTCAGGATGAAGTGAGACTATTTATATATATATATATATCTTTATATATTGATAATATATATTTCTTTATATATCGATACTTTCTACGGTCTTCCAGCGTATAATGTTTGTGATGCATAAGTTTTTTCATGCATTTTTATTTTTTGTTTAATAAAATTATAAGCATCTATCTTGTCAGAAAAATTAACCTCATCTGCTGGTTCCCTTACATAATGTTGTTTGATAGTGTAAATATATGTTCACCTTTACACTAAAATCTGAGATGATCGTTTTAAAATTGTGTTTGGGGCTGTGGATGTAGGATTTAATTTTATTAAATTCCGATAAATCCCTAACCCAAATCAGTTTTAAAAAATGAGTGGTGTTATTGGCATACCTACTGCTGAACTATTTATACCTCAATTTTTAAATTATTAAGTATTCTTTTTTTTCTTGGGTAATTAGCACAAATCCCCCTGAACTCTACGTTCGTTGCTATTTTCCCCCCTATACTTTTTTTTTTAGACAGTAAACCCCCTGAACTATCATAAATTGGCAATGGTTGACGGAACCCTAATTCTGTCTAGGGAAAATTACACTACGTCCCCCTGATTATTTATATAATTGCATTAAACAGGAAAAATATAATAATATGACATAAATACCCCTCTGACCAATTTTTTTTTTTTTAAAAATTAAATTTAAAATTAAAATAATAGTTAAATAATAATTAAATTCTGAATTTTATTATAAAGACAATTAAATAAATAGAGAAATGAAAAAAGTAAATTGATATAACAATTATTTAAATTATCTTTTTATTTAAATATCCCTAAATATAAAACCAAGATAAATATTTAAATTATTTAAGAAAAATAAAAATAACGGTTAAATAATAATACAATTCCCTTTCAAAAAAAATAATTGTTGATCTCAATTACCCAAAAAATAAAGTAATAAGTTTCTTCATTAATGAAGATCCATCAATGTTCTTTTATTATTATTATTTTGTTTTTTTAATTTTTTTTAATTGGATTTCATTTATTGGTTTGTGAATTGTGTTTTTTAAATTAATTTTTTTAACTTAATGAACATACAGAAGAGAAATCCTTAAAATAAAAAATTTCAAATAAATATTTTTAAATGAACATCAATCCATCTAATTAAATGAACATCTGTTTCTCCATCCAATCCTTAAAAAATTCCATTCTCTAAAGAAATAAAAATATTTAAATTTGCAACACCCAGAAACCAAAAATTAAAAAATTTAATTTTTAATTCTTCTATGTGTGTTTTTAATTGGAGCGATATTCAATTTTTTTAAATTTGTACTTGTATTATTATTATTTTTTTTTTTATTTTGTAATTGAGATAAATCAATCTATTTCAAAAAACAAATTGAGATAAATCAATCAATTTAAAAAAAAATGCTTTTTTTTTATTTGAATTTATTTTAATAAATATTTCTCCACCGTCCATCTTTGAGATGGATGGTAGAGATTTTAAAGATGTTTTAATTTTTTAAAGATTTTATTTTCTTTATAAAAAAAATAGAATTGTATTATTATTTTTTTTTTGAAAGGGAATTGTATTATTATTTAACCATTATTTTTATTTTTCTTAAATAATTTAAATATTTATCTTGGTTTTATATTTAGGGATATTTAAATAAAAAGATAATTTAAATAATTGTTATATCAATTTACTTTTTTCATTTCTCTATTTATTTAATTGTCTTTATAATAAAATTCAGAATTTAATTATTATTTAACTATTATTTCAATTTTAAATTTAATTTTAAAAAAAAAAATTGGTCAGAGGGGTATTTGTGTCATATTATTATATTTTTCCTGTTTAATGCAATTATATAAATAATCAGGGGAACTTAGTGTAATTTTCCCTAGACATAATTAGGGTTCCGTTAGCCATTGCCAATTTATGATAGTTCAGGGGGTTTACTGCCTAAAAAAAAAGTATAGGGGGGAAATAGCAACGAACGTAGAGTTCAGGGGATATTTGTGCTAATTACCCTTTTTTCTTTATCAAATTACTTAAAAAGACATACAATTTTTGTTAAAAAAAATCATGTACAAAGTAAAACTAATAAAACCTTACTTTCCTTATTTCAAAACCCTAATGACATAGATTATTTCAAATTGCAATCTCATGTTTCCCATGTTTAGTATTTATTGATTTTATTGTTTCACATGTTTATTTTGTTTTGTTTTCAAATTCTAGATCCATGTTTGTTATTTTTTTTTTCTCTTGGTTTATTTTCTTTCAAATCATCCAGGTATTCTATGATTTGTATCAATTCTTTTGTAGAATTTATTCCGAATCTTCCAAAGTTAGTTTTATGTTATTTACCAAAAAAAAAAAAAAAAAAAAAAAAAAAAAAGAAATCGCAACCAAGAAAACTTAATATCCGATGAAACGAAAACACACCAAAACCCTAACTTAATCGTTAAAAAAAAAAATCAATATCACACTCACAATCTACCACCAACAATCCAATCAACTACCGGAAAAAAAAATAATAATAAAAATTTGCATCTAACAAGAATGGTTTCACCATGAAATAAGAAGAAAAAAGAAGTTATGTGAATGGATGTGAGAAAACTGTATATAAATATTAGAGATAAAGTGTATTTTTTTTTTTTTTTTTGAAAAGATACGGAGTGTATTAAGTTTGAAAAATATGTAAAAGGGTAATTCTGAAAATAAATCAAAATAATTAATGAAACCATTTAATTTTATATAATTAAATTAAAATTTAAAAGGTGGGGCATAAATAGTTCAGTAACTAGGGTTTCAATAGCACCACTCTAAAAATATAATAAAATAATTCCACCAGACCACAACAAGTTGATATTGAGGATCCCTAACATTCAATGATGTGAGCTTTAAAATAAATAAATAAACAAAAATTTCATTAGACCACAAACACCCGGATATGGAAGGGAATAAAATAGAGACTTTTGTTGTGAATATTGTGTGGATTTACAGCAATTGCATATCCACCGCCTAACACTTGATCCATAAATACTACACACGTGTAGTCCTTGGAATAGTACAGCTTTGCTTCGTCACCACTTGCATGTACTGATGTATGTAACTGCATCTTATTGTCAAAGTCTATAAATCAGTGTTGCAAAAGTCGCTAGGCGCTAGTCGGGTGGCGACTAAGGGACTAGCGACTAGGGGGATTAATCGGGGACTAGTCGGGGACTAGGAAAATGGTCGGAAGTCGGCCGTCGGCCGGTCAACGGAAAGCTGGCAGCCGGCCGGAATTTTTTTTTTAGTATTTTTTTTTTTCTATAATTCAAAAAAATCATAATATTTCATATATTTTCATATTTTGAACCTAAAATTGAAAATCAAATTCTAAAAAACTCAATATTGACTATTGATAATCAAAATTCCATAAACAACTTAATAAAATCCAACAAACTAAATCAAATTCCAACTAAAGTAAATCAATTTCCAAGTTCCAACCAAAGTAAAAAGCTAAATAAAATCCAACAAATTAAATGAAATTCCAACCAAGTAATTCAAATTTCAAGTTCCAACCAAAGTAAACAACAAAACAAATTATCCAAGTTTCCAACAAGTCAACAAGTAAAGGATAGAAGTAAACAAAAATAAGGTCATAATTCAAATACACAAGTCAACAACAACAAGTAAAAAGAACTGGACTGATTCGAGCGAAGAAGAAGAACCGAATAAACACTAAAAAAAGTTCTAATTCTAATTCAACAATAAATTGACAATTTAACAATAAAATTATAAATTCAAAGTTCAAAATTCTAACAATAAAATTCGAATTAACAATGAATTTCTAATTCAATTCAAGATTTCAAACCCTAAAATCCAAAAAATTGACAATTTGTAAGTTGTCAGTTGTACTTGTAAGTTGTACCCACCTCACAAATTGAAGACCACCAGTGAAGAAGAAGAACTGGAGGCCGACGATGAGCTGGACGACGCCGGCGAAACTGGAGCAGACTAGCTGGACGACGACCGGTGAAACTGGAGCAGACGAGTTGGATGACGAGCTGGAAGACACGAGCTGGGCGTCGATGAACTGGAGGCGACCAGTTGGAGGCCGACGGCGACGGCCGACGGGTGATGACGACGAGCTAGAGGCGACAGCGACGGCGATTTGCTTGTTCTCACTCCTGACTCCACTTCTCTGATTTCAATTTTTAAAAAAAAAATGAAAGTGAAAGTGTGAAACTGAGTCTAAAACCAACTCAAAACGGCGTCGTGTTTGTTCAAGTCGGTCAAAATCGGTTTGACCGACTGGAACCGACTTGGACCGACTCGCTGACTTCCTCCGCCTAGTCGCCGACTTCCTTGCTCCCGCCTAATCTCGCCGACTGACCTGAAATCGCCGCGGTTGGGCACCGACTACCGCCTAATCGCCGACTAGTCGGCCCTAGGCGGCGACTTTTGCAACACTGCTATAAATAGAGGCATCCTTTCATTCTAAAGGTTGGTAATATAATCCAAATTTTGTGCAGTGAAGTAAAAAATGATTTCTAGGAGAGTGGTTTAATTTACTTATATTTCATTATTCGTAGTCACAGTATATTAGATTGGCTACGTCTGTGTCGACGAAAAATATATATATTTCTGTATTTATTTATTATAACTCATTTAAATATTCATATTTATTTATTTATACACAATATGTAAAATTGGTTATGACCGTGTCGACAGAACCTATATATAGTTCTGGATTTATTTATTATGCTATTTAAATATTAGTATTTATTTATACGCAATATATATGACTGGTTGTAGCTATATCAACAGAAACTGACTAAGGCTGTGTCGACAGAAACTATATATATATATAGTTATGGATTTATTTATTATTCTTTTTAAATACTCGTATTTATTTATTTATACGTAATATATGAGATCGGCTAGACCGACTGACCAGAACTCGAAGTTTCTGGATTTATTATTATAATATTTAAGTTGGCGTGGTTTTGCAAACTGATCAGAACCTGCAGTTATGGATTCAGTGTTATATACATGAATGCTATATGTTGTATGTATAAATTCGCCAAGCAGACACGTCACCAAAGGAGTCAATAAATGATGAAGAAAATGTTGCCATGTCACTCGTTGACCGGGTCAAGGGAGAAAATGTGGCCAGTCAGAATGTCAACGTCTCAAATCAATAGTCAAAGGAGTGGTTGCCGGAGCGGTTGCCGGAGCTAGATATATACTCGCCAAAGGTAGAAACGTGGTCGCCGAGGGATAATACCCAGGAGTGAAGGTGCTCGCTGCATCAGCATACTGGGCCCAAAGCGACTCGGCAGAAACACAGAAATAAAACCCTAACCTCTAGAAGACCCATGGCAACAAGGAATCATAAAAGGGAAAAGAGATAGAGCATATCCGGATCCGTGACAACATGAGAATCCTAGTACGAATCAAATGGGGAATCCTACCACCAACACGGCTAAAAACAAGGGGAAACCCTAATTAACATGTATAAATAGAACCATCTATCCCATGAGGAAGGGGTTCGAAAACCTAGAGAGAAAAGAGCAATTGTATGAGAGATTTGAGTGTGTAACAAAGCAATAGAATCGAGTATTATCTTTCTGCCCTCTGGGGCGCCGTGATTTTTTCCCATTCAAGGGTTTTCCACGTAAAAACTGTCTCTTGCATGCATTCTTGATTTTCTCGTTTTAAACTGAATTAATATAACTATTGAGTGCGTGGCAATCCAAATTTCACCGTCAACAATTGGCGCTAGAAGAAGGGGGTTGTAGAACAGAAACTTCGAGGAACCCTTGCGAATTGAAGAATATGAACAACGACAGTGACAGAGATGGTAACTCCAACGGAGATCTAATTGTTGATCCAACCGTACCGACGGGAGATAGGGCGGTGGCGATCGGGGAATAATCGGCGATAATACCAGGAACTAGGGCAGCCGACCCCGGGGTTCTACAGCACTTTCAAACTGCATTGATAAACCTAATCAGCGAGGCTAGCAAAATAGGGCTTTCGCTGCCCTTAGGGTTGGGAATTTCTTCTCCTTACGAGTTAACCACTCCTGGAATTCGTCCACCCGGAAGACTGCGGTCGGAAGTTCACGTTGCAACCCCTGATGCTCAAGCAAGACAATCCACTGAAGAGACTCCCCAGGATCACCTTGAGGATTTCGAAGGGGGAAAACAAAGGAAGGGAAAAAGGTGTGATGAATGAAGAATCTAGGGAGGAACGAGACCAGATACGAACACATGGGGTCAATTCCAGCGACACTTACCAAAGGAACCGGTGGAAACACCGTTCCATCTCGTCTGAAGATAAGAGTCCTCGTCCACGAAGGGAATTACGATCCAAAAGAGCACGGCGAAGGAGATCCAAAAGCACAGAAGATCGAAGGAGCCCGGATGATAGAGGCAATCATGGGAGAATGACAATCAAAAGCAGACTCGATCCAGAAGGAGAACCAACTGGCCAGCGAGATGTCAGCCTACAAGAGCTATCAAGAAAGGTTTCAGCGATGGCACGAAAATATGGTCGTAACGTATCTTCGGATGATGAATCAGATAGCCCATTCATCGATAACATTGCTCGCACCCAATTTGCAGACAGATTTAGAATGCCAACCATTGAGCAGTATAAGGAGAACAGGGATCCGAAGGAACATGTTTGCCGATTCCGTAATATCATGGCCTAGTATTCATCTAATGACGGGCTGTTGTGCTTGACCTTCCCGCAAACATTTGGCGACCTCGCCTCCAAGTGGTTTGGAAGACTCCCAAACGGAAGTATAAGCAGTTTTTCGAACCTCAGCAAAGCATTCATAAGGCAATTCATGGGGAGCGTCCAGAGAAGAAAATCACTCGCTCACCTATCAAACTTGAAGCAGGAGCGCAATGAGTCAATCAAGAAATACCTGGCAAGATTCGGGAAGGAGGTTGCTCAAATTGAGGACGCCAGTGATGTAGCTGTGATCGTCGCTTTCACCAATGAGTTACAAAGTGGGCGATTATCTTTTGACCTGCGAAGAGAGAGACCGAAAACTTATGAGGAAATGATGGAGATAGCTGGCGACTATGCATTGGCAGAAGAAGAAGAAGTAGCACAAGGGGGTAGCTACGTACACGGACACAAGCCCGACTCAAAATTAGATCACAAGGATGATAAAAAGACGCAATCACGCGATCGCCAGAGAGACGAGAAAGGCCAAAAGGGACATTCAAGAGAAAACAAAGGAAACGCTCGAGCCAACAGGTTTCGAGGAAGGTACGACCATTACACCCCTTTAACCGGTGATCAGGAAGAAATACTTTCTGTGGTAGAAGACAAAGGACTTGCTAAATACCATCGACAGCAATCAGCAAATGCCAGGAAAGATACTACCAAATATTATCGATTTCACAAAGATCATGGGTATGAAACTTCAAAATGTTTCCAGCTGCGTGATCACATTGAAAGCTTGATCAAAGATGGGCACCTGAAGGACTTTGCTTTGAGAGGGGACAACCAGGGTGGTCGCCAGAATAACCGCCAAGGAAATGGGCAGGAAAGGAAGAGTCCAAGAAGAAACAGCCCTAACGCCACTATAAATACCATTTTTGGCGGACCTCATACTGGGAGAAGTAATCGAGAAAGGATGTTAGAAGTCCGAGAAGTAATGTATGAAAGCAGAAGCATGGAGATTAATTCTGTGCAAAGAAACCCTAAGAAAGGAAGAGAAGGGCATGATCCCATAACATTTACAACAGAAGACTCGGACGGAATTGATGCAAAGCCTAACGATGCAATCGTAGTGGGGGTTCGAATAGCCCATAGGGATGTCCTCCGGGTAATGATTGACAACGGAAGTTCAGCTGATATTTTAAGTGCTAGGGTATACGATGAGTTACGGCTGGACAGAAAAGATCTTGAACCTTTCCATATGCCGTTGAAAGGTTTCGGGGATGCAGAAGTGAGATCATTAGGAACTGTGAAGCTGCCGGTGAGGTTCGGTATAGCGCCATGCCGGCGAACAATCCTGCTGGACTTTGTTGTAGTCGACATCCATAATTGGTCGTATAATGCTTTGTTTGGTCGACCGTTTCTCAACAAAGCTCGAGCCGTCACTTCAACCCACGCGTTAAAAGTAAAATTCCCTACAGAATTTGGAGTTGGAGAATTGAAAAGGTCATAGGAGATGGCACGCCGCGCCAACCTATCAATCTTTAAGGATAAGGCCGGAATGGAGACCTTAAGCAAATTCGAGGTGGACAAAGAAGTGTAGGAGGATAATCCAGAAACTTTTGAATTGGACCCAAGGGATAAAACGAGCAGAGAAAAGGAGGAGCCGACTGAATCGATTATTTTAAACAAAGCTGAACCGAACAAAACAGTCAAGATTGGGGCAAGACTGACCGAACAAGTTAAAAGAGATGTGACAAACTTGTTAAGAGAATACAAGGAGATTTTCGCTTGGAGCCATGAAGACATGCCAGGGATTGAAAGAAGCGTGATTTCACACAACCTGGCTACAAACGAAAAATGCAAACCAGTAGTGCAAAAGAGGAGAAGCTTTAACCCAGAGAGAAGTGCGGCAATACAAGAGGAGGTGTCTAAGTTACTCGCCGCAGGATCAATCAGAGAGGTTAAGTATCCGGAATGGGTAGCGAATGTAGTTCTGGTGAAAAAGAAGAACAGCCAATGGAGGATGTGCGTCGACTTCACCGATTTGAACAAAGCCTGCCCCAATGACAGTTTCCCACTACCAAGAATTGACCAGCTGGTCGATGCAACATCTGGACATGAAACGTTGAGCTTCATAGACGCATATTCAGGATACAACCAGATAAAAATGCACAAGCCAGATGAGGAAAAAACAGCGTTTACTACAGATCAAGGATTATACTGTTACACAGTCATGCCATTCGGTTTGAAAAACACTGGAGTAACTTACCAGCGCTTAGTCAACAAAATGTTCGCCAGGCAAATAGGAAAAAATATGGAGGTGTATGTCAACGATATGCTGACAAAAAGCATCACAGCGGATAAGCATATAGATGACCTAAGAGAGACATTCGAGGTGTTGGTGAGGTATGGAATGAAATTGAATCCGGCAAAATGTGTGTTCGGCGTACCATCTGGAAGATTTCTAGGATATCAAGTGCATCAAAGAGGAATATAGGTGAATCCCGAAAAAAATCCAAGCGCTGGCAGAAATCGTCTCTCCAAGAACTTTGAAAGACGTCCAAAGACTCATGGGATGCATGGCATCGCTGAGCAGGTTCATAGCTAAATCAACGGATCGTTGCCTACCATTTTTTAAAGCCTTAAAGAAAGTAAAGGGAGTCGAGTGGAATGAGGATTGTGAAAGAGCTTTCTAGGCCTTGAAAGATTACCTTGGGCGGGCACCGCTGTTATCAAAGCCAGAAACAGGAGAAACACTGTATATGTACTTGTCCGTTTCTGAGGCAGCCACAAGCTCCATACTGGTAAGGCAGGAAGAGGGGATCCAGAAACCAATATACTACACCAGCAAAGCACTGTTACCAGCCGAAACAAGGTACTCGCCGGCTGAAAAAATGGCACTCGCTCTAATAACAGCGGCAAGGAAGTTAAGGCCATATTTCTAAGCTCATAAAATCGGAATATACACCAATTGCCCATTGAAACTAATCCTGTAAAAACCAGAAGCATCCGGTCGATTAACGAAGTGGGCGATCGAGTTAAGTGAATTCGATGTAGAGTATCTCCCAAGGACGGCAATTAAAGCTCAAGCAGTAGCAGACTTTGTAGCAGAATTCACCGAGCCAAGTATAAAGGTGGCGAGAATGATGGTGGAGCAAAATAAGAAAGTATTCAAATTGCAACTCCGCATTGATGGCTCGTCAAACACGCACGGCAGCGGGGCAGGGGTAGTAGTGTCAACTCCGGAAGGAGATTCAGTCGAATGTGCCTTGCGTTTTGACTTCAAAGCAACTAATAATCAAGCTGAATACGAGGCACTCATAGCAGGCTTAAAGGTTTGCACTGTCCTAGGAGCAGATGAGGTAGAAATCTTCAGCGACTCTCAAGTTGTTGTTAATCAGGTGCTAGATGAATACCAGGCGAGAGATGAAAGCATGATCACCTACCTAGAGCTAGCAAGGGAGCTACTGGAAAGATTTAAAGAATACAGAATTATTCATGTCCCCAGAGAAGAAAACGAGCAGGCTGACGCATTGGCTAAGTTAGCATCCGCCACAATCAACATCTGGCCCAAAACTATCTCTATGATCCGCTTATTACAGCCGAGTATAGTCAGATCAAAGGAAGTGGGGGCAGTCTTTGGTAAGAGGAATAGCTGGGTCACACCAATCCAAGAATATCTCGTCAATGATGTACTCCCAAGTGACCCATTGGAAGCAAAACGGTTGAAGTACAGAGCTACAAGGTATTCAGTGCTCAATGGAGAACTGTACAAAATGCGGTACTCAAGGGCACTGCAGAGATGTGTCGGGCCTGAAGAAGCAGAAGGTATCCTGAGAAGCATACATAGTGGAAATTATGGGAACCACGCTGGGGGTGTCAGCTTAGCCCATAAAACATTAAGACAGGGTTTTTATTGGCCAACATTATTCGCCGACGCCAAAAGAGTGGCAGCGAGATGTGAGGCATGTCAAAAGATTGGCAATAACATCCGCCAACCACCTGAACTCTTGAAGAGTATTACCTCGCCTTGGCCATTCGCCATGTGGGGAATTGACTTGATCGGCCCAATGCCAACAGCAACTGGAGGAGCAAAGCATGCTATAGTAGCTGTGGATTATTTTACGAAGTGGCTAGAAACTGAACCATTGGTACATATAACAGAAGCAAACACTATAAGCTTTGTGAAGAAAAATATCCTGTACAGATTCGGGATACCAAACACCATCATCACGGACAATGGGACCCAATTCGACGGTAAGAAATTCAGGGACCTGTGCGACAAGTACGGCATTAACAACTACTACGCCTCCCCAGCATATCCACAAACGAATGGCCAGACTGAAGCAGTAAACAAAATCATCAAAACACAACCTGAAAGCTAAGTTGGCAGCAAAAAAGGGAAGCTGGGCAGATAAATTACCACAGGTACTCTAGGCATATCGAACCACAGAAAGGGGTTTAACAGGTGAGACCCCATATTCCATGGCATATGGGGCTGAAGCTGTCATTCCCATGGAAACAGCATTCTCTTCACCAAGGGTGCAGCTCTTTCAACCAGAACTCAACATTGATATGCTAAAATGTGGTCTGGATGAGTTAGAAGAAAGAAAAGAGCGCGCATAAATAAGGAATACTGCATACCAACATAGGGTAGCCAGATACTACAACTCACATGTGCGTGAAAGAAGGTTCTCGCTTGGCGACTTAGTGCTGAAAATGGTGAACCCAGGAACAAGAGACAAAGCTACAGGGTCACTCGCAGACAAATGGGAAGGGCCTTATCAAATTACAGGCATAGCTGGTCACGGGGCATATCGCATTACTCGAAAGGGTTTAGGCGAACTACCTCGTCCATGCAATGCGCAGTACTTGAAGATATATTACCCTTGATTTTTCATTACTTTTAGGATTTATTTCAATCTTTTTATTCTTAGACAGTTTTCATTTTAGCAGTTTTATCTGTGACTATGTTAAACGAGTTGCAGGAAGTATTCAATAAAGAGTAATTTATTACTGAAGATTCATGATTTGACTCGCTAGTCACAAAGGGCATTCGCCATCATACATCACTGCCATCGCGTACTCACAGCAAACTAGCAAGAAAAATAAAATCTCAAGTTATAGAAATTGGCAATCGCCATTACGGGAAAAGTAAAATCCCTAAAAAGACGAGCAAAAAGCATGAGGGAGACGTCCCAATAATATGCTAAAACTCAGCAATGGTAGCTGACTAAATAACATGTTAAAAACTTAGTGTATGGTCGGATACATCCTGACAAACACTGAGTACGCCGAAACTCAGCAATGACAGCTGAATAAAGCTGTAAATTATGCTAAAAACTTCGTGAAAAACTAAGTAAGCCGAAAACTCAGCAATGGCAGCTGAATAAAGCTGTAAAATATGCTAAAAACTTGGTAAAACACCAAGTAAGCCGAAAACTCAGCAAAGGCAGCTGAACAAAAATAGAGCTAGAGGAGTTGTAAAATAATTTATAGAATCAAAAAGTCATTTACACTCAAAGGTTCAAGAAAGATATAAACATTTACAATTGAAGACCTAATCTCAACTAGCTACAGGAGGTCCCTCGCTGTCTTCCTCATCTTCGATCTCCTTTTCAGAAGGCCAGGTAATCTCTTCGTCCCTATCCAGCATAAAAGGTCCATAATCCCTACCGGCAATAGGACCCAAATCAGGTTCAGCACCAGAACCAGAAAAGCTGCCCTTCTGGCCGGAGTAGTAAGTGTTGAAAACACGCATACTGGGAATTTCTAAATGCATAGGATGAGGCTCAGTCCTGTTATAACGGTAGTGGGCTTTCCATCGTTTTATCTGATCTTTAATCGAACCCACTCCGCTGGCCATATGCTGTTTAAGAGACCTGTCAAAGCGATTTAAAGCCTTTTCATTCGAATGGTCCTTCATGGCGAAGAACTTCTTCGACTGCCTTATGCCCCGTTCAAATTCACGCAGCAAAAGCGCATCATAGGCAGGGGATCTCTTGAAACGATCAACTGCTTCAACCTCCAGCACAACTTTGAGATTATCGAAGATGAGTTCACGCGAAGACAACTGATTGCGTAAGTCCAGCGCCTCATGCTCAGCTTTTTCCTTAGCCTCCTCAGCCACCCGCTCAGCCTCCAAACGTGCTGCGAAGGATTCTTGACTTGCAGACAAAAGCTCCTTCAGTGAGCGAATCTCCTCCTCAGCAGCAGATAGTTTTTCCTCGGCAGCCAGTTGAGCAGACAGATGGCCATCAGAAGATTCTTGTAGCTGAGCTAGCTGTTGAGCGTAGGATTCTTCAGCAGTAAGCTTTTCAGCAGCCAAAGTTGAAGCCTGCTCGTGCAAACGTTTAATCTCCCGGGAAGCTTTGTTCCCATACTTGTAGGTATCAGCCAACTCAGACATCATCTGAAAAAAGAAAAAATAGCCAAATAAGGAAGAATATATGAAAGAGAGACATAGATTTATGGTGAGAGGCTTACCAAAGAGTGGCAGTTGAAGAAAAATTCCATCTTCTTGTTGCAGGATTTGCCTTTGACATGCTCCCAGCCCTCACCTATGTACACATCATTATTAATCAGGTGCGCATAAATTTCGGTAGCTGAAAAATCAGATAGAGACACGGTCCCTTCATCGGCTTCTGCGGGCCCTACGGGAGGGGCTTCATGGGTAAAACCTGAACTAGAAGCAGATGTCCCAGGTTGCTTCGAGGGTCCTAGCCGATCAACCGACTCTGGCTGGCTAGACAGCCTAGGCTGATCTGAAAAAGCATTTGACTCGCCCATGGCCACCGGAGGAGAGGCTGTTCGAGGTGGGGTAGAATCAGGGATATGTAATTCGTTAACCTCCTCAGGGGAGGCACCGCTGCATCAATCCCCTCAACAGGCCCCTCGCGAGCAGCCGTTTGAGTAGGGGGAGTCTCTCTAATAGCTAGCTCGTCAGCTCCCTCCTCGTCCGAAGAAATGACATATTGCACCATCCTAGATGCCTGCTTAGGAGGTCGAGCAGCATGATCAGGGGTACCCTCAGCTGGGCATTTACCTCTACCAGCTTTGGGGATTAGATCACTTGCAGGATCAAGAGGAGTCTCAGGGACATCCGCGTCAAAAGTAGGGATGTCACTGACCCCTCCTGAAGCACCCACTTTCTCTTTACCTTTACGGCTGGGGGTAGCCGCAATAGGAGCATTCGCGGGAAAATCTGCACGAATAGGGGGCTCCCCCGATTCGACACCCCCCCAGTAACATCATCAGCCTCCTCGCCATCCGAGGGATCTTCGCCATCCGGGCTAGCAATTCCCTCCTTGGCCAAACCAGCAGCATGTCTCTTACTGGCAGCCTCAGAATTCTTTACTGCCCGGGCTTGTAAGTCGCAAACGGTGTTAAAATCACTCACTACAAGAAAAATAAACCAAGTATCACTAATAGAATAAAAAGAAACGGTAATACGAAAGGAAAAAAGAATGGATAAACTTACGACGAGGTAGCCTAGCAGGTAGGCGTGGGAAAATCCGTTCTTTGATCATTTTTTCCTCATCCAAGAGGAATGACCTATCCCTCAAGTTTAACGGTAGGACGGCCGCCGCGGCAAGGTGAGAGATCTCCCCATCTAGCAAAACGGGGACTGCCTTCGACCAGGCTTCAGGAGATGTGAAGTGCCTGGGAACTTTCTTCACCGAAAGGTTACGGCGACTGCTGGCTGGCACATCTCGGCCCCACTCGCCACCAGTAAAAAACCAACTATTTTTTCACCTCTTGTTTGAAGTGGGAAAACCCCATATAAAACCTTTCTTCTTATCGTCATCTGAAATCTCCACCTGACCAAGGTTTGCCGCACCCTCAGGGATCCAGTTCTCTACAGGTGAAGAGAGAAGGAAATACGTGCCACCATTGCCCGCCTGTCTTAACGTGTAAAAATGATGGATCTCGCGAGGTGTAGGGGGCCCATAACCTTTCAACTTCCACATTAGGCACAGGTACATCAGTATCCTATAACTGTTTGGGGCGAGTTGTGCCAGCGCAATTCGGGCCTCCGCGGGGAACCTGGCGATGAAAGGCTGAAGAGGAAGGGTTACCCCACAGCTGAGCATGGCGCCATAAATAGCGACCGCATTCTCGGGGGGATTCCAGACGGCTCGATCACTAGGTAGCATCAAGGTCACCGAGTCTGGAATATCGAAGCGACTCTTGTACTTGAGGAGCTCGCCCTCGCCAACCACATTAACTTCCGTATCGAAAGAGCACGGACGATCTAACGAAAAATGCAGCCTATCTCGTTGATGAGCTTCAATGTCAGAATCAATAGTCGTCTGCGCATCCAGTAGGGACTCATGAGGAGCCCTAGAGGCACGTCGTTTGCTGCCACTTGATTTAGAAGACCTCAGCATCGCTGGAGAATCACTAATGGAGGACGAAGGAGAAATATTAGGGATAAAATTATCTTCAGAAGATGGAACAAAAACATAAAGAGGAACCAGAGAATCCGGGCGAAAATTACTAATCAAAGATTCAATTTTATCCGCAATACATTTATCACCAAGCTCTATAGCTTGAATCATCTGATTAAAAAGAGCAAAACGCAAGGAGGGATCCATGAAAACTCACCAGAAAAACCCTAGGTTCGAAGGATGAGCAAGAAGATTGGGGACGTCGAGTTGTAAGCACGATCGATTTCGAGG
This sequence comes from Acer yangbiense, assembly GCA_008009225.1. NCBI lineage: Eukaryota > Viridiplantae > Streptophyta > Magnoliopsida > Sapindales > Sapindaceae > Acer > Acer yangbiense. The sequence continues at coordinate 41,373,569 of CM017770.1, forward strand.
CAAGCCGTCCGACAGGGAAACGAAATGGAAGAAATTCGTGGTAGAAATTTCTGAGGGAGATGAAGGAACTCTGTTTTGAGAGAAGGAGAAAATAGAAAAATAAATGGAGAGAGCAAAGTGGGGAAGAAGAAGCGACCGGGCCTTAAAAAGAGGGAATTTTGAAATTCAAAAAGAATAAAAAAAAAAGGGAGAGGAAATCAAATAAAAGATATGCAATTAATGTGAGTGACGGCCACAGTAACCAGCCGCAACAGTCACCACCAAATATTGGACAGGTGGCGTCTCGGGGATCACCAAGCAGTCAGAATGTCCCTTCACCTGTCAAGTAAGTGGAAGCGCTGAAAGTTGTGTGGTTAAAATTAAAAGCTTACACTGGAAGAATCAACCAATCAATGCAACACGTGGTGAAAAGAAGAAAGAGGGAGTTAATTACAAAAGGCGCCGAAATCTTAAAGGCATAGATATAAATACTGCTCGCAGAGGCAAACGAAGTAAAAAGAGCAAGTCATTCTCCCAGCTCGAAGTATTTATGGGGGTATTATTGTATGTATAAATTCGCCAAGCAGACACGTCACCAAATGAGTCAATAAATGATGAAGAAAAGGTTGCCACGTTACTCGTTGACCGGGTCAAGGGAGAAAATGTGGCCAGTCAGAATGTCAACGTCTCAAATCAATAGTCAAAGGAGTGGTCGCCAGAGCTAGATATATACTCGCCAAAGGTAGAAATGTGGTCGCCGATGGATAATACACAGGAGTGAAGGTGCTCGCTGCATCAGCATACTGGGCCCAAAACGACTCAGCAGAAACACAGAAATAAAACCCTAACCTCTAGAAGACCCATAGCAACAAGGAATCATAAAAGGGAAAAGAGATAGAGCATATCCGGATCCGTGACAACATGAGAATCCTAGTACGAATCAAATGGGGAATCCTACCACCAACACGGCTAAAAACAAGGGGAAACCCTAATTAACATGTATAAATAGAACCATCTATCCCATGAGGAAGGGGTTCGGAAACCTAGAGAGAAAAGAGAAATTGTATGAGAGATTTGAGTGTGTAACAAAGCAATAGAATCGAGTATTATCTTTCTGCCCTCTGGGGCGCCGTGGTTTTTTCCCATTCAAGGGTTTTCCACGTAAAAACTGTCTCTTGCATGCATTCTTGATTTTCTCGTTTTAAACTGAATTAATATAACTATTGAGTGCGTGGCAATCCAAATTTCACCGTCAACACTATACTTTATTATTTGGAACCTCGAGTTTCAAATCTATTCAGAATCTGAAGTTTTCTAAATATTATATATGAACCGAAATGCAAGTTCAAATAATCAATATGATTTATGATTTTATTTTATCTCATATTTATGAAGTGATATGTTTACTTGTCATTCATTTGAGGAAGAAAACTACACATCTCAGCAGGATGTTGTGAGCATCATAAAATGACATTACACATAATGCCTAGAAAATTCCCAAAAAGAAAAATATATGTCTTACCGATAGTGCAACAACTCATACAATTCCGCTGAGTCAATTTTTATTTTATTTTATTTTATTTTATGAATTTGACTTTGCTTAGAGCAAATGTTAATATTGTCACTACAGAAAAAAATGGTCTTTTTCGACAGCAAAATGCCATCAGAAAAGACCATTTCTCGTCGGAAATACGCTTTTTCGACGGGAAAAGCAGTTGGAGGCTGTCACAAATACGCTTGTCAGAAATAACCATTCACCAATGAGTCATCACTAATACTACCATTTCCGATGGCTATACCATCGGAAAAGATAAAAAAAAGCCGTTGGTAATAGTAATTCAAGGTGGTCAAAATTACTTATATTTCCAACGGCTTACCGCTATTTCCGACGGCTTAATTGCCGTCGAAAATAGTTGAATTATTAAAAAAAAAAAAAAAATAGTGCGACTCGACTTGACAAGCGCCACCTCACCCGACAGGTGCCACATCACCCAACAACTTTAACTCCATGAAACTCATGTGGTTCGAACCCTTGACTTGGATGACAATAAGGGTTACCCTTATCATTTTGCTATAACTTTATATCTGATATGTTTTGCATACTATTTATTAGTGTTCTAGTAAAGTCATAGTTTGACATAATAAATTAATAAGCAAATTTCAGTAAATTAAAATACTAAAATAGTCCAGATCAGAGTTTGAGAGATTTAGAATTTAATTACAATTTACAAATATGTTATATGATTACTTGATTAGAGTGGAGGAGTTTGTATTTAAAAATAGAAATGTTGTGATTCAATTATTCAAACAGAAATCATATATGAGTTTGTATTCAAAAATAGAAATGTCAGAAGATTTCCAAGTTTTAGTCTCATACTCAACAGTTTCCTTTTAAATCAACTTGTAACAACAGTAATCAATTTGGACTCTCTTTCAAATTTGAAATTTCAATACATCAACTCTCAATGACTTACTGAGTAAAATTTAAAACTTAAAAGATCAGATCATCATTCGTTCATTCCAGAAGCGTGAAGAAGGAGAACAATAGAACATTGAAATAAGCAAAGAATAGAAGTAACAAAACCTAGACGAGTAGACGGCGGCAACGAACGGGTACGGAGGCTGCTTCTGGTGACTGGTGGCACCACGGCGATAAGAGGAACTTGGTTTGGTTGGCGACTGAGACTTGAGAGAAGTTAGAGAACTAAGAAGAGACTGAGAAGAGATTTGGTTTTGCGATTGAGAGGGAATTAGGGATTGAAAGTCTGAAAGGGAGATTTGGGGAAAAGAAAACAAAACGACACCGTTTTGTGGTGTTTAAACTTGACACTCAAAACGGCGCCGTTTTTTTTAAGCCGGTTTTTTTTTTATTAAAAAAAGGGTCTATGTGGAGTCAACGGCTTTGACTCCGCTCGGACCCGCCTAGGTGGTCTAAACCGAACAAATCGGCCACTTTTTTCTGTTGACTGTTGACCGTTGACTTTTTCGTTGACTGATTTTTTTGGCCGATTTTGGACAACTTGGGACGGCCAACCACCGCCCAATGCCTAGGCGGGCGCCTAGGCTGTTTTTTCGAACACTGCTATTTATATATAAGCTATTCATATGTTTGTATAATATCTAATTAATTTTTTTTTGTATACTATTTAAATATAACTATTGAGATTGTTTTTAAAAATAATATTTTATTAAAATTATTAGAGTTTGTTTTAAAAAATCTGATATAGTAGTGTCACTAAACATAATTAAAAATAACTAAATGTTCTTGTGATTACTAATAATTTTGCTATATTTTATATTTAGTTAATTTAGTAAGATGTGTCCATAAAGTAATTCGAATTAAATTTTAGCATTTCCGATGACACTTTTTATGTTGTTAGAAAAGTGGGTAATATTGACGGCTTATTTGACTATTTTTGATAGCCCAAAAGCCGTCGGAAATGCGATACTGTTTTTTTTTTTTTTTTTTTAATTTCCGACGGCATAAAAAGTCCCACAAGTCATCGACATAACTCGGCAACTTGACACAACCCGAATCAATCTTGCAGATGTCATGTATGAGGGCGTCGTAATGTTCCTTGACATCCCTACGTGACTTTCCCGGCAATTGACTGGTGATATTCTGCCATCGGGCAATTTCTCAAGATAAAAATGCTTATAATAAGAGGGAGTTCCTAAAGAATGACGTCAATATCTCACAAATCCCTTTATCATAATCCTAACAAATGATTTGTGTATTTTTGTTGCATCAAAGTGTTCACCCTTGATTTTCGGACATATATGTCATTGTATAGATAGCAATTTAGGGAAAATTAGGTGTATTAAATGCTTACTATGAAATAGAGTTTATATAATTATTTTATCTAACTTTTTATTTTTCAAGAAAAAATAAATCATGAAATTTTTATTTATACAAATTATTTGAAGAAATTTTATATAAAAATACGTTTTTGACACTACAATAAAAAATTGGTCTTTTCCGGTGGCTAAATGCCATAGGAATAGACTATTTATCGTTGGAAATGTGGACTATTTATGATGGCAATTAAACAGTCGGAAATGTTGGACTGCTTTTTCCTCATTTCCAACGGAACAAAGATTATTTCCGACGGCCATTAAGCCGTCGTAAATGTGGTATTACATTTTTACTCATTTCTGATGGCACTTTTTGTGCCGTTGAAAATGGGAACAATATTGACGGCAAAAATACTATTTCCGACGGCACTGATATAGCCGTCAGAAATGGTACTATTACCGATAGCAATTAGCGCCATCAGAAATATTTCGTCACTGATAAGCATTTTTTTTGTAGTGTGTATCAGGTCCAGCGGATCTGAAAGAAGGTTCTGGAAGAGCCACGATATTGTTACTAAACAATACTAAATTATGTATCAATGATGTATTATATTCAAGCAGATCCATAAGAAATATGCTTAGTTTTAAAGATATACGGAGGAATGGATATCATATTGAAACTATAAATAATGAGAATGTTGAATATGTGTGCATTACTTTTCATGATTTAGGTCAGAAACTCATTATAGAAAAGCTGCGTGCTTTATCATTTGGATTATATTATTGATTAAAAAAAGGTGTAAAAGTTTATGCAGTTATGAACTAGAAGTTCTCATATCCAAAAATACTTATGACATGACAGTTTTGGTCTTCAAGGATCTACGATGATGTGTATGATCATCGAAAATTCTTATGGACTTCAATTAAAGAGCTAGTAGATTCTTTAATTCTATAATAATATATGCATTGCATATCCACAAATGGAGATTAGTAATAAGACCATCTCATTCTAAAGTTGGTTTTGAATCTCCATCATTCTTTGGGGATATATGTGGATATATTCATCCACCAAATGAATCATCTCATTCTAAAGTTGGTTTTGAATCTCTATCATTCAAGGAGATATATGTGAACATATTCATCCACCAACAGAACCTTTTCATTATTTTATGGTTATAATTGATGCATCTACAAGATGGTCACATGTTTGTTTATTATCAAACATCTCCATATTACTAGCATATATTAACAATTTTTTGGGGCTATAATTTTCAAATTATCCAATCAAGTAAATGCGCCTTAGTAATATTGATGAATTTACTTACAAGATATTTGATGACTATTGCAAAGTAGTTGGGATTGATGTTCAACATCTAGTTTTCATGTACTCATAATCAGAATGGATCAGCGAAATCACTTATCAAACGTCTTCAGGTAATTGCGAGAAATTTATTATTTTGATACAATTACCAATTTCTAGATGAGGACATTCTATTTTATATGTTGCTGTATTCATCTCTGACTCACTACTTATCATCATTATTTACCATTACAATTTGTAATTGGTCATTGACTTGCTCACTTTTAAGATATTTGATTGTATTGTATATCTCCTTATTGCATCTTTGGCATGATCTAAGATAAGACTTCCATATCATTATGAAATTAATGTTGATTTTGGTTAATCTTCTATTAGATCATTTAAACTTCTGATAGTTTATATTTTTACGCACAATCTGCATATTATTATAATGATTAATTTTCAAATGGAAAGTTTCTCTAGAAGAGAAGAGTAAATGAAAAGTTACTTTTATACAAAATAGAGATATCAGTTCAATTATCTACATACACTATAACAGATTGGGACTTTTATGGCTTGAGTTTTACGACGCACATAAATCGCACGTCGTAAATGTTATCATTCACTACGTTTTTTTAGTGCACGTTGTAATTGTGATGTATAATTTCTCAAAGATGGCGCACATTTGAGGAACGCCGTAAAAAATGATTCTCAAAGACGGCGCATATCAACTACGGCGTCCAAATCACGTCGTGAATCTGTTTTAAAAAACGCCGTAATTGTATCCCTCAAATACGGCATACAAAACACACCCTTTTACTGCGCGCAAAAAATGTCGTAAATGATTATTTACGACGTACAAAACACGTCGTGAATATGTTTTAAAAAACGCTGTAATTATATCCCTCAAATACGGCGTACAAAACGCACCCTTTTACCGCGCACAAAGAATATCGTAAATGACTATTTACGGCGTACAAAACACGTCGTGAATATGTTTTAAAAAACGCTGTAATTATATCCCTCAAATACGGCGTACAAAACGCACCCTTTTACTGCGCATAAAGAGTGTCGTAAATGACTATTTACGGCGTACAAAACACGTCGTGAATATGTTTTATATAGGTTATATATAAATATTGTTCAATTGTTAACACATCAAATGTTGTAGTCAAGTGGTAAAGACTTACAACTATTGACTTGAGGTCTCAAGTTCAATTCCTATTAATGACAATTAATTGTCTTATTACGGCGTTTTTTTAAAACATATTCACGGCGCGTTTTGAACGCCATAAATAGTCATTTACGACATTTTTTGCGCGCGGTAAAATGGTGCTTTTTGTACGCCGTATTTGAGGGATACAATTACGGCGTTTTTTAAAACATATTCACGATGTGTTTTGTACACCGTAAATAATCATTTACAACATTCTTTGCGCGCGGTAAAAGGGTGCGTTTTGTACGCCATATTTGAGAGATACAATTACGGCGTTTTTTAAAACATATTCACGACGTGTTTTGTACGCCGTAGTTGATGGATATCATTTACGGCATACTTTGCGTGCCGTAAAAGACCCAATCTGTTGTAGTGATATGTAATAAATGTGTCTCATCTCAATCTTCGTATCACTCAAATACGAAAGATAATTAATCATTAGATGATTATTAATCAGTTACCTGCTATATTAAAGGTAATAAAATTTTATAAGTTGCCATCTCATAAACCCCAGTAGGGTGATTGTTCCTGAAAAACGATCAGAGCAAAGGGCAACAAATAAATAATCTAATGTATATCATAAGCTTGTGAACTTTTTTTGAAAGGTATTGTTATCCGGATCCTAATGTAAACAAAACTCGAGTTATGAATAAATCCACTTTCTCTAAATCAACTCTATAAGAGTCTAATATATCTAAAGAGACATAAGTTTATGAAATGACTAAATCTATTAAAATAAAAGAAATCTCAACAAAGATACAAGACTATAGAAATTGAGAAAATTTCTATAAATCATACAAGTCCATGAAATGACTAAATCCATTGAAATGGAAGAAATTTAAATAGAGATACAGGAATATAAAAATTGAGAAAATTTCTATAAATTATACAAGTCCATGAAATGACTAAATCCATTGAAATGGAAGAAATTTCAATATAAATACAAGAATATGGAAATTGAGAAAATTTCTATAAATCATACAAGAGAAATGTGGAATAATGAAAAAAAAACAATCTTCAATGATATGTTTTCATACACAGTAGCACTACTAATGATGAGACTCCCGTTATTGTTACTAAGAGCTTCCTTTAATGTGTGAGGCTCTTTGTCACCGGTTTATGCTAACCAAAATTTGGGTTTGTATATCCCAACTTTTGCTCTTGTGACCATAGGATGAGCATTTTGAGGTATATTCTGAGATGATAGTAAAGAATGTTGAGATAAATTTTGGGACTATATATAACTTGAAGATAAAGGGTTTTGAGTGGTAATAGGTGAATCACCAACTTGCTCATGTGACAAAGGAGGACTGAAAGAAGATGAACCAGACACAGTTGATGATTGATTTATAGCATTTGTGACTTGTGGAGAAGAAATAAGTATAGGAGATGAAGGTGTAGTTCGAGAAAACTGATGAGATTTTGTAGTGACCTTCGTCATATATAGAGACCTGAAAGGGAAAGGTGCTCTCATCAAACACTACATTCCTGAAAAACACTTGTAACCCTTATGACGAGGGCTGTATCCAAGAAAAGTACAAGGAGAACTTCTGTAGGCAATCTTGTGAGAATTATATGGTCTTAAGTGTGCATCCAAAGACTTTCAGCAGTGTGTAATCAGGTCTGAAATGAAATAACATTTCATATGGAGACTTCCCTTTCAAAACCGGTGTTGGCATTCCGTTTATAAGAAACACAGCAACCTGAAATGCATCAGACCAAAATTTTAAGGGTAAAAAGGGCGCAAGAAGTGTCAACCCTGTTTCCACAAGATGTCTATGCTTCCTTTCTATAGCCCCATTTTGTTCATGAGTGTCGAAAAACAATACCACGCTCTTGCAAGAAGGAAGTAAGCATAGTAAATTCCCTTCCACAATCAGTTTGGAGAGCCTTGATTTTGCAATCAAATTGTAGCTCTGCATGCACTTTAAATTGCTTGAAAACATGTTGAACTTCACTTTTAGCTTGGAGAAAGAAAATCCAAGTATACCGTGTGTATGCAACGTGCAGCAGTATGACCAAGTCTATGACAAATCTTCCATTAAACCTTCCTCCTCCTCTACCTCTTCGACCACCATTCTGATTGCTTCTACCTCCACCTTGATTATTAGATGCCAAATTGACACTCAACATCTCAGTTTGAGAATGTTGTTCAATCTTTGCCTCATGAGTCAACAATAATGATGAGATTTCAGGCACCACCAGTGTTGATCAATTAAACTCAACTGTATGATCAATCAAGATTGTTCATCAACGTTGTTGATCTGTTTAAATATGTTAATAAGTTTTAATGTAATCACTAGTAGTGAGCAGGCAAAGATATGAGCAGTAAACAACCAGAGCTAGCTACAAAATCTGATAGGACCAAAATATCAAACACCTTCAGATATATGAGAACAACTCAAGTACTGTGAACAACTTCAGCTGAAGCCATGTCAAACAGATCGAAGGTTGTTACCAATATATATTTTAATATATAGAAAGTTAATTCCAATGGATATCACATTCATTTACTAACTTCATAATTCGATACAACAGATCACAGGGAATTTAGTAGCTAGTTTATCCCCTCTTTCACTTATTTTGATTTACACACCATATTGTCATTAACAAGCAAACATCTTGTAAATACTTAAAGTATCAGCCCTTCTTTTACAGTGGCTGCATTTTTGATGAGGTTGAGAGATTCTTCAAGATCATCGCAGAGTTGATGTAGATCAGGAATTATGCTCTCATCAACTGATAAGATGATGCTCATCTTGTTTGCATAACTTACCACATGAATCATCAGTCCCTGCATTAATAATAAATTTTAATTATAATTAGTGTGTCAAATAAGATAAAAATGGAGGAGCTTTAGCTGTTAACTATCCTCCCTATTAATCGCAAATTAAAAAGTACGAAATAAAGCAACATGATACGATTGTGTTTTTCTCCAACTCCTAATAGTGTAACTTAAAAAGATTAGTGTGTATTGGGTTGTGACATATCCATGAGTATACATACTCGATCTTCTTTGTTGTATAATTATTTATTTATTTATTTTTATAATGTGGGATTAATATTCTCATTTTCTTGAGCTTCATATGTTGGTTTTTAAATAACGTGACACTTGTTATTTTCGGGTCTACCTAAGCCCATGGTCCCCCCTTGACCGTCAAGTGACACTTATGTGCTAGATTAGGAGAGTGAATCTAAACTCATATAAATTAAAAGAAACCCATGTAAGATCTACTATTAGAAATTCTTGGATATTGAAGTGGATTCTAGTAGTGATACTCACATTGAGTTGTCCATAGCAACTTGGGGCAACATAGGCTACCGGATGGCCATAGTAACTTACTTCTTCTTGAGGGCCCGGTACATTTGAAAACCACAATGTTGTTTGAGATGGAAAAGTCGCCATCTGCCATATGTTAGTGATTGATGAAGTGTTAATAGTTAATCGGCTTAAATATGTAACTTTACATAAACATAAAAAAAAAAAAAAAAAAAAATGTGGGATCTAACACAATCAGGCTTAAAATAGCTTAATTATGATAAAAGTACCTTCAAACCACAAAACTTGAGAAAATATTTAGCCATAAAATAAGAGTATGAAGCCTCTAGAGAAGCTTTCTTTCTATCCATTGTTGCTTTGGCATCTCGAAGATAATCTAATGGGTCATCTCGCAATGCAATGTTGAAGGGAAAGAGTAAATAACCAATGTGGTTGCCCCACCTAGCTAAAGACTTCTTCTTCATCATATCAGCTAATTCCTGTTTAATTATAAAATAAATTAATATGAAAAAACCTACGGAATCTAATATCATATTTTTTTTTACCAGTAGAAAGACATTACTCAACTTGGTAATAGAATATATATTATATAGTAGAACATGAACAAGAAAATCATCACTACTCACTTGAATCCCTGGAGATGGTCTAATGTTCATGAAAAAAGTTGCTCTAAGGCGAATATTCTTGGGGAGATTGTTATTTATTTCCGACGCTCCCTTATCAATTTTGGACTCCCCTGCAATTAATGTTTCATCAAGAGAATATTACTACCTTGAATAAATTAATTCAATTATTAACATAAATATATAGTAGATGGCTCACCGTATTTCCGATTGAGATAGCGAGACAAGCCTGCTTGAGTAACTCCTAACATAACATCGTTTATTGTAAAATTAAACATGAGATAATAAAGTTGATATGATTTTGTTTTTGTCTGTTTCTTATATAAAACTTACAGTATTGATCATGGCATTCTTCACAAGCTTAACATCATCCAAACTGACCATTCTGTGAACGAATCTCCGACAAGTAGTAGCTCCATTGCCTAGCCCACGTCCTTTGAGGGGCGTTTCAGTATCTTTCAAGAACATGAATACCGTAGCAAGAAACTTCAAAACATCAACAAAAGTGTTCCAAAATAGTGACAAAACCAACCATAATTTGATGACTCCAGAAGATTTAGTACTAGAATTGGCTTTCTTCATCATGGGAAGGGTAGGAAGTGTCTGAGGGTCAGATACTTTACGAGTAGAAGCAAGAAAAAGAGAAATGAGAGAAGTGCCATCACCAAGAGAGTGATGGATGCGGAGAACAGCCGTTGATTCAGCATATGAGGTTTTTAGGTTGAGGAGATGGAGATCCCACATCGGAATTGACATTTTGATTGTGGATTTGCTTAGGTTTGAGACATAATCTTCCACTATCTTATCAGGGGTATGGATGTTGTTTGGTTCAAATTTTGGGACAATAACATGGTTGTCTAAATCCACAGTTGTTGGAACCCATTTTAATCCTCTACTATTCTCATCCATAACCTGTAATTAGTTATTAGTTAAAATAAACCCATATGTGAAGTCAGAAAAAATATGAATGAATCCCAAATATATATATATATATATGACTCTAATTGGATTTTAGTCCTTTTAATCTTCATAATTAATTACAACCTTTATTATTGCTTACCCTACACATCATAGGTAAGTGGTAATTTAGGATTAGGTGACTCAACTCGTTATCATACGGTTGAGTTACACAAAAGAGAAGATTTGACCCTAAAATTGGATAGATGAGCATTAAAGAGGCTCAATAACAATATTAAGGGGTCGTTTGTTTTTTCCACTTAAAACATAATGGATCTGAATTGAACTCAATAAGTTATTTTGTTTGTTTTTGTAAGTGGTCAAACAACTTTAAAAAAAAAATTAAAATAAAAAGTAAGAAATCCTGACTTTTAACTTAATTCCAAGTCACTGTATTACAATTAAAATATTCACTTCCAAATCTATCCTTCCAAAGAATATATATTTCCAAATTTATTCTAATTTGATATGGTGTAGAATTTTTTCTTTTAACATATTTATTATTTTAAACGGGTTTTAGAAAAAAAAAAAAAAAAAAACCCTAATCACTTATAATACTGAAATTTATAGGGGATTGAATAATTGAATTTCTCTAACTCTTACCAAATCCCGGTAAGAACTTTTTTTTTTTTTTCTAACTATTCATATAGTGCTCAATAAATTTGTCTATTATATTGAGTAGATTCCATGTCTTGAAGATGTTATAGAATAATTATATATATATATATATATATAATTCAAGAACCTATTTCAAAAAATAATAATAATAATAATTGAAGAACTTTTTTATATTTGACTTCTGGTGCATATTAAACTTGAACTTTTTTTTTTTGACAATAAATTGAACTCAAACTTTGTTTGCAAAACATGCAAAATTATATTTTTTGATAATTTTTTTGTTTTGTTAAATTGAACTTTGTTTGCACAAGAACATGCAAAATCTTTTAAAGAATGTTGCATGTTAAATTACTTATTTTAATTAGTATGGGTATAATGTAAAATTACTTATTTTCAGACAATTTTATTTTTAAAAAAAAAACATGTTGACAATACATTCAGACGTAAGGAAAAACAAATATGTCATTCAGGTTCAGATTTAGAAAAAATTCAGGACTGTTCAATCTTCAGATAAAAAAACAAACGACCCTTAAGTATTTGTATTTTCACTCCATCAATTCCCTAGTATTTCACATCATATTCACACACTTAATTATTGGTTGGTTGGTTGTTGGTAGTATTTTATTTCATTTCTTGCTTTAGTTTATTTCAATTGCAATCAAAAGCATTTTCCCAAAACAAACTTGATTTATAATTTCCGCACTTAGTTTAATTCTAGTTTTATCTATTTAATTCACCTTTCCCTATGGAACGAACATTGCTTTTGCGCTATACGAATCTTCGATTCATGTAATTGCGAAGAGAAAATTTAGAACTTCAAATTCCACATCATATATATAACACTTCTCAATTCTCATAAACACAAAATACATATAAATTATATATCTCAGTTTGGGTTTAGCTAATATACAAGAGCATTAACAGTACATGGTGATTTAATATCCAATAGATTTCTAAAATAAAGGAGGAATTTAAAAAATAAAAAATAAAAACAAATAAAAATAGACAATGTCTCTTATGTAATCATCTTGTAAACCCATATCCTTCATTATATATACACTAATACAAATATTTTTTTATTAAGTGCGTGATCTCTGGTATTTAGTTTTCAGCAAACTCTTGACCTGAAAAATTAATTCTTAATTTTAAGAGTTTGGAAAATAGTAAAAGTGTTTAAATTTGAAACCTCGCACCTGATTGCTGTCATATATATATATATATATATATATATATATATATATATATATATATATATATATATATATATATATAGTCTTTCTATTATCAGTTCGAACTGACAAAAGTTATATCAGTTCCTTGTATGTGGGCCACTGGATTTAAATACTTTGACTGATAAGTGCATATAGCCAAGTCAAAGTATTTAAATCCAGTGGCCCACATGTAAGGAACTGATATAACTTTTGTCAGTTCAAACTGATAATAAAATTTCTGTATATATATATAACTTACATATATATACAAGATTTACATGCTTTGACTCTGTGTATGATTTACATGTGGACCACTAGATTTACATGCTTTAACTCTGTGTATGCATTGTCAGTGCGTCTCCATAATTAGTGACCCACATATAACGCACTGATGTAAGTTACATAAGTGCGCACTGACTAGAACCAGACTATATATGTAGAGTAACTTTCAAGTGAGGGATCCGTCACTTTAATTTCGGTCCACACCTTGATGAAATCACATCGATTTGCATGAATTTTGATATGATTTTTTTGTGTGGATGATAAGTTCATTGAAATATACCTATAAATAAAATTTTGGAATTTTTCAAGCACTAGAACTAATTTATTGAATTTTCCTATATATCTCCCATTTTTCCGATGCCTTTATATTTAACAAAATCGGGATAAATAGTTCTAGTGCTTCCAAATTTTCAAATTTTATTTATAGGATATTTCAATGAACTTATCATCCACAAAAAAAATTCATATCAAAATTCATACAAATCGATGTGATTTCATCAACTACAAGAAATTTTGACTTTCCCTACAAACCATATTCGTCGACTAGTTTGTCGGGACATCATGGTCGGGAAAGGTTTTGCCCTACGAAATTTTGAGTTTCGTCGGCTAAAGTAGTTTTAGCCGACGAATACATTTGTCGACTAAGGTTATACATTCGTCTGGAAAGATTTTGGAACTTTAAAAAATAATTCGCCGTCCGGCCACCCCACCATCAACCGCCGCCCGCCGCTGGCCCTCCCCACCGTCGACCACCGCCGGCCCACCGTTGATAATATTGACAATTAATTGTTGTTATGAGGAATCGAACTTGCAACCTCATATCAAATTGGTAAGCCTTTACTGCTGGACTACAACACTTTATCTGTTAACATTTGCATTATATTTATATATAACCTATATGAGTTGTTAGAATTTAAAAAAAAAAAAAACTTGTTAGATAAATTTAAATTTATTCAACTAATCAAAAATCTAATTTGAATGGCAAACATATATTGAAAAATATTTATTGGATTGCAAAAAATTTTGGGTTTGGTGATAATGTTTTATTTTTATTTTTAAATTTATGTTATTTAATTAAATGATTAATACCTCAAAGTTATTAATATATTAACTAAAAATTATAAATTAACAATAAAAAAACAAACATTCCATATATTAATATATATATATATAACTATATAACATATTAATTAACTTTTCCCTAAGAATTTTGATTTTTGTGGGGAAAAATTTTGTACCCTTAGCCGACGAATTATGAGATTTGTGGGTAAAAGTAACCTTTCCCAACGAAAATCATTTTGTGGGGAAAGGATGGGAAAATTTTTGAACCCTTAGCCGACGAATTATGAGATTTGTGAGGAAATGTAACATTTCCCGACGAAAATCGTTTTGTGGGGAAAGGTTGGGAAAAATTGTGGGGAAACGTAACCTTTCCAGACGAATTTTGAGTTTTGTGGGGAAAAGTAACCTTTCCTGACAAAACTCGTTTGGTGGGGAAAAGTTATCTTTTCAGACAAATATTTCTTTGTCTCCTAAAGTTTTGTCTGGAAAGACTAAAATTCTTGTAGTGATCAAGGTGTGTACCGAAATTAAAGTAACAGATCCATCACATGAAAGTTACTATATATATATATATATAAATTATCAAGTCAGGTATACCTGACTGTCTTATCGTGCGTTTTCATTAATTCTCGCTATCAAGAAATAGTGTCATTTTTTTTACATTAATTCTCGGTAACAAGAATTAGTTAAACCGCACGATAATATTATCAGGTATACTTGACCTGATAACTGCTATATATATATATATATATAAAAGCTAGCATATCTATAATCATATATGTTATATATCATATAGTCATGCCATATGCTAGTGATCTTGTTTAATAATTTAATAATTTATTACCTGCAAACTAGAGAAACGAGGGTGCTTGAGCAACGTATGAACTAATTAAGTTGGCTTTGATAACTTGTGGTTTTTTTTTTTTTTTTTTTTTTTTTTTTTTTTGAGAAAAATAAAACTGTATTACAATACCTGGAAAACCAGGACAGAGGTCCAAGATAACAAGAGTACAACAACGGCTGGGACCCATCTTGTGGGTTGATTTGTGTCTTGAAGCCTATCATGGTAATGATGTAGATATTGGAGTCAGGTTCATGAAACATACGAGCCATTGGACTCAATGGTTCACCACCACCTTCATCATATTTCTCCATCAATACTTCTTCAACATTTGCCTTCACTTTGATTGGTTTGAGATCTCCCATAATTCTCGATCTAAATTTTCTCGTACAAACAAATAAAAAATTAAGTATTTGTGGGCACGAGAACTACAAAGAGCTAGTGAGTCTATCTTTCAAACTTCATGTGTGCTCTCTTTATATAGTAAATGAGAGACACATATTGTGTTGTCATGTTTGTGACGTAAGTATTGATTGTTATAAGTATGGAACCCACATTCTCCATATTACCCTCAAGCGATCATCTATCCTTCATGTTAGGAGACACCGGACATCACTCCATCTAGGTCACTCCTCTCCACCGCGTTTTAATGGATTTGCCTTTGGAACTCTACCCAAAAGGCGTCATACCAATGAAGGTAGTGTCCATACTTATATGCCCATGATCATCCATATGTCTAGACAATATGAGACTTTTATCGCACACCCAACATTGACATCATCATCTTAGGTTGGAAAAAGTCATGCATATATAAATGCTAATAGTCTTCTGGTCAAAGACGGAGCTAGGGCTGGGCTAGGGTGGGCTCAAGCCTACTCTAGCCTTTCCTAAAAAAAAATTGAAAAGTAAAAAATAAAATAAAATAATTAATATATATCTTTCTTAATCTAAACATTTAAATCTGTAGGAGTAAGATTCTAGAAAATCAGAAGAGTGTACCGTTGCACTTTTCTTTTAACTGACTTCACGACTCATGAAGCGTGAGTTATTATTATTTTTTCTTTTCTTTTTCATTTTAATAATTATTATGTATCTCAACATTTCCTAAATTTACTTAAATTTGGCACAATCTCTTTATCAACATAAAGAATTGATTTTCCAATTAGATATGTTTTTATAAATATTGTGAATTTAAATATTTTGTTTTGTATTGAAATTTTAGGATTACTTTAATTTTTAGTCTATAAAAATTTAGGAGTAATCTAATTATAGGTTATTCAAATTTTAAATTTATAAACTAATAATATTATTTAATGAATTTCTTTTTGTTTTGGTTGAAAATTTAGATACATGCTTGTTAAGTTAACTTTTTTGTTTTTTTGGTTTATAATTATTCTTTTGTTTTTAGATTTGTTAGTAAATAGTAATGTAAGTGTTTATTTATTTTCCTATGTGACGTGAAGGGTCCATTATAACTAATCTAATATAAAAATCAAATAAATTATAATATTTAAGAACGTAATAAATTAGATTTATTTTAATATTGTATTTTTTAGATTATACATTTATAGTGTAAGCCTTTCTATGTCTTCTTAACTAGAAGTATCTTTATTTTTAATTAATACAACTTTCTCGTATTGTTTGAAGAGCCTGAAAATCTCCAGTTGATTTTTTCGTAAGTCGGTGGGCACTGACAATGGTAGAGCGAAAAATAGTAGGTCGTGTGCTGTAAGATCCTGTAAAAAATAAGAAGGTTGAACGAAGCGAGAGGGGGATGTCCCGTTGGGGACTATCTGATGCTCGAGTTAAACAGTTTATCAATAAATAAAATAATTTCGAATCAAATATAAAAATGAATAAAATCTAAATCAAACCGTAAACGAAGCTGTCGAATCCTGGGTGGTGTCGTTCGAAAAACCTTATGTTCGCTTGGGCTGAGCGTTGAGTTTAGCACTTTGAATTGCTAGGAAAACTCATAATAATATAATATGTTGGACGAGTGGTCCAATAAAAGATGACTTGAGTGTTGGTCGAATGACTTCAACTGATGTTATAATAAAGTTAGTAGGTGGTCTTGTAGAATATGGCTTGAGTGTTGGTCGAACAACTTCAATTGGTATGGAGGATGGTGTAGATACTTGACAGCAAATGCATGTAGAGCATTAAATGTTGCTTGGACTAAAGTGTTGCTGGATTATGTTGAGGCAAGTGGATGTCGTACGAATGGGTGTTGGCCGAGTGGCTTTGTACAATGTGATATATCTGTATTACCTTGAAATGAGATGACCTCATTATGCCTTTTGTTTTCGTACGTGGGAGTCAGAATCCTCTCCCTTTTTATGATATGGTGGGGGCTTTTTATAGCGGGTGAGGAGTGTTCCCCAAGTGAAGTGGTTGTATGAGCCTGAAAATGTGGGATGAAGTCGTGGTTTTTATCCTCCGAGATCTTTGGGATCTCAATCTGTTTCAACTGTATTGACTTCGTTAGTTCCTTGAATTGCACAACTGACTTAGTCTTAATAGACTTGGTCAAGATTGGAATCTGCTTTGGGCCCACGTTGGGCTTGTCTTTCGTTGGGCTAGATCATTCTTGTTTCAGCAAACTGTCTGGCTCCTCACTTGGATTTCCAAAACTGGGCCTTAATATTTTTGTTCTATTTTTGGCTACCACATTGTTAATGATCAATAAAAAAATTATTTTAGCCTACCCTAATGTTTAATCCTGGTTATGTCCCTACTTCTGGTGGAATCATATTTTCATTTAACACGTGAAATGTGGACTAAGCTAGTACTAGTATGTTGTTTCAATTCATTGCATTTATCGGTTGAGTTTTGGAAGATCCGTGCTTGGATTTCAATATTCGGTTGAGTTAGACATAGTTGAAAACAACACTTCGATCTCTTCTTTAAAAAAATTCACATTGTAAATCTCTGATATTGTAAAAACTCTTTAGTTTATTGTTTGAAGTATTATAAAGAAAACGGTAAAGGGAAATAAGAGAGAGAAAAAAAAAAAGAAATAGAGAAAATGCAAGTAAGTCGAAACGCAAGAATGAAACGTATAAAGAGGAACTGACAGCAATAGAGAAAAAATATATACATGTGTCAATCTGAAAGAAAAAAAAAAAAAAAAAAAAAGGGTATCTGGTTGAGACATATTAATCGAGAATTACTACAAGTCTCCGTTAAAAAAAATATTGAACAAAGTAAATAAGTCATAAGTCATGACCAAAGGTTTCAAAAAAGTGTATGATTTTTTGTGTGTTTATGTTTGTATGATATTTTTTTTGGGAAACACATTTTTTGTACATCGGGTGCATGTGAGGTGCCATGTTAGGGCTGAGAAAATCTATAGTATACCAGGTGCATTGCTGAGTGATGCGTCCAACCATTGAGAATAAAACAAGTGTGACAGTAATGTTTTCTATTTTATCAATTTTTATTTTAAAACGATAAATTTGTTTTTATGTTTTCAAAATTTGAAAAACATCCGATAGCAATAATTGAAAACAATATTCTAAAGAAAAAAGAGTTTAATGTTGTAATATGTGTGAAATTGTTTTGAAAACATATTATTTAATATATTGTAAGAGTAAATAGCAATATTTTTGTAGTTATATTATATATATTATTAACAAAAATAATTTAAATTAATTTACAATTTGATTTGTTACTATTTTTAAAAAAACTTTTACAATTTGATTTGTTATTATTTAAAAAAAACTTTTACTAATTTATATATATATATATATTATTGTGTCATGTACAAATTGATTTTTATGTTTTCAAAATCTAAAAACATATCCGATAGTAATAATTGAAAATAATATTCTAAAAAAAAAAAAAAAGAGTTTAATATTGTAATCTGTATGAAATTGCTTTGAAAACATATTATATAATATATTGTAAGAGTAAATAGCAATATTTTGTAGTTAAATTATATATATTATTAATAAAAATAATTTTAATTAATTTTAAATTTGATTTATTAATTTTTTTTTACTAATATACATATATTATTGTGTCATGTAGGAAAAAATATTAATGTATCTAATTTTTATTATTTCACAATTTAAAAATTACTTTCCTATCAAAGTAAAAAAAAAAAAAAAAAAAAAAAAAAAAAAAAAAAGGTTTTTATTACAAAATATAACAATTATTAAGTCAAGCTTATACGCCCTCAGGGGCATAGCTCGGCTGGTAAATGGATGAGCTTTAGGCTTGAGCAAATGACTCCTAAGTCAACCAATAACATAAAACTTCAAAAAAAAAAAACCTTCTATAGATAGGTAGGTGGATAGATAGATAGGGGTAAAAAATTAAATAGCACTTTTTAGGGGTGGTCTAGTGCAAATAGCACCACATTAATAAGTGTTGTTTAAATAGCACTAAAGTATGTGCTCGGACAAAAATACCCTCATATTAGGGCATCAGACATCTTATTCTTGAATTATTATTTACTTTTTACTTTTTATTTTCATCTCACTTTCTTTACTCTGTATACCCGTTGACTCAAGGAAAGAAGACACAGTTGAAGCAACAGGACACATCCATTGACGGCGACAACCGCGAGGACTTCAACTGCACCGGCGACAACCGCGAGGACCTCAACGGCACCGGCGACAACCTCGAGGACTTCGACGGCAGCCGCACAACTCCGGCGACACGTCCAACAGTTCTCGTCAATCACGATTTGAGGTATTTTCGTTTGGGTTTTGTTTTCAAATTTGATATTGTTGATTTTCAAAAATTTAAACACTTATTGGTTGATTTCCATTTAGTTTTTTGTGAATTTGAAATGTTGTTGTTTGAATAAGAATGGTGGTGTTATATAAGTGATATTTATTTTGAATCTATATTTCGATTTTGTTTTTTGGTTGTTTGGTTGATTTCAATTCGTTTTATCAAATCAAATCAAAACAGAAATTATGTGGTTGGCCACGTTTGTTAAAGCTTGGGATGTTAACTGTCTTACAGAAATTATGTTTTGTTGACAGTAAAGACACTTATTATAATTATTTTCTTTTTGGCCGGTGTAGAATACTGCACCAGCATCACTGTTGTGTATTCTTTTAAATGTCTTCTAATTACTATGTAGGTTAAACGGTTAATGTTGTAATTGAATTAATATTTACGTTCTAATTTGTCATATTTTGGTTTTCAGGGCACATCGGCATCACTGTTGATGACACATACAAGGCATGTGAGAGGTTTGAACAACTAGGAGTGGAGTTTGTAAAAAAGCCAACTGATGGTGAGACAGCTCCTTTAGATTGGGATTTATCATTTATCATTTGATGCTTATTTGATGAGTATTGGGCATGTTATTTTTAAACTGTGGGTGAGGGTTTGCTCTTTAATTCTTTAATTCAGGGGTCTAGTATTTTGTTAGATAATCATGACTTCATTTTCATTTTCTAAATATTGATCTTGTTGAATTTGCTAATCATCAATCTATTTCAAGTTGTCTGAACAACTTGTCTTGTAAGTTGGGTTTTTAGCCAAAACTTTATGCAATAATTTGAAATATAAAGTAACTGTTC
This sequence comes from Acer yangbiense, assembly GCA_008009225.1. Lineage (NCBI taxonomy): Eukaryota > Viridiplantae > Streptophyta > Magnoliopsida > Sapindales > Sapindaceae > Acer > Acer yangbiense. The sequence goes on from CM017770.1 coordinate 41,394,276, forward strand.
AATAGTGTGTCGTGTTAGTATTATACATCTATAAAGCATATGTGCACCTGGTGTCTCTTCATATGTATATTAAAGCAAAAAGTAGCAAAACAGAAAGGGATAATCGCTAAAAATGCAGAAGCCTAGGATAGACGATGGGAGTCAATATGTGAAGGTGTATATGCTTGACATTATCCAAATATTTACAAATTGGCAGAGAAGCTGGCCACCATTATATATAAAGTGTATATCATGCTTTTGGGTAAGTTCATATTCTCGTTTGTTGTTGGGTGCTGGTGTCTTTGCTGTCTTTGTTTTGCTATGTTGCATTTCTAGGTGTTTGCATCTGTTTTTGCTTGTGCTGGTCGCGTTTTTTGCTTCTGCCTGCTTGTGCTTTGCTTTGGCTGTGGCCTTAATAAAATCTGCAGTTGAAAAAAATAAAATTCAAAGCATCTGTCGAGAAAGATGTGTATGCGCTGATGCTTAAAAAATGAGTATGGTGTCAAAACTTATGTCCGGGAATTATATCATAATTATCGAGAATTATATCATCGTATTCGAGGCTTATTTAGTAATTATCAAGACTTATTTTAGAATATTCGAGACTTAACATGTATATAATCGTTGAGGCTTACTGGTGTGCATATTTCTGGAAATAGTTGCTTCATTGGTGACTGATTGTGTGCTGTGTAGTTATGCTTGTATGTTTTGGGACTTATATCATACTTTTCGAGACTTATTAAGGTATAATCGGGACTTATTTAAGTATGATCGAAACTTATTCATCTGTATTCGAGACTTAATTGTTTCTGATCGAGACTTACTGGTGTTGTAATGTTCTAGAATGATTTGCTATATTGGAGACTTATTGTGTGATGTGTAGTTATGATTGTATGTTTTGTTTGCAGATGGTGAATCTAAAGAGGCTACTGCAAATTCCTGAGTCGGATTGGAATATTGGCGAGAGGGAAAAACGATGGCGGCTGTCGTCCGTGGAACGAGGTTGATAAGGTATGTTATGATACAAATGGAATTCATTTATTCTTAAATGGAAATTGGAAAAAGGTATTCATTTATTCTTTTTACACTTTATAGTTGATATTATTATTCATCCTCTTTCGTTTATATTGGATCCAGCTATTGATTCCGGTGAACGTTGGAAGCAGTCATTGGTTAATGGCTAAAGTGGAACTAACACTACGATCCATCCATCTATATGATCCAGTGGGGCAGCCAGTTGAGTACCAAGTCCGTCTTCAACAACTTGCTTGTTTACGGTGGTTTCTGCCTTCAATGCTTAATCAAATTTGTTTTTACAAAAAGAAATGGAAGGGCACAACTATGACTTCGAACCCATTTCATATGGTGACATAACATTCCCCAACTATGGCTCGGAATGATGTATGAATGTATTTATCATGTTCATTAACAACGGATGGATTTTTTGGTTACGGACGAATGTATGAATTATGTTGATTACACTTTTGAATGGTTATGTTGGATGGAATTGACATAGTCATCTATAGAACGACTGTGCTTATAATGAATATTTTTGAATGAATGGAATTGAATGGTCCATTTTCAATGGAAAGGGATTTTTTTTTTTTTTGTATGGATGGTTTTGTTGTCAGTAAGTCTCAAATTTATTATATTCGGGATTTGATATCCAAAAGTCGAGACTTATTCGGAATATTCGAGACTTATTATAAATATTTTGAGACTTAATAGGTACTTTCGAGACTTATTATAATATATTCGGGACTTATTTGGTAATTTCAAGATAAACTGGGTACAAATGACATTCTGTATTACAAACCTTTACACCTACAATAATGAATTTTATAATGCAACATAACACCTACTAACCATCCACAAGCAAATTACAAACCAAGAAATGTCATTTAGCTTTTACAAATAATAAAGAAATGTTGATACATATCATCTAGAAAGTACGATTAATGATAATGGAAGCATTACAGTCATCCAGAAAGTGAGATAAAGTAAAATAAATTCATTACAGTCATCCAAGGATTTCATCCTTTTTTGGGCAAGTTTTTTTGTTGTGCCCGATTTCATGGCACAAACTACATTTCCGACGGTATGCATCTGGAATGGTACTGCTGTAACTGGGGCCCAGATTCGTACACCGCCGTGAATTGTGACCTTGTGTTCCACATTTTTTACATTTTTGTTTACTAAGCCTCTCGGAGACGGAGGCAAATCGAGTTCTTCGGGGCCGACCAGATTGTGTATGGATATCGGGCGTTAACACGAGCCGATCTCTAATGTCTTCTGGAACTACCCAAGTATTTGGATGACCCACTGGCATGATCAGTATAGAATATGCATCGGCAAGGACTTCCTTTTTGTAGTAATCCGCACATAAGGAAGTGTAATCCAAGTTTCGCTCCCTGTGAATTTAACAACAAATAACATTCACCGTAATTGCAATCATAGAATAATTGTTATTGAAGAGCAGAACAAAAAAATAAAAATAAATAAATATATACCTAGCAGCTACAAGTGCATGAGCACAAGGTAGTTGATCAAGATCGAAAACCTTGCATGTGCATGTCTTTTCCAACAAGTTAACTGTCCACTGGTCTCCTCGTAGCTTCATTAGAAATATGTTCCAATCTACATGAGTCGCGGTCATATGATTACATTCAGCTATTCGCTCCGTAATCTCCTCATGTGCAGCGTCGGTGAGTTGAGAACGCATGTTTAACACGTTTTGGTGACGATTATAAAACCATTTCTAGAGCATGTTCCTAATGAACTCCGTCAATGTCATCACTGGTAATTTACGAGCAAATCTTAAGCATGAATTAAGACATTTAGCAACATTGTGCTCTCAATGCATGAATGCCTACTAACCCTTTTAAATCCTTCTTCCTTGGGAAAAATTGTCCCTTGTAAATCAGACTGTTAGGTGTTCTTGGACCCATGGTGCTCATGTCGCCAAACGAAAATGACTCTGATCCAGGAATAACCCACGTTGTTGTATTTTTCGAACTAGAAATGAACTCTCCTTCCACACATCTTCCTGATGTATGATGTTGTTCAGGACCATCACCAATGTCAAAACGGTCATCTAAGAGCTGTTCCAACTCACAATCAACACGAGGTATGGTATGAGGTGCATCACGGTCAACTGCCTCGTACGAATCATGGACAACATTATTAGATTGCAGTGTTTCTATGGGATTTTGATTCATTTCAATGTCATCACCTATGACATGTTCCTCGCATCTTCTTTCAACAAGTGTAACACACACTTTCGGAATTACCTTCTCTTCCCCTAGTAGAAACTGAACGTCATCATCATCCACTATCATAGTGCGACATGTACTGTCTGGACCAACGGATATTGATTGTATGTCAATTTCATACCTGTTCGGATCATATTTCACAATGGCCTTTACAATCCCCAACAGTTCTTCATATGTCAAATTCTTCCGGACATATACACCTTTATTAACGGTGCCGACATACCTCTGGCTTCCATCAGGTAGTTCATTCCATCGTCCATTATATGATATCAATATTCTAACACGATCCATCATTCTGGAAAAAAAATAACACTATCAAAAAACCATATGAAAACTAGTCAAAAAATTACTGTCAAACTAATTCATCCCAGTAAATCTTGAATTTTTCCATTTAAATCTCAAAATAGATAAAAATAAGTCTCGAAAAAGGTATAAATAAGTCTCGATAATATATAAATAAGTCTCGATAATATGTACATAGGTATCCAACATTATATAAGTCTCAATTATAGAATAAAAATATGTCCCGAAAATAACAACGTTAAGTCTCGAAAGAATCAAATAAGTCTCGAAAAACAGACACTGTTCTAGCAAATTAGATCGAAATGGAGAATTAGCTTCAGTTCAGCATAAACATCTAACAAATTGAAAGTGCAAGTTTCCAAACCAGAACTAAAAAAAATATCATTCACGAGTTAATCCCATACTTTATAGAGGAAATGTACCTTATCAACTCTTCCAATAATCCAAAAAAAAAATGTACCTTACCAACCAGAACTAAAAAAAAAATGTCATTCTCGATAATACCTTATTGTTGTTTAAGTTTGAGACGTTTTTGATAGAATGATGGATTGATGGTTTTGGATTTGTTGCCGATGAATTGGGGTTTGTGTATGTAGTATTTTTGGGTTTAGTTAAGGCGTTTGATGAAATGCCACATCAAGCTCTTAAGAGGGGCAGTATTGTTGTAGTTAAGGTATTTAGTTTTGTTGGGTGCACACATCGTCCTCACTATCACATGAATAACTGGAAGAAATGCACTCTGGTGAATAGTGTTGTATGGTTTGTTTTCACATTTATTGTGTTGTATGGTTTGGTGGGGAAAATGTTTAGGGAATTTGTATGTGATTTTGTGAGGGTTGATGGTGTATGTATATTTGTTTGTGTTGATCGCTGCTGAACTAAAAGAGGTTTTGCTATTGTTGTTGGTTGATGGTGTATGTATATTTGTTTGTGTTGGTTGGTTGAACCAAAACAGGCCCCTGCTATTGATTTATATCTCTTTTGCTTTTGTTATTGCCTGTTGTTATTGATTGTGGAAATTGGAAACATAAGATGAGCTAAGCCCGGGAGGAATGTTGTAGGCCTGGGAACCATTCCTAGGCCTAAAAGAATTATTCCTAGGCACTGACCTGAATTGAATGACAGTAATTGTTATACTGTTATTGACTAATTTTTTTTTTTCAGGATCTAAGGATACCATGTCTTGGGTGTTCGTTCAGTGCAGTGAGCATTGGAAGGGTAACGCATTGGCTGGTCCTATTTCATTTTTAATACGTCTAACTAAAAAAGACAAGGGAGCGTACGATGAATTGGTGGAAACGATATATCAGCGGATAGGGGTTAGTAGAGACCAAATTCAGTTGAAGCTAACTTCGCATGTGGAAACAGGGGTTGATAAAGTTACATTGTCTGTTATGAGTGACGACGATGTAGAGTTTGTGATTATGCATAAGGAAAAAGGTTGGGCCACAATTGATGTTGAATTTGTCAACAAATATGAATTTCGACCTCCACCAAATCAAATCCAATCCAATCAGAATGTACGGTCTCTCCTGTTAAACCCACCGATATTCCACGGTCTCCGGGGGGTACTCCTAACTATAAATCAGTTAGTGGCAGCAATAATCTAGTTGCTTCACCCTGATTTACGTCAGCAAGAAATGAACAAGTGACGCCAGCATCTACTACCAAGCATGTAGTTATGGATAGTTCTGAAAGCATAGATAGTTCTAGAAGGTCTGATAGTTCTAAAATCAGTGATACAGAAGATGAGAGTGGTGGTGATGATGATGGTGGGCTAGCGGCAACAGTTCTTGTAACAGAAGAACAAGGGGTGAGTGGAACACCCAACAGTTCTTCACCGTCCTTGAACACACGGTGGACAGTATCAGGTTCAGATCTTTACTCAATACCAGCCGTTCGCTTAGTGGATGTGTTTCAAAATCTAGGGGACCAAGGTCCATTATACAAAGGACAGATGTTCAAGGACAAGCCCACATTAAAGAGCGTTGTAGGGTCGTATGCATTTGGAGAAAGGTTTGAGCACAGGATTTCACGATCTTCCAATACACGATTCACTGCGCAATGTAGTTAGAGAAGTTGTGGATGGGTTCTTCGGGCATGGAAGTCAAATATAGGGACTTATTGGCATGTGAAGGCGTTTGTTAATGAGTACACATGTGACAGAAATGACAACTACAACGTTGAATTCAAACGTGTAAGTGCTGCCGTAATAGAGGATTTGTATGCAAGTAAATATCGTGATCCCGGGCGCATAATCCGTCCTAAAGATATAGTTTTTGAGATGAGGGAGCAGCATGGCATACACCTCTCGTACAACAAAGCCTACAGGTTGAAGGAACACGCTTTGAGTCAGGTATTCGGTGATCCGTGGGAATCCTTTCAGAGGTTGCCGTCTTATTTTTATGTTTTGGAACAAGCGAACCCCGGGACTATGACAAAGATCAAGACCGACTCGAGAAACCGGTTAAAATATACATTCATGGCAATTGGAGCTTCTATAGAGGGGTTCAATTTTGTTATTAGGCCGGTTATCTGCATCGATGTTATCCACTTGAAGGCTAGTACTAGGGGTGTTTTGTTAGTTGTGGTGTGCAAAGACGGAAACGGGATGATATACCATTTGGCATTTGGGTTTGCAAACTCTGAATGCATAAAGTCTTGGACTTGGTTTTTGAAGAAACTCTGTAAAGGGATCCAAAATCCGGACCGTGTGATGTTAGTATCGGATCGGCACAATGGTATATTCAATGCAATGGAAGCCATATTCCTAAGCACATGGGATTTGTGCATACCACTTGGCACAAAATCTTAAAAGATTTTGCAAGTAGAGGGATGATGTGATGTGGCTTTACTACTATGCTGCGTATGCATACCGTATCGAGGACTTTGACCATTTCATGGGTGAGTTGAAAGAAACCTGTCCTAAGGTTTACGATGAGCTCCTGACCGTTGGGGTAAAGAAGTTTTCACGTGTACATAGCCGTAGAAAAATGACTTTTTTTATGACCACCAACATTGCCGAGTCAATGAATTCTTGTCTAGTTGCGGTCCGAAAATTGCCTATCACAACAATAGCGGAATGTATCAGAGATTTGTTCCAAAGGTGGTTCTACGATCGTCGAACAAATGCACGTGAAATGTCTACATACTTGACAACGTTTGCAGACGAACACATCAAAGCTTTGACAGATACAGCGAATAAGTTTGAGATTCACCCCATTCACCATAAAACATTTAAGGTAGACGACAAATGGATTCCTAGAATCATCGACCTTGAAAACAGTTCTTACTCATGCCATCAATGAGATTTAGATGAGTTGCCGTGTTCTTATGCAATGACGGTTGCTAGGTATGCTTCCCGGTCTTTTAAGTATGTACATTTATCTGTTATGGTTTATTTTACAAGCTTTAATTTGTGTTTGTTGGTGTGTTATGGCCTAGGTTCAAAGGTATGTCAATCAACTCAATGGCTTCTGACTGTTACAAAACAGGATATCTTAAACATGCTTATGAAATGGTTGTGAACCCTGTTCCAGATCCCAAATCTTAGGACATTCCTGATGTAATTCGGAACCGTATTGTATTGCCATGGAAGAAAAAAAAAGCTGCCAGGAAGACCAAAGAAGTTGAGGATACCGTTCTCTGGGGAGAAAAGAAAGTTACAATCTTGTTCGAAGTGTGGAATAAAAGGACACAATAAATCAGTTTGTCCAGAACCATCATCTAGCACAAGCAAACCAGCCAAAAACCTCGATCATGTGGCATATGTAAGAAAGAAGGTCACAACAGACTAAAGTGCATGGACAAGCCACTTGAACCTACCTTGACTGACACGAATGAAGAGAATGCCGCTGGGCCTGCAGTCTAAGTGTCTTGGCTGTGACCTACAGCTGTGAACATTGGATTTTATGTTTGTGTTGATGGCTGCTGAACCAAAATAGCTATTGGGCTGTTGATATTGCTGTTGTTATTGGCTGGGGCTACTGTTATCGATCTTGAAAACAGAAGATGCGTTAAGCCCGGGAGTAATGTTTTAGGCCTAGGAACGATTCCTAGGCCCAAACTAATTTGTTCCTAGGCCTGTAAATTCTTTCCCAATCTCAGTTGTCTGTCGTTGCCACTTCATCAGTCTTCATCTGTATTGGTGTTAAAAAGAAGGAACTAAGCCTAGGAACTGTAAGGCCTATGAATAACTCCTAGTCCCATGGTGTATTTAATTTCGATTTAAATATATTTTTTTAAAAATATATTTTTTTTATCCGATTGCATAGGATGTTTTTTAAAAGCGATGTGCACCCATCCGAATCAATTTAGGAAGTGTAAATGTAACATGGGAGATCGATTCAAGCAACGAGATCAACTTACAAGTTTGTGAATGAACTCTTAGGCACTTAGGGGTTTATATTTGAAAGGGTTGTTTACTAAATGTTGTGTAATGGGTAGCGACATACTTGTTCGACCGTCTGATGATCTCGAAACTTCACGTACATATTTCCATTTATACCCCTTCATCGTTGGACCGTGCCAATCGTTGAGATTATTTCGTGTCCCCAATAATCTCGTCTTTCAAGGAAAACTCTCAGGCCTGGGAACGGTTCCTAGGCCCACGCTAAGTTGTTCCTAGGCCTGTAAATCCTTTCCCAGGCTGAGTTGTTTGTCATTGCCACGTCATCAGTCGTCATCGGTATTGGTGCTAAAGAGAAGGAACTAAGCCTAGGAACTGTAAGGCCTAGGAATCGGTACTTTAAGACTAGGAATAACTCCTAGGCCCATCGTGTATTTAATTTCGATTTAAATATATTTTTTAAAAAATTTCTTTTTTTTATCCGATTGCATAGGATGTTTTTTAAAAGCGGTGTGCACCCATCAGAATCGATTTAGGAAGTGTAAATGTAACACGGGAGATCGATTCAAGCAACGAGATCAACTTACAAGTTTGTGAAAGAACTCTTAGGCACGTATGGGTTTATATTTGAAAGGGCTGTTTACTAAGGGTGTGTTTGGCACGGACATGGGACAGGACAAGGTGGGACGGGACGGGACGGGACGGGACAGGACAGGACAGGACATGACATGTTGTTCTAAGCGGAATGAATCCTGCAATGAAGTCTACTTATGAAGAAAGCACAATCAAGTACAGCTACTTTGCGTGGAAATTGTTTTTTCTCAATGATTGCATCCGATGCACCATCAGATTCCAGTGTGGTGGATCGGATGCACCCAAGTTTTTCTCATTGTGTAGAGATTGGCATGACACATGGGAAACTTTTTTTTTGGATAAGTGTTTCACTGTTCGATTGAGGGGACAAGGGGGAGGAATTCTGGATATGATGTAGATTCTACAGAGATTCACAAGGATACATACTTTTTTATGATTATTTGGATAAGTGAAAGGCGGTTTCATTGATGGGACAAGATTAGAAGTGATGTATTAAAAATTATTTTTTTAAGTGAGAAGGTCGGACCGTCCTGAGTCTTATATAAACTGTGTTGTGGTGCTTGTTGCAGACAAATTAATAAGTTCTCAAAAAATAACTTCTTCCTCTACTCTCTTTTTTATTCTTGTAACTTTTTTTTTTTTTTTGGTTTCTTGTACTTGTTAGTTCTTTTTGAAAATCAAATTTCCAGACTTCAAATTGCTTGTTGCAGGTAATTCGGTGGCCGTCTACAGCCAGTCAATAAATGTTTTTATTTTTTTTCCTATGTTGTTTTCACTCGAGGTTAAATCAACTTTGTATATTCCAAGATTCATAAACCATGGAAAGTTGAACTTTATTTATGAATCTTGGGAGATTAAAATCCTGTGTCAATATACCTAGAAAGTTTAAAAGTCCTTTGTTTAATTTCTAAGTGTCCTTTGATTATTTCAATGTGTCATCTGTAAAGCAATATATATAGCAAACAACATATTGTGTGTAATGTTTCAAGGCATGAAGTTGAATGACAGAAAAGAATGAGCCTTCAAAATATTTTCTTCTCTGTTTTGTTCTTAGTTCTGAAACAAAATATCAATATCAATCCAATTATTACAGTTTTGTGATATTGTTAACAATTTCCCTTGTTTCGGGGGTTACCAAGAGAGAAATCTCTAGCCAAATAACGAAGAACTCATCCGCACTAGTCGACTTGACCATGATTGTTCTATCCAACTATACTGAAATGTGTAGAGGAGGTGGTGGCGGTGGCGGTGACGGCGTCGTCTTGATAATCAGACAGATGAGCCTTCTCCATGGAAGCACTGAGAAGATGATTACATGCCTGGTAATAAAATATGTACTAAGTTAGCTGGCTGGGCTTCCAAACAGTGTCACTAATGATGAGACTGATTGAGACACGACCGAGACTCCATACACTGATGAATCATTGTCAGAGTGAGACTTGAGAGCACAAGCAGCCTTTGAACAGGCAGTTCATCATCTTCCCAAACTTGCCATCATCGTAATTGCATTTTGTGTAGTTTAATAGGTTTATATATGGAAATGTATAGATTTTGACTGACTTTTATGTCATGGAAGCACTAAGAAGATGATTTTATGTCACTATTGATATGTATATTATATGTTTTTGGATTTAAATATTTAATCATTCCACTGACCACCATTGATGTTGCTTGCTGTGCTGGAAGTTCCTTCCATATTAGAAATATGATTTTATTTGTAAAAAAAAAAAAAACATTAATACTGCGAATGAAATGTAAATATACACAAAAATGTTAAACCTACTTTAATATAAAGAATGAAATGTGAATCACTGTATCAGCATCGCAACAATTTCAAAGAAGACATTTAATGTTGCGTGTAAGCATGGTCACTTTTCATCGTGTAATTGCATTATAAATGATTCAACATGCAACTGGTCTATGATTACAAACTGAAAAGTAAGCATGGTTACACACTACAATTAATGTATCGTGTAAGGATGATAACTTTCCATCGTGTATTCTTTGTGATTGTATCATCTGAATCAAATTTTCAGCGTGTAATTATTGACATTGTTGCATGTTGAATCAAGTTTTCATCGTGTAATCTTAATGTTTAATGATTGAAAATGCAACAGTATGAATGATTACATGATGAGAGCTAACCATGCTTACACGATACATTTAATGTAAGCATGGTTACTTTTCATCGTGTAACAGTATGAATGATTGAACATGCAATTGGTCAATGAATACACGATTTAAAGTAACCATGATTACACGATACATTGAATGTATCGTGTAATCATGTTTAGAAAGTGGTGTGTAATCACTCATAATGTGACCATTTTACGAGTAATCAGAGTATTCACAGTTATCATGTAAATATATACCTGTTAGTTATGCCTGATAAACGACCACATCATATACCAAATTTACATCAATATGTAAATTACGTTTATGATAATAGCACTTTTGGAAATTACAATGTCTAGAATCCACAGAAATAAAATTACAACACTTAATGGAATGATAATAGGGATAGAGTGCTCTGTGCTGCTGGTTTGACCTTATGGGCATTCACACTGCTGTTTGTTGAATGATTGAACATGCAACAGTGTGAATGGTTACACGATGGAAATTAATCATTATTACATGCTACATATGAAGGATCGTGTAATGATGCTTAGTTTTCAGCGTGTAACCAATCACACTGTTGCTTTTTGAATGATTGAATATGCAACAGAGTCAAAGATATTATACAATGGCTCGTTCTATTATTGGCAGATATTGCCAGTCTAGATGTAGATTGTGCAGAGATTCGCATAGGAAACTATTTTTTTTGGATAAGTGTTTCACTGTTTGATTGAGGGGACATGAGGGAGGAAGACTGGATATGATGTAGATTCTACAGAGATTCGCATGTGAAACTTTTTTATTTAGATAAGTGAAAGGCTGTTTCATTGATGGGACAAGATTAGAAGTGATATATTAAAAATTATTTTTTTAAGTGAGAGGGTCGGACCGACCTGAGTCTTATATAGGAGAAAAACTTGCATGGGACGGTCTCATTGGTATATGGTATATATCACTGTATATATGGCATACATTCATTGGACGGTCCCATTGCCACGTCAATGAGACCGTCCCAATTAAGTTTTTCTCCTTATATAGACTGGGTTGTGGTATTTGTTGCAGACAAATTAAGAAGTTCTCAAAAAAACTTCTTCCTCTCCTCTCTTTTTTATTCTTGTAACATTTTTTTTTTTTTGTTTCTTGTACTTGTTAGTTTTTTTTGAAAATCAAATTTTCAGACTGCAAATTGCTTGTTGCAGGCAATTCTGTGCCGGTATACGAGCAGTCAATAAATGTTTTTTTTTTCCTGTATTGTTTCCCTTTTTTCGAGGGTTACCAGGAGAGAAATCTCTGGCCAACTAACGAAGAACTCATTCGCACTAGTAGACTTGACCCTGATTGTTCTGTCCAATTATACTGAGGTGGTAGCGGTGACGGCGTCGATGTCATTATCGGAGAGATCAGCCTTCTCCATGGAAGCACTGAGAAGATGATTATATGCCCGGAAATATAAACTATATTACTAGGTTAGCTGGCTGAGCAACAAACATTCTCACTCAACCATGGAATCATATTTTAATCAATATATTGCTCAACCAGAGTGAGAGTTGAGGGCACAAACAGCCTTCAAACATAGTTCATCATCTTCTCCAAGTGAAAGAATGACGTCTAATTCATACTCCCAGTTTTTATCAACTTGTTGCCGTTCATCATCTTGCCATGCTGAATTGCCATCATCTTGATTATATGCCTTAAAACTACTAGGTTTACATACGGAGATGTATAGATTTTACGTACTTTGATGTAATGGAAGCACTGAAAAGATGATATTATGTCCCTACTATTGGTATATACATGAAAAGTTTTTGGATTTAATCATTCCTTCGATGTTAGAAATATTGATTACTTATTAGCTAGTTTGCTTGCTGTGCTAGAAGTTTTTTTCATAAAAAATATATAAATAATCAAATGTGAATCGTGAATCAGCCATGCAACACTCTCAATGAAAAGTAAACATGATTACACTACATTTAATGTATCCTGTAAGGATGGTTTGTTTCCATCGTGTAATCATTAATTTTTTTTTAGTTACATGCAACAGTGTGATACACGATGAAAAGTAACCATGATTACACGAAACATTAAATGTAGCCTGTAATCATGGTTACTTTTTATCGTGTAATTGCATTATGAATGATTCGACATGCAACTGGTCAATGATTACACGCCAATTTGTAAGAAAGATTACACGCACCCTTTATTTTATCGTGTAATCATGTTTTCAAAGTGACATGAAATCATTCATACTGTGATCATTTTACTTGTAATCATGGTTACTTTTCATCGTGTAGTTGCCTATATATGTTTCCACTATGCTTCTCATTGTGTGAATTGTGTTATTCACTAACCATTATGGTGAGTGAATTGAGAGAAGGTATAATTGTTATACCTTCCCTCAGCTCACTCATCTTATCGTCTTGTTAATGTATAACAAAATTCATTCAAATGTCTGAGATAACAACTTGTTAGTGAATGGTGGTTCTAACTTAACGGAAAATGTATACAAGTCTCGGATGGAAGTCTCAAACAGTGTTACAAAAGTCTCGGTGCCTTTTAAACATAACTTATTAAAACAGTGACATTCTTGTAAACCCATCTTAAAAAGGTGCCATTTATTTTTTGACTTTGGACATTGAACATGCAACTAGTCAATGATTACACGCTGATAAGTAATCATGGTTACACGCTACAGTTAATGTATCGTGTAAGGAAGATTATTTTCCATCGTGTAATCTTTGTCAGTTTCATCTGAATCAAGTTTTCAGCGTGTAATTATAGACATTGTTACATGTTGAATCAAATTAACAATGAGTTTATATATATATATATGCATTTAATGTGAATGAGTCTCTTATTACAGTCAAGATCATTTTCAATATTGATTTTTCATAGTTATTGGATAAATAGGATCAAGTAACAAAAATGGAGACCGGGACCATTGTTGATGACTACAAGTCAACTAAGCCTGGGAAGAAATCTCCTAGGCCTAGAAGAGTAGTTCTTAGGCCTAACATAATTTTTCACGGCACAAAATACATCATAAACATTCCCATTTGAAGTGCACAAAACATTCCCACCAAATTTGAAGTGCACATAACATTCTCAGCCTAAATACATGATTCCCAAGCTGTACAAGTCTATAGGGAATTACGGATTTGACCATTGGTGAAAATGTCAATTGCAATGGCCTTACGAATGTTTTTGATATTCTTTTGTCCAAAAATTGATTTCCATGGAGTTGGTACTCCAACCATAATCAACTCATCATACTTCATTAAAAAGGCACTACAACTACTTCTGTTAAATGATAGGATATGTCAAACATAAATATCTTAAGGAAAGTAAATAGATATGTCAAACATACCCATCATCTTGTTGTGGAATGAGAACACTGTGCATGCTTTCAGCTGTGAATGGGGTGGCATGAGGATCGATCTTCATTTGTTGGTAGTAACCGGCATGCTTCAACACAGATGGCAATAGGTAAAGCAGGCCACGAATGTCATTTAGCCGATTACTAAGTCCGCTCTTCCGTTCATTCAATGAGTCAAATAATTTAACTTTTCTTTCCTTGAGAAGTACATGGCATAACACCCAATGCCCGTGAACATGGCACAGAATGAGCACCTATATATACAATAGATAAAAATTATTTAAGGAAATAGATAATGACATCGCAACGTCATTTCCAACAACTTACTGAATCCAATTGCCACCAAGGTTGAGGGTATAGAAGTTCATGCCCTGTAATATGTCTAAGGACGTATGTACTGGGTTGGTAATCTAAAGGAACAAATTCGGGGTACTCTTCCCAGACATTGACTGCTTCCGGAGAAGCATCGCTGGTCTTCTTGACCCTTTTTTTACGATCTTTTTTCTGTTGAGGAGAAGTAGTTTCTTTTGGCTTACTTCTTTCCTGGTCATCCTTCAGAGACTTTGCTTTCTCCCTCAAGCTATCCAGCGATTTCATTTCAGTTTCCCACTTACTGTTTATGCTTGTCTGTCATCAAAAAATACATTCATTGAGATAATTCCTAGACTTCATTGCAACCAGTCCTAGACTTCAAAACTACATGCATTATAACACATTTTCATATACCATATCATATAACTAGGGTGATACTTATGAAGAAAGATGTGTTGACCAATCCAATATTTTGCACGTATCTAAGCTCACTGCTCGATCGCCTCCTCCATAAGATATCAAAGTAACTATGAATGTGATGTGTAAATGCAGTGATGTACGTTACAAAATAAGTAGCATAAAGCCTTAATAATTAGGAAGAAATAGATAGTTAATTATGTTACCATATCTGATATCCACTTGTCGACATTGACCAGCTCTTGAAAAAGTTGACGCGTCATGGGAAGGATTTGACCCGTATAAAAACTATTAAAAAATGAATAAATTACATTAGGACAGATATTCAAAAATGAATACATTGAAAATCATGGCAATATAACAGAGTACAGGAATGGAATATTACCTAACTTGGTCGTCGTTCTTCAGGAAAGACGTGAACTCAACTAAGTCTATATCTTCCTCATTTGACTTTAATTTCTTTGTCTTCTTGGGCATCGGATCTGTGTATAGACTTTCGAGATACCTTACCCGCTTTCAAGCCCTCTGTTTGTCGATGTCTCTGTATTAAACATGCAGGTCGGCCTCAGTAAGTGCTACCACACTACTGGGGAAGTTTTGGGCAATAAAACACATGAACGGGGATAGATGTTCTTCCAAGTCAATGATAGATTTTTCCCCCGAGTCCTACATAAAATTAAATATGTAGTAGGTAAAGTAAAAACCATTGATATACTCATATACATGACAATAACAGTATTATATAATTGTTCCCAAGCCTAAGGGAATTGTTCCCAGGTATGGAAGAATTGTTCCCAGGCCTGAAAAATTATTTCCAGGCCTGAAAAATTATTCCCAGACCAAACAGAATTATTCCCAGGCCTCAACCATATACATAACATAAACACTATATGTTATAGATATACATGACAAAATCATACCTCGACTATCCCATCACCCTCGATTGCAATAGACCCAACAACCTTAACACCTTGAACAACAGCCTCATCTTCCTCACCACCCTTACCACGCTTAACACCCTCACCAAGAGAATCTTGCTCACCACCAATAACACTCTGATTTCCAGCCTTACGAACAAAAGCATCATCTTCCTGACCAGCCTTACGAACAAAAGCAACATCTTACTGCTCACCCACTTCTTTAACATCCTCATCAACATCTTGCTAGTCACCATGTTCTTCAACATCCTCCTCAATAGCAGCCTTATCACCAGCATCCTCCTCACCAACATCCCTATCACCAGCAGCCTTACCACCAACATCCTCCTCAACAACAGCCTTATCACCAACAGCCTCATCATCTTGGTCAGCACCTTTCAAAACATCAACATCAATAAATTAGTGGAATTTATTAAGGACTAAACTATTATATATAAATAATAATATAATTTTCAACAACTTTATATCTAACCTTCGTCTCCTTCCTAATCTTTACAAATTCATTTCTACATAAGGCAATGATACGTTTCTCACTATCAAACATAGCAGCATATAGTTCTGGGATTATGGAAGGCACCTAAATTTTGCAATAATTAATACAATGCATACAAGAATAACATACTAAAAGTCTAAAACCAAATAGTATAAATGCAATCATACCTTAGAATTTTCATCGGAGAACAGACGCTTCTTAGAAGGGGGGAATATTCGTTACAAAATGTGTTTCTATTTCTCCCCACAGAGCCTCCTATCTCCTTCAGAACAGAAGCGCATATCCCATCACTGTCATTGCCTGTCTGATAATCATCAACTCCATCATCATAACCAAGATCTTCTTCCTGTTCACTTAGATGTATTGGCAGAGCCAATTTCTCCCTCTTCTTTTCAACTAATGGCTCACAAACGTATTTCAGGTTCAATGACTTGAAGTAATTTGTACCATTTTCATAAGTTTCAACTTCCCAAGGAAATCAAGCCATCTACATATCAGGAACAAACAATTGTTAGCGAATTTCTACAAATAATTAACTAAAAATAAAGGTATGTCATTAAGTACACACCGATGAATTGAATTTTGATTCAATATCTGAAATCCTTGCACTAAATTCTCATCTAGTGAACAGTGGATACCTTGTACCAATTCGCTTTCCAACGTGATCATCAAAACGAATTATCATCTCTATGGCCCATACCTATACAATTTAAACTAACTACTATGAATCAATGTTTTTCAATCCAACAAAGTATGAAACGAGAAACACTAAAAAAAAGTTTGATAACATGCAAATTTTTTCTAAAACTTACCTGAAGTACTAGAGGGAACCCGGACAAATTGTATGTATAATATTTTGATTTCTTTTCCTTCTTCTCTTCCTTACCCCGCGGCTTCACTTTCCCTTTCCCTTTCCCTTTCCCTTTCCCTTTCCCTTTCCCTTTCACTTTCACTTCTTCTTCTTCTAATAACTTCTTCTTCCTCTTCTTGTTCTTTTTATTCTTATTTTCTTCTTCTTCTTCTACTAACTTCTTCTTCTTCTTCTTCTTCTACTTCTTCTTCTTCTACTACTAACTTCTTCTTCCTCTTCTTGTTCTTTTTCTTCTTATCTTCTTCTTCTTCTTCTTCTAAGTCTTCTGTATTCTTATTCTTCTGCAGCTTCCCATTCTTACCTCCCTTCTTTGCTTCACCTCTCAGTTGGGATAGCCGTCTGTGAAGTACACCTTTCAAAAAATATAGTGTAAACCTGAATATGTAAGAACCCCATGGAAAATTTTTGAATTCTTCTTCGTTTTCAACTAATGAAAACAGCTACCCCGATATGGCTGTGGTCCGTCCGTCATCTGTGCCAAAGAATTGGCTCACTATATATATATACTCAACATCTTATACGCATCTTCACTCTGTTCGGACGTCATTTTCCTCAAAGTGGCATACAATAGCTCCGCAGTCGGCCTTTTTCCTTTGAAAATTCTTCTAAGCATTGAATCCTCTCGTACTTCATTATTATTAGCAAAACCTTCGGGCAACTATCCCATATTCAAACCGCTGCATACACAAAATTCTTCTTGGCCGAAATGGGCTTTCGACTTCCCCAACCCAAACCACATCTCATCTTCTCTTTGTCCTTCGGGGTGAATGATCTCTCTTTTCAAAATATTATGGATAAGCTGCTTGTAAAGTGTCAACGGCTCTTTTAAATCCAAATATTTACCGAATGGGCCCTACTTGAATTTTTCCACCAACCCAAATTTCTGTAGGACGGACTTCAACCGTGTAATCATCAACATTTGACTTTCACTGTTTACTCTCACGGGAACCTAATTCTCATGGTCTGGGAACCGCCACAAGTCTGCAATTGAATTTCAAGGCATCTAAACAATGAAAACAAAAAGAAAACATCAGTCACAGGCTTATGAAAATATGTCCTAGGCTCAAAATTATGCATGTATCATCAGTCTCAGACTCAACATCAATACTAGGCTTATGAAAATCATTCAAATAATACACATTCAACATCAGTCTTAAGCTCAAAATAATACATACATGCATCATCCATCCATCAGCCACAAGCTTATGAAAATCACTCATAGGCTCAACATATACATTCACCATTAAACCTCGGCTCTCTCCGTGCAAAATAAGTCATTTTCAGTCCCAGGCTTATGAAAATATGTCCTAGGCTCACAATTATGCATGTATCATCAGTGCCAAGCTCAACATCAGTACTAGGCTTATGAAAATCATTCAAATAATACACATTCAACATCAGTCTTAGGCTCAAAATAATACATACATGCATCATCCATCCATCACCCCTAGGCTTATGAAAATCACTTATAGGCTCAACATATATGTAAGTGCCTCACTTTTGATTGGCTTATTTCATGACACACCACATTGGGATTGGTATGTAATGGGTAGCTTAGGATATTGTGTTTGACAAGCTTCCGGACTTCCCAAGGTGACTTCAAGAGCTTCTAAAGGTATATCACTTGACCTTGATTCTTGAAGAGAATAGGTGCACACACACACTTGCATGCATTGTTATATATCTTGTATGTGTTACCTTGCATTTGTGTTTCATTGATTAGTGCATCTATGTCTTTTAGTACACACACTCTTTCATTGCATTTATATGATTGCATTTGTGTGTATCGTAATTGTGTGCCTATTGGGTTTTTCATCACACTTATGCATTTTCATATTGCATATCTTTTGTGTGTCACATGCTTGGTGATTATTCATGATGTTATCCTTTCCCATGCATGTTTATTTGATTGCATCTTATTCATTGCAATGCCATGTCATTCTAAGCTTTAGGGTGCAAAGCCAAGGGGGCTTTTTGCGCCCTTATTCGGCGGTCAGTGACCGCAGAATAAGGCCACCGTTTTTGGACCAGTGATTCTGGTCCCTTTTCGGCGCCCTTGGTTCGGCGTTAAGGGGCCGCAAAACAAGGCGCAGAAAGGGACCAGAAACTCTGTTTTTCAGGTCTCATTTCGACGCCCTTGTTCGGCGGCCAAGGGCGCATAATCCAAAGTCTCGCGCGACTGTTGGTATTCGGCGCCCTCTTTCTGCGGACACCGGCCGCAGAATCAAGGGCGCAGATCTGCCTTTTTCTGATCCTTTTCCAAAACGATGTCATTTCATTTTTGGACTATATATACATTCTCTTCTTCCTTGCTCGTGTCAAGGAGCCAAAAATTAGATCCAAGAGAGAGAAAGTAAACCCTAGAGAGAGAAAGCTTCAAGCTTGCTCCTTTAACTCTCCAAACCCAAACCCATGTGCATCTAACATGTTTCATGCATCATCCTTCCATGGGTCTTCATCATTCTTGACTTGGTAAGTAGAACAAAAACCACATCTTCATTTATTGTTCTATCTTAGTCAAGACATGTCTTTAATTGCTTAGTTTAGCAAATCTTCACTCTTATTGCATATTTAGTGAAGTTATGACATGATTGGGTTTGTATTTTGGTAGCTTAATTGATTAGGTCATTCTTGCCTAAAAAGCTATGTCATAAACATTCTTGTATGATTTATGGATGACTAGGTTGATAGATTGTCTTTTAATCAACTAGTTAAACTTTTGAATGTTTATGTGTTGTTTGATAGCTAGGATTGTTTTGTGATTGATAACATCTAGCTAAGTCTATATGATTTTCATTTAGACATTGATGAGTAGGACTTATTGATTGCATTTGTTAATTGCATTTATTGTCCTTGCCATGTTTGTTGACAACTCTTGTTGATTGGCATTTTGATTGACTATTCATTGATTGCATTTGTTAATTGCATTTAGAGTCTATGCCATGTTCATTGACAACTTATGTTGATTGGCATTTTGTTTGATTAATTGCACTTGTTAATTGCATTTAGTATCATTGCCATGTTTTTGACAACTTAAGTTGATTGGCATTTTGTTTGGTTAATTGCATTAGTTGATTGCATGCTATTAGGCCTTGCCTTTATTAATTGACAACTTGTGTTGATTGGCCTTGATTGATTAACAACTTATTGATTGCATTTGATTATTGCATATCTATTGTCATTGCCATGCTTTTTGACAACTTAGGCTGAGTTGGCTTTATTTGTTGACAATTAGGTTGCTAGTGTCTCTCAGCACCTAATTGAGTCTTCATGCACATTCATGTAGACTTTGTTGATAACTAGGATGTTCACTTGCATTATAACATCTAGTTAAGCATATAGTGTTTAGTCTAGCACTCATTGCATTTGTGCATTATTGTGATACACTTAGACTTTTTTATTCTCTTCTTGAGTCAAAGTCTTGTGACTTCTTGGTGAAGTTTCACAAGCAAGGAAAGTCTTGTGGCTACCCGTGTGTAGTGCTCAAGCAATTGGTCGAGTGCCACTGTAAAAGGCCCGTTGGGTAGATTAGGGGTTGCTGACGCCAAGAGTAGTGTATCAGGGGATATCACTAGGGATTGAACCAAGAGTGGCGAGTGGTAGTGTCCATAGCCTGAGGTTATCTAGGGTGAGAGTCCGAGAATCACTTGAGGGTGTAGATTCCTTTTCATATAGTGGATTTCGTTGACCGTGTGTGGCGCACATATCAGCCCGTGGTTTTTCCCTGTGTGGGTTTCCACGTAAAAATCAAGTGTTCTTTAATTTCCGCATTTTATACTTGATTTTATTATATGTGTGTTTTGGGTTAATTGTGATTAATTTTAACTAATCGAAAAGTTGGTAATAATCGATTAACAACCCATTCACCCCCCCTCTAGGTTGTTTAGACACGCACGCGAGCTTATATTTGTATTTTCAATATACATTCACCATTAAACCTAGGCTCTCTCCATGCAAGATAAGTCATTTTCAGTCCCAGGCTTATGAAAATATGTCCTAGGCTCACAATTATGCATGTATCATCAGTCCCAGGCTCAACACCAGTACTAGGTTTATGAAAATCATTCAAATAATACACATTCAACATCAATCTTAGGCTCAAAATAATGCATATATGCATCATCCATCCATCACCCCTAGGCTTATGAAAATCACTCATAGGCTCAACATATACATTCACCATTAAACCTAGGCTCTCTCCGTGCAAGATAAGTCATTTTCAGTCCCAGGATTATGAAAATATGTCCTATGCTCACAATTATGCATGTATCATCAGTCCCAGGCTCAACATCAGTACTAGGATTATGAAAATCATTCAAATAATACACATTCAACATCAGTCTTAGGCTCAAAATAATACATACATGCATCATCCATCCATCACCCCTAGGCTTATGAAAATCACTCATAGGCTCAACATATACATTCACCATTAAACCTAGGCTCTCTCTGTGCAAGATAAGTCATTTTCAGTCCCAGGCTTATGAAAATATGTCCTAGGCTCACAATTATGCATGTATCATCAGTCCCAGGCTCAACATCAGTACTAGGATTATGAAAATCATTCAAATAATACACATTCAACATCAGTCTTAGGCTCAAAATAATACATACATGCATCATCCATCCATCTATCACCCCTAGGCTTATGAAAATCACTCATAGGCTCAACATATACATTCGCCATTAAACCTAGGCTCTCTCCATGCAAAATAAGTCATTTTCAGTCCCATACTTATGAAAATATGTCATAGGCTCAAAATTATGCATGTATCATCACTCCTAGACTCAACATCAGTACTAGGCTCATGAAAATCATTCAAATAATACACATTCAACATCAGTCTTAAGCTCAAAATAATACATACATCATCCATCCATCGGCCCTAGGCTTATGACAATCATTCATAGGTTCAACATATGTATTTACCATTACATGCAACATCAGTCATTTACTCTACAAACATATTTCTCTTCTTTCTTCCTTCCCTCCCACTATAAATTTCCAGTGTAGTGTTCACAGCACAAATTACCATAAAAACACACAACCTCCAAATACACATACAAACAAGTCAAAAACACAAATTACCATCCCAAAACACAAACAAGAACAAACTCCAATAAAAACACAAATTTGAACAAATTAGTACCTTGGAAATTGGTTTGCGTTTTGTCTAGGGTTTGGGTGCTTCATTCAATGCCGATGGCGACGGCGACAGCGACGGCGACGGTGACGAGGACAATGACGACTAGGACAACGACGACCTCGTGCTTCTCCTTTCTCTCTCTATTTTTGGTTTGTTGTTGTTTGGGTTTGCGATTTCACACAGAGCAAAGTTTTGTCGTTTGGGCTTGTGCGTCACTGTATCTCTACGTCACAGCAACAGCAACGGCAACGTGGTTTGGGTTTCGGTTTGCGTAATCACAAAAAGCAGAGTTTGAATTTGTTTTCAATTGTGTTGTAAACTGTTAGTTTTGTGGGAAATCATAGGGCAATTTAGTCATTTTGTTGGGAATGCAAATAGGGAGGGTAATTTAGTAAATGTGATCAATTTTTATTTGTTCAAACATTTAACAAGGGTATTTAGGGAATTTCCATGTGAGGGCCTCTTAAGGGCATAGTGGTAAATAGGGTTGGCAATGCGGCTATATATGCAATTTTTTATCCAATGGGCTATTTCCTAGAAAGTGAATGTTGGGAAAGGCTATTTTCACTTATTTCCACTTCCGAAAACCCCCAAAATCTATTCCCTCTCTAAAGTGGATCTTTTACCTAAATCCCTAAAAATCATTCTCTCTCACAAAGTAAATCCCCAAATTGGTTCTAGGCTATTTCAATTTCCTCTCTTGGGTCTGGGTACCTTCGATCAACGGAAGAGAAGTAATTAAAAAAGAAAGATCTGGTTTCATGCCTATACGATCCGATCTCATGAGCTCCCGATGTTCCTCCGCTGGCGAATCCTCGGCGGTGCCGATGGGGATCCCCTCGTCGTCGTCTTCGGCGGACAAGTAGAAGGAGAAGGCTAGAGTTAGAAGAACTTCGCTGATACTGTGGCTCGCTCACCAAAACGACGTCACTACTGTCCGCAAACTTCTCGAAGAAGATCAGTCTCTGGTCCACGCTAGAGACTACGATAATCGGACTCCGCTTCATGTGGCCTCTCTCCATGGCTGGATCGATGTGGCAAAATGCTTGATCGAGTTTGGCGCTGATGTCAATGCCCAGGATCACTGGAAAAACACTGTAATTTTTCTTCCTATTATCTCTTTGACTTTTGGTAATTTCAACTTTTTTTAAAATTATAACTTGACCAAAACAAAATCACAAAATTTAGATTTCTAGTTCAGTTTACTAGTATAGTGGAAGGTTTATGTTAATTTCAATGAGACCATAGTTTATGTGACTAATCTTTAATTTCAATGCAATAATACTATTTAAGTGTCTACTTTAAGGTTCCTTTTTTTTAATGATAGTTTATGTTGAAATTTTGGATTTGTGTGATGACAGCCTTTAGCTGATGCAGAATGAGCTAAGAAACACAACAAGATTGAAATTCTAAAGTCTTATGGAGGCTTGTCTTATACAAGTCCAATGCATTCTTCTCAGTCCATTTATGTTTTATGTTAATTTTTAATCTTTACTTTCTAAAAAATTTAAATTGCTTCAGTTTGTGTTTAGTTGCATTTGATTTGGTGAATGTGTATTCCTTTTGTTCATTTTTTTCCTAATGTTGTTGAATCCATTGTTGTCAATTTGTATTAGTACAACTAATTGCTTATATGTAAAAATGGAAAATGTAATGTTAGATTGTACTTTCAGGTTTTTTATTATTTGAATCATTTATATGTCTTAAAGACCATTTTGCTTCTATGGATTTTGCATTGTTAGGCTTTGAGTCTGAGTGTGCATTTTACAGGGTCAAAATGGAAGTCACTTTGAACCAAAGCCTGTTCTGCCCCCTCCTATCAAAGCATTTTTAGGCTTTGAGTCTGAGTGGTACTGTTGCAGAGAACTAATCTTGAGTTGGAAAGGTAAACCTATTTTTGAAGCTTATATGGAAAGGTAAAAGGTTTTATTTTAAACTTCTGTTGCAAACATATGTGTAGGCAGTGTAGCAGCTTGTTGAGGTAGATTTTGAGTGGGGTTTCAATTTTTTATTTTGGTTTTAGTAAAAGCTTTTGTCACCAGAAATGATAGTTGAATTATGATTGAATTGGACCTTAGTTTTAATATCTTCATGTTTCCAGATTTTGGAGCTGAAAAGAAGATGAAGCTAAGGAAGATGGAGCGAACGTTGATCTTGACTCGCAGAGGAAGGTAAATGTGTAGTGTTGAAAACATCTACTCGTCAGATGAGGCAGCATGTTCATACATACGTGATCTATCTTGTGCCTGTTCATGTAGCTTATTGCCAGAGCAAGTCTATAGGAATACTTGATGTGTGATTATTATTATTATTATGATATAGAATGCATTGATTTTGCTGATTCAATTTTTTCATGGAAAGAAAGTTTTCAATGATACGTAAATTTCAGTAAAATATATAGCAACTGGCTAGACGAATTGTTTGGATGAAATTTTTATTTGTATTATTGATGAAAAATGTTGGAAAATTGTATAATTTAGAAAGTATATGACCAGTTATTGGAGTTTAAATCATGAAAAATACATAGAATTGTAATATATTAATATTAGATCTGTCAAAATTTTCATAATTTCATCTTGTTTGCAGACATAGAATTGTAATGAAGATCCCGACGAAGTGGATAGAGTGGAAACTTAGATAGCTAGGCATAAGCATGAAGATGGGACATTGGTGAATGAAAATGTTGCATACAATATTGTACAATAGGTTAACTTTTAACTATGATGTAATTTTTTTATTTTTTTTTTAGATCTAACTAGGATGTAATTAGCGGAATTTTTGTGACATTACTTTTATTATATATGCAGACTTTTATCAACAGATCCATGTCTAGAATGATAATTTTTTTAATGTGATAATAGATTCCAAAAAAATCAAATTGCAATCATATATATATATATATATATATATATACGAAAATCAATAAATTGCAATTAAATTAAAACAGCTATCACGGGCATAATACGCACAAAGCTTGTTGTAAGTAGCAAATTAACTACGCTCGCTGTCCGTTGTAATTGAGGTTATTTATCATGGACATAATCCGTAGTCGAAAACTGATTGACTATGAGCGATGCCTGTAGTAGTTGAGCTTATTTATCACGGACGATGTCCGTAGTCGAAACGTGACATTATCCATCACAGCCTTGCATATAACGGGCGTTGTAACGGGCGATGCCTGTAGTCGATACGCGTCCACTACGGGCATCGCCCGTAGTAAATGAATGATTTTCTTGTAGTGCGGCCTCTGGATCCCTCATTCGCATTCCTTGACCAGTGCCGCGCTAGTCCCTGTGGCTGATACTGCTAGGTATAGCTGCAATACATCTCTTGGTAGGGGTTTGACTAGTAGAGGCAGACTGGCCAGGTAGTCCTTGAGCTCACAGAAAGCGAGCTCACTCTCTAGCCCCTAGGTCATGGCCTTACCCTTCTTGATTTCTCAGAAGAAGGGGAGGCACTTGTTCGTCGATCTAGATATGAATTAGTTGAGGGCGGCTATCCGGTTACATCACCATTTTAGTGTTTGAATACACAACCCATGAATCCATGATGGATGATCTGCGTGTAAGAGCCATAGGGCTGGCTGGCATACTCATTGGGCAAACATTACATGTTGCCTCAAGTATATTTGTATATGTTATGTATCATGTATGAGAGATGTGAGTGCGAAGCCAAGATAAATACGCAAAAGCTAAGTGTTCTGTGTATTTGTATGCGAAAATAGACCAATATATAAAATAATTGATCGTAACTGATTATATTTTGATCACAAAAGTTAGTGTTCAGGTCTCATAATTTTTCTTTTGACCTTGTCACTGTGTGGGGCATGTCAAACTGTAAAAAATAAGATGGTGTATCAAACGTGTAGAGGCTTTGCTAATACAAATATTGCAGCAAGTTGTGAATCACAACATTAACTTTTCTCATGCAAAGTGAGGTCTTCAAAGAGGCATAATGTCCATGTGACAGTTTTTAGAAGAAAAATAAAGATGCTTGACAAAAAGAAAATAGATAGCCATAGTGAAAACTATTTGTTTGGCAAGGGTAACGATGCATCTTGAAGTAAAGTAATTCGTGTAAAAGATAGATGCTTTGATTGAAAATTATGTTGAATGCGTAGGGTAAAAGCATGTACTATGCAACTTCTAATTTTACCAATCTATTGGCAGATTCAAAGCATTTTAAATAAAAATAAGCAGTATGATATTCTACCGGGTTATTGATAGAGATGCGAGATAGTGCTAACACGACCAATAACTAGTAACATAGCAAGCGAGTATGAGCATACCTTTGAGTTCGAATGAAAACGCTCTTATCGAGATCATCGTCTCGATTAGATTCCAAATCAAAATCATTATTTGATCGATTTTCCAGGGAGGGTGGTAAAATATTTATTTTTGTATAATAAATCACTTAATATATTAAACTTGTGTAGATTAACTAACCTTAGTCACACACTGAACCTAAAGTCTAGTCGTCTTGCCTGTAAATTCTTTGTTTGTTGTTGACTTAGTCGCTGATGTAGTATTGAGTTGACTTAGTTGAGAATTGACTACGAGTGTTTTTTACCGAGATGAGTCTGGTTTCTAACACATGTTAAGGTAAATTTGTCTTTGAAGCCAATTTGAAAGATTTGAGCATACCAAGTGTTGTTGGTGGTATCGGATCTAGAAGTTTTGAGCATACTGAGTTCGCCGGTGGTCTCATTTTTTTTTTTTTTTTAAGATTTGCGACGGATCAATGTAGATCTAACGATGATTGTTCGTCTTTACGGGACGATTTGAGGATGTTATGGTGCTCGTTTGATGACGGCAAGAAGACTTTCTTGTAGATCAGTCAATTTTGCTTCATATGGCGATAATGATGTCAACCAACTCACCAGTGATCTAGGCGGCTGTTCGCCAAGCTTTGTTGGCCAATTTGACGATGTTCCAGTGGTTGGCTGACGATGGCCCAGAAGAGTATCTTGTAAATCCGAAGATTCCACTTCATATGGCAATGGTGGTGTCAACCCACTCGCCAGTGGTCCGACGGCTGTTCCAATGGCGTGTCGGATGCGTGCAACCGTTCTGATGGCATGTCAGTTGCGCGGCTGGTGCTATGAACTATTGAGACCTGGCGAGTTGCTAATGACCCCATTTTCCTTGTGTATTCGTGTTAAGAGTGCTTGTAAAGTTGATCGTGACTTGTTCACCAGGGTTCTTCGAAGTTATTATTCGACCCCCCTCCTTCTAGTGTTAATTGTTGATGGTGATTTTTAAATCATTGTCAACTCGCCAATGATAACACGTAGGAAGATCAAGGGTTTTTATTGGTCAATGTGAAGCAATCAAAAACCTCTCTCTTTCACGTGGTTATAATGTAGTCGCGGAGTAGCCCTTGGTGGTTGGCTTGTTCAGCGAGTATGGTTATTTATTCGGTAATATAAAAAGAAAAGCAATCACACATAACACGAGATTTTACATGGAAAACCCTAAGATGGAGAAAAAACCACAGTTGCAGGTGATGGTAAGGAAAATATCACTATGATCTCGGAGATTACACACTCAATACCCTCTTCATCTCGAATAATTGCATGTCTTCACTTTGAATAATACAAGTGTATTTATAGGTATAATAAGGTTTTGCCCTAATCTTTGATGTGCAAGTAAAGGATCGATGAGATTGTATCCTTGCAAGATTATGATGAGATCATATCTTTGCAAGATTCTGATTTGCATGCCTATTTAGTAGTTAATTTCTTGATATTGATCAATCTCCTTGAATTGAGGAATTGCACCCAATTTAGAATTCTTTGATTTGGAGAACAATTGTTGCATTTCCTTGTTGGAGATGACTTCAAGAGATAAATCTAAGATTCTATATCTAGCGTGATCTCTATTTGAGATTGCGCATCTGACAAAGATTGCTTACTTGGCAAATAGACCCTATCAAACGATTAGACTCTACTTATATTTGTTGCTCTTGTGGTGCTGCCACGTGTTGTGTGTTGACCCACTGATGAAGTGGACCATCTTTGACTTATGATGACATCATTTGATATGTTACGTAATTCCTGCTGTTTTTATTGATGTGTCAAGCTGAACAAAAATACCCCTAACAATAGGTTCATAAATGAATCGGATGAAAGCATTAGTAGTGTATGGTTTATGTTTGAACCACACCTAATTGGCTGTAAGAATATCGAACCATGAACCAAAGGAAGGTACACAAGAGAAGCCAGACGAATACCGAACATTGAACAAAGAAAGATACGCAAGAAAAGCATATTGTACGGTGAGGACCCAATTCTTGATTAAAAAAATATATTGGATGCAGCTGGATGCACCAAAGGCCATCCAATAAAAGCTACTTGCTAAATGCTAATATATTCTCCTTTTAATCATGTTTTAATATATCTTCCCTTAGGAGGTTTGAGAACTTATTCGAGAATTTTTTAAACACAACTATTTTTCTTGAATTTTCCTATATTATAAAAAAATCTTTTGTTAGAAATATTTGGATACAATTCAAAAAATGAAGGAAAAAAAAAAAGTCTTGTTTGTGCATATTCTTTTAAAAGCTCTAATAAAGTTATCTTAAAACTTACTATTTACTAATTCTTTATCTAGCCATTTGATACCTATCTCTTATCTCTCATCCACACTAACGCCATTGATAACCATCAAGTCATCAAATAATCTTGAATGAACTTTTATTCAAAAAGGTATTCAACAACTGATTCTCTACTTCTTTGGAAGAGCTTCTTTACCTCTCCACCAAATTATGGGAGCAAAAAGAAAAGGCATTCATATGAGAAACTTTGCTAAAGTTTTAATGCAGAACTCGAATGCATGAAAAGTAGGTCGGCATGGAAAGAAACCAAAAGAGAGAATAGCAAAGAGATTATTGTCTGGAATTTATACACATTTCAAATTCTTCAGAGTTAATACACAAGGAAGAACCGATACACATATAGCAAAGCAAGACAGACATACATATGTAAATGTAATCATCAAACTTACCGTGTGGACACACTTTTTTTTTCAATATCTACTTCACCAAATTACCTTTTATCTCAAACTCATTACAGGCCATGAATTTACTCCAGGCGCTGGTAGGGCAGGGCGTATTATAGGAACCCGTCTCACCACTGAAAATGCCTCATTAAGACGTGCAGCACGGCTCATAAACTGAGACACCTTCTGCAGACATTGATCAAAGATGTTATGAAAATCTGTCAATTCTTGAAAAACATGTTATGAAACACATTTGCAAGAGCCATTTTACTCTAAATACCGGTATATATATATATATATTTGGTGGGCTCAGTGCAGGGGTAGATTAAGGAGCATCAAGCCGAATCCCAATCTTTATAAACTTTTGCTTAGAACCAAAGACATGTTGCTATTTCATTGGCTATTTGCAAACACGCAAAAATCTAAACACACTTATAATGTTTATTGATCCAACAATTTCCTTCAACTTGATCAACTGAACTATTTTCATTAGGACTTAGGAGAAACAATCACCCCAAAACAGCATAAATACCATTTTTGGAAGAAGTTTTGACTCATTTTATCATCATTTGAAGTTTTGAACAGAGAGGCTATCTCTCACTAAATTTACACCACATCCCCTCTTATATTGCATAATTTCACTACATTTCCCGCCTTTTTATGGAAGCTCTCCACTCCATTCATCGTAACAGACTAGCACGTAACAAATATCCCCTTTATCACTCACCTAATTCTTCTAATTATTCTTGTACATGAGAACTCTCCTGGTTAAAATAAAAACTCCTCAACAATTTTCATACAAAAATATTCCAAACTTTAAAGAGAACAGTCTTGTCACAGAGGACAACATCTAGTATATACATAAAGAGGATTACCGATTTGTGACAATGAAAATTTTGACAATTCTAACATATATTTCAAGCAATAAACAACCAAAGAACTTATTAAAGTAAGAACAGGCAAATATTTCATACTAAACCCTCTTCTTGATGCAGCGAAGGGAGCATAAGAAAAAAAAGAAAAAAAAAGCTATTAATAATCTTTCAACATTGAAGTTATAAAAACCTTTCAAACATTGAATCAAGGGTGAATTTCACATATTGCTTTCACTTAATAGAAAAAAATAAAACAATTTCAGAATGAATGAAACATCAAAAAAGAGTGTTAAGTCAAAAGAATACTTAAAAATCTAGAGATTGGATTTAACAAGTGAATGAAACATCTACAAACACGCATGAAGTCATCTCATGATTAGAACAACATGATATAAAACAGAATTTGCAATCCAATTTCCAGTACAACTAAATAGGCAGTATCAAATATCAACTATAGAAATATAAAAATAAATGCAAAAACTGACCTTGTCATCAAGGGTGACCTTCATCTCCAAGCTCCTGGTCTTCCTCTTAATCTTATACAACTTCCGGCCCAATATAACCAAACCCATCACAGCCGCTGCCACGGAGAATGACCAAACAGGATTAACCTTCAACACACAATACTTCAAGACCTCGAACGGTACCTTCCACCAAACTATACAAGCCTTGGAAAGGGCTCTCGTTTCTTCACTTGCAACACTCGAATTTGCTTCTACCGAAACATTCCCATCATCATCAGACTCACCAATAATAATCTCGGATTCATCGTTCTTCTTCACATGATCATCAACAGTCATCTCACCCGAACCAGACCTGCCATGCTCTGGAATCCCATCAAACCCCATATCAAAACCACTGATTTTCATCAACCCATCATTCTTCGGCACCACCACCGCCTCTCCAACCCCTTCACAACCCATTTGAAAATCACCAAATTTACGCTCATCAGACCGATCACTACCTGAATCGGACCAGAACTCGCCCGAATTCTTCCTCTGGTACCGAGTCTCCGACCCGGGATCGATCCAACTCGGATTGTCAGACTCAACAGAACCCTCCTCACTCACATCAACAACAACACTAGTCTTAGCATATCTATTTTCATTATCAAGAGAGAAGTAATCTGACCTTATTATACCCTCGGAGTAATCGCCCTCGATTTCCTCGAAATTCCTCAGATTCTCGTCTGGTCTGTCTGAGTTAACCAGGGCCGAGTCAGAGCCAGAGTTGTGAAGAACCTCCCAGTCTTGGAAATTATCACCAGCTCCAGCTCCAGCTCCTGCTCCTTCCATTTTTATTTCTCAATTTTTTGAAGGATCAATAAAGCAAACCCTAACACAAGCTAAAAAAACCAGACCACAAAACTACAAGAGAGTCTTTAAAAGAAGAAGAAGAAAAAAAGGAAAATCGAAGAATTATTGTACGAATCTCTGGAGCTTCTCTATGTAGTGTATTATGTGGACTCGTTGAATCTGAGCCGTAGAAGTTGAACAGATAAGAAATGGAAGGCTGATTAGTGGAGTTTTGGAGTGAGAAAGTAAATATGATTTTGTTGCTATGTTGTTTATCTAGGTAGGTCTGTTTGACTGTTTTGACTGATGATGTTGGAGGTGCATGATAAGAATGGTGAGGGATGTAGGGGAATGTAGGAAATGTTTTATAGGTGGAGGATGAGAGAGAGAGAGAGTTTAGGGAGAAAAGAAGAAGAGGACAAAAAAATAAAAATAAAAATAAAAATAAAATGTTTTTGTTTCATGATATTGGTTAGGGCTGTTAGGATTTTTTAAGATATTTGTCAAAGTATGTGACTTTTAGGAAAAAAAAAGTTATTCAAAAATATAAAAGAAGAAAAAAAAAATTATAACAGCATATCCAATAAAATGTTATTTTAGTGTGTTAATGTTATAATTTAGTACATAGTAAAAAAAACATGCTTCAATACAGCGTTAAATGTTGTGCTAAATTTGACACAAAGTATAGTATCCGTCAAATTTGGCATAGTAATAAATACCGTTTTTTAATTATAAAAAGGACAATACTTGGGTACTGACTGGTCAGTACCCAAGGTACTGACCAACCAATGGGTATTTGCCACGTAGCCTATTTATGAAGAATACAATGAGATAAATGTAAAAAAATTAAAAGAAAAAAGTCACGTGGCAACACCCTATTGGTGGGGTCAGCACCTTGGGTACTGACCAGACTGGTCAGTACCCAAACAATTTCCTTATAAAAATACCATTTTATAATCATATTGAATGCATTAATTGTTGATTTTTTTTAATTTTAAATAATAAAAAATGTTATTTAAATTGAATGTATTAATTATATTTGTTGACTTTTATAATTTTAAATAATAAAAAAATAAAATAGCATTTCAAATACAATTATATATTGGAATACAATACTAAAATGATGTTTTAAATATAACATTTTATTATTTTTATACCAAATTTGGTATTGATACTGATATATGCATCAGAGATTATCTAAGAGAATAATCATGGCTTGAAGCCTTAAGGTACTTGTGTGGTTGTGCCTCAAATCACACACCTACTTTCAGCGGACCAACTTCTATGCTGTTTCTCGTTTTTTATTTTTAGTTTTATGATTTAGTTTTCGTTTAGGGATTTTTAAACATACGTTATAATGAGCTTCATGAAAATATACATGGAGTCAAATTATATGGTTAGACGAAACTCTGTGGACTACTACCCACTATCCAGCCCACAGAAAAAATATAATAGTTAAAAATATAAAAAAAAAAATTAAAAAATATTTTACAATTTAATCCTATCAATTTCAAATTTTTGTAATTTGGTACTCCAACTTCAAACTCTAAGCCTGTCCTGCAGACTGTTTTCAGTCTGTTTTCGTTTTTGTTTTTTAAAAATGATTTCAAATTCGCGTCCGATAACCGTTTTTCATTTTATTTTCAAAATTCAAAAACAAAATGAAAAACA
Source organism: Acer yangbiense (assembly GCA_008009225.1). Taxonomy (NCBI): domain Eukaryota; kingdom Viridiplantae; phylum Streptophyta; class Magnoliopsida; order Sapindales; family Sapindaceae; genus Acer; species Acer yangbiense. Next base: position 41,427,277 of record CM017770.1, read on the forward strand.
AAACCAGTATTAAAAGTGGAAATTTTGAAAAACAAAAAAAATTTGCTTTTGTTTTTGTTTTTGTTTTTGTTTTTCAAAAAAATTTACAATAATTTTTTTTCTTTTTTCTCTTTACTGTGCATCATCTTCTTTCTTCCACATCTTCTCTCTTCCCGATCTAGTCTTCTTCTTCAGCTGGCCGCCACCGATGATCAGCTCTCGGTCGCCGTCGTCGATCTGGTCTTCTTCTTCTTTCTTCCCAATCTGGTCTTCTTCTTCAGCTCACCGCTGCCGTCGATCTGGTCTTCTTCACCGTCACTGATCAGCTGGCCTTCTTCTTCTTGGCCGCCGCTGATCTGCTCTTCTTCAGCTGGTCGTCGTCGTCTTCTTCGTTGGTCGTCGTCTTCTTCAGTTGGTCGTCGTCATCTTCTTTAGCTAGTCGTCATCGTCTTCTTCAGCTCGCCGCCGATCTGCTCTTCTTCAGTTGATGCACAATTTCCATGGTCTCTTTCCCAAACTCAATTTAACAATACTGATGAATACTTAATCAATTTAATCAATCTAGCAATACATTTTGTTTATTGGTTAATTATTTAATCAATTTGTTTATAATTGTTATCATATTAAACAAAATGTAAAAATTGAAATTTCAATTTTCGATAGTTTTCAATTAGCCTACCAGACGCGCTTTTCCCATTTTTATTTTCAAAATACGGATTTTAGTATATGCTACCAGACGCGTTTTCAGAATTCAAAAACGAAACCAAAAATACTATTTTCATTTTCATTTCTATTTTCAAAAAACAGCAACCGAAAACTACTTGCAGGACGGGCCTAAGTTTGCCGCTGGTTTCAATATCTAGCAAATTAAGAAGACGAAGAGAAGTAGATCCGAAAGTACCATAGCTAAAAACCTAAAAGAGCAGCTTCAAATTAATATGATATGTGGCCAATAAATGTATATAGTCAAGACATGTGGCAAGACTCAAAAATCAACAAACAACTTTATTATTAATAATGGCTATCTCATTACTGCTTGTAACTCATCCAACCACACAACATGCGCCACTAGCACTAAATGCTTGAATACGTAGATATGCAAATATGCAATGCAACCTCTCTCACATCCACAAATGATCTTTAACTATAAGAACATCTCCAACGATCTCCTAGAGACCTCTCTTGGTTTAATTAAGGGAGAAGCTATATTTTTACAGCTCCAACAGATCCCTTAAAGGCTCTCTTGAATGTGTTTTGATGGAGCTCACTCTCTTAATTAAGGGGTGGCTTCAGCCCCTCTTAGTTGGGCTCCACATAATTTATTTTTTGAAAAGCAACAGCTATTTCATTTTTGAGTGGTGCTATTGGCACCCCCCCACTACTAAACTATTTATGCCCCACTTTTTAAAATTTTGGTTTAATGGTTTTATTAATATTTTTGATTTATTTACAGGATTACCCTTTTACTTATTTTTCAAACTTAATACACCCCATATCTTTTTCAAAAAAATAAAAATAAAAATACACTTCATCTTTAATCTTTATATATAGTTTTCTCATATCCATTTGCATGACTTGTTTTTTCTTCTTATTTCATAGTAAAACCATCTTTATTAGATTTGATTTCTTTTTTCTGTAGTTGATTGGATTGTTGGTGGTAGATTGTGAGTGTGATATTAATCGTCTGATGATTTCTTTTGAGCTATTGAGTTAGAGTTTTGGTGTGGTTTTGTTTTATCAGAGATTAGGTTTTCTTGGTTGCGATTCTTGGTGTGATTTCTTTTTTTTTTTTTTTTCTTTTTTTTTTGTAAATAACATCAACCAACTCTGGAAGATCCAGAATAAAATCTACAAAAGAATTGATACAAATTATAGTATACCTGAAAGATCTGAAAGAAAATAAACCCCAAAAAAAATAGCAAACATGGATTTGGAATTTGAGAAGAAAAATAAAACAAACATGTGAAGCAATAAAATCAATAATACTAAATATGGTAAATATGAGATCAAGATCTGAAATAAAATATAAACAAAAATAGTAATAAATCAATAATTATTAAACATGAGAAATATGAGATCAAGACCTAAAAGAAAATATAAACAAAAATAGTAAACATTGAAATAATCTATATCATTAAAGCATTTGTTGTTAGGGTTTTGAAATAAGAAAAGTGGAGTTTTATTAGTTTTACTTTGTACAAGTTTATTTTAATAAAAATTGTATTTATCTTTATAATTTAAAAAGTGGGGTATAAATAGTTCAACAGTAGGTGTGTCAATAGCACCACTCTTAATTTTTAAATTCCAACGGCTCTTTTATTATCCAATGAGTAATTTGTTTTACGGTAATAATTACAAAGTAAAACATCAAGATAATAATAAAAAATTATTAAAAGAGTATTGTTGAAACACTTACTCCCTTACAACAACATCCACATTTATTTAAGAGGTCTCCAAGGGAGACTATCAAAGATGTTTTAAAGAACTAGGAAATGTTTGATAGGCAACACATACTTTCCGATAAAATCTAGGCACAATTTATTTTCCTTTAAATGTTGCTTCATGGGAGTGACAATTTTGTGTGAAGCACCTTTCGAAGAAATAGATATCTGGGTTATGCCTGTAAAAAATTTTATCTTGTCAAGTCTCGATAGAAAATACATCTCTCACAAATGCATACAAATATATTGTTATACAAGTACAAATAGTATTGACACAACTTTAATGTTTCTGTATCATCAATGTTTATAGAACAGAATAATCAAACAATCAGACCCATCTATAATCAATCCCGTTAGAAAAAATCTAAAATTCAAATACATCTGCACTACAATTTCAACTTTGTCTAGATATAAATTTCAACATCCAACTCATTTTCCAATGTACTTGTTAGCAATATGTCGAAATAAGCAAATCCGATGTGCCCGAACAGTTACCAGGCAATCAGGAATCAGCCATGCCATGACACAGCAGAATTCCATGAATTGGAACCCAAGAATGGATCAAAATTGTGCCTCGACCACATTAGTTTCATGGGTTCAATCGTCTTTGAAGTTCCTCGACGAATGTACTTCTGGGAACCTCCTCTTCTTTTGTGGTATCCAGGTTCTTTAGCTTTACTTTGCCTTCGTTCAGTTCCCGCTCACCCACTATTACCATCCAAGGGATTTTCGATTCCCTGGCACGATCAATGAGCTTCATTACTTTCTTATGGACCATGTATTCCGCCTTCACCTTGGCATTCCACAGCTCGCTCACCAGCTCTGCAGCTAGTGGTAGTTTATCACCAAGCAAGGCCACCAGTACTTGGGTCTCAGTGGCTCGGACCGTCTGTAAAAACCAACAGAAGAGAGAGGAATGCATCATTGCCAATAGCAAGATTCAAGCATAGTTCAACTATGTTGGATATCAAATGGTTGTCCGCAAATATAATATATAGATAGGTCTGAATATGCTGTTGAATGCTGTAATTACCTGGTTCCTTTCTTTCTGTAGCTGCTCCATTATAGTAAATACACGCTCAATTCCAAGACTCACACCAACTGATGGAACCTGCTTTGTACCAAACATTCCAATGAGGTTGTCATATCGCCCACCGGCAGCAATTGAACCAACCTGATGACATGAAAGAGCGGGTCACGTTAACCCGATAAGAAATACAATCTCAAATGTAAGAGCATAAATTCTGGTTGCATTCCAAGTTTCCAACCCACTTCTACTTATAATGCAAGCCACTCATCTCAAGTTGAACCTCAGCTAACTGTGGTGTAATTTTAAATAACAGAAACTATCAAGCATGCCATTCTTAACTTCTGGTGAGTGCAGATCCTACTTGTCATATTAATCCACTAGAAGAGAAAACTCGCAGGTTGTAACCCAATTATTAATAGATCCATGACCATTTTATGGAGATTCAATCTGACATTGATGGATCGATGTCATAATAAGCATGAGATTAAATGGGACAACATATTTATACCTGCTTCTACCACAAGCAAACTAGAAGAGAAGTATACATAAAAGGTGTGATTTAAATTTACCTGAGTGGCACCCTTGAAAACAGCTTCAAATATGACACCAGTATAATAATCAAGGCCTCTGGCAAGACTCAAATCAAAAACCACTTTGTCAATGCACTTTGACTTTTCTAGAGCTTCAAACATAATAGCAAGGTCATCCAATGCAAGTTTTGATGAATTGTTTTCCAAAAACAAGCTGCCTTCCAGTTTAAGCTTTGATAATAATACCAAAGGGGATCCCCTTTCCTTCACGAAATCTCCAATTTTATCTGCCGTCTCTACAGTTAATCCCTTCTCCTCAACCTTGCAAATAGTAATTTATAAATTCAAAAGGAAAGAAAAGACATTCAGAAATGAAATTAGAGAACTGATATTTTTTTTAAGAGATAAACATTAGAGAAGTTATCAACTGCAACATAATAATAGACACTTGAGAATTGAGGGAAAATTTTGTCAATAATTAAGGGTGCGTCCCGTAAGTGTTTTTCATTTACGTTTTTCGAAAATAAAAATGAAAATGAAAACAGTGTTTTTGGTTTCAGTTTTAAAATCCGAAACGCGTCCGGTAGCAGGTACTGAAAGCTATATTCCGAATATGAAAACATAAAAAACGCGTCTAGTAGGTTAACCGAAATATATCAAAAATTATAATTTTCCTAATATTTTTTCTAATGAGTTGAACATATTTTGAATAAAATAAAATGAAATTAAAAATTAATATATAACAAAAAATTAATGAGTTGAAAGTCTGGGCTGCTGAAAAAAGGGAACACGCCAGATCAGTCAGTGCCGCTGCAGCTCGGCCAGGTCGACGGTGCCGACAAGGTCGCCGGGATGCACGACAGCTAGGGCTGGCGGCGGAAAGGGCCAGCGGTGGCTGGATCTGGTTGGATCAGCGGAAGGAAGAAGAAAGAGCAGTCGGGGAAGAAGAAGTTGATGGTGGCGCGTGCGGCGCTAACGGAAATAGGTTCGAACGGAAATAGATTCCGGCGATTGGAAAAGAAGAAAAAGAAGAAGAAGAGAGAAGTAGAGGAAAAGGAAGAACAGTGATGGAGACTGGAGAGTCGAAGAAGAAGAAGAAAAGAAGAAAAAAAGAAAAAAAAAAAGTGAGTTTTTTATTTAGAGTGAAAAACAAAATGAAAAACATCTAAAACTTGTTTTTCAAATTTTTTACTTTTAACACTAGCTTTGTTTTTCATTTTGTTTTTGTTTTTGGAAAATAAAATGAAAAACGGTTAACAAACGCATATTCGAAATCATTTTCGGAAAACAAAAACAAAAACACTTGTTTTTTGTCCTACCGGACAGCCCCTAAATCAAAAGTTTATAGGTAGTCCACAATAGAAAATAAAAGCAATTTTGACATAGTTGAATTTTAAAGATAAAACTTCAGAACTATCATTAAAACCATAAAGGATTACTAAACGAACCAACAGATATAACACAGCTGTATTTCATATACAATTACCATTTCTTTTTTAATCTGGTCAAAGGACTGCTTGTCTAACTTGTCAATACTCGAACATATAGTTCTGAATTTTTCAGGGGGCACCCCACATATTTCCAACATACCATCTAGTAACATTCGATGATTCAATTTTATCTGCAAAAATAAATCAGAATATAATTATGAAAAGGCAAACCATTTTTAAGAAGTTTCAGAACTGCATGGCACAAAGGTTACTTGAATTGGCTTATTAATGCTAATGCAATGGATTACAAATAGCCGATAGGTAATGTTATGAAACTCCATGCACGTAAACACAGATAGAACAATAGAGTTATCAAGACTGACCTCATAATCTCCAATGTCTAGTTCATCGAGCAGTTCTGTCAAAATTTTAATGATCTCAAAATCTGGCCCCATCCTTTCATATTGGCCAGCAATATCAAAGTCACATTGATAAAATTCACGAAATCTTCCTTTAGATGGATTATCTCTTCTATACACCTTAGCTATTTGATGCCTTTTCAATGCTGTGAGACCATTCATTGCCACATACCTAGCAAATGGAACTGTTAAGTCATAACGCAAGGAACAAAGCTCTCCACCCTGTAAACAATTTGACGAAAAAGTTATATTCTGCCATAAATAGAAAATTATATTTTATTTTCTACAAAAAGAAAAGGAGATAATCATTAATTACTTGTTAGCCATCAAAAACCCAAAGAAACCCTCAAGAGGGGAATGGAATAATGGATATATAAACATGAAAAAAAGACAGAAACACTAAGGGCCTGTATGGTACACCAAACAGTACTGTCCGGTGTTTCGTAAATTTTTGTGACCGGATTATTTAATCCGGTGTATAAATTAATCTAGCCCATGTAGTACACTTTAGTCCAGCCCACATACAAAAAAAAAATAATTAAGGTGAGGTCAGAGACTAAGACAGCCTCCATCGTGGAGGCTGGCTGGCCTTGTCCAGAACAGAGGCCGGCAGCCTCCCTAAAAAAGATGGAAGCAGCGCTTCCTTCATTGAAGAGGAGGCAAGCCTCCTTTGTGGACGCCGGCGGCGACCTTCATCGAGGATGCCGCTGGCAATCCATTTCGGAGGTGCCTCCTCCGCTGCAAAAGACGAGGCCGCACCTCCTCCATCGTGGTGGCCTCCTCCACGAAGAAAGGAGGAGGTGTGGCCTCGTTAGTGAAGGAGGCCAATGTCCCTCCTCCATACCAGTTCTTCCTTGGCCGATCTACGACCTCCGGCGGTTGAGGAGGCCGGAGATTGACTGGAGGAGACATTGACCGCCAGAGCCGGAGATCGGCCGGAGAATATAAGTTGAGATAGCTTTTTGAAAAAAAATATTATTTTTTAAATAAAAATACTCATAATTATATTTAAATATATTTATAAATATTTAATTTAATTAAAAAATATATTAGCTATTCTAGTGCTATCCAATACAGTCCAATACCAAACAAGGTAGAGTACTAAATTTAATCCAATACAGTCCAATACTATCGAGTACAATCCTATGCAATACAGTCAAGTACTGTACGGTGTGACAAACATGCCATAAGAGAATTAAAATCACAGACTACATTATAATAGCAAGAAGAGAAAAGTTAAGCCATGGATATTTTTAAGCAATCTATTCAAATACAAAAGGTTAAAAGTGCTTGATGTCAAGAGTCAAAAAAGCATAACGGAGGTACGACTCTAAAGTTTCACTTAGGCTTTTAATCATTCACATAATTGCAATATCAATTGAAACATTATAAGGACTAATAAAACTTGATCAATCATACTAAATATCGTGTAAATATATCATCACTATATGTTATAATAGGTTGTAAGAGATAAAACCTATATATGGGTGTAGAACCCCAACCCTTCTTTTTCTTCTCCCTATAAAATGCATTCAACCATTAAAAAAAAAAAAGTCGGGTGTAAAAGCTTAATACAGATAAAAAAATTTATACAAGGACAACTTATCATAGAGTAATAATAACTAATATGATAAACATGAATATAGTTGAATGATTGAATCAATTAACAATCATGTATTTACCTGGTCAGCAAGATCATAAATCAACTTTGAATCCTCTCCGTATTTTCCCGTTAGAGTCTCTCTCATTTCGAAAACAGGAGTATCCAGGGCTGTGGCACCATGCCGTTTAAAAACGTCACTTATGATCGAAAATGCTTTCTCTCTTATTGCCATTTGTTCCTTTGCAAAATCACGAGTACCCTGGCATGCACCACAATATGCACATGTGAGAACCCTAAAGATACCACCCATGGCAAGTAAAGGATGACAAAGATATTCCATAATTCAACAGATTACACTTAAAATCAGTCTAAATAAACTAGCATTGGGAAGCTGTTTTTAATATGCTCACATATCAGTCCTTCAAGGAAAAGAGATCATATCTAATGGAAGATAGTCTGTTTCAAAACATAGGGATGCCAATGATATGAACAATTCAAGTTCTTAGCTTTGTGCTCACTGCTCAGCCACTGAACAATAAACTGCAGAACAAAATGGAATTGCAAATCATGCAATGCTTGAAAATATATCAGCTAAAATGTTTCAAGCCATGATATAAAGTTCTTGTCCTGGTTATCATAATTCACAAAAATCTACATAGAAAACATTCCTTTAGCACCTTGAAAACATGTACAAATGACATAATAATTACAATAAAGAAACTAATTGTTAATAGGTAAATATCAACAACAGTTCTCAATACTTGAACCCAAATCCCCTCAATTGATCAATATACGACAATAACTACTAAAACTAACAGCCTTTCATGTGATTTATAGTGCAAATAACTTCATCGCAACTAGCACTACTTAAGGCTATGTTTGGTAAGAGGGAGGGAGAGTATGAGGGATGGATGAATTAAGAAGGAGAGGGTGTAGGAGGGATGGAGAGGATAACATCTATCCTTCATGTTGTTTGGTATTGAAAAGAGAGTTGAATGGATGGATTGGTATTTAATTTGTAAAATTACTATATTACCCTTAAAAATAATTGGAGGGCAATGAAAAAATGGAGGGCATTATAGTAATTCCCCTCCAATCCTCTCTCCCTCCTCTCATCCGCCCATCATTGGGCAGATCCAATATGGTGGGCCCAGATGGATCTTCTCTCCCTCCTCTTCTCCTCTCCTCCCTCTCATCCCTCCAACCAAACAAGGGATTAGACCTCTCCCTCCAACCCTCTCCCTCCCTTCATCTTTCCCTCATACCAAACATAGTGTAAGAGATTTCTATGATCTTCTAGCTAATGAAAATTTCCAGTTTATTATACAAATTTACCACCTGACCAAACTGTACAGTGACTGCCATCATATAGCCTAAGAAATCATCGGCAAGAAATCTTAAAGGATAGGCTCAATACTACACTTTTTGGGGCTGATGATCTGTATTTTCCACCAGTTTTGTAGCATTACTAATTAAGCTTATTCATGGGCCATGGCAGCCTATGAATAGCATCAATATCATGAATCTTTAAATAAAACGTAAAAGCCTACAAGCATTCCCTACCTTCGTATAAATTACATAGACAGTCCATAACTCGATGAAAATGTTTAAATGCCCTTTGGTGTACCAACTATATTGTTCAAAATCATCATCATTCAATTCTCTAAATTCAAAAATATTATATTTTCTCCAATTCTTACAAATATAACCAAATTAGATGAAATCAAAGGGTATATAAATTACCTTTGGAAGCTTGGGTAGCCTTCTACTCTCATTAGTCTCCAGAATCTCTTTCACTTTTATCAACAACCCATCAAACTCTGGCTCCTTCGGGTCCAAAAACAAAAAAATATTCTCAACCCACTTCTCCAACACCACCGAACCCTTGCTCTGCAATCTATCCTTAATCAACTGCACTATAACCCCAGTCCCCTTCCCCAAAACCACCTTCTTCTTCTTCTTCTCGCTCTTCTTATCTGCCCTCACATCCCCTCCATTAACCTTCTCACCCAACAACTCGCTGCCCTCAAGCGACACAAATGCCACCACTGCCTCCCAAGTCACAATCTTCCACACAATCCCCAACAACACATTAGCTTGGTGACCAAATTTCACAAAATCCTCCTCAAAATGTGCATCCAAAACCGACTTGTATACATTTCTCAAACTATCCCCTCCCGAGCAATCCTTCTCGAACAAACTCCTCAAACTGTCATTATTAATCAAATTTGAAATCGTTTTCACACGACGCAGGCTACTCTCACCCAAGTTCTTGATCGCAGCCGCCAATGCCACCACATTGGTACCCAGAGCTTTCGCAGTCCCGCTGATCCCAGCTTTCATGCTCGAATTCAGTTCAATTCTCGTGCTCGAATGCACTGACTTAACTACCTCTCTCAGCTTCCCGTTTATTTTTGGAATCTCCAGAACTTCTTCACTCTTCGTCTTGCCAACCAGCTTCGACCCATTAAGCAACACCTTCAAGTCACCGGCTACCCCAATCTCCTCCTTCGCGGTGAACCCGTCTCCGGAATCCATCGAACCAAACGGCGCGACATCAGCACCGGATGCTTCGCATGACAAAGCAGCCGCCACATCGATAATCGTCGTCAAAGCAGTCGACTGATAGTCCAAAACCGCGCAGATTCCGGATGAAACGGAAGGCAAACTCAAACCCTCCAAAACCACGAGTTCCTCTTCCGTCACATCGATCGCTTCTTCGCTATTCCAGCTATTCGATTGCGAATTCACAGCCTCCGAAACGAGAACAGGAAGAGACGTACGTACGGACGAACCGGAGGGGACAAGGAGAAGCTTGTTGAGGAGTACAGCGAGAAAAGCGCGGGTTTCTTGTGGGGTCAGAGTGTCGAGTTTGGGGAATCGGTACTTGGTGACAGGTGTCGGGTTCTGATTGGAGGGAGCGCATACGGAGGCTAGTCTGTCAAGGGCGGCAGAGTCGATGCGGACCTGAGCGAGGCCATGGGCAATGGCGTGGACGGAGGAGGAAGTGAGGGACGAACCTTTTCCTCCGAGTGTTATCACGGAGGCCGAGCCTCTCTCCGCCATTGTTGAAGCTTATTTTTAGAGAGAAGAGAGTGGCGAGGAAGGGAAGAAGAGTAGGGGTTTTGTCGTTTTAATTGAAAATGTTAAGCCCTTTTCATATTTATACTTCTGCCTTCGTGATTAGGGTTTTGTAATTATTATTATTAATTTATTTTAAATATTATAATAATTCGGGATTTTAAGAATGGTCACTGAAACCTACGTGGCTACAACCTCTCGTGAATCATGATGTAAATGTGAGGAGGATAAATTATTAGGCCAACTTCATCTTGACTTTTGTAATTATAAGTCTCCTAAATTTTGAAATTTTAATTAATTTATCATTTGTAATTTTTGAAAATGTATTTCTTAAATTAAATTTTAATGTCCATGTATTTTCTGCATCTTTTTATTTCCAATTTTAAAATGTATTTGTTTAATTAAATATTTGATTTTTTTTCTTAAGTCTGTAATTTTAAATTCTTCACAAATAAAAATAATAATAAATAAATTCGTCCAATTTAAAAAATTGGTACAAAAAAAATTTAAATAAATTATTGTCAAAAATTGCTTTAGGAGATGAAACTCTAAGAATTAGGATGGTCTGATGATGTGATCTTTTTTCTAATATCACCTTATCTCATGACATATAGTCATTGCAATGAATTGGTGGTTAAGATATGATTAGTTTTCACAACTACTTTAACTAACAACCAATCAAATGCTTTAATTAGGTCAGGAAAAAAATCTGATCAATAGAGACTCTAAACCTCTTGACTCTTAGAGCATATCCCTTGGAGACCCCTTTATTTAAGGGTGAATGTTGTTGTAGGGGGCATTAAAAGCATCTCCAATAGGCCGGAAAACACCATGTCTTTGACTATATTTAGGGAGGCTGGACCGGAATTTGCTCCAACAGCCTCCGTATCTCACTCCCTAATTTTTTTTCCGACCAAAGCCTCCCTAAATGTAAGGAGAGAAGGCTTCCTCCCCCTTTTTTTTTTTTTTTTTTCACTCCTCAATTGAAATGGGTAGTCAAGATGAGTCAACATCCTTCATATTCAGTGGTCCAAATTCAATGTAAGGGGCCATTTTTTCACTTTAATCAATTTTTAGGGAGGCTTGTTAGAGAGTTAACTCCTTATAAAGCTCTTTATTTATAAAAAGTACAACAGACTCCTTAAATATAAGGAAAATATAGGGAGTCTTGTTGAGTTGTTGGAGATGCTCTAAGGGGTTTGTGTTCTAACAATACTTCCTTAAATAATTCCTTTATAATTTTGTATTATTATTTTATGTGGAGCCTACTTATTATTATTTTTTTTAAAAAAAAAAATTATATGCTATGAACAAAAATGCACCTCTATAGGGGCTAGGGTGGGCTCTTGAGCCCACCCTAACTCCCCTAAAAAAAATTAAAAGTGGTAAATAAAAAAATAATTAAATAATTAATTTTAATTACTATTTAAAGTAGAAATAAAATATTTTCTTTTTCTTTTTCTTCTTTTATAATGACAATTCATTCTCTAAATTTGTTCGAGAATTTGGGAGGCTGTTTTCTCGGCTTTTCAGCGACGTGTCTCTACCGATACTTGACAATCCTTCTTCTTGCAAACCATGTATGTTTACTTTAGTGAGCAGGTTATAATTTTATGGAAGGCGGCTATCTATGCAGTGATTTGGGGGGTGTGGACAGCTTGTAATCAATGGATTTTTGAAGGGAATTCAGTGGACTTTCGATCCGTCATCTCTCTAGTTTGGCATGCGGTTTCTAAGGCTAATCACCTGGAGATTGGTTGTATGCATAATTGTATGGACGACCTTTTGATTCTTCCTCGATTTGGTCTTTGAGGTCGCCTTTCTAAAGCCCTAGTGATCAAGAGTGTGGTTTGGTCGCCTCTGGCTCTTTGTTGGATCAAAGTGAATACATATGGTACTGCTATGGGCTCTCCAGGGGTTGGTGGTTGTGGAGGCATCTTTCGGAATTGTAAAGCCTTTGTGAAGGGTTGCTTTGCTATTCCTCTTGGTCAGGTTTTCACATTTGAGATCGAGCTTCTGGCGGCCTCGTTGGCCATTAATTTTGCTTGGAAGTATGGGTGGCATCGGATCTGGCTTGAGAGCGACTCTTCTTATGTGGTTCAGCTTCTTTCTTCTCATTTTAAGATGGTTCCTTGGAGGGTTCATCAGGCGTGGCAGCGCTGCATTTTCCAGATCTTGGAGATGGATTTTCAGGTTTCCCATATTTTCATAGAAGGGAATCAGGTTGCAGATGCGCTTTTGAAGCATGCTTTGGAGCTTCACGATGATTCTTTGTGGTTCTCCTTCCCATCGTTCTATTCTTATTTAGTTGACAATGATTACATGTGCCGGGAGTCTTTTCGTTTTTCTTGATACTTTCTTTTTCTTTTTGGTGTGGCATGCGTGCTTCTTTTTGTTTGGAGTTGTTTTCCCCCTAGTTCTTTGTGCTTTGTTGCTCTTTGTCACTCGTTTCTTTTCTTTTCTTTTATCTTTTATATATATGGATATTGCCTATGGATTTTTCAGCATATGATCGCTTGTGATGTTTTTTCCCCTTTAGTCAGTCCAATTTTATTATAAAAATAAAAATAAATAAATAAATAAAAACCTGATGGAACTTTATTCAAGCAAGAGGAAATATTATAACAAATACACATATTCATTAGGAGTAGTGCTATTGGCACACCTATATTGACCTAATAATACCTTTCTTTTTGCCTCAAAGGGTATAGTTTAGCTAGTAGAAAGACAAACTTGGGGCTTAGGCAAATAACTCCCAAGTCAGCGGCTCGAATCCTACTAATGGCAAAAACTTTAAAAATACATGGTCTAAATATGTGGATAGATAGATAGATACTATCAAAAAAAAAAAAAAAAACCTCTCATTTTAAATTTTTTTAAAAGAGCTTCTTTTGACAATCCAATTTTTTCTTTTTACACTTCTTTTCTAATGACACTTCGTTCTCAAAATTTAAATTTAAAAATATTCTAAAGACACTTTCTTTTATTCCAAAATTATCTTTTTTATCTTTTGACACTCCTATTCTAAAAAAAGAAATTATCTCTTCTAAATCATTAAATTAAATATTACATATTAAACAATCTCTCCTAAATTTTTATTTACCATATTAAACTCTCTCTTCTCCAATGCATATCTCTAATTTTCTATCTCCATTATTTCTCAAGCAATACTAACGGTTAAGGAAAAAAAAACTTACGAATAAGCTTGATTTTTAGGAACCGTATATATGTATATATTAATAAATAAATAAATAAACTCAAAAAAAAGTACTTTAAAAAAAAAAATCAAAATATGAAAATGTTTTAATATATCTATATATATATATATATATATATATATATATATATATATATTACTGTTAGTAAAAAACCAAAATATTCATAAGTTTTTTTTTTCTTTAACTATTAATCAATCAAGAAAGTATGGGAAAAATAGAGAGAGAGAGAGTAATTAGGAAAGAGTGTTTAATATGGTAATAATAGATTTAGAAAAGAAAGTTTAATATGTAATATTCAATCTAATGATTTAGGAGAGAGAATTTCTTTTTTTTATATATAAATAATTTACTTAGTTTGAAATGTCTTTAGAATTTTTTTGTCTTGTTTAGTAATTTTAATACATGTTAAAATTAAAAAAAAATTAAATTGGATTGTTGACGGTGAAATTTAGATTACCACACGACCAACAATTAAATCAAAACAATCGTCAATTAAGAAAGAAAATCAATGCATGCAAGAGACCAATTTACGTGGAAAACCCTTGAATGGGAAAAAATCACGGCGTCCCGGAGGACAAGAAAATATCACTATAGTTCACTTATTTCGGTTACACACTCAAATCTCTCGAATTATTGCTTTTCTCTCTTTAGGTGTTCGAACCCCTTCCTCATGGGATAGATGGTTCTATTTATACATGTTAATTAGGGTTTTTCCCCTGATCCTTGTCGTGTTGGTAGTAGGACTTCCTCTTGGATTTGTATTGGGAGTCCCATGTTGTATTGGATTAGGATTTGTTCTCTCTGCCCTTTCCTATGACTTCTGGTTATCATGGGTCTTCTGAGAGTTTAGGGTTTATTTTCATGTTTCTGTCGAGTCGGTTTGTACCTAGTACGCTAATGTGGTGAACATCTCCCCTCCTGGGTATTAACCTTTGGCGAGTACATATCTAGCTCTGGCGAGTACATATCTAGCTCTGGCGACCACACCTTTGACTTTATTGACTTGACGTTTACATACTGACTGATCCACGATTTCTCCTTTGACCTGGTCGATGAGTGACGTGGCAACCTGTTCTTCAACATTTATTGATTCCTTTGATGACGTGGCTGCTTGGTGAAATTATATATACAACAATACCCCTATAAATACTTCGAACTGAGCGAATGATTTGGGTTTTCAATTCGTTTGTTTCTGCGAGCAGTATTTATATCCATGCTTTAAGATTTCGGCGCATTCTGTAAATAACTTCCCTCTTTTTCCTTTTCACCACGTGCTGTATTAATTGGTTGATTCTTCCGGTGCAAGCTTTTAATTTTAGCCACACAACCTCTGGCGCTCCACTTACTTCACAGGTGAAGATATATTTTGACTGCTTGGTGATCCCCGAGGTGCCACATGTCCATTATTTGGTGGTGACTATTGCGGTTAGTTACTGTGACCGTCGCCCAAAATATATTTTTTCCTGATTTTCTTTTTGAATTTCAAAACTCTCTCTTTTAATGCCTGATCGTTTCTTCTCCCTCATTTCACTCCTCATTTATTCCTCCATTACTTTTCTTAGAGCAGAAAAATTTCAAACCTTCGTTTTCATCTGCCCCATTTCTTCGAGTATTTGCTACAGCCTTTTTCCTGCGTCTCCCATTGCCAGACGGTTCATCGAACTCGACTGTTCCTGGTTCTCTGCGTCCCCAACTCTCCTGGGAATCTAGGGTTTTCTGGTGAATTCCCATGGATCCTTCCTTACGTTCTTCTCTTTTTAATCAAATGATGCAAGCCTTAGAACTTAGTGATAAGTGTACTGCAGACCGAATTGAATCCTTGATTCATAATTTTCATCCGGATTCCCTAACCCCGATTTCTATCTATATTCCTTCTTCTGAGGAAAATTTTGTTCCTAACATTTCTTCTCCCTCGTCTTTTGATAGTAGTTCTCCAACGATGACGAGGTCTTCTAAACCGGGTGGCAGTAAGCGACGATCTTCTAGGGCTCCTCGAAGGTCCCTGCTGGGTGCTTAAACCACCACCGATTCTGATGTTGAAGATCATCAGAAGAATAGATTGCACTTCACAGCTGATCGCCCGTGTTCTTTTGATTGCGAAGTTAATATGGTTGGCGAGGATAAACTTCGTAAATACAAGAGCCGCTTTGACATTCCGGATGCTGTGACTTTGACTCTGCCGGGTGATCGAGCAGTGTGGAATCCTCCTGAGAATGCGGTCGCCATTTATGGTACAATGCTCAGTTGCAGGGTTACGCTCCATCTTCAGCCCTTCATCGCCAGATTTCTAACGGAGGCCCAGATTTCGCCGGCCCAGCTCGCTCCAAACAGTTACAGGATATTGATGTGCCTGTGTTTGATGTGGAAATTGAAGGGTTATAGACCCCCTACGCCCCGCGAGATCCGCCATTTTTATACGTTAAGACAAGCGGGTAATGGTGGCACGTATTTCCTTCTCTCTTCACCCGTGGAGAATTGGATCCCTGAGGGTGTGGCGAACCTTGGTCAAGTGAAGGTTTCTAGTGATGAGAAAAAGAAGGGTTTCATTTGGGGCTTTCCCACTTCAAATAAAAGGTGGAAGAATAGCTGGTTTTTTATTGGTGGCGAGTGGGGTAGAGATGTGCCTGCCAGCAGCCGCCGTAATTTTTCGGTGAAGAAAGTCCCCAGGCACTTCATTTCTCCTTCCCAGGCAGTTCCCGCTTTGTTGGATGCCGAGATCTCTCATCTAGCCGCGGCAGCCGTCCTTCCTTTGGATGAGAGGGGTAGATCTTTTCTCTTAGATGAGGAGAAAATGATCGCCCAACGGGTTTTCACACGCCTACCTGCTAGGCTTCCTCGCCGTAAGTTTTGTCAGTTTTTTCTTTTTATATTACTGTTTTGTTTATCTTGTTAGTGATATTTGGTTATTTTTCGTAGTGATGGAGTTTGATACAGTTTGCGATTTGCAAGCCCGGGCAGTAAAGAACTGTGAGATAGCCAGCAAAAGACATGCCGTGGGCTTGGCTAAAGAAGGAACTGCTAGCCCAGATATTGATGATCCCTCAGATGGCGAGGAAGTGGGTAACATTGCTGGGGGAGGTGTTGAGTCGGGGCAGCCCCCTGTGCATCCAGAAACT
Source organism: Acer yangbiense (assembly GCA_008009225.1). Classification (NCBI taxonomy): domain Eukaryota; kingdom Viridiplantae; phylum Streptophyta; class Magnoliopsida; order Sapindales; family Sapindaceae; genus Acer; species Acer yangbiense. The sequence continues at coordinate 41,444,124 of CM017770.1, forward strand.
GCTGCGAGTATGCCTGCTGTGACTACTCCTGCTGCGACTACTTCTGTTGCGGCTACCCCCAGCCGTAAGGGAAATGAGAAAGTTGGAGTTTCAGGGCCAGTCAGTGACATTCCTATTTTTGATGCGGATGTCCCTGAAACTCCCCTTGATCCTGCGAGTGACCTGACTCCCAGGACTGGTAGGGGCAAACGCCCAGCTGAGGGCACCCCTGATCATACTATTCGACCTCCAAAGCGGGCGTCAAGAGTTGTGCAGTATGTTGTTTCTTCGGACGAGGAGGGTGCTGATGGACCTGTACTCGTCGAGACTCCCTCTACTCAAATAACTGTTCCTGAGGCTCCTACTGGTGGGATGAGTGCGGTGGTGTCTCCACCTTCTGAGGGAGTTAATAAGTCAAATGTTTCTGCCTCCTTCCCGACCGGTGCAGCTTCTCCTCCGGTGGCTGTGGGTGGGCCGATTGTGTCTTCTGCTAATCAACCTGGGCCGTCTGGTCAGCCAGGGCCAGCTGATAAACCGGAGCCATCAAAGCAACCCTGGGCTTCTGCGTCGGGTTCGGGCACTGCTCGTGAAATTCCTCCCGTGGATCCAACTGAAGCTGGTGAGGGAGAAGAGTCTGTTTCCCTTTCGGACTTCACGGCTGTGGAGATTTGCTCACATATAATGAACAACAACGTTTATGTTGGTGAGGGTTAGGAGCACGTGAAGAGCAGGTCTTGTAACAAGAAAATGAAATTTTTCTTCAATTGCCACTCCCTGGTGAGTCTCTCGCGGTATTCATGTTGTATTTTTCATTTGCGTGTTTCCTGACTTATCTGTTTTTCTTTTCAGATGATGTCCGAGTTGACTGACACCTATAGGCGAGGGAATGTTCTTTCAAGGGACGTGAAACACCTGCGAGAACAAGCCTCTACTTTGGCAGCTAAGAAACTCTCTACTGAGGAAGTTCATACTCAGCAACTTGCTCAGTTGAGGGAATCTGCAGATGGTTATCTTTCAGCTCAACTGGTTGCTGAAGAGAAATTGGCTGCTGCTGAGGAGGAGATTCGTTCGCTGCGAGAGCAACTCTCCGTTAATCAAGAATTGCTCGCAGTACGCTTCGAGGCTGAGCGACTAGTTGAGGAGGCAAAAGAGAGAGCTGAGCGTGAGGCTTTGGACCTACGCAACCAGTTGTACTCGCATGAAGTTATCTTAAATGATCTTAAGGCCGTGCTGGAGGTTGAAGCAGTTGATCGTTTCAAGAGATCCCCTGCCTACGATGCGCTTTTGCTGCGCGAGTTTGAACGAGGCATGAGGCAGTCGAAGAAGTTCTTCGCCATGAAGAACCATTCGAATGAAAAGGCTTTAAGGCGCTTTGATAGGTCTCTTCAACAGCATATGGCCAGCAGAGTGGGTTCGATTAAAGATCAGATAATACGATGGAAAGCCCACTACCGTTATAACAGGACTGAGCCTCATCCTATGCATTTAGAAATTCCCAGTAAGCGTGTCTTCAACACTTACTACTCTGGTCAGAAGGGCAGCTTTTCTGGTTCTGGTGCTGAACCTGATTTGGGTCCTGTTGCCGGTAGGGATTATGGACCTTTTATGCCGGATGGGGACGAAGAAATTACCTGGCCTTCTGAAGAGGAGATCGAAGATGAGGAAGACAGCGATGGACCTTCTGCAGCTAGGTAAGATTAGGTCTTCAATTGTAAATATTTATATCTTTTTTGCAGCTCCAATTGTAAATGATTTTTTTTATAAGTTAATTTATAACCCCTTTAGTTTTTACTTTTGTTCAGCTGCCTATGCTGAGTTTTCGGCTTACTCTGTGTTTCACTAAGTTTTTAGTATTTTTTATAACTTTATTCAGCTGCCATTGCTGAGTTTTCGGCTTACTCGGTGTTTCACCAAGTCTTTAGCATATTTTTATGTATTCAGCTGCTATTCGCTGAATTTTTGCTTAGTGTTTCACTAAGTTTTCAGCATATTTTGTTGTATTCAGCTGCCGTTGCTGGGTTTTGGCGTACTTAGTGTTTGTCAGGACGTATCCGACCATACACCAAGTTTTTAACATATTTTTATTTATTCAGCTGTCATTGCTGAGTTCTGGCGTACTCGGTGCTTTTTAGGGCGTACTCGCCCACACCATGTTTTTCTCTGGGGATCTTATTCTCCTTGTAGTGGCGATCACCAATTTTTATAGCTTGGGCTATGGCGACGCAGTCGCCTTTGGCCTGCTTTGGTTTCGAGGGTCACTGCTCATTCTCATTGCTGCGAGTATGAAACTCGTCTTTACGCAATGGTATTTTGTGATACACGATGGCGAATGCCCTTTGTAACTGGCGAGTCAAGTTACGAATTCTCAGTAATAAATTACTCTTTATTGGATACTTCCTACAACTTTTGTCTAAACAGCAACATAGAAAAAATGCTAAAACGGAAACTGCCTAAGAATAAAAACATTGAACTAAATCCTAGAAGCAATGAAAAAAGTCAAGGGTAATATATCTTCAGGTACTGCGCATTGCATGGCCGAGGTAGTTCGCCAAAACCCTCTCGAGTGATGCGATATGCCCCGTGACCAGCTATGCCTGTGATTTGATAAGGCCCTTCCTATTTGTCTGCGAGTGATCCTGCAGCTTTATCTCTGGTTCCTGGGTTCACCCTTTTCAGCACCAAATAGCCGAGTGCGAACCTCTTTTCACGCACATGCGAATTGTAATACCTGGCTACCCTCTGTTGGTACGCAGTGTTTCTTATCTGTGCGTGTTCTCTTCTCTCTTCTAACTCATTCAGACCGTATTTTAACATATCAACATTGAGTTCCGGTTGAAAGAGTTGTACTCTTGGTGAAGAGAAAGATGTTTCCACGGGAATGACAGCTTCAGCTCCGTAAGCCATGGAATATGGGGTCTCACCTGTTGAACCTCTTTCTGTGGTTCGATATGCCCAAAGTACCTGTGGTAATTTTTCTGCCCAGCTACCCTTCTTCTCTGCCAATTTGGCTTTCAGGTTGTGCTTTATGATCTTGTTCACCGCTTCAGTTTGGCCATTTGTCTGCGGATGTGCTGGGGAGGCGTAGTAGTTGTTGATACCATACTTGTCACATAGCTCCCTGAATTTATTACCATCGAATTGGGTCCCATTGTCAGTGATGATGGTGTTTGGTATCCCAAATCTGTACAAGATATTTTTCTTCACAAAGCTTATAGTGTTTGCTTCCGTTATGTGCACCAATGGTTCGGCTTCTACCCACTTGATAAAATAATCCACTGCTACAATAGCGTGTTTTGCTCCTCCGGATGCTGTTGGCATTGGGCCGATCAAGTTAATTCCCCATATGACGAATGGCCAGGGCGAGGTAATATTTTGCAAGAGTTTAGGTGGTTGGCGGATATTGTTTGCAATTTTTTGACACGCCTCACACCTTGCTGCCACCCTTTTAGCATCGGCGAACAGTGTTGGCCAGTAGAAACCCTGCCTTAATGTTTTGTGGGCTAGACTAACACCCCCAGCGTGATTCCCACAATTTCCACTATATATACTCCTTAGGATACCTTCGGCTTTTTCTGGTCCGACACATCTCTGCAGTGCCCTTGAGTACCCCCTTTTGTACAGTTCTCCATTGAGTACTGAATATCTCGTAGCTCTGTACTTTAATCGTTTTGCCTCTAACGGATCACTTGGGAGTACATCATTAACGAGGTATTCTTTGATTGGTGTAATCCAGCAACCTTTCTCGCCAAAGATTGCCCCGACTTCCTTCAATCTGACTATACTCAGTTGTAGTAGGTGGATCATAGAAATAGTTCTGGGCCAGATGTTGATTATGGCGGATGCCAATTTGGCCAAGGTATCGGCCTGCTCGTTTTCTTCTCTAGGGACCTGGACAATTCTGTATTCTTTAAATCTTCCCAGCAGCTCCTTTGCTAATTCCAGGTAAGCGATCATGTTTTCATCTCTCGCCTGGTACTCATCTAGCACCTGATTGACAACAACTTGAGAGTCGCTGAAGATTTCCACCTCATCTGCTCCTAGAATTGTGCAAACCTTTACTTCTGCTATGAGTGCCTCGTATTCAGCTTGGTTGTTAGTAGCTTTAAAGTCAAAACGCAAGGCACATTCGATTGAATCTTCTTCTGGGGTTGACACCATTATCCCTGCCCCGCTGCCGTGCGTGTTTGACGATCCGTCAACGCGGAGTTGCCATTTGAATACTTTCTTATTTTGCTCCACCATCATTCTCTCCACTTCTACACTTGGCTCGGTGAACTCTACTACAAAGTCTGCCACTGCCTAGGCTTTAATTGCTGTCCTTGGAAGATACTCTACATCGAATTCACTTAACTCGATCGCCCACTTCGTTAATCGGCCGGATACTTCTGGTTTCTGCAGAATTAATTTTAATGGGCAGTTGTTGTATACTCCGATTTTATGAGCCTGGAAATATGGCATTAGCTTCCTTGCTGCTGTTATTAAAGCGAGTGCCATTTTTTCGGCTGGCAAGTATCTGGTCTCAGCTGGTAACAGTGCTTTGCTGGTGTAGTATATTGGTTTCTGGACCCCATCCTCCTGTCTTACCAGCACGGAACTTGTGGCCGCTTTAGAAACGGATAAGTACATGTACAGTCTTTCTCCTGTTTCTGGTTTTGATAGCAGTGGTGCTTGCCCGAGGTAATCTTTTAAGGCCTGGAAAGCCCTTTCACAGTCTTCGCTCCACTCGACTCCCTTACCTTTCTTAGAGCTTTGAAGAATGGTAGGCATCGATCCGTCGATTTAGCTATGAACCTGCTCAGCGATGCCAGACACCCCGTGAGTCTCTGGACATCCTTCAAAGTTTTTGGCGAGACCATTTTTGCCAATGCTTGGATTTTTTCGGGGTTCACCTCAATTCCTTTTGATGTACTTGATATCCGAGAAATCTTCCTGATGGTACGCCGAACACGCATTTTGCGGGATTCAACTTCATTCCATATTTCACCAACACATCAAATGTCTCCCTCAAGTCATCTATATGTTTATCTGATGTGATGTTTTTTGTCAGCATGTCGTCAACGTAAACCTCCATATTTCTTCCTATCTGTCTGGCGAACATCTTATTGACTAAGCGCTGGTAAGTTGCTCCAGCATTTTTCAGGCCGAACGGCATGACTGTGTAACAGTATAACCCTTGGTCTGTGGTGAATGCTATCTTCTCCTCATCTGGCTTATGCATTTTTATCTGGTTATAACCTGAGTAAGCATTCATGAAGCTCAATGTCTCATGTCCGGCTGTTGCATCGACCAATTGGTCAATTCTTGGTAGCGGGAAGCTATCCTTGGGGCAGGCCTTGTTTAGGTCGGTGAAGTCGACGCACATCCTCCATTGGCTATTCTTCTTCTTCACTAGAACTACATTCGCCACCCATTCTGGGTACTTAACTTCTCTAATTGACCCTGCGACGAGCAGCTTGGACACCTTCTCTTTTATCGCCGCACTTCTCTCTGGGTTGAAGCTTCTCCTTTTTTACACCACCGGTTTACATTTTTCATTCACAGCCAGGTTGTGTGAAATAACGCCTCTATCAATCCCTGGCATGTCCTCATGGCTCCAAGCGAAAATCCCCTTGTACTCTTTTAGCAAGCTTGTCACATCTCTCTTGACTCGTTCAGCCAACCTTGCTCCGATCCTGACTGTTTTATCTGATTCTGCTTCATTTAGAACAATTGACTCAGTTGGCTCTTCCTTCTCTCTGTTCGCTTTGTCCCTTGGGTCCAATTCAAATGCTTCCAGATTTTCTTCCTGTACTTCTTTATTTACCTCGAATATATTTAAGGTCTCCATCCTTGCCTTATCTTTAAAGATTGAAAGGTTGGTGCGGCGAGCCATCTCCCTTGACCCTTTCAGTTCTCCGACTCCAAATTCTGTGGGGAACTTTACCTTCAACGCGTGGGTTGAAGTGACAGCTCGGGCTTTGTTAAGAAACGGTCGGCCAAGCAAAGTATTATACGACCAATTATGGATGTCGACTACAACAAAATCCAACAGGATTGTTTGCCGGCATGGTGCTGTACCAAACCTCACCGGCAGTTTTACAGTTCCCAAAGATCTCACTTCTGTGCCCCCGAAACCTTTCAGCGGTACATGAAAGGGTTCTAGATCTTTCCTATCCAGTCGCAGCTCATCGTACACTCTAGCACTTAAAATATCTGCTGAACTTCCATTGTTAATCATTACCCGAAGGACATCCCTGTGTGCAATTTGAACTCCCACTACGATTGCATCATTAGGTTTTGCATCAATTCCGTCGGAATCTTCTGCTATGAATGTTATGGGGTCATGTCCTTCTCTTCCTTTCTTGGGGTTCCTCTGCACAGAATTAATCTCCATATTTCTGCTGTCTTGCATTACCTCTCAGACTTCTGACATCCTTTCTCGATTGCTTTTCCCAGTTTGGGGCCCGCCAAAGATGGTGTTTATAGTGGTGTTAGGGCTGTTTCTCCTCGGACTCCTCCTTTTCTGCCCGTTCCCTTGGCGGTTTTCTTGGCGACCACCTTGCTTGTCACCTTTCAAAGTAAAATCTTTTAGGTGTCCATCTCTGATCAAGCTCTCAATATGATCACGCAACCAAACACTTTGAAGTTTCATGCCCATGATCTTTATGAAATCGGCAGTATTTGGTTGTATCTCTCCTGGCATTAGCTGATTGTTGCCGAGGGTATTTGGCAAGTCCTTTGTTTTCTACCACAGAAAGTATTTCCTCCTGATCGCCAGTTAAGGGGGTGTAATGGTTGTACCTTCCTTGAAACCTACTAGCTCGGGTGTTTCCCTTGTTTTCCCTTGGATGTCCCTTTTGGCCCTTTTTGTCTCTCTGGCGATCACGCGACTGCGTCTTCTTGTTATCCTTATGTTCTGATTTTAAGTCAGGCTTGTGGCCATATACGTAGCTACCCCCTTGCGCTACTTCTTCCTCTTCTGCCAATACATAATTGCCAGCTATTTCCATCATCTCCTCATAAGTTTTTGGCATATCCCTTCGCAGATCAAAGGATAGTCGCCCACTTTGCAACCCATTGGTGAAAGCGGCGATAACAGCTACATCACTGGCATCCTCAATTTGGGCAACCTCCTTCCTGAATCTTGCTAGATACTTCTTGATCGACTCATTGCGCTCCTGCTTCAGATTTGATAGATGGGCGAGTGACTTCCTTCTCTGCACGCTCCCCATGAATTGTCTTATGAACGCTTTGCTGAGGTTTGAGAAACTGCTTACACTTCCGGGTGGAAGTATTCCAAACCACCTGGAGGCGAGGTCGCCGAATGTTTACGGGAAGGTGAGGCATAGCAGTCCGTCATTGGATGAATACTGGGCCATAATATTGCGGAATCGGTGAACATGCTCCTTCGGATCTCTGCTTTCCTTATACTGTTCAATGGTTGGCATTCTGAATCTATCTGGGAACTGGGTGTGAGCAATGTGATCGACGAATGGACTCTCTGACTCATCATCTGAAGACACGTTGCGACCATATCTCCGTGCCATTGTTGAAACCTTTCTCGATAGCTCTTGCAAAATGACATCTCGATGGCCAGTTGGTTCTCCGGCTGGATCGAGTATGCTCTTGATTGTCATTCTCCCATAGTTATCTTTATTATTCGAATTCCTACCAATCTGATCCTCCGCGCTCTCAGACCTTCTTCGCTGTACCCTTTTGGATGGTAATTCTCTTCTTTGTCGGGGACTTCTATCTTCAGATGAGATTGAGCGGTGTCTCCGCCGTCTCCTTTGGTGTGTGTCATTGGAATTTGTCCCATGTATCCGTCCGTGATCTTGCATCTCCGGGGTTTCATCATTCGCCACACCTTTTCCCTTTCCCTTTCCTTTTCCCTTTCCATATCTTCTTTCCTCGAAACCTTCTAGGTGATCCTGCAGAGTTTCTTCGAGGGTCTGCCTCACTTGAGCATCAGGGGTTGCAATGTGGATTTCTGACCGTAATCTCCCGAGCGACTGGATTCCAAGTGTGGCTAATTCGTAGGGAGAAGAGATTCCCGGGCCTATGGGAAGTGCGAGTCCTATTTTGTTAGCCTCGCTGATCAAATTCATCAACGCAGTTTGGAAGTGCTGCAAAGTTCCTGGGTCGGTTGCCCTAGCTCCTGGTGTTGCCGCCGATTGTTCCCCGATTGTCGTCGCCCCATCGCCTGTTGGTGCAGTTGCCTCAACAATCTGATCTCCACTGGAGTTGCCATTCTTTTCGCTGTTCATGTTTTCAAGTCGCAAGGGTTCTTCGAAGTTTCTGTTCAATCACCCCCTTCTTCTAGCACCAATTGTTGAGGGTGAAATTTGGATTACCATACAACCAACAATTAAATCAAAACAATCGTCAATTAAGAAAGAAAATCAATGCATGCAAGAAACCAATTTACGTGGAAAACCCTTGAATGGGAAAAAACCACGGCGTCCCGGAGGACAAGAAAATATCACTATAGTTCACTTATTTCGGTTACACACTCAAATCTCTCGAATTATTGCTTTTCTCTCTTTAGGTTTTCGAACCCCTTCCTTATGGGATAGATGGTTCTATTTATACATGTTAATTAGGGTTTTTCCCTTGATCCTTGTCATGTTGGTAGTAGGACTTCCTCTTGGATTTGTATTGGGAGTCCCATGTTGTATTGGATTAGGATTTGTTCTCTCTACCCTTTCCTATGACTCCTGGTTATCGTGGGTCTTCTGGGAGTTTAGGGTTTATTTTCGTGTTTCTACCGAGTCGGTTTGTACCTAGTACGCTGATGCGGCAAACATCTCCCCTCCTGGGTATTAACCTTCGGCGACCATGTTTCTATCTTTGGCGAATACATATCTAGCTCTGGCGACCACACATTTGACTTTATTGACTTGACGTTTACATACTGACTGGTCCACGTTTTCTCCTTTGACCTGGTCGATGAGTGACGTGGCAACCTGTTTTTCAACATTTATTGATTCCTTTGATGACGTGGCTGCTTGGCGAAATTATATATACAACAGGAGTGTAAATAAATAATTTATGGATTGTAAGGAGAAACTTTTTTTTTTTTAATATTATATTTATATTATTTACCAAAATTACTTAATTAGACATAATTCAATAATAACTCTTCTACAAAGTAAATTATAATAAAATCCCACATCCACAAACAATTAGTTTACTTTTTAATAACTCTTCTACAAAGTAAATTCTAATAAAACCCCACAGCCACAAACAATTAGTTTACTTTTAAAAGTGTTTAAAAAAAAAAAAAAAAAAAAAAACCGTGAAAGAAACTTGACATTGATAGTATGCTAACGTATCGAAACAATTCTTATTTAAAAGTAAGTTTAAAGCTATTTTCTTCATTTTTTTTCTTTTCAATGTCATTGTGGTTTTTTTTTTTTTTTTTTTTTTTTTTTCTTTTTTTGGACTCTCTAGTGTATGCAATATTAAAATTTTAATTTTATTGTATATCTGTATTGAACAAAAACTCAAATTGAGGTTCAAGCCTATATAGGGATGGAGAGAGATTTTTTTTTTCTTTGTTCATTTTCCTTAATATGATAAACAAAATGAACAAAACACACTTTATTTTATAATAATAATAAAAAAAAAAAGAACAAAACACTATGAAGTGTGAGGTTAGTAAAATAAATGAAGAGAAAAAAAAAAAAAAAAAAAAAAAAATAGGTTGTGAGGAGGAGATATAAATTCGTCATGACATAGCCCGGTGATAATCACATCTTTTAAAAACTTTGATGTCTTAAATTTAAATCTCCATCCCCATATAATAATATAAAACAAACAAACAAAGGTAACATGAATATGTGAAGAAAATGTTTAATGTTTATGAGTGTTTTTTTCTTTGTTTGCCAACCTTGGAATCCTTTCTTTCCTTAGAAAGTTTATGAGTTGAACTTGCTAGTTTTGGTTCAATTAATCAATTTACAAATATACTTTCAAATTATTCCACAGGAGATAATGCACTAATGAATATAAAGAATAAATCAATAAAAAAAATTCCCATAAATTAAAAAAAAAAAAAAAAGTACAAAAAATTAATTAATTTCCATCTACAATTAATCTAGAGAGAAAACTATAAATACCCACTTGAAATTAATCCAAATTTAATTAACAACCTTTCTGATATAATTCACTGATCTAGTTTTAATTTTCATACAAAATTGTTTCTCTCTAAATATATTCTAATTCTATATAGCTCAATTGATGGCAAAATTTTGAAGGTTGATGACCATAACAGTAATATCATCCATGTTGCCTCTGCTTGAAGACATTTCTATTAGCTTTTTGCATGACTCTATTGATTTTTTCTCTTTTGAAACCACATCAACTGCCTCCTGCACATTCACCTGTTTCACACAAATGTTTTTAATCAAATTAATTGTGCTCTAAAATGTACAAAATCAAGTGTTTAGTGTCAGTTAGGTAAATAGAATTTGCAAATTAAAATTGTTTTTTATTTTTAATACCTTGTCCCACAATCCATCAGAAGCCATGATCAAGAACTCGCAATCAGAAGTTAATGGAAGCTTTTTGATCTCTGGTTCAGAAATTATCCATTCTTTCAAATGCATATCTCCAATTGCTCTTGAAACTGCAAGTGATCCTTGAACTCTCCAAACTCCATTTCGACAAAACACAAAACCACCCTGCAATATCAAGCAAGTATATCCAACTTAAGAGACAATATCACTGACCTCACCTTAATTAATTTTCGCTTACCCAAAATTAAACTTCAACGAGACAGACATACCATGTTATCGGTACGCAATTTATTAAATAGAAAGTATAGAAGAGGATGACGAATAGGTCCGCCTTATATGTAGACACGATCCATGGACATGATTAACTTCATGAGTTACGTTTACTAAAAGAAAATGCAATTTTACGAGGTAATTTTAATTCAATGGTCGTTTGCACGTAACAGCTCTCTAAGCCTAATTAAAGGTTAACATCATATCTTAACAAAGTTTTAAAACTGGACAGACCGAATTTTCGATCCGAAGACGCTCATCTTCTCGGCTGAGACGATGATCGATTGTCAGTGAATCAGCTACTCCATTTCTGCTCAAAACAACTCTGCAATCACCCACATTTGCAACATGTAATTCTCCAGCCTTCAATAGAACACTAGCTGCACAAGCTCCACTACCAACACCCTGTAAACAACACATCACATATAATAAACAGATAAAATTAGACGGGTTATAACAGTTAATGTGTCCTACGACACACGTTTAAGAAGATTTTCTCATAACCATATATATTTATGAATTGATATATCAATGATGAAAGCTTTTAAAAAAATACCTGGTCCCGAATTAATAAATATTGTCAAAAGAATAAATAAATTGAGTTTCTTTATTCATTTAAATCTTACTTGCTATTTTTTCTTTTTATGACCAAAACCACTTTCTATTAAAGTCAAAAACCATTTTTAAGTACGGTAATGGAAACATTATTAACTAAAATTGTATCGTCCATCTACCAGCTAAGCTACGTCCCTAGAATGAAAAACAATAAGTTTGTAGGACAAGTCAAATATATGACCAAATTAAGTTGAAAATTAAAATACAGTAATAAATCCAATATGATGAATTCCTGTTCAAAATTCAAGGAACCATACAATAATGCTCCAATTAATAGACCAAGTCAATCATTTGAACAAATTTTGAAATGGTCGTCTCAACTGCGTCAAAATTTACCTGACTAAGAAACGCTGTATCTGTAACCATGTAACCTGCACGAATTGCATGCTCTTCTTCTCCGACAATTCCAAGCTCTTTCACAATATTTTTCCCTAAATTTTCAGCCACATAATCAGCCGCTGCTCTGCCTCCATGCCCATCAATTACAGTAAAAAATGCCTAAAGTTGATATACGTACAACAACAAAGAAATCATTAATCAATTGATCACGTGATGATCAAAAGTTTAAACCAGTAAGATTTGATGTCCAAATTATCCTATAATTTATTTCTAATACATTTTGGATCAAACCCGGAAAGAAAAATCAAGATTTAGAGTAGGTTACCTGTTTAGGGTTTCCAAGGACGTCAACCATGAATCCATATCCATCTTCCATGACTTGTCTGCTTCCTCTCTTACAAGCCAAAACAAAATATTTTCCTTGAATCTCAAATTCCTTCTTCTCCAACTTAATATTTTTTCCTATCTCATCACCAAGCTCCAAGCTTGCAGCACAAATATCAGGCAAAACAAGCCTTGCAGGCCTTTTTCTCAGCTTTATAGATCCCTTATTAACACCACCAGAACCAGAAGCCTTTGTAATAATATTATTATTAGACCCTTCTTCACTACTCAATGAAATAACAGGCTTCTGATTATTTGTTTTTGTGTTTTCAATATTTTCTTGCAGGATCTTTTTCTCTTTATGATCATGATGCAAAAACTGACCAACCCACGAAAGAGGCTGTGGAGAAGAAGGAGAGAGAGGAGAGTTGAGGCTGAGAGAAGACATGGAAATGGCCTTTTTGAGGCCTTTGAAGAGATATACTACAACAAGAGAAACAATAGAGAAACCCCATAGAAATTCATGCAAATCTATCATGCTTTTGTGCTTGTTAGTACTTTTATTATTCATGGAAAATGAATGATTTCTTATACAAGATAAAAAAAAAGTGTGAATCTTCCAACAAAATCGGCTGAAAGAGTTTTCAAATTTGGTCAGAAACAAAAAGTGAGTGAGAGAGAAGATCGAATTGATCAAGAAGAACAATATTTTGGGCATATGAGAATTAACGGGTCAAAAGGGAAGATATAAGTCTATGTTTATATATAGTAATAGAGAACCTAGCTATTGCTTTGAACTGCACAAAGGATTTTTTTGTCTATTTTTATATAAAATCAAATAAAAATAAATTAAGGTTTGAAGTTTTTGACACTTTCAAAGGCAATGAATAGGTCACAAAAGGAATAAGATGAGGTGGAAATTTAATTTGTACAAAAGATATTTAATCAATTTCCATTTTGGCTTTGCCTTCTCTCATTGTTGATTTATCTTACCTAATAGAGAATATTGACTTGGCTAATGATTATTGTTAGGTTACAACTGCACTAGGTGCAAGCTTAGATAAGGACACAAATCAACTGTCAAATTTTGGTGTCCCAATTTATGTCCAACTAACCAAATTGGTACATGTGTGCATATTTATGGAAGAAGTTGAAAAAAATTAATTAAATGTGCTATAAATGTGCACACATGTCCCAATTTGGTTAGTTGGACACAAATTGGGACACCAATATTTGACAGCCGATTTGAATCCCTTAGATAATTAGAGACACTCTTTTATGTAGGGGTGAGTAGGATCCGATCCAATATGTTGGATTGGATTAGATTGGATTTGAGGACATAACTAAATCAGATTGAATCATATAAATTTGAAATTCATTGGATTTGATCTTGGATTTCTATATAAAATTCCGTCAATCCGTCAAAATATAAAACTTAATTAATTTATATTGGGTCAATTTGTTTTGTCTTATATAGATAAACATTGAACAAATTTTGGTTGCTATATTTTATTATGACAAATGATTATATATTTATTTCAAACTCTTTAATGATTTTATTTATGTTTGTATTTGGAACTTATGTTTAATGTTTATAATTTTTTAGACTATTTGAACTTTAAAGTGTACAATTATGTATTGTGTTTAGGTTATTTATTAGAGCATCTCCAATGCAAAAGTGGCTTGCATACCAATAATTGTTGACATGGCAACAATGTCAAGAGACTTGCTTCCTATATGGCATAAAAATAAACTTAATAGACAATCAACTAAAAATTTGGTCTCCAATACTTCCGTGTAAAACACAATTTTTTTAATGATGCGTCCATCTTTTTTTCTTGTTTTATTTTTTATTTTATTTCCTTACCAAAAATATATGAAAAATTAATATCAGTTTTAAATGTTTACTGATTTCACCTAAAAAATAGCTGTTCAACAAACTGTCTGAAAGTGGGCGGTCATGTTGACAATGTCTAATTTTTTTTTTGCCACGTCAGCTTGAGGTTGAATATGCACGGCTGCATTAGAGACACAATTATTAACATAACGTCTATTTATCCTACGTGGCATCTCTTTTTTTCACAAGCCACGCTTGCATTAGAGATGCTCTTAGTTTATTAATTTTTTTTGAAGTTCCGTGTATGAATTAATAATTTGATTTTGTTAATTTTAGGAATATTTTAACTTTATATATTAAGACGTGTTTCATATGAATTTGATCATTTGGGTTAGATCGGATCGGATTTAAATATTTTGCAATAGGATCAGATTAGATCGAATCTAATTGTAATTGGATTTGATCTGATCGGATTCCGCTCTAAGATTGGATCTGATCGGATTATAATTTCTTCGATTCAATCCAATCAGATCGGATCTTAGATCACATCAAATTCAATGGATCCGATCTGCCGCACACCCTTACTTTTACGTGCAAGATCAAACGACTTATTATGTAACCTAAATTCAAATATAAATTAAGAAAAATATAGATAACAAAAATGAATTCAATCATAGATTTGAACCCTAGTACTTCTAGTAATAAGCTTAAATTCACTTATTTTTTACGTGAAATTTCAATATTCGACTTATCATGTGACTTAAACCCAAATATAAATTCAATTGATGATTTTTTTATTTTTTTTTTGAAAGTAAGTTTTTAATAAGAGTAATTCTATATTGCCCAAATTTGGTATCCAAATCTGGTGTCCAAATGATGTGGCAACACTCTGGGCCATTCATTTAATTCATGCAAATGTAATACAATTTAAATAAATGGCCCAGAGTGTTGCCACATCATTTGGACACCAAATTTGGACAATGTAGCATTATTGTTTTAATAATTAATACTCTTTGATAATGAGAATAATTGGAAACTAATTACTTAATTAGTATTTTTGGCTGTTTTTGTATGTCGGCCATTTACTTGCTTCATGGACACCCAATTGTTGACTAATTCTTGCTCTATGAATTAGCTAACTCTAACTTGGCAGTCTACAACCAGTTCACACTCACAATTCCATAATTGTATAAAAGTGTCATGAAAGGTTAGTGGCCGGGTCATACGGTGCTTGCCAAGCTGTTAAGTCCTGTCTATAGGATTGGGTCTTGTCAAGTCGAATTTGTATTTTTTTTTTTTAATAAAAAAACAAAATGAAAATTCTTTTTTCATTTAAGGAAGTAAAAATTTGAAAACTTACGCAGGGCGAGATTTTCGGGAGAAAATAGGGGTTTTTTTATCACTTTTTTGAGCTAGTCTTTCAAAACTATCACCACTTTAATAACTTATGTTTTAAAGGCACCAAAGTAAGTGACTTCCAAAAATACCATTATTTTTAGTATTTTTTATTATATCTCAAACTTTAACTTTCTCCAACATTTATGTTGTCTGAAATATACTTCTCTCACTAATTTTAAATTCTCTGTAAACTGAGATCCAAGTTCATCTTCTTCACTGTAAACTGATATCCAAGTTCATCTTCTTCTCCAATTCGTGGTCGCTGGTGATCTCCTTCTCCAACTGTAGGTCGTTGTTCATCTCTCTCTCCTTCTATAACTCGTGGTCTTGTTCTCCTGTTCGTTTGTCTTCAATCACACTAACATAATCCCATTTCTTGTGTTTAATATGTTCCGACTTCATCTTCTTCACGTTAAACCAGATCTGAGAAATGAACTGAAAAGTCTCGGAGTCTTTGGTTTAATATGTTCCAAGACTTTTCAAAAGGCTCCGAGATTCTTGTTTAATATGTTCCAAGACTTTTTAAAAGGCTCTGAGACTTTTGAATCAGCTATAATTTTCCGAGGCTTTTACTTTCTTTGGTTGCCTATATCTGTTTCCACTGTGTCTCTGCCTCTCTTCGTGTGAATTTTGTTATTCACTAACCGATATGGTGAGTGAACTTAGAGAAGGTATAATTATTATACCTTCTCTGAGTTCACTCATCTTGTCGGCTTGTGAATGTATAACAAAATTTATTCAAAGGTCTGAGATAACAACTTTGTGAATGTAAAGTCTTGGATAATGTATAAAAGTCACTTTTTAATGTAGTGTCCGAGACCTATTAACCATGTTCCGAGACTTTTCAATTGTATGTCCGAGACTTTGCAAAAGGCTCAGAGACTTTGGTTTAAGATGTTTCGAGACTTTAGAGTCAGCTATAATTTTCCGAGACTTTAATCTTCTTCGGTTGCCTATATATGTTTCCACTGTGTCTCTCATTGTGTGAATTTTGTTATTCACTAACCGATATGGTGAGTGAACTTAGAGAAGGTATAATTATTATACCTTCTCTGAATTCACTCATCTTGTCGGCTTGTGAATGTATAACAAAATTCATTCAACGGTATGAGATAACAACTTTGTGAATGGTGGTTCCAAAGTTTTAGACGGAAGTCTCGGATAGTTTTCCCAAAGTCTTGGAAAATGTTATAAAAGTCTCAGTCAGTGTTACAAAGGTCTTGGACATATAGCATAAAAAGTTTTGGACATTGTTTTCAAAAGTCTCGGAAATTGTTTTGCAAAGTCTCAGACAGTATTACAAAAGTTTCGGAGAGTGTTACAAAAGTCTTAGACATATAACATAAAAGTCTCGGACATTGTTCTCCAAAGTCTCGGAAATTATTTTCCAAAGTCTTAGAAATTGTTTTCAAAAGTCTCAGACGTTGTTGTCCTCCGAATTTTTCCAAGACTTTAGTTTTCTGCTCCGAGACTTATGGACTTTATGCTGAGACTTATTAACTATTTCCAGACACTTATTAACTTTAAGTTTTTATTCATTTTTATTGTATAATCTCCACTGTTATGTCTTATGATATACCAATTTCATTTTGTTAATATTTTTATGTACAAGAAAATGGATCGGGTTAGAATAGTTATATCCTAAAACGGTCAATGGGAGAAACTACCAAACAGAAGCTAGAGGTTTGTTGGCTCGGATAATCAAGGAATATACGTGTCAAAGAATATGACCATTGATGAGCTTTTGGCATGTGTGCAGTCCATTGTCCACTATGATCCAAACAAATACAATATTGATCTACAGTCAATATCATGCGTTCCTGGCACTACATGTCGCACATTTGTAAGAAACGACGATGATGTTCAGTTTATGCATGAAGGAAGATAGGGTGATTCCTCAAGTATGTATTAGCCTAATTGAAAGGAGATGTAGAGGTGTGATGGGTAATGCCATCCCTCTTCATGGAAATCCCCAAGATTATCTATCCGTTAGCAGTAGTAACCAAATGTTGACATAACGGAGTGAGACTGATAACGATGGAAATCCCCAAGGTGCAGAAAATATTTTCAGTGTCCCGCCTGCAGTAGTTGACCTTGCAGTTGATGTTGAACATCATTTTGACCATTACTTTGGGCGTCAATTTGAGGCTAATATGGAGCTAAATATAGAACCCAATCATGATCATGTAAGTGATCGTGAAAACGTTGTTGAAGAACCTATACAACGTCAAACTGAAGGAAGGTGTGTACAAGGTGACCATCCCCGTTGTAGTGTAGAGGATATGGTGGGGACATCTGATGTCCCGAAAAATCTTAATATGTCAGGTTCCAATAATCAGTCAACTTGGGTTATTCTTATATCTGAAACGTATTTGCTCGGTCAAATGAACAACACCATGGGATCACGTGAACCTAACACTTTTATTTACAAAGGTCAATTTTTTCCAAAAAAAAAAAGCGATTTAAAGAGGTTAGTAGGTCTTTATGCAATAAGGGAGAACTATGAATAAAAGGTGAAAAGATCTAACAAGTCGGTTCTACATTTGGTGTGCAAGATTGACAACTGCACGTGGAAATTAAGAGCGATGATGAGAGATGAAGGCACATACTTTCAAGTGAGAAGTTTTGTAAGTGAACATAGTTGTCCCTTAGAAGAGGTCCATCGGTGTCACCGATAGGTTAGTGCAGTCATAATCGGTAAAGTAATAGCCCTTAGACTCTAACAGCACGATGGTCGTCTAATGAAACCTAAAGACATAATTACGGATATGAAAACAATGTATGACATCCAAGTTATATACAGTAAGGCTCATCAAGCCTTGGATTATGCATTGGCATTGACCTATGGAGGTCATGAAGAAATGTTCCAACTACTTCTATCTTTTGGTTATGTTCTGGAGCAACACAATCCTGTCACAATCACAGAATTACAGTGCATAGAGGATAATAATTTTTTGTATTTCTTAATGGCATTAGAGGCATCAATTTGAGGTTTTCGGCGGTGTATGCGTCCCGTGATTGCTGTTAACAGTACCTTTCTAAAAGGGAGATGTTGGGGTACAATGTTTGTGGCAACATCACAAAATGGCAATGAACAAGCATATCCAATAGCTTTTGGTTACGGGGATTTAGAAAATAACGCTTATTGGAGTGGTTTTTGGATTGCTTGAAAGGTGCCCTCGGTCATATTGAAGATTTGGTTTTCATTTCCGATTGACATGCAAGCATAGAAGCCGGGATAGCTAATGTCTTCCCATATGCAACCCATACCATATGTGCTTGGCATTTTTCTGAAAACATAAAGAAACGTCTCCATAGAAAGGATGTAGCACAAATGATGTTTGCAGCAGCAAAAAAATACTGAGAATTGAAATATAAATGTATAATGGGCGAGTTACGTAACCTGCACCAGAATGCGTACGATTATGTTGTCAATTCGGGGCTAGAAAAGTGGTCTCGTGTCCATTGTCCCTAACTAAGGTATAGGTTGATGACAACCAATGTTGCTGAATGCCTGAACTCATGCTTGAGATTTGCACGGAAACTGCCAATGCTGACTTTGGCTGAGTTCATAAGGGATATGCTGCAACGTTGGTATTACGACCGCCATCGAGCTTCACTCTCCATGTGTCACCAACTAATTGATGCTGCACAATTGGTGATCTCGAAACGTAGCGCCCTCGTCGTCCTAAGTTTGAGTCAGCACGGACCATTTCTCTTCCCGACATCACCGAACATACTCACCCATTTGCGGTACATGTATGTCTGTATAACAATTAACAATATAAACATCGAAGACGTTTGTAACCATATAATAATTACCAATATAAACATCCGAGACCTTTGTAACCGTATAACAATTAACAAAGAACTTACATAGAATTGTGTATCAATGATCTCTACGCTCTGATTGTAGACCTCAAGAAATACACGTTGGCACTTCCACACGATCTGTAAATATGTGTCCATGTACTGACAAAAGGAACTAAAACTAACGTTAAAATACATTAAAAAGTCAAATAAAAAAGAGCCGATGTACCAAATTCATACTGATTCTTCCAACTCTGCATGGTTGGTTTTGAAAGCTTCGAACGAAGAGACTCCGACCTCATACTCCCCACCCACACCGCACCTGTATCATTGAACAAGAATAAAGATTAAAATTAAGAAGTAGTTAAAACAAATCTAGGAAAATATTACCAAAAATCAGTACTACAAAAATTGTGAAAGAGATCACTTAAAATAGATCATTTTATGAAAAAGTGATCTCTTTTATAAATTGATCACTCTAGGAAGAAGTGATTTGTTTTAAAGAAATGATTGCTTAAAATAGATCATTCTATGAAAAAACTTTTTTGTTTTTTTAAACATTACTTAAAATAAAATCTCTTAAAAAAAAAATGATCTTTATTTTTTATGAATTGATAACTTAAAATCGGTCATTTTAAAAAAGTGACTATAAAGATATTGATTTTATTTTTTTTAATGAAAGATAATTTAAAATAGTTCATTTTTAAATTTAAAAAATTTATAATAAAAGAATCACTCTCAACAGATTTTACTAAATAATTACTAATTCAATAATAAAAGAGCACCACAAATACGCGCCCTATAAAAAAAAAAAAAAAAAAAAAAAAAAACCTATTCTTTAATTTGATTTTGTAACTGCTGCAGTCTTTTTCTCCCTTGAGCCACCAAGCTAGAACCAACTTTCTATTCAATGTTTTAATGAGAAAAACAAAATGTAAAACTTGATGCAGGAGAAGATCAGGTGTAGAAGGTGAGTTCTTTTTCTCTTTCTTCTTTGGGTTTTTTGTGATTTAAGTAAACATATTTATGTAGTAGTTAAAAACATACAGTGAATGAATTTTATGGAATCAAAATTTTCGATCTGTTGATGCTAACAGTGAATTTATTTATATATTTTCTGTTTTTATGTTTTTAAACTTTTAGGGGGGATTTCTTTGGATTGTATTTGTCTTTGTTATCTATATGCTATGCATTATTATAGTCGATGAAGTTATATATATATATATTTGGAATTTTTGAAGTAAACTTTTTTCTGTATACTCATTTTGAAGGGTTTGGTGCGATTTGACGAAATCTTATTACAGATTCATAGGAAACTGAACATTATTCATTGGAGAGATAAAGTGAAGTTAAATCTAAACGAAATATTCTTTATTCATTACCATCATAGATTGGATGTTGATTATTACTTGTAATCCATATTTGGTTAATCTGTAAGTTATTTTTCTTTAATCTTACATTTACTTTTATTAATCTGTTAAATATTTATTGATGGCTTTTGTTACTTTTATTATTCTGTTTTTCAATAGCTTTTATTTTTATAAAATAATTTTGTTGTTTGTATTATTGTGCAAATCAGAGGAAAGATTTCATATACCCAAAACGATAATAACATCATATGAGATGAATGGATTGATTTGATACAGATTACATGCGAAGTTGGACATACCGCGAACATTGATAAATATTGTAGCGTTGAATTTTAATGAATATTTTGAACAAACTTTGTAATTTGATTTTGTTTTTTAGATTTGATTTTAATTTTGGATAAATAAACATTGGAAAGAAAGTCCTTTGGTGTTCTATTTTTAACTAATTATTCATATTTGTTGTTTGTAATTAGTTGAAAATACATAATCGGGTAGTGATATTAATGCAACTAAATTTAAGAATAATTATTATTATACATGAATTCAAATATCAAGTAATTAAAAAAACAAAACGTATTAAAATAAATTATAAACTAAATCATTTCTATAACAAAAAAATGATTTTTATTTATCAAATAAAGATCACTTTTAAATTAAAAAATGATCTTTATTAAATTTTACCAGATCATTTTATAAGTGATATGGATTATAAGTTTTTTTATTTTTTATTTTTAAGATCACCTTAATAGAGATCGCTTACAAAAGTAATATGTATATGTTTTTATCATTACAAAAGTGATCTCTTTATACTTTTTTGTAGTAGTGAATTTAGTATGTTATACATTTCCGTTCTGTTCCACTTGTACTATAGGTACGCGTCCAGGTGTTTCGGGTGAACTTGATCAGCATGGTGAAATTTGTGGGCCGCCTTAGTCCTAGACTTCTTCCGCCTACATGGGTAAGTGTAGGGAGTAGTCGTTTGTGAACCGCATTTGCGTAACCGCCCTGGTCGGTCCACCTGTAAACTAGGGTCTGCTGGTTCATCTGAAGCGGTTGCAACAGTGTCTTGCTGAGTCTATGCACCAACGTCTGAAGCGGTTGCACTATCCTGCTGACTCTGTGCACCAACATCTGAAGCGGCTGCAGTGTCCTGCTAACTCTGTGCACCAACATGAAGCGCTTGTAACAGTGTCATGTTGGGGAGTAGGTATTGTATCCATACGGAGCAATGTTGCAGTATCCTAATGAGAGGTCTCTGTACCGTTTATAGCGGCATTGTCCTGTTGGAGAGGAGATACTGAATCCATACGGGGCAACGCTGCAGTATCCTCATGAGAGGTCTCTGTACCGTGTATAGCTGCACTATCCCTCTGTCTACCTATACCCTGCCGAGGCGTCACCCATTGAGCCTCATAATGAAATGACTCATCCGTATGCATCTGAGTCGATGTCCCCTGAAGTGTCTGTATCATACGGACCAACTCCTTATGTTGCTCCTCTTTGACCCTGTTACTCTCCTTTCTTTCCCTGCTTGCGGTCTCCCATAATGCTTCTACCGCACTGATGACTTTGGCAAACTGACATTCCAAATGGTCTGGTATTGCCTGAAGGAGAAAATCATCACACGTTAGATTTATAATTCAAATTCTTATCTCAAATTGACCTCATGCAATAACAATTTATATGCCTTTCGTACAGGAGATCGCCACTCTGCATCGTGACCCACCGTCTGAGTAGAGGACACGAATCTCAAACGGGTATGCTGACAGGTGCAGCTACAACATGGACACTACTCAGTGCAGCAAGGACACTTGTATTTGCAACAAGGACACTACTCGGTCCAGCATCATTAGTTCTTTGCTGCTCGGATGCACGAGAACTGGACCTAGTCTATCTAACTGTGTTTGCCTTTCTCAACTCCGTATCATGTTCGGTAGATGGTGATAGATCTCCCGCACCCAGCATAGTCGCCATCGAAGCCTCATCAGGGTACATATTGCCTACCTTATCAATCCCCTGGTAGTACCATAAACCTCTCTCCGCTTTTGTGGTGATCAGATCTGGCTCTGTGAACATCTGAAATTTTAGCATAAAAACATCCGTGACATCAAAAACTTGGAATGATAATTACATTTAGACGTGTACTAGCTAGATAATTACCTTTGCGGTGAAAATCTTATCCAGTTTATCCCCCCTCGGTAGCTTGGTCAACTCCCACTTCAGAATGCGCGGGAAGGGTTGTTCAACTTGCTTGACAGTCGTGAATTTCGTGGCAAGGGATGGAATAACTTCATAGGTAAAAACCTACAACACAACCAACGAAAATATTATTGGTTAGTTGGAAAATATAACAACTTGATAATTAATTTATTTGTGGTAATTATGATTCTAAAGGCTCACTAGTAGTGCGTATCCTAACTCGAAAATATTGTATCTCTTCGGCAGACTGACAATTGCCTTTTTGAACCCAAATATAATGTATTTGTACACATGCGAACCCCACGGGAACGCATTGAATGCATCCAAGTCATCAACAAGGCGCAACTGCTATATAGGGACGGAATTCCTCTCTTTCGTACCGATTAAAACACAATTCAACATGTTCAGGAGACATAGCTTCACTGCATCCAAGTGTTGCTCCCATTAACCCTGTTCAATCTTTGCTTCAAGTTTGGCAAAAGTGACCTCCTTTTGACCATGGAAATACCTGTGGTGTATGCCATTCGGGATATCCTCATATAGCCCCGTGTCTGGAATGGCTTCAAACTTCAACCCAGTGATCAAACAAAACTCGACCTTAGAAAACCGGACGCTATGCGGACCCAACATAAACCTCATCTCATCACTAGGTCCGTCGTGGTGTAACTCACGCAATAGCAATTGATGCACAATACCACCAGAAAACGTCATTCCTTGCTGCATGCGTTGCCAATGGCTAAAACATGGATGCTGATACCTTTGTCACACTTCAGCCCTATTTTCCACGACTCTATCAAGTGCCTTATCGATTATGAGTAGGTTTTGCATGTGGTTGTGGTGAGTAATCTTGACGTCATACCACCAGTCGGCTTGGGGAGTTTTTAAGTTGGTCCTCAAATTCCTCATCTGCAATTCACAACCATACAAAATGCCAGGAAATTTTTCCCAGTAAAAAAGTTTTGGAACAATATAAAAAAATCTTGGAACACATTCGAAAAGTCTCGGATGCAATATAAAAAGTCTTGGAATGCATTAAAAAAGTCTCGGAACGCATTCAAGAAGTCTCGTAAAGCATTCGAAAAGTCTCGGAACTCTTATACAAAAGTCTTAGAGAGTGTTACAAAAGTCTCAGACGAAAGTTTGGACAAAAGTCTCTGAGACTTTTGTCACACTGTCCGAGACTTTTGTAACACTTTCCAAGACTTTTGTAACACTGTCCGTGACTTTTACTAACCTATTTACTATTCATCATCTTCCCTGATCTAACCTTAGAAACTAAAAACCAGGGATAAAACTAAAAACACTACAAACAAGATCTAACGATGCAAAAATACAAAACAAGTGTATAACCCAACAAACATAATCAAATCGGTATTCAAAATCAAATCGTTGAAATTGCATACCTTGTTTTTGATCGAAAACAAAATTGAAACGGAGGACAAATCGTCGCTGTGTATTGTAGAAATCCAGTTGCTTGGAGTCTCGGAATAGTCACGTGAGTTATCTCAAAGTGAAAGTGAAAACTCTCTGTTAAATGAAAAGTTAAATGAATAAAGAAAAAAATGAAACATGGGTTTTCAAAATAGCTGACGTGGAAGTGCTTTTGGGGGTATTTTTGTCCGTTCACCATAATATGTGTTTTTTAAACATAACTTATTAAAACGGTGACAGTGTTGAAAACCCACCTTTAAAAAAGTGACATTTAATTTTTGAACTTAGATTTTCGGGGCCCAAGGCGAACTATAAAAAATGAATTTACGGGGCCCTGAGATTTCAAGTTGAGATTTTGTATTTGAATTATGAATTTTCGTAGTAAGATTTAAGAGAGTTTTGAAGAACCCTAATTTAATTTTTGATTTTTTGATTTTTGTTCGATGTCTGCTTCTGGTTGTCTGATAAGTGATATGAGTAGTGTTGTACTGTTATTTTTCCGTTTTAGATATATAAAAGACAATTAGTGCTAGGAATAGGATTCAACCCACGTTTGACTTGGTGTAAGAACTTGAGAATGATAATTGAGTTTTATAATTTGTGGGTCTTTCTTAAAAATAAATAAATAAAAAATGTTCAGTGGACATATTTTAAACTCATTTATGAGTTTGTTAGTTTAAAAAAATTATATGTTTGATGGGCCTATTTTAAACTAATTTATGGGTATTTTAAACTAATTTATGGGTTTGTTAGTTTAAAATCATACATGGGTTATATCTGAAATCAATTTATTATTATTTATTATTTATTTATTTAGTTACAATTTGGGGGCCCTTAAAGATCGGGGGCCCTAGGCGGTTGCTTCACCGGGCTTCCCATAAGGCTGGGCCTGCACATACACGATTGTGTGACTTGAATGATCAAGCTAAATCAGTACTATTTACCATCAAGTAACATTATTAGACGGTCGTACAAAAATTTGACTTTAATATCTCAATATTGGTTACTAGATGAATATATCAATATTTGTTAATAGAAGATGTTATCACCTTTATATTTATTTTAAAACTTTAAAAAAATAAAAATAAAATACTTACTTTATAACTTGATTATAAATAATAGAACAGTGCTAGAACAATGCTAGATTACAAATAATAGAACAATGCTAGATTACAAATAAATAAAAATACTTACTTTGTAACTTGATTATAAATAATAGAATAATGCTAGATTACCCAATTTTTGTACACTATTAGTTGTAATTACGATATAAATCATGAAATAATATGGTGGATGATTTGTTAGTTACAACTCACTATATTACATTGTTTTGGCATGAATTAGGGTTTTGCAGAATCTAGTGTTACTCTAAATAATATATGTTAAACAAATATTGATTTAAGATCACATCAAGTATCTAAGGGCGTGTTTGGTATCGTTTTTAAAATGATGTTTTTGAAAGCTATTTTTAAAATAAAAATCATGTTTTAAGAATGATGTTTTTAAAAATACAAAAATGTTAGGTAGTGTTTTCTAAAAGTAGTTTTTAAAAACGGAAAATGATGTAAATGTGTTTGGTAGTGTTTTTGAAATGGGTAAAATAATTGTTTGGAGGGAAAAGTTAGAAAAAATTGTGGTTTGTTTTAAAAAACTGTTTTGAAATAGTGAAAAACAATAAAAAATTGTTTTTAACTTTTTAATTATAACTTTTAAACGGTTGTTTTTTTTTTTTTTTTTCAAAAACAATTTTACAAAATGATTAACCAAACAACTTTAGAGTTGTTTTTTATTTTTAAAAACAAAAAACTGCTTTTTAAAATGAAACCAAACACCACCTTATTGATTTATCTTAATAGTGTACCGATAGAAAATAAAATAACAAAACCGTACTAGGTCGTGTCATGTATAATCGTATTCATCTATCATGTTGGTCTGATCCAATTTACACTTCTAACTCTATGTCAAATCTTCAATAAACTGCAAAGACGTAACTAATCAAGGGCTAGGTGGGTTCAAACCCATCCTAGTCAATCTTGATTTTTAAATTTTTTTTAAAAAAAACACATTTTTAATTTATTTTTTTTCCAAACCAAATAGTACTGTAATTAATTTGCCAGATTAATCGAGTCCCGTCTCAACTTTAAAAAAACATTATTTTCATTTACTTATTTAAATAAAATTGGACTCAATTTAATTTTCAAGATAAAGAATTGGCCTTCAAATTAGTTATGTTTTGATAAATTATACGAATTCGATTTTTTTTTTTTTTATCGAAAAACTATGCTTCTTCTACCGTACCTAGGATACATACCTTGCCCTTAATCTAGTTGGGCCTAAAAATTACTACCATGCGCATTTGACAATTCTATCGAGAATTAAAATATCCCTAATTGGCTTTTCATCTTGGGAGAACCAGTAAAACAAGCTCTTTCACTTGTCTATGAAGTTTAAAGCAACAAAATATATATATATATATTTTTAAATAAATTATTTTGTTGCCAAATAATGGTGTTTTAAAAAACAAAACGAAACAGACAAGCTGATGTTGGTCCGATGGTAAAAGCCCTCACACCTGCATCACGAGATTGTGGGTTTAAGTCTTCCCCCCTTCCCAAAAAATCCTAAATTTATGCAATAGTGTAATTCTTTAAAAAAAATAATAATAATAATAAAAGAAAAAAAAAATAAAAGAAAAAAAAAGAACAAAATGAAACAAACAATCAAACAAGAAGTTCCTTCATACTTATTCCATGAAGTTATGGGTTCGAGTCATGTTCTCCGAGTCCAAAAAATTTCTAACACCTTTTGGAGGTGGCTTTTCAACACTGTGTCCGTTTTAATAACTTATGTTTAAAATGCACCTATTATGGTGAACGGACAAAAATGCCCCCAATAGTAGGTTTTTTCTTTCTTTCAAAATCCTCTATCAATGGAGGTGGAACTGACGAATCGACAAACACACGTACACCGACCAATCGACGGTGGATCATGAACACGCGTACGTCGCCGTCAATGACCACGACCAAACACAATAGGGACTTTTGATTTCTCTGAAAAAACGAAGTATGTAACTTTCTTTGAAAACGAAGGGTTTCGAATTGGGGATTCAGGGTTGGAGAAGATGAACAGAAATAGAAACAGAGGAGCACAGAACAACAACCAAGAAGTCTCGAAAAGCAATAACAAAGTCTCGGAATACAAACACAAAGTCTCAGACACATAACACAAAGTCTCGGACCACAAACACAAAGTCTCGGACACACAACACAAAGTCCCGGAACAGAAACATAAAGTCTCGGACACACAAACAAAATGAATATGCATTGATAATGTTATGAAGTTGGTTTTGTTCGATTTCGACCTTCATTGGAGGTCTGTTAAACAGACCTCTATGAAGAAGATGAAAGAATAAAATCAAACAAGAAAAATTGAAAAGTAAATAAAAAAAATAGGGTAAAGTAAGGGTATTTTTGGAAGTCACTTACTTTAGTGCTTTTAAAACATAAGTTATTAAAGTGGTGATAGTCTTGAAACACCAACTTAATCAACCATACGCTCATCCCTCGGCTGCCCCCCATAGGCGTGCACACCCCACAACCCCACAACCCCACAAAGGGGCTGCCGTGCGCAGCCCATGAGAGCATATAGGGCTGCCGTGCACAGCCCACCATGATATGGGCTTGCCATGCGCAGCCAATCCACTCCTAGGATGCGCACGGTGCTCGTTCTAGGTTCCGGTTGCTTCCTTTTCTTCATGTCTTCGAATCTTCAATACCCGAATACATTTTACAGCAGTATATAAACATATAAAATACTGCAGTATTCCTTTTTTTTTTTATTCACTGCAGTACTTTTTACAAAAAAAAAAAAAAAACTGCACTTAAATTAAAACAAAAAACTGCAGTAAATTATAATACCTAAAAAACTGCACTTTTAAATTACAATAAAAATAAAAGAAAAACTAGCAACTACCAAGAAGGAATTATGGTGATGATAGACCACCCTTCTTGTTACAATTCCATAACAAAAATTACATTGAAAATCTAGGACCAAAATCGAGCAACAACAATCCACATAAAAAACATATATAAATCCATACATCCACATGTAATTATATATACGAATACTTAGAGTGTCATCTCTTTCTAAACATGCATAATCACAATAAAAAGAAATAGATTCACGTATATATACGTTAATTAATTAAAAGGGTTCAACCAGGCTCTGATACCAATTGTAGGGAAAAATCGTAGTACACGCAGCGGAAGCGAGACTAAAAAATAGATTTAGTATGTTTTAAAATTTTTCCTTTGATGAACCTTAACCCTTTAAATTAATTAAACATACATATAAAGTAACAAAAAGTAGAATACCTTTTGTCGCGTGATCCGATTGACTTACGTCGATGGTAATCCGCAAGATCTTCAATCCTAGCATGAACGTGAATCACTTAGGAGCGTGGTCTCCATTTTCTTTGAATTGCGTACCTGAGAATGGATAAACAAACTTTCTTTTTCTTTTTGTTAGTCACAAAACAACCAAAAGACTACAAAGATTATTCCGGTCACTTTTGAGTTCTCAATCTAATGATCGAAACTCGCGTGAACCTAATTCGAAGTTGTACACCCAAGCTTATTGATGAACAAGCAATTAGTGTACTATCAAAAGAATAATCTCTTCTCTCTTTTTTGTCTTGGCAGAATAATCAAACACTTTTCTATGAGTATGAGAAGAAGAAGAAGAAATTGATCCAGTAAACACTAGGAGGTGGCCGAACCCTATAGCTTGTATTATATAGGGTAGCCGAATTTTACTTCTCCTTTCCTTTAGGGTTGCCAAAATCTACATGTGATTCTATTAGGGTTGGCCAAAAATCCTCTACAAAAAAAGATTTGTGCTTTACCCTAATTCCCATCAACTTTAGACTCCTAACCCTAATCCAACTCATAAGTGTTTTTATTCTTTTAATTGATTTAATAAAAGACTTTCCTAATTGATTAAATAAATAAAACTTATTATTTATTTTCTTACCAAATAAGTCTTTTACTTTTAGTATACTACTACCAATAGTATAACTTTAGGAAATATATTTCCTGATCAGAAAAAGATTTTGTTTCTTAATTAAATAATTAATTAATTCTCATTTAATCAAACAATAAAATAATATAATATTTTTGACTAATTACATAGCCTTGCCGCCCCACATTATATATATGGGCCAAATATTATTTCCTTATTTTATTTAATCCATTGGACTTTAAATAAAAATAAAAAGCCCACATGTGAACCAGACCCATTCTTACTAAAAGAAACAAGCCCACATGCCTTTCATTAATATATTAATATAATTGATCAGCCCATTAAACAAATAATGTGCAAATTATATTCTTAATATATTAAATGCAATTATAGATGGACCCATAAATTGGTCCGGTAGAATATATCAAGTGATCCATGCAAGTCCGTGTGGATTGGGGATCTTGGCGGGCTATATAAATTTAAGCTTCAATAGACATAACCTAATCACAATCAACAAATGATTCACTTAGGTCCGATCCATTAATTTTAACTCATTCCACTAAAGAGCTAAAATTGAACTCTCAAATAAAGATAGAATAAGAAGATGTTCCTCATTCATACCCTAAACAATCATGTTGGAGATAGTGTATCCTCATGATTAATATCAGTAAACGCCAAGAGTTCATAGACCGCCTATAACTCTCCAAGTTACCATATTTACTCATATGACCACGTTTTGAACTTGGATATTTTGACTTGTCCAGAAGCTATGTTTTCAATAGTCACTATCGAAAACTCAACGTTGAGATTTAATATCCAATTACCTCAAAACATCCATATGATGATATTATACTCTCATTTAATAAATGGAGCCACGATGTCCATTTCTATAAATGAAGTCCTCTATCGATTAATAAATGAATATCACTAAACTATCGAGGATAGACTATGCTATATAATCGTACTCATTGATAACTCAAATGATATCACTTGCAATCATAAGTCCATCATTTATCTCAGGATTAAGATAGACTCTCCGATTGTCCTGATAATGAAAAGACTATTATCTATTGACGGTTCTAGATAAAGCTTTTCATTGTGATCCAGTTCAATGCACCCAGTGCACTAGATTCTTTTACTCGAAGACACTCCGATGATTTTAGACTCATCATATCTCATTTGATCCCACTCAAATGCTAGCAAAAGAATTCTACAACTTTAACAAGATAAAGGTGCCCAACCTTTAACTTAAGTTGTGAACATTATTCAAGACTAACTAAAGAATTGTGTCTACTTCATACATATCCATATGTACGAACAATTCTTCTTTTCTCATAGTCTTTTGACCTTATGATTATTTACTTTTGACAATTATAATAGTTAAACTATAAATGCTATAAGATTTGTTAAACCAGAAATCACATTATTAATATGAATAGATTGTCAAAAACACTATTACACTCTTGCTATTGAGCATAATCCTAACAGTCTCCTCAAAGTCGATACCCTCAATTTGAGAGTACCCTTGTGCAACAAGTTTTGCCTTGTTACGCACTATGTTGCCGTCATCATTGGATTTGTTCCCTATAAATCCACTTGGTGCCTATGACATGTGTGCTTTTAGGCCTAGGAACTAGAGTCCAAACATCATTCCTTTCGAATTGGCTTAGCTCTTCTTGCATGGCAAGAACCCAAAATTCATCATTTAAGGCTTCATCAACCTTTTTAGGTTCTATTTGAAAGGTGTAGCATGTAAAGCTAATGAGATTAGCTATTTGACTCCTAGTCCTTACACCCTCATTCACATCTCCAATAACATCATCTTTGTTTTTGAGTCTTTTAACCCATGGAGCGGGTTCATTAGAGTCTAAGAGAGGAACTCTATTAAGAGGTTGTATGCCCTCATTATTACCATTGGATGTCCCAACATTGGGAGTCTCCGCAACATTCTCCAAAGGAGAGTCATCATCTAAAACTACCTCCTCCTCATGGTCATTAGACTTGAGCCTTGTATCATCAATGACAACATTGGATGATTCCATGACGGTTCGAGTCTTCAAGTTGAAAACTCTATAGGCTCTACTATTCAAGGCATAGCCAATAAATACACCCTCATCACTCTTAGCATCAAACTTGCCAAGTTGATCACAGTCATTCAAAATGTAGCATTTGCTTTCAAAGGTGTGGAAGTAGCTAACATTTTGCTTCCTACCTTTCCATAACTCATAGGAGGTATTCCTAGATCCGGGCCTTAGGAAAACTCTATTCCCTATATAGCAAGTCGTATTGATGGCTTTGGCCCATAGGTTCCTAGGGACATTGTTGCTAAGCAACATCACACGGGCCATCTCTTGAAGGACCCTATTCTTCCTCTCAACAACTCCATTTTGTTAAGGTGTCCTAGGAGCCGAAAACTCATGGGAGATCTATAAGCTATTACAATAGCTTTCAAAGAGGGCATTCTCAAACTCTCTCCCATGGTCACTTCTAATCCGTTTACTGCTTTTAATGTTAGAATTCATTTCATTTTGTATTTTAGTACAAAGCATTTTAAACTTCTCAAAAGTTTCGGATTTTTCTCTAAGAAAATATGTCCATATGAATCTAGAGAAATCATCAACACAAACAAAAATGTATCTCTTTCCACCCAAACTTTCGGTTTGCATGGGACCCATAAGATCCACGTGGAGAAGCTCTAAAGGCTCTTTGGTGGAGAGATACTTGCCCTTTTTGTGCATTCTTTTAGTTTGTTTTCCTTGTTGGCAAGGTCCACAAACACTATTGGCTTTCTTCCCAAGCTTAGGGAGGCCATGCACACAATTGAACTTTCCAAGGGTTCGTAGATCCCTAAAGTTCATGTGGCCAAGTCTTTTATGCCACAACTCAATTTGCTCATCCATGGACACATTGTTTGAGACTATTCTAGCTTTAAGACAATAGCAATTGTCACTAGATCTCATACCTTTCAACAAGGTTTGTCCATCAGGCTTTAGGATAGAGCAATCATCTTTACTAAACAAGACAGAAAATCCTTCATCACTAAGATGTGAAATGCTTATCAAATTGGCTTTCAAGCCATCAACAAATAAAGCATTGGATAAAGAGGGTAATCTGGGAACGGAAATGGTTCTTTTCCCAACTCTCTTTTTGGATCCATAACCAAAGGTGACACATCCTCCTTCCTCCATGACAAGAGTCTCGAAGAAACTCTTGTTTTCCGTCATGTGCCTAGAGCACCCACTATCTAAATACCAAAAATTAGAAGAATTAGCCTTCAAGGCAATTTGTGCAACATGGCAAACATTTTCATTCTTTCTAATCCACCTAGGTAAAACATTTTCTTTCCTAGTGGTCTTTGGTACATGGGCTCTAGATGTCTTAAGATCGTGTAAATCAATCTTATCATTCCTAGGAACATGCATCATGGCTCTTTTCTTTTTCTTTTCAATCATATTTCTAGTTTTACACATTTTACTATAACGAAAGCATTTTGGTCTAATATGACCATCAAAACCACAAAAATGACATGTAGGAATAAAATAAGGAATCATACCTTGTCCTTGTGCATACATAGGAGCTTTCCCATGTCTTTGTGGTTAAGTGGGTTCAATCCATCTTCATTGTTGAACCAGTCTAGCTTGCTTCTGAGGTATAGTTTGCATGATTGGTCACTTTCCTTTGTGAGCCATTGGTTGAGAAATGTTGGTTTGAAAGGCTCTTGTAGGTTGAGCTTGAGGTTGCCTTCTTGGTGCCACATTCACTTGTGCACTATTCGAACATTGTCCTAGATCAATTTTCTTCCTAAGAGTTTGCACTTGTGAAGCTTCTTTGTTGCCCAAGCTCTTAACAAACACGGTCTTGTTAGAGGTTGAGATCTCCTTACCATCTTCATACCCAAGACCCCTCTTGTCACATGGACTCTTTCCAACACCAAGTATATGGTCAAGCTTCTTAGTGCTATAAGCCATCCTAGTTAATGACTCTTTAGCTTCATCAAGTTCCTTCTTCAAACCTTCTTCATTCCTCTTAGACAAAACTAACTCTTCTCTTAGCTTATCTTCATTCGATATGGATCTCACTACTTCTTCACTTAATTGATCTATATGTGTTGAGAGCTCTAGGTTTTCCTCCTTCAATATCATAATTTCTCTCTTGTTTTTTAACCTAGAATTCTCAAACTTGACCATGTAGTCTTTAAGATCCATCATATCCACTTTTCCATTAGTAGAGTGAGATGAATAGCCATCATCACTTGAGTCAATTTCCTTTTGACTCTTATTCTTATCTTCACTAGAACCTTTGCTTTTGTGAGAGGAGGCAAAGGCTATATAGTTAGCCATGAGCTCTTCATCATCCGAAGACTCATCTTACTCATTGGAGTCATCAATTCCACTCCATGTGGCGGCCATCACTTTTCCCTTTTTCTTGTTAATGTGATTAGCACATTCGGGGGCAAAGTGGCCTATGCCACCACACTCATCGCATCAGACCCCTTTCTTTTCGGTCTTCTTTTGCCTAGGCTCAAACTTCTTGAATGGAGTCTTGACCCTTGGATCCGAAACCCTTCTTCTCGGACTTGTAGAATTTCTTGAACCTTTTTATCAACAAAGCCATTTCTTCGTCTGAGTCATTATTCTCCTCCTTCTCAACTTTGGAGGCTTTCAAAGCAATTCCCTTTTGCTTTTTAGGAGGTGTGGAGGTAGGACCCTTCCTAGACTCATAAGCTAGAAGCCTTCCAATCACCTCACTCGGCTTAATATCCTTGTATGTACTATTCTCCTCTAAAGCCGTCACCTTGGATTCAAACCTATCGGGGAGAGATCTCATAATCTTTTGCTTGATTCTCCTATCCGAATATGGGTCACCAAGTTGATGACTTTGGTTAACTATGTCCATCAACTTGATCTCAAAATCGTTGAAGCACTCATTCTCATCCATCTTAAGCATCTCGAATTGAATTTAGAGGACTTGAAGCTTGGAGTCCTTCACCACTTCGATTCCCTCATGTGCAATCTCTAGGATGTCCCATGCCTCCTTAGCTATCCTAGTATTTTGAATCAATTTATATTGATTTTCGTCCATTGCACATAAGATGGCATGCATCGCCTTCCTATTCCATTTTGATGCCTCAAACTCTTGCGTGCTCCATTGCGCCTTAGGCTTGAGCACATCCTCTCCTCCACCCGTAGGAGTCATCATGGGTGATGTGTAGCCGTCTTCAACCACCATCCAAGCCCGGTCATGGATTTGACATATGTACGACTCCATCTTGCCTTTCCAAGAGGCATAATTCAACCCGGTAAGAAGTGGAGGCCTTGTGCTAGAAGCACCCTCGTTGCCACCACCATTTCCACCGTTTCCACTCATAGTGTTTATGAATGAATGAAATGTATGCAAATGTATGACTGATCAAAAATCACACAAAATGCAAAACACACCAAAACGAGCAAAGGATTAGCTAAGTATTTTTAGGAACCCGCTCTGATACCAATTGAAACAAATACTCGGTGTGTATGATATTAATCTAGAGGGGGGTGAATAGATTTTAAACGATTTTACCCAATCTTCGCATACATGTTAAGATTACGAAAATGCCTCTAATAGTCAATAAAATATAACAAGTGTAATATGGTGCGGAATGTAAATAACACTTGATATTTATGTGGAAACCCTCACGGGAAAAACCACGGGCTAATAAGTGAGCCACACTCGAACCTCGAATCCACTAAATGTGTAAACCGATTACAACCTAATCCCGGTATAAGTGGACCTAGTCCAATTGCTTACGAATTAAGCAACCTAATCCCAGCCACAACACAAGACTTAATTCTCTAAGAAGAGATAATAAAACCTATGTGAATATGAGAAATATTCAAAATGCAATTTAGAGCTAGGTTACTCTATATGCTTATCTAGGATGATGATTTGCAATTAATTCAATCCTACCTATTAAAAGCTAGATGACATGTCAATTAGCTTAGCTAAACATAGATTATGAAAACCTAGATAGCTATCACAATACAACACTCAAACATACAACACATAATCTCAATCTTGTAATTAGAATTAATTCTAAGAACATATAAGAAATCAAATAGATAAATAGATAAATAAAAACACTAAGATTAGATGAAATAAGTGTTCAACTTACCATAGCATGTGTGTTGATGAAGACCTATGCACTAGAACATCCTAGATATCATGGATGATGCTTAGATGATGATTGATGCATATGAATTTTGATTTGAGTGATCAAGGATGATCAAAGATGAGTTCTTGATGAAAAAGCTCTCTTTGAAAATGCTCTCAATTAAAAATATGATGTTTGAGTCATTAGGGACGACCTAAAGTTGAAGCAATGTTTATATAGGTGTCCCAATTGATGCAACGTCGTTTTGAAAAAAACAAGGCAAACAGCTGCGGGTACCGCTGCCAAAGCCACATCGGTGCATTTAATTGCATCAGGTATGAAACCGCTATGTCAACCGCTGTGGCTTCCACAACCGTTATGATAGCGGTATGCACTGTATGCAAAACCGCTGTCCCAACCACTGTGAAAAACCCACAGCGGTCACGAGTGATACAAACAGAGCATCTCACCGCTGTGGCTACTGCTACGGATTCTGGCAGCAGTAACGGCAGCGGTCTCCTGACCTTATGCCAAACAACAGCAAGGCTTTGCATCCTAATGCCTAAATGTCATGGCATTTCAATGAACAAGATGCAATCATTTAAGAACATGCATGAAGAGGTATTAATGATCATTAATGTGCACATAACAAAAAAAACACACACAACATACAAGAATAGGAATTATGAATGAGATGTGAGTGTGTGTGTGCAACTAATCTCTTCAAAGCAAAATAAGCACATAGAAGTTTACCTTTGGTGCTTATCAAGATGAGGTCTTGAAAGGGCATTGAGCATGAACATTAATATCTAAGCTACCCTTACAATGAACCCAAATTGTGGTTTGTCCACGAAATAAGCCAATCACTGAATGGGAATCCTTACAACCTCTCATGCTTCCTGTGGATGCATGTGGCCACCAAGGGGAGGCAGAGAGGTGTCTCTCCCATGGTGGCCACGCGCCTCCACGAGAGAGAGGGTGATTGACCCTTCGCTAACTCTCTTCTCTTTCGCTTCTTTTGTGCACCTCTCACGTTCTCCGGCCTTCGAACTCTGAATTCGAATCCGCTTTCGAATTATGAACCGTAACTCAATTACGCACAAGGAAGACTATGAAACTTTGACCAAAGGTTATGAATTCGACTCGATACATGATGACGAAGACAATGCATTGTAATAGAATGTAAAGTAACGTAACTTCCTCGTTTGAACTTGAAATCTAATGAGTGAGTAACCGAAACGACCAGAACTCAACAAGGAATCATATGAGTACATATTAAAGTTCAAAATAACAAAACCCAAACAAATAAACTCAAGATCACACAAGTATGCCATTTCCTAGAGATAGTCGTAGAACATGTAATTCTACAATGTTTGTCAAATTGAGACTAATGCATGTGCATACTTCAATAAGTGTGTGAATGTGTTTTTACCAAATGAGCACAACGATGTAGGGACACATATGAATGCAATGTATGTGTGTGTGTTTTGCTCAATGATGTAGGGACACACATGTATGAATTGTGTGTGTGTGCGCTTACGCCTTGCAAGAGGAAGAAATATCTTGATACCTTAGCATCCAAGTAAGCACTTTTCCTCTTGAAGACAATCTTTGCATGAAAAGTTACTTTTCTCCTTTGAAGCTCCTTTCACCCAAGAAACACCTAAGCAATTAACCATTACAAATAAAGAGAATTTTGTAATGGAAGCAAGCCAATACAAATATAAAACCTTACAACATGCTTACACTTCACACACACCACTCTCACCTTGCCTTGTTCCTATTTAAATTGCTTTCAATAATCACTAAAACGTGAAACAATTGACGGATGACACCTTTTTGTGGACGATACCCTCACTTACTGCTTAATTAGTTTTAAAAACTTTAGAGCATATTGCATAGGATAACTTTATAAATTCTTTTAAATTCACAATTTCCTAATGAAAGAAAAAGCGCGTTCAAAATGAAAAATGATTGGAGAAAAAGAAAGGGGATATAAAAGAATTGTAAGGTCTCATTTCATTAATTGGCTTATTTCGTGGACAAACCACATTTTGGGGTTTGATGTGTAAGGGTAGTTTAGGTGATTGAGAAACAAGCTCAAAGGCCCTTTCAAGACCTCAAGGTGACAAGCACTCCAAAGGTATATCTCTAGTGTTTATTTTTCTTTGAAGAGATTAGTTGCACACACACACTTAACATACAATGCATATGTGTGCATTCTCTTCACATGTCACATTCCACACTTGCACTTTCTTGTTATTTTTTTATGTGTGGATTTATCCATAGATGAGTTCTGAGCGATTCAGTGACTTATCTATGTGTTTCGGATGATTTCTGAGATATTTGGGATATTCCGTGTTTTTATCGGAAATCGGAATTCAATTCCGAACTTAGATTGGAAAGTTATGTAATTTTCCATATTTATTATTGAGTCCGGATCTATATTCTGAAGACGGAATCGAATTCTGAATTTTGAGACCAACTGGACCGAAAATCGCTCGGAACGGAAGCCGGCTTAGTGTGGCATGATAGCCACACCAAGCATGGGGTGGCGTGAGAGGGCTGTGCACCACATGGCAAATAGTCTCACAGCTAGTGGTGGCACGGTTCCGGTCCGGTTCCGGTTCCGGTTCGGAACCGGCGGTTCCGGTTCCAAGGTTTAGTGGAACCGGAACCGGCGGTTTTGAACCGGATTTTTTTTTTTATTTTTTTATTTTTTTATTTTTTTAACAAACAAAAAAAAAAAATTCTAAGTTCTAACTTGTAACTTATAAGTTGTAGATTGTAATTGAATAAAATAAAATATATAAATGACAAATTACAAAATAAAATTCATTGGGTTCATAAGTTCATTGGATGTTGGAAGTTAGATCATCGTCATCCGAGTATCCAACCGAAAATAAAATAAACAAATGAAAAATTACAAAATTAAATTAAAATAAAAGTAAACAAAATTACAATTTACATTTCATTGGGTATTTGGAAATTGAGTCACTCGAATTTCAAAAATAACGTAAAATAAATAAATGACAAATTACAAAATTAAATTAAAATAAAATAAAACTAAAAAAAATGTAAAGTTATTAGCCTTGCACTTAATTTTTACCACAATTAAGTTGCCTACGTATCCTCTTAGGGGGGTTTAGAGGAATCAAAGGCCACGTAGTTCTCATACATTTTATTACAGATTTACAGATTTACGGTTCCGGTGCTCAGCTTACTCCAGAGCCTTCACCCGCTTCGGGTTCGTCGCTGTTAAAGAAATCATATGTTGGTTCTTGTTGGATTTCTTGTTGTCTGTATTCCGCTTTCGTCCAGTCGTCAACACAAACCTGTATCTGTAGTGCTTTTGGAGTCAAGCACGAACGTTTTTCATCCAAAATATTGCCCCCGGCGCTGAACTCTTGTTCCACCGCCACAGTAGAAACCGGTGTTGAAAAAATATTTTTGGCTATCATAGCCAAAATTGGATAGTACTTCGTAGCATCATTCCAATATTTTAAGAGGTCAAATTCTTCAGGAAAATCACAAGAAGAAGCTAGATAAGATTCAAGCTCGGCATGCGAATCGGAGCTTGATGAAGAACATCTTGGTTTTTTTTTTTTTTTTGAGAACATACTATACCCTAAATTCATAAATCCAGAGGAGGAGGATGGAGGCTGAGATGCAGTTTTTGTTCGTGCAACATCTACGTTCGGAGTACCGGATCCATAAAATGTAACATATTCATCATATAAATCATACAATAATTTCTTAACTCTACCACAACATGCTTCAATATCATATTCAATATTTAAACCTTCTTTGCCATAATAACCATCTAGATAATAAGACAAAGATTGTAATTTGTGTCGTGGATAAAAAACCATACCAATCAAATAAATATTTGGAAATTCCGTATAATAATTTAACCATTTTTGCTTCATAGAACTAACGGCTTCCTTTATTGTTTGGTCAGATTCACAATAAAAAATGCACCAGCAATATTAATACTCTCAATAACAAATAAATGTGTTGTAGGAAAATAAATTTTAGAAAAATTTTGTGTAGCATTATAAAAAACTCTTAACAAATTGAAAACATTGTAACAAGCATCCCAATGAGATTCAAAAAGTTGAATGTTAGGAACATGAAATTGAATAAAAGAAACTAATAAATCCCTATACTCATAACTTTGAGCAAGCAATTTATAAGTAGAATTCCAACGTGTTGGAACATCACGAGCAAATTTAATGGCACGTCTACCATTTTGTTTACAATATCTTGCCCATGCTTTCATTGTAGAAGGATTTCTCCATAAAAACATTAGGGCTTTTTTAATAGGTTCAATAAAACATTGAAGAGTTTCTAATCCTTTTTGAACACATATATTTAAAACATGGCATGCACATCTTTGATGAAAAAATGTACCACCAAGAAAGAGTTTGCATAAATCAATTAAAAGTGGAATAGCAGCGGTATTGGCAGAAGCATTATCAAAACCAATTGCAAAAATTTTGTTTTCAATACTATACTCTGAAAAAATAATTCTAAGCTGTCTAAAAATATTTTGAGCATTGTGTGAATCATCAAAAACTCTAAAAGCAAGAATTCTTTTTTGGATTGTCCATGCATTATCCATAAAATGGCAAGTGACACCCAAGTATGAATGCGTTTGCCAATGGTCAGTCCATATGTCGGCACATACGGTAACACGACCATTATATTTTTCAAAAAATTTTTCTAACTTTTTTTTGTCTCTCACATAAATCTTTTCAAGTGTTTGTGTGAGCGTGGATCTAGGGACACGGCATGCAGCAGGGTTTAATGCTCGTCGACAATAGTTAATAAAGCCAACCCTCTCACCAAAACTGAATGATAAATGTTCTACTGCTACCATCCTAGCTAATTCTTCTCTATTTTGTTCATCACTATAACGAAATAATTGTTGGTTAGGAGTAGCGTACCTGGGAATTTGTGTTTGTGACCTCATTCTGACCACTGCGTCTGGATGTTTGACTTCAACATGCTTCCAATAAGTGCCATATCCTCCGGATTTGCTCCATTTATATACTTTGTTGCAGTAATTGCAAGCTGCTGTAAAGCTTCCATCTTCATTCCTAATTTTCTTCATATGTTTGACGAAGAGATCAGATTTGTTCTGCTTCTGTATCAGATCTTCCTCCCTTTCTAGATCCACTTCCGGTGTATCAAAACCAAAATCCGGAGGTGTATCAATATCAGGCATATTTTCTGACTGGCTTGTTAAATTGTTGGGGGTGGTTTCATTGGGATCGGGTTCATAAATTGTAAAAGGGGGATCAGGAATATTTAGGCCTAGGTCTTCAGCATAGGTCCGACGTTGCAGATATTCATGATAGGTGGGGTTGTTATGATCGAGATTATTGATCATAGTGCCCTTACCTTTCATTGAAATCGAACGCCTAGGACCGTCACAGCCGTGACCCCTTCCATTTCCACCACTTCCACTTGCCATTTAAAAATAAATTTGGATTCGAAACTTGGAAACTTAGAACTTAGAAGAATAATTGACTAATTGGAAATTAAATAAATTGGAAATAAGATAAATTGCAAATAAAATAAATTGGAAATAAAATTAATTGAAAATAAAATAAATTACAAATAAAATAAATTGGATATAAAATTAATTGAAAATAAAATATATTGGAATTTAGAAATAAAATAAATTGCAAATAAAATAAATTGGATATAAAATTAATTGAAAATAAAATATATTGGGAATAAAATAAATTGCAAATAAAATAAATTGGAAATTGGAAATAAAATTAATTTCAAATAAAATAATTTAAAAATGAAATAAATATTAAAAACCTTGGAAACTTGGAGATTGAGAGACTTATCACTTGAGAGTTGAGAGTTGAGAGAGTGTTGGAGAGAAATTAGAGAGAATTGAGAAGAAATTGGTGTGAGGAAAAATGAAATGGGGGGGGGACCCCAACGGCCTGCTGACGTCAGCAGACCGTTGGGCCTAACGGTCAGCTGACGTCAGCCGACCGTTGGGTTCCAACGGCAGCCCAACAAAAAAAAAATAAAAAAATATATATTTTTTTTAATTCGTCGAACCGCCGGTTCGAACCGGAACCGGAACCGCCGGTTCCAATCCGGTTCGAACCGGCGGTTTGACCAAACTCTTGAACCGGAACCGGAACCGGTCTCCGCCGGTTCAGGTTCAAGAACCCGAACCGGAAAACCGGTTCCGGCCGGTTCCGGCGGTTCCAACCGGAACCGTGCCGGTTCTACTCACAGCCCGTTTGCCCACGCCACTCACACGCCAAATTGCTCTCTCTGTCCACGTTGCTCACACGGCATCCACACGCCACACACACCTGATGCTTTTTGTTTTTGAAATTCAAAGCCATTTAATTGTGTGCATACTGTTTTATTGTAAGCTCTTATGTGTTGTGATTGCATGTGCATGTCTTTGTCAAATCTTTTGTCCTCTTGTGTATCTCTCATGTAAGCTCACCACACTGGATCATTTTCATTTGCTTTTTACTTTTGCATGATCCAAATGCTGTGCGTTTTATGTGTTAATATATATATCTATATATATGTTATTTCAGGAGCTTTTGTTTGTTAAATTAAATATATATATATATATATATATATATATTCATAAAATTGTGCATCTCTTTTTTCTTTTGCAAAACGTGATTTACACACATATATATATATATATATATATATATATATATATTTTTTTTTTTTTCTTCTTCATTTTTTTAGCAACAACACACTTTTGAGAAACAACTATCTTCAAAATATAATATTCAAAATAGAGATTGTTGTGTTTGACATGATGGAGTGTTGTATTGTGATAGTTTTCTAGGTTTATTTAATTTATATTTAGCTAAGTTTTATGACATGTCATTTAGCTCTTGATATCTAGGATTATTTTTATTGACATATTATTATCCTAGATAAGCATAGAGGGTTCCCTAGCTCTACTTTGCATTTTGGATATTTTACATATTCACATAGGTTGCATAATCTCTTCATTGAGAATTAAGACTTAAGGCTAAGATTGCTTAGGCCTCAAGCAATTTGGACTAGAGCCACTTTTAAAGGCCCGCGTGGTAGAAGTGGGGGGTTATTGACCGGAGTGTTAGACGAGGTCTACATAGATTGTAAACTCCATTTCAATTAGTGGATTTCGAGGTTCGAGTGTGGCGCACTAAACAGCCCGTGGTTTTTCCCAGTGGTTGGGTTTCCACGTATATATTAAGTGTTATTTAATTTCCGCACCATATTACACTTGCTATATTATATTGACTATTAGGGGTATTTTCGTAATCTTGACTATACACGAAAATTGGGTAAAATTAGTTAAAATCTATTCACACCCCCCCCCTCTTCGAGATTAATATATCGAACACACCACGTATTTGTTTCAAGAATCCTAAATGAAACTACGCTGTTTTGATTAAAATCCAAAATCTGGGCGTCCCAAGGTACGTTTCTGCGGTACACTTTGACGGAGCGTACCGTGGATACACA
Source organism: Acer yangbiense (assembly GCA_008009225.1). Classification (NCBI taxonomy): domain Eukaryota; kingdom Viridiplantae; phylum Streptophyta; class Magnoliopsida; order Sapindales; family Sapindaceae; genus Acer; species Acer yangbiense. Next base: position 41,486,865 of record CM017770.1, read on the forward strand.
TTGGAGACTTCTGTGGTTTCGAGTTCCGCGGTACACTTAGACGAGTGAACAGCGGGAGAAGCTCTGTGAACATACGCGGTAGAAATTCGTGGTTCACTTCAACGAGCGTACCGCGGACAACCATTACCAATTTCGTGGTTCACCAAACAAAAAGGTGTGGTACACTTAAACGAAGCGTACTGGGGAAATCCAGGAAGCTTGAATTTTGAAGGGGAATTTTGACAATCTTCCATGGACCAAACCTCTATGCCCCTAGACCAAACTTAGAGAAGAAATATGCCTTCTCTAGAGGTCAAACATCGTGCTCAGATAAGCACATCATCGTGCTCAGATAAGCACATCATCGTGCATACGTGGACGTTTCCGATCGCATAACCGGAAACGAATTCCATAACACAAAACCACACTTAGAACAAACAAAGAGGTGCAAGTGTGACTGTGAAAAAAAAAATGCACACAATTAATAAGGAACAAATGCATGTCAATACAAATGCATGTAAGTGTGTGTGTGCAACTATTCCCCTTAAAAGTCAAGTCAAGTGATGTACCTTACGCTCTTGTTCTTGAAGTCATGGAGATGCTTGGAAACTTGCCATCGAGATCCTAAGCTACCCATTATAAAATCATCCCCAGTGTGGTTTGTCATCAAATAGGCCAATCATAAAATGGAGGTCCTTACAATCTCCGCTTTTGGCTATTTCTTGACAAAATCACCACTCACAAAATAATCCTCACAAAAAGAAAACAAAGTTATTGTACATTACAAAGAGATACCTAAAGTCTAGATCTTCAAGTCTTCGATCTCTTGTAGATTAAATAACCCTACAAAATAATATAGCTACACTTTCCAAGACAAGTATATGTGAGGTGATCAAGTGAAAAATAAATACAAGCATTTGCATTAAAGAAAACAAGCAACATCATGCAATGAAGTGCAATGCAATGCCCTAAATGGGTTACAATGGGTTACTCCCCATTCAACAAGTAATTCTCTCCCCCCCCCAAACATGCAATAAACTAAAATATATTTTCTACATACACTACTCCCCCCCTTTTGTCATAAGATAGGCAAAGGAGTATCCCCAATTGGGTCACTTTTAGCAAAGAGAGATAGTAGCACATAAGACATTTGCATAGTCATATACAAGAACTTTATGCAACTTAATTAATTGGGAGAAAAACAAAGAGATTTATTTTAAGAAAAAAATGTACGAAATTGTTGCTTTAGATGCAAGACATATAGCGTCAAAGTTTAAGCAATGGTATTTGACAAAGCAAACATCATAAGAGTTTCTACAAGAATTCAAACCAATTTGTACCCTTTTGTCATAAGCAACATGATATAGTTTTCAAAGATTTTATAAAGCAGAAACAACTATATCAATCCTTAAAGACCAAACAAGACATGGATATAGAATCCTTATTGATTGAATGGATATGAAATCCTTATTGGTTGTTGTCTTGTTCAAACCATTAAGAAGAGAGACAAGACTAAATTTGGATGAAACATCCTTATTGATTGATTGGATACAAGATCCTTATTGAGTTTAGTCTTGTCAAATGCATTCACACACATTTGCATTCAAGATTAAGCAATTCAAAAATACCATGCATATTAATTTAAGCATGTCAAATTCAAGTTCACATATCATGGAGATAAATTATGGGTCATTCATGTGTAATTCCCAACCAATTCTCCTAGTCTAAAAATGCATTACTGAACATTAAAGTGACATGGATTACAAACAAAGCAATTGTTCACAATTATTGAATAAAAATACCATATAAGCATATATGTGCAACCAAGATACTTAAACAATTAATGAAGAAGCATAAAGTTCATCAATTTTTTGCATGTGACAAGAATGCAAGTTCGCTCTCTTTGCTTGAGCTCCCCTCATAGGGTCAATCACCAAACCAAATCAATGAAGTGTAAATACAATCACAGTTAAATTGCCTAAAGCTAACCTATAAAGGGGGGGGGGGGGGGGGGGGGGGGGGGTTGAATAAGTTTTTAAGCCTTTTTCAATCCCTTGGAACAAACAAAAGTTTGTCCCTTTACATAACTTGTATCACACTTCAATAAACACATACAAGTACATATAGACTATTGATAAGCATATTCAATTTGAAAGATCAAACATAGTCTATGATTTGCATGAAGAGATTTATACTAGAAACATAAATCAACAAGTACTTGTATTCTTTTATAAATGTCTCATATGGTCAAGTATATCTTAAAGAAACATTGTTAATCAAAGATCTTGTCTTACAAGGATATTATAATTAAGAATTCATACAATATCAATTTGATTCAAATAAACAAATATCAAAGAGATAAGGATAGAGAAACTTGACACATGATTTTTACGTGGTAAACCTTCGAAGAGGAAACATCCATATGTTGAATCCACAACCACCGGTAAACTATCTTCTATTAGTTAAATAAGAGTACACCCTCAAAAGTGACCAAATCACATGACTCACTCTCTATTGGATATCCCTCCGACCTATTCCTACTAGAGAGATACTTGCCTACTTTCTATCCAAGACACATCGCATGCCTCTAGAAAGTATCCTTGCTTGACAAACCGAAGCCTTACACTTCTAGCCAAGACTTCCTTGCTTAGCTATCCGGAGCCTTACACTCCTAGCTAAGACTTCCTTGCTTAGCTATCTGGAGCCTCAGACTCCTAGTTAAGACTTCCTTGCTTGATTATCCGGAGCCTTACACTTCTAGCCAATGTTGGGATTTATGCCCTAAAGCTTGTATTTTGTAAATATTATAAATTTATTAATAAAAGATCTAGTTATTTCATTCAATAAATATGACTCATATGTTTATATCATATGTGCTAAACATCCAAGATTGCTAGATGTAATCTCAAACTGAGTATATGAATGTCATATACAGAGGAACTTGGTTTGAGACGTGCAATCTAAATAGTCCGTAGAAAGCAAGTAAAGCTGGGTACTTTATTTGTGGTCAATCTACAGCTTCGGTCCATTCCATAATGTATGGTGGTCTTATCCTAGACTACTCATATGGTGATATGAGAATGAAGGCACCTTATATGATGTGATCATATAGGACTGGGCCATGATCTATATGAATCTATCACCAAGATCCGTTAATTGAAAAGATTCATATATATATCGACAAATGATGGCTGTATATGGGTGATCTAAATCCTAAGTGTCTTACGAACTCCTTCAAGTTAGATTATGATTTTTGACATACCATGGGTGAGATCCGAGTAGCATTCCCAATCAATAACTCCATATCTTGGAATCACGGTTTGGCTTGTGACATACAATAGAGGAATCCACTCCTTCTTGTGAGAAGTAGATGAGTAGTTCCCTTAAAGGTTGATTCGGGACTTGAACGATTAAGAGCACTCTCATTCTTCCGTAAAGGAATGAAGGATATAATTGTTCATTAGAGAATCAATGGTACTTAAAGGAAAAGATATAATTAGAGAGGTATAACGAACTTTATGACCTAGCTCTAATTATGAACTACTTGTAGAGGATCATACCATATAAAATAGCAATATCGATGGACATTAATATTTGGTTGTGTAAAACATCTACAATTACGAGAGTACAACCTCGGGTTTTTACTGGAATAACTCCGAGGTTAATAATCGTAAAATATTAATTAAAGAGTTTAATTAAGTTTTCTAAGTATTATTGGAGCTCAAAACTATGGGTCCATTAGGTCCCCTTGCTAGCACTTTACGATTATTAGTAACAAGGCTCACGGTGAATTGGATGGTCCAATTAATTATGTTATGAAAGTAACTTGGATATATTCTAGGAATTACTTAAATGATATGATTATTTAATTAATAAATTATTTAATTGGTTAATTAAATATAATTAAATAATATGATTATTTAATTGACATATTAATAATAACGAATTATTAATTGTTATTTGGAGGTTACATGTTCGAACCATGGCTAAAACAAAAGGATTAAAAATAATAAAAATTATTTTAAATCCTAGAGGTCAAAGGTACAAGTCTTAGTGATGACCGAATTAAAAAGGATTTATAATCCTATTTTGACTTGATTAACTAAACCCTAAAATCCTGGTATATAAGATATACTTATCAGGAAACAAACTAACCTAACCCTAATACTAAGAGAGAGTGGTGCGGCAAGGTGAAGAAGAAAAAGAAAAAGATTTTTTTTTTCTTCAGCTCAAGCTTGGCCGAACTCAACAAAGGAGACAAGGTGTTGTCTTCTCCATCTCAGTAGCCTCCTTTCAAGAACTCCCGGAATACGTGACGTGCCCACACACATTTGCTAGATCGCATTGTAAGCACTAGAGTCGCACAGCGGAAGAAAATAAGATAATATTTTATGATAGTAGGAATCATATTAATATAAAACGGTATTTTAAAAATATTTTAAGCAACTTTGATAACCACGTATGATATATAGGAATAAAATAGGCAGGATTTGTAATCATACCTGAAGGCTAACTCCTTTGTTCTTTCACTTCTTGATTTTGCTTTCCGATTTATACCACCAGATCTTCCTCGTTATCTCCCAGGTTCCGGCAACTGCATATGGGCACGTCACGGATTTCGGGAGGTAGAAGTAACACACGAAACAACTCTTTGCCTTGTGTATGGAATTCAGCCAGCCTATGTGAAATAATAACAAGAAGAAAAAAAAAGAGAAAACCGAAAATAGCCATCCAAAATATCATACTTTTGTTTTTAACCACTTTTGAAATTATAATTGTTAATAACCACTTTTTTATAAAAAATTCAGTGTAGTACCATAAATTACCAAAGTACCCCTGAAAATAGTGTTTGTTAAACCTCGAAGCAAACTTGAAATCACGACTAAATTGAAATACACAAACTTGAAATCATGCCTAAATGAAAGTATCCAAACTTGAAATCATGCCTAAAATAGAAATATTCAAACTTGAAATCTGGACTAAAATAAAATTTTCCCCTTCTTCTTCCTCTTCTTCTTCCTTAGGTTTAGGTTTTTTTTTTTTTTCTTTTCTTTTTTGTTGCAGATCCATGGAGGCCGATCAATCGTCGGTGAACCAGAGAACGATCGCCGACACTCGCCATCGTCATCCTGTCGCCATCCCGTCATCGACGAAGGAGCAATGAACCGGCGAAGCTGCAGCGAACCGTCGAAGCAATGAATCGGCGATCCAGCTGCACGTGCGGGACCGCCGCGAAGCCCAGAAGCTCGCCGAAGCTCGGCGACGTTGGCGAGAGGCAGATCGGGGAGAGAGTGTGGCAGATCGGGGAGAGAGAGAGGCTGATCGTGAGAGAGAGCAGAGGAGAGAGAAAGAAAAAAAAGAGAAAAAGAGAGAGAGATAGCTGATTGGGATGCTTTTATATGAGGGCTTTTGAGTAATTTCTCAAAAACATGGTTAAAAACAATTAAAAGTATGCTTGTAGTTAAAAAAGAAATTCCCATAATTAGAGTGGTCAGTTTTGGCAATTTCCACACAAAAAAATTCTACTTTTTCTTTCTTGTTGGCCGCACCCCTTTTCTCTTTTTCTTTCTTCTTTTTGCGTGTACCACTCAAATAACTTTTTAATTGAGTTTGTTTTCAATATTTTAGGTTAACTTGATCTAATAGATTAGGTTTTTAAAATATCAAATATTCAAAAACCAAATCTTATTTATCTTGTTAATTAAATCTCAAATATTAAAACAAATATCCTGATATCTTATATCATGATAATGTTTCAAGTGACCTAGATTAAATAGGATTCTAAATCCCATTTAATTCAATGTTGTCACTGTGACTTGAACCCATGACCTCCTAAAGATTAAATAATCAATGTTATTTTATATCTTTGCTTTGGTCTTGGCTCGAACCCTGTACCTCCATAAAATAATTGATTCAATTAATAATTCGTAATTATTAATATAATTAAATAATCATATTATTTAATATAATTAATTATTAATCCATTAATTAAATAATCACATCATTTAATTAATTGCCTAAATCAAATCCTTGTTACTTTCGTAACATAATTAATTGGACCATCCATTAATTAACAATGACCTTTGTTACCATCAGCGTTTCGGGCTAGTAAGGGGACCTAATTGACCCACAGTCTTGAGCTATAATAATCTTTAGAAAAAATTAATTAAACTCTTTAATTAATATTTCATGATTATTAACCTCGGAGTTACTCCACCAAAAACCCGAGGTTGCACTCTCGTAACTGTAGATGTTTTTACACAAACCTAAATTCATTGTCCATCGATATAGCTATTACATATGGCATGATCCTCTACAAGTAGGTTATAATTAGAGCTGGGTCATAATTTCCGTTATACCCCTCTAATTATATCTTTTCCATTAAGTACCATTGATTCTCTAATGAACAATTATATCCCTAATTCCTTTACGGAAGAAGGAGAGCGCTCTTATTGTTCAAGCATCGAATCAACCCTCAAGGGAACTACTTCTCTACTTCTCACAAGAAGGAGTAGATTCCAATATTGTGTACATACCTTCTCAACCACAAGCCAAACCGTGATTCCAAGATACAGAGATATTGATCGAGAATGCATTCCGATCTCACCCATGGTAAATCAAAAACCACGATTTGACCTGAAGGAGTCAGTAAGACACTCAGGATTAAGATCATTCATATACAGCCATCATTTGTCGATATATATGAATCTCCCCATGTAACGAATATTGGAGAGAGATTCATATAGATCGTTGAAAGTATACAAACGTAGTTAAATAGCTTAAAGCATACCTAGAGAGGAGTGAATAGGTTTTTACGCCTTTTTCAATCCCTTGAACAAACTTACGTTTGTCCCTTAAAGTAGCCTTACATACAACACATAAACCAAGAATTCATACATAGACAATATAAGCATGTGATCATTTAAGCATAGTCTATGTAAAGCAATTAGTTGAATGAGGTATAATAACACAAAAACTCAATAACAAGAAATAATTGTATTTCAATATTTGTTCAATGTATTACAAGTATTAACAAATATAACAATACACAAAGGTAACACTATACAAAAGAATTATATATACAAAAATGATCAAATGAATTTGTTCACAAATCACACTTTACAAAATCTTGTTTCAATATACATCACAAGTGAATAATATGCAACAAGATAACAACATACACATAAACAAATATAAGAGATAGAGATAGGAAGAATTAACACGAGATTTTTTAACGTGGTAAAACCTCCAAGAAGGAAACATCCATTGGTTGAACTACAACCATTGGGTACTATATATATTGGATGATAGATTAGAAATTCCTCAAAAGTGACTAACCTATAATCTACTCTCTATTGGAGTCTATGTCTACCCAATCCCTATTGGAAGATACAAAAACCCTCAATGATGCGAAACCACCATATATTGGACTCCATACCAAACCAACATCGTTGGATGATTAGAAATTCCTCAAGCATGCATACACATCCCATGTAACACACTCTATTGGAGTCTATGTCATACCAAACGATCGGGCCTACCAATATTGTAGCCAACTCCCTATCCAAGACACTCATGCCTCTAGAGATCTTTCCTTTCATAGCTATCCGGACCTTCCCGATCATAGCCATGACTTCTTGCTTAACTATCCAAGTCATCCCGACTCTAGTTAAAACTTCTTGCTTGGTTATCCGGACGCTTTGTCCTAACCAAGTCTTCCTTGCTTGACTATCTGGACACCTTGTCCTAGTCAAGACTTCATGCCTTTTACAAAGACTTCCTAGTGTGATCATGTGAATGCAAATGATGCAAACAATCAATTCATCATAGAACATGTGATCAATACATTCCATGGAACAATTAGACCTAAACATGTGAGAACACAAGTAATATAGTCTAGATGCCAAAACATGAATTAAACCTAGAGCATGTGAAAAACACCTAACACAAAAGCTCATAGTTTCATTCACACAAATAACACTTGAATAAATCATAATCATGAAGCACATATTCAAGATGTTACAAACATACACAAAAATCCTAGAATCATAAACTGTATTCAATGAATATTCTAGCCAAAGATTTAGAGCAAGGACATAATGATAAATCAATTAAATCCTAGATGTCTCTAAAAACACATATACAAGCATTAATCCTAGATATTATCAATCAAAGGATCAAAACACATTTCAAGGATTATTAATCATAAAATGATTCAATCAAGTCACAAATAATCCTAGATATCAATCTAATCACAATACAACTCTCAAACATGTGAAAAATCTAGAATCTAAGAAACTAGTTCACATATGTCTCTAAATAGACTTTTGATTAAGATTGATTGTGAAACTATCTTTCTCAATAGCATTCACCATACATATACATACATATAGAAGAAGAAACCCCAAGCAAATTTGTAAGGTTCCCATTTGTTGATTGGCTCATTTCGTGGACAAACCACATGTTGGGGGTTCTTTGTAAAGGTAGCTTAAGTGTTGGTGTTATTGCTCAAAGCCCTTTGAAGACCTCGTCTTGATAAGCATCGAAGGTAAATTTCTATGTGCTTACTTGTCTTGAAGAGATAGTTGCACACACTCACAACTCATGCATATGTTTAATCCTTGTATGTTGTGTGTCTTATTTTTGTGCATTAATGTTCATTAACATCTCTTCTTGCATGTTATTTTGATTGCATCTTGCATATCCAATTGCATTGTCATGCTTAGACTTAGGAGTGCATTTTTGCAATGGGCGCTCTCAAAAGCGCTTTACAGAAGCGCTGTACGAACTGCGCCCATCGAGCGCTGTTCAGACCTGATCGATTTAATTCGGTCGATGTTGGGTCACTGTACAGGCGCTGTACATACAGCGCCACTCTGTTTTCCCGAGAGAACAGAGTTGGGGCGCTGTACAGGTGCTGTACAGAAGCGTTCTACGTACAGCGCCTAAGGCAAAATAGTGGTGTCACTTATCAAAATGACCACACTTCATCTTGACACCCTATATATATGCCACTTTGACTTTAGGTCAATCAAGAGAGTTCATATTCAGATTTCATACTTATGATATTTTTCAAAGAGAAGAAAAATTCCAAGAACTCATTTTTAATTACTCAAACATCTTTTCATGATCATCAATCATCATCTAGCATCATCTTTGATCATCTAGATGTCTTTTTACATGGATTCTTCATCACACTTTGCTTGGTAAGCTTTTCACTAATATCTTACAGATTTTGTGTTTTTCTTAACAAGCAATCTCAATTTATTACTTGTATGATCTTTATATATTTTTTGGATACAAGTTTGAGATTAGTGTGTTGTATGTTTGAGAAGTTTGTGATAGCTAATTAGGTTTTGTGCTTAATCTTGCTTAGCTAAACTATTTGACATGTCATTTAGTTTTAATATCTAGGATTGTTCTAATTGCATATTCATCATCTTAGATAAGCATATAGGGTTTCCCTTGCTCTATGTTGCATTTGGATATTCATATATTCACTTAGGGTGTTATTCTCTTCATTGAGAAAGTAAGTCTTGTATGTAGCTTCCGGGATTAGGTTGCTTAGATCGCAAGCAAATTGGATTAGGTCCACTTATATCGGGATTAGGTAGTTATGATGATTATTGATCAGGATTAGATCATTAAACCGGGATTAGGTTGTAATCATTTCAATTAGTGGATTCGAGGTTCGTGTGTGGCGCACATAACAGCCCGTGGTTTTTCCCATGAGGGTTTCCACTTAAATATCAAGTGTTATTTACATTCCGCACCTTATTACACTTGTTATATTATTGTGACTAGTTAGGGGTATTTTCGTAAAATTGACATACATGCGAAAATTGGGTAATAACGATTATAATCTATTCACCCCCCTCTAGATTAGTTTTATACACACCGTGCAATATTTGTTTCAAAATTGAAGGTTATAAAAGAAAAAATCTCAAAGATATGACAACTACCTTGCAATCACGAGTTGGTTCGGTTTTGATGGTGAAACCACTTGAAAACTCGATCAAACAGCTACAAGACCACTTGGAAAAGGTAGAGAACTAAAATACAAACAATCTCCAACTTGAATCAACCAATTCCGATTTCGTATGAGAAGGTTATGGTGTTTGGAAGGTGAGAAAAAGTTGAGAGAAAATTCTGGTGTGAGATTTCTAATTTTTGCTTCTTGAAAAGAATGGGAGGGAATTAGAGAATTTAAAAGAGATGAAAGAGAGGGAGAAATGGACCAATCACATGCAGCCACATCACCCAGGGCTGTGTGGGGCACGTGTGCCACACGTGGGCAGAGGGCTGCTTTGGCCGTGTGGCACACTGCCTCCACACGTGGCCACCAAGCTTGGCCGTTGGCCATGCTTGCTTCTCTTGCGCACCGCTGGCGTTCTTCGACCGTATCTGGGCCTCCGAACTCTGAATTTGAATCTATTTTCGGATTACGAATCATGACTCCCTCACGCACAATGAAGACTACAAAACTTTGACAAAAGGTTGAGAATTCATCTTGGAAAATGACGACGAAGACAACTCAATGATTGAGAATGCAAAGTAGCGTAGCTACATCGTTTAGACTTGAAACCTAATGAATGAGTAACCGAAATGACCGAGACTCAATAAGGAATCATATAAGATCATGTTCAAGTCCAAAATATAAGAAACACAAACAATTAAACACAAGATCACACATGTATGCCATTTCCTAGACATAGTCTTAGAACATGCAATTCTACAATGTATGACAATTTGAGTACAATACATGAGCATACTAAAAACATGTGAATGTGTTATATAAAATGTGCACAACCATGAAGGGACACTTATGAATGATTTGTGTGTGTGTGCCTATGCCTTGTAAGAGGAATGAGGTCAATTATACATTTGATGAGCAATGAAGCTAATTCCCCTTAACAAGCCACCACCTTGCATGAACCGTAGCCGAGTCTTTCTTTGAAGCTTTGTATCATCATGATATCGACCACTAATCAATACAAGATAAACATTGTTTTGATATGAAATACATGCCAAGACAAACCAAAAACCTAACTATCGTGGCCCAGTCCTAGATGATCACATCATATAAGGTGCCTCCATTCTCATATCACCATATGAGTAGTATAGGATAAGATTACCGTATATTATAGAATGGATTGCAGTTGTAGATTAACCACAAATAAAGTACCCAACTTCATTTGCTGTCAATGGACTCTTTAGATTGCACGTCTCAAACTGAATTCCTCTGTATATAACACTCATATACTCAGTTTGAGATTACATCCGGCAATCTTGGATGTTTAGCACATATGATATAAAAGTATAAGACATATAAATAGAATGAAAACTACTACTTCTTTTATTTATAATTAATCATCATTTACATATTACAAGCTTTAGGGCAAAAATCCTAACAATCTCCCACTTGCACTAAAGCAGATGAGACATATCTCGTAATCTTAGATCCTCTAGGTGACCTTCAAATACTTTAGCCGTTAAGGTCTTCGTAAATGGATTAGCATGATTATCCAGTGACGCTATCTTGGTCATGGCGACATCTTCTTTCTGTACTATCTGCCTGATGAAATGATACTTCCTCTCTATATGCTTCCCTCTTTTATGGCTTCTTGGTTCTTTGGAATTAGCCACAGCACCACTATTATCACAATAAAGTGTGATAGGCTTATCCAGATCTGGAACAACTTCCAGATCACTTAATAACTTACGGAGCCATACAATATCCTGGAGGTGCACTTAGGGGACTGCGGGAACCACGTATCAGGTGAGACTCTAGCTTACCAGATACTTAGAATGGGCTACTTCTTGCCTACTCTACATCAGGATGCAAAGCAGTTTGCACGGTCTTGTGAACCCTGCCAAAAGATAGCAAACCTCAACTATCTACCTCTGGAGTAGCTCTTCTCAATTAGCACACCTTATCCATTTGCTATCTAGAGAGTAGACCTCATCGGGCCACTCCTAACCGCGCATGGCCAAGCCAAGCATGCCATAGTAGATATAGACTACTTTACCCGGTGGATAGAGGCGGATTCCCTTACCTGGATAACCGAGGCAAACACCACAAACTTCATCCAGAAGAACATTATATGCCGATACGGGACTCCCATGGCCATAATTACTGATCTGGGTAAGCAGTTTGACAATGCCAGGTTCAGGGATTTTTGTGAATGTCTGGGTATTAATCTCCGCTTTGCATTAGTAGCTTATCCTCAAACCAATGGACTGGTAGAAACAACTAACACTACAAGAAAATATGGCTTTATTGACAGTTTTTTGTTGACAGTTAAAAACTGTCAACAATCCTTGACAGGTTTTAACATTGTTGACAGTTAAAAACTGTTAAGGATGGTTGACAGTTTTTAACTGTCAACAAATAACTAATATTTTTTTTTTATATTTATATATATTATTTAATATATTAATATATAATATATATAATAATATAATATATATAACACATATATATAATAATATAATATATATATGTTATATAATATATATAAATATATATAATATATAGTATATAACATATATAGAGGGGTGCCTGCCACCCGAATGGTATCAGAGCCATGTCTCGAGTCCCTGGAGTCCAGGAAAAGAGTTAGACTGTTATGAGTATGTTAGATTGGTACAGAAGGAAGAAATTTCTCAAAAATGGCAAACACTAGCACTAATTCCTCTACTGCTACTCTAGTTCCTAATAGATTATCTTCTTCTATGTCCTTACCTCATCCTACTATCCAAAGAACCCAGTCCAACAGAATCCAAGATTTAGTAGAATACACCCATATTCCTGCTTCAGCCCAGATAAATGAAACAACCTTCCCTCTGCTCAATCCATACAACATCTTCAAGAGAAACAAATCTCTCACCACTCGGTTAACTCGTCTTGTCCATACCAGACCACTTCCCATCAAAGAATATGTCCAGTCCACAGGCTTAGATAAATGTTTGATTCCATCCTCTCCCAGTGAACAATATGTCACTCTCACCATTGATCAAAACATGATAGATCAGTGGATCAAAGAAGGATACTCCCATCTCCACATAGGTGCTGTCAGAATCATCCTCTCTCTACATGGCCGAAAAGGCTTGCCTGTCACTGCCAGACTGGCCTTGCTCAACACCATCTACACTCAGTATGAACATGCTGTGATTGGCACTTGCCTTTCTACTCTTCATGCTGGTAGCATATCCCTCACATACTATCCCAACTTCAACATTCCTTTAAGGGATCAGAACCTCCACAAATGTCTCAAAATCCAAGTCTAGATCCTTGGTGCGCCCACGCAAGCTAATTCCTATATGGCTACTATTCATCATCAGCTTGCTTATAGACTCCAAGACCATGCTCTTGATCTCCCACTTCCTGGTCATAATGGTGACACGATCTTCATCAAAGCAGAAAGAGAAGATGAAGTTCCCACCATCCTCCAAATTCCAAAACAACTGCCCAGAGAAAAGCTCACAGAGATCATGCCTCTTGAATGGCTCACAAATTATGAAAAGGTTTTCCAGGATGAAGCTTCTGTCATTGCTGTTGATACGTCATATGTTCCTCAGCCAGATGGCTCCATCAAAACAATCTATGCACCCCTCACCGGTTCTAAGGCTTCTTCCAGTTCGGAGACTCCTCCAATTTTCCAAGCCCTTATGATCCAACCGGTTACCACTGAAGATGACATTCCTATCCACAGTTTTGAAGCTGACGGATCTCCAATCTACACTAATAAGATCCGTGGTCACTTCATCTGGGATGATGACCCCAATATGTGTGATGCAGACTGTATCTGTCGACGTTGTCTTAAAGATACCTCTCCTACCTTTTGCAAACCCTGGAACAAACCTCACAAACTAGATCACCCTGACAGTCCTTGGATAGGCTTCCATCCTATCAAAAATAAACCTTTACCCATTTATGACAGAGCTTTACAGATCTTACAGTCTGAAGGTCTCCTACCTCTACAATCTGCCATTGCAGTTCCTAATCAACCCGCACCTGTCCCTTGCTACATGACCTCAGATTATGATTGTGATTTCCCTCCACTTGAACCTTCCTCAAATCAAGAAAAACTTGTTTCTCAAAACCTTTTGTCCAATCTACCGAAGTCCAACCCGATGGTTCTTATAAACAGCCCTTCCAGGCTGAACAAGTCCTCAACTGGCAATCTCACAATGCCAAAGCTTAGAACAGAGTTCTTAACTCTATTGATCAGCAGGTTGATTGTGTTACAAGACATGTTTCTCAACATGATCACCATCTTCAAAGTCTTGATGCCTCTTTCAGAGATTTGGCCTCTGACCTTCAATCGAGAATTGCAAAGCTTCATTATGATCTTCACAGATATATTTCTCATGGATATTCTGGTCCAGAATTTGATACGAAAGAACGAGAAATAAAGCAACTCAAAGAACAGCTTGAGCAGCTGACCAAAGATCATTCTCATAAACCAAAACCTTATTCTCATCACTCACAATCACTGTTTTTCCCTGTATCTCCCACACATTCACCCTCTTCCAAACCTGATGATTTTTCCTGCCACTTTAAATCCACTGGTGAATTATTCCGAAAATATCCCGTTCTATCTTCTCCACCGGTAAAACCTAAGAAGAGGTCTCCTTCGAAGCAGAAAGACAAGCAGGCTGCTTCCAGTTCGTACGACCCAGTCCTATTTGCTTCTAAGACTTGTTCCTCCTCATCAAAGTCTGATATAGCATCATTCTCTGAAGATGCTTCCTCCCAGTCGTCACAGACTTCCTATCCTTCATCCTAGCTGGATACTGCCACCTCTTCTCCTCATGATCACGCTGACCTTACTCAAGTTTTCATGGCATCTCACACAGATCCTCAACCCTCAACAAGAACCTATGAGTCTCCCGATGAGACTGCCTCCACTACTCCAGCTCCCTTTATCGAAGAACCTCCAGAACATGTTCCTGGCCGTTCTCCTGCTAAACCAACCAATGGCCCTTGGTTTACCCTTGATGACACTTCTCCTAGTTCATGGAGAATAAGGGTTTCAGAGATGAGCGCATGGCTTGACCTACAACTGGCAAAGTCTGAACAGAACCTTGAAACAATTTTACGTTAGTTTATCTCTCGTTTTACTGGTTCTCTCAGAGACTGGTACCAGGCTCTTGGTGAATACAGACAACTCCAATTTGTTCGCGTCCCCTTAGCCTCCCAAGCCGTGGGATACATTTTCAGAGAATTTCTTGGTGATCCTGATCACATCTATAAACAAGCCAGACAAGAATTCTTTGACATGCGTTGCTGCTCTCTCAAAAGAAATGATATCATGTTCCATTACAAGCGGATGTCTCAACGATATCATACCCTTGGTGGAATTAATGATCATAGTCTTAAACAAGTCTATGTCAACTCCCTTCCAGATGACCTCCAAGATGAGATACAACGAAAGATAGACACCTCGGGACGATCTCTCAATGATACATCCTTAGGTGAACTCCACATGTATGCTCTCAGCTCTCTGGACAAACTTTGTGCCACTCAAAGATTCTTCTCCAAGATGCTCACAGAAGGCAAACACCTGCAGTCCCAATGCCGTCAACCTTCTTTTCAGATCAAGTGCAAATCCTTAGGCTCTTGCACCTGCAACACGAAGAAGAAGAATCATTTCAAATGCTTCAAAAACAAGAAAGGTAGTTCTAAAAGATTCAAGTTCTTCCGCAAGAAAGCACAGCGAGGTTGGAATAAATCCCAACGATGCTACATTTGTGGCAAACCCGGACATTATGCTAAGAAATGTCCCAACAAAAAGGCAAAGTCCGCCAGATTAGTTCAGCAGTTAAAAGATATTGCTGATGAAGTTCCGTCCGATGCAGACATTGAATCTATCTTCTCTGAACAAGATCATGCAGATTCCTTCACGACCTTTGTTCTTCAAGAAGATTTTTCTGACTCAGAATATTCTGGCTCCTCTGACTATAGTTCTATCCCAGAATCCTATCAGGCTACTCAGCTCGATTCTCATTCCGGTCCCCAAGCTCCGGTTCGGATTCTACCTGACAAGTACTCCAAACCTGTTGATGTCATCGCTTATTTTGACACAGGTTCTCACACTACCATGATGAACCCAAAGGTCCTTCCTCCAGAATTTTAGAAATCCCAGGTTCGGCATTTTTGGGCCGCTGATGGAAAGGTTTTTTCCACTAATCTGATTTCCAGAAAGAAGATTGGTATTCAATTTTTCCCATCCTTTACTCTTTGGGTCCAAGTCGTCGGCACTGCTCTTCCGGATAAAGATATACTCATCGGCTGGGATATTTTCTGCCAATGTAACTCTCTCCGGATTCTCCCTGCTGGCATTCGATACAAAAAGTATTTCAAAGCTTTTTCTGACATTCCGAAGATTTTCCCGCTCTCAGAAATCCAAGCCTCTTTTGAATATATTCAACAAAAATTGCTCCTGCTTTGTGCTGACAATCATGCCACTTTCTCTCATCATTCTCCTCTGTGGAAGAATCCAGATTTCTTTATCAAGCTTCCCTTTAAGCTTAATGAAGATACTAATCCTACCAAGGCTACCCACTCAGGCATGTCTCCCTCCGATCTCAAGCTCGCTAATGAAGAATGCAATGAACTCCTTCGTCAAGGTCTGATCGAACATACCTCTTCTCCCTGGGTGTGTCAAGCCTTTTACATTGAAAAACATATAGAATTGCTCAGAGGAAAAAAGAGATTAGTCATGGATTACAAGCCTCTCAACCTCTTTCTCAGAGATGACAAGTTTCCTGTTCCCAGGCCAAATATCTTATTCTCTCAACTTCCAGGAGCTACGATCTTCTCCAAATTTGATCTCAAATGTGCCTTTTGGCAAATTGGTATTCATCCAGATGAAAGATATAAGACAGCATTCTGTCTTCCTAATGCTCAATACCAATGGACTGTTCTCCCTTTTGGTTTAAAAACTGCTCCATCCCTTTTCCAAAAGGCTGTTACCAGAATTTTTCATTCTCTCTTACACTCAGCACTCGTCTACATTGATGATATCCTCATGTTCTCTCCAGATGATACCTCTCACAATCTCCTTCTCCAACAGTTCCATGACATTGTTCATCACTATGGTATCATGCTCTCCGAAAAGAAAAGCATAGTTGGGAAATCTGAGATTGAATTTCTTGGAATGCACATTTCCAACGGCCTATACCGTCCTAGTCCTCATTTGGCTGTTTGATTATTAGACTTCCTCGATTCTGATCTCAGTGTGAAACAAGTTCAACAATTCCTCGGAATCGTCAACTATGTCAGAGACTTTATTCCTCATGTCAGTCATTACACCTCAGTCCTCTCCACACTGCTTAAGAAGCGTCCTCCTCCCTGGGATTCCTCCCACTCTGAGGCCGTTGTCAAACTAAAGGAGATCACTCAATCTTCTCCTGCCCTCGTCATCCCTTCTTCGGGCCAACACATCCTCCAGACTGATGCCAGTGATATTTTCTAGGGAGCCGTTCTCATTGAAGACCGAAACGATCAAAGGAAATACTGTGGTTATGCTAGTGGAAAATTCTAAGATGCCCAATAGCATTATCACACTATCTATAAAGAGATTCTTGCTGTCAAATACGGAATCCAAAAGTTGGATTTTCACCTCAGGACAAGAAACTTTATTGTTGAAATGGACAACTCATCCTTCCCAAAGATACTCGATTTCCGCAATAAGATTCTTCCCAATCCTCTCCTCTTGAGACTCAAAGATTGGTTTGCCCGATATGACTTCACTGTTCGTCACGTGAAAGGCCATCATAATATAATTGCTGACATGCTCTCCAGACCTCCACTCACCCATCTCATTACACCCACAGGTCATTGTCCTCTTATCTTCATGACTTCTCCTGCTGGTCCCTCATCATCCTCACCAGCCATACTTGATTACTCATTCCCACCAGAACTCTTGGCCACGTTGCCACCTGATCATCAACCTTCTCTAAATCAGATCCAGTTCTTCGCCAAGGCTCAACTTCCTGTCTACTTAGCTCAGATCAACAGACAAGACTGTCATCACACCGTCAACAACCTATCCAGACCATTTCTTGACCCGTTCATAATGCCACCTTTCTACTACTTTTCTCCTCAACTCCTTTGGTTCCTCTAGTGTTTATCAGTTCTACATCATCATGCCATCGTCTTCCCACTTCAGGCTATATATGGTCACCTCCATGATCCTTCTCAATGGAACTCTCTGTTATGGGTTTTCCTCCAATGGTTCACGTCCTTGACAAACTGGAAAAAATGAGCTCACTAAGCTCATGGGCCAATATAACATTTGGAAGCTTGATGAAGAATCAGCTGCCTCTGTATGCTGTATATGGATCTTCAATAGGCCCTACAGGTACAATCCCCACAAACGACTCCTTTGGACTGCCAACTCCAGTTATGAATGGCATACCATGTATGATTATCAGAAGATGTATCCATAAATTCTCCAAGTCGGTCTACTCAATTTCCTCGGTGATGTTAATTACGTCTCCACCGACGAAGTTTTTATCCTACCTGATATTCCTAGAGACCCCACTCAAAGCTGGAACCCTTTTCTAAATTCATACATGATTGACTCTCAGGACCCCTTTGACTCTGCCTGGCCTTGCCTCATTTGTGGAGCCCACGACTCAGATGATGAAGATCATGCCAACTGTAATCTATCATCAAGTCCGTAATCTCCACTCAGCCCGAGTTCCAAGACTGTGCTCTTATCTTATGAATTATTGCTTTCATTATGCTATTTTGTTTTATTAGACAACTGTTTGGCTTTATTAGGCTCTTTTGGCCTTATTAGGCTTTGATTGTTAGTTTGTGTGTTTTAGTTTGGCCGATGGTCTTGGTTTGAGTCAGTTTACTTTTACTAGTGAATTGCCACGATTGTCGGTCTACTGTGTAATAGGTTTGTCTGTACTCTATCTCTTCCCCTATATAAGGAGAGCTCGTCATTTATGTAACTCAGACTTGAAAACTCAGAATAAAATTCTCTCTTGTGTGTTTAAACTCTCATGTCTTGCTAAATATCTCCTCCTCTTCCTTTGATTGCCATGTCTCTCATATAATTAACAGTCTGTAATTATCTTAGTATGCTCTGTGCTTGCCTCTAGTTGAGGATCCTGCACATCAGAAGATGAGATGTTTTTGGCTTTTGGCTTTTGGCTTTTGGCTTAAGGTCCCTGTCTGTCTCTAGTGGGATGGAAAGTTAGTACCCTGTTTAGGCCGTGGTTAGGCCGCCATTGTAGGGAAAACTCTAAAAACCTGTATGAGAGGCACGCAGGGGTACCTGCCACCCGAATGGGTGCACGAGCCTAAGGATTTGCACTTGATTATGATGGCCTTTCACCTGACGAACGGTGAAGTCATATCAGGCAAACTAATCTTTGAGTCTCAAGAGGAGAGGATTGGGAGGAATCTTATTACGGAAATCGAATATCTTTGGGAAAGATGAGTTGTCCATTTCAACAATAAAGTTTCTTGTCCTGAGGTGAAAGTCCAACTTTTGGATTCCATATTTGACAGCAAGAATCTCTTTATAGATAGTGTGATAATGCTGTTGGGTATCTTTGAATTTTCCACTAGCATGACCACAGTATTTCCTTTGACTGTTTCGGTCTTCAATGAGAACGGCTCCCTAGAAAATATCACTGGCATCAGTCTGGAAGATGAGCTGGCCCGAAGAAGGGATGACGAGGGCAAGAGGAGATTGAGTGATCTTCTTTAGTTTGACGACGGCCTCAGAGTGGGAGGAATCCCAGGGAGGAGGACGCTTCTTAAGCAGTGTGGAGAGGACTGAGGTGTAATGACTGACATGAGGAATAAAGTCTCTGACATAGTTGACGATTCCGAGGAATTATTGAACTTGTTTCACACTGAGATCAGAATCGGGGAAGTCTAATAATCGAACAGCCAAATGAGGACCAGGACGGTATAGGCCGTTGGAAATGTGCATTCCAAGAAATTCAATCTCAGATTTCCCAACTATGCTTTTCTTTTCGGAGAGCATGATAGCATAGTGATGAACAATGTCATGGAACTATTGGAGAAGGAGATTGTGAGAGGTATCATCTGGAGAGAACATGAGGATATCATCAATGTAGACGAGTGCTGAGTGTAAGAGAGAATGAAAAATTCTGGTAACAGCCTTTTGGAAAAGGGATGGAGCAGTTTTTAAACCAAAAGGGAGAACAGTCCATTGGTATTGAGCATTAGGAAGACATAATGCTGTCTTATATCTTTCATCTGGATGAATACCAATTTGCCAAAAGGCACCTTTGAGATCAAATTTGGAGAAGATCGTAGCTCCTGGAAGTTGAGAGAATAAGACATTTGGCCTGGGAACAGGAAACTTGTCATCTCTGAGAAAGAGGTTGAGAGGCTTGTAATCCACGACTAATCTCTTTTTTCCTCTGAGCAATTCTGTGCGTTTTTCAACGTAAAAGGCTTGACACGCCCAAGAAGAAGAGGTATGTTCGATCAGACCTTGACGAAGGAGTTCATTGCATTCTTCATTAGTGAGCTTGAGATCGGAGGGAGACATGCCTGAGTGGGTAGCCTTGGTAGGATTAGTATCTTCATTAAGCTTAAAGGGAAGCTTGATAAAGAAATCTGGATTCTTCCACAGAGGAGAAGGATGAGAGAAAGTGGCATGATTGTCAGCACAAAGCAGGAGCAATTTTTGTTGAATATATTCAAAAGGGGCTTAGATTTCTGAGAGCAGGAAAATCTTCGGAATGTCAGAAAAAGCTTTGAAATGCTTTTTGTATCGAATACCAGCAGGGAGAATCCGGAGAGAGTTACATTGGTAGAAAACATCCCAGCCGATGAGGATATCTTTATCCGGAAGAGGAGTGCCAACGACTTGGACCCAAAGAGTAAAGGATGGGAAAAACTGGATACCAATCTTTTTCCGGGAAGTCAGATTAGTGGAAAAAACCTTGCCATCAGCGGCTCGAAAATGCCGGACTTGGGATTTCCAAAATTCTGGAGGAAGGACCTTTGGGTTCATCATTGTAGTGTGAGAACCTGTGTCGAAATAAGCGATGCCATCAACAGGTCTGGAGTACTTATCAGGTAGAATCCGAACCGGAGCTTGGGGACCGGAATGAGAATCGAGCTGAGTAGCCTGATAGGATTCAGGGACATAACTGTAGTCAGAGGAGCTAGAATATTCTGAGTCAGAAAGATCTTCTTGAAGAACAAAGGTCGTGGAGGAATCTGCATGATCTTGTTCAGAGAAGATGGATTCAATGTCTGCATCGGACGGAACTTCATTAGCAATATCTTTTAACTGCTAAACTAATCTGGCGGACTTTGCCTTTTTGTTGGGACATTTCTTAGCATAATGTCCGGGTTTGCCGCAAATGTAGCATCGTTGGGATTTATTCCAACCTCGTTGTGCTTTCTTGCGGAAGAACTTGAATCTTTTAGACCTACCTTTCTATTTTTTGAAGCGTTTAAAATGATTCTTCTTCTTTGTGTTGCAGGTGCAAGAGCCTAAGGATTTGCACTTGATCTGAAGAGAAGGTTGACGGCATTGGGACTGCAGGTGTTTGCCTTCTGTGAGCATCTTGGAGAAGAATCTTTGAGTGGCACAAAGTTTGTCCAGAGAGTTGAGAGCATACATGTGGAATTCACCTAAGGATGTATCATTGAGAGATCGTCCCGAGGTGTCTATCTTTCGTTGTATCTCATCTTGGAGGTCAACTGGAAGGGAGTTGACATAGACTTGTTTAAGACTATGATCATTAATTCCACCAAGGGTATGATATCGTTGAGACATCCGCTTTTAATGGAACATGATGTCATTTCTTTTGAGAGAGCAGCAACGCATGTCAAAGAATTCTTGTCTGGCTTGTTTATAGATGTGATCAGGATTACCAAGAAATTCTCTGAAAATGCATCCCATGGCTTGGGAGGCTAAGGGGATGCGAACAAATTGGAGTTGTCTGTATTCACCAAGAGCCTAGTACCAGTCTCTGAGAGAACCAGTAAAACGAGAGACAAACTCACGTAAAATTGTTTCAAGGTTCTGTTCAGACTTTGCCAGTTGTAAGTCAAGCCATGCGCTCATCTCTGAAACCCTTGTTCTTCATGAACTAGGAGAAGTGTCATCAAGGGTAAACCAAGGGCCATTGGTTGGTTTAGCAGGAGAATGGCCAGGAACATGTTCTGGAGGTTCTTCGACAAAGGGAGCTGGAGTAGTGGAGGCAGTCTCATCGGGAGACTCATAGGTTCTTGTTGAGGGTTGAGGATCTGTGCGAGATGCCATGAAAACTTAAGTAAGGTCAGCGTGATCATGAGGAGAAGAGGTGGCAGTATCCAGCCAGGATGAATGACAGGAAGTTTGTGACGAATGTCAGAGAAGGACGCTATATCAGACTTTGATGAGGAGGAACAAGTCTTATAAGCAAATAGGACTGGGTCGTATGAACTGGAAGCAGCTTGCTTGTCTTTCTGCTTTGAAGGAGACCTCTTCTTAGGTTTTACCGGTGGAGAAGAGAAAACGTGATATTTCTGGAACAATTCACCAGTAGATGTAAAGTGTTTGGAAAAATCATCAGGTTTGGATGGGGGTGAATGTGAAGGAGATACAGGGAAAAATAATGAGTGTGAGCGATGAGAATAAGGTTTTGGTTTGTAAGAATGATCTTTGGTCAGCTGCTCAAGCTGTTTGTTGACGGTGATTTTTGGATTATCACAGAGTCAATAACTAGATCAAAACAAACGTCAAACAAGAAAGAAAATTAAAACCTGCAAAAGATAGATTTACGTGGAAAACCCTTGAATGGGAAAAAACCACGGCGTCCCGGAGGACAGGAAAATATCACCGAATTACTTGGCTTTGTTACACACTCAGATCTCTCAAATTCTTGCTTTTTCTCTCTTTTGGTTTTTTCGAACCCCCTCCTCGTGGGATAGGTGGTTCTATTTATACATGATATTTAGAGTTTCCCCTTGATTTTAGGCGTGTTTGTAGTAGGACTTCCTCTTGGACTTGTATTAGGAATCCCATGTTGTTACGGATTAGGATAGGCTTTCCTGCCTCTTTATTCTAAGACTCCTTGGTGTAGAGGGCTTTCCGTGAGTGGGGGTTTTACCATTGTGCTTCTGCTGGGTCGGTTCATGCTCAATAGGCTGATGCAGCGAACACCCCCGCTTCTGGGTTTTATCCTTTGGCGACTACATTTCTGACTTTGGCGAGTATATATTTGATTCTGGCGACTACACCCTTGACCTATTAACTGATCCATGTTTTCCCCTTTGACTTGGTCAACGAGTGACGTGGCATCCCTTCTTTCAGCAATTATTGACTTTTATGATGACGTGTCCGTTTGGCGAATTTGTACACACAACAATACCCCCATAAATACTCCGAGCCGGGCGAATGGCTTTACTTCATTTGCCTCTGCGAGTAGTATTTATATCTATGCCTTCAGAAATTCGACTCATTTTTGTAATTAACTCTCTCTCTTCTTTTCACCGTGTATTGTGTTGATTCTTCCGGTGCAAGTTTTTAATTTCAGCCACACAACTTCTGGCGCTTCCACTTACTTGACAGGTGAGGGGATATTCCGACTGCTTGGTGATCCCCGAGACGCCACATGTCCATTACCTAGTGGTGACTATTGCGGCTAGTTACTGTGGCTGTCACTCACATTAATTGCATATTTTTTATTTGATTTTCTTTTTGAATTTCAAAATTCCCTCTTTTTAAGGCCCGATCGTTCCTTCTTCCTCACTTTGCTCTTTTCATTTATTTTTCTATTTTCTCCTTTGTTCTTCTCTCAAAACAGAGCTTCTTCGTCTTCCTTAGAAATCTCTGCCACGAATTCCTTCTATTTCTACTTTGCTGTCGGACGGCTTGCTTCGAAAATTGATCGTGCTTATTTCTCGACGCCCCCAAACCTCTTGCTCATCCTCCGAACCTAGGGTTTTCTGGTGAGTTCCCATGGATCCTTCCTTACGTTCTTCTCTTTTTAATCAGATGATGCAAGCCTTAGAACTTGGTGATAAGGGTACTGCAGACAAAATCGAATCTTTGATTCGTAATTTCCACCCGGATTCTCTGGTCCCCATTTCTGTTTATATTTCGCCTTCTGATAATGACTTTTTTCCTAATGTTTATCCTTCTTCGTCTTCCAATAGTGAGTCTCCAGAAATGCCGAGATCTTCTAGACCAAGTGGAAGCAAACGACGCGCTTCTAGGATTCCTCGGGGGTCCCTTTTGGATGCGCAAACGACTGTTGATTCTGACGTTGAGGACCATCAACGGAACAGGCTGAACTTTTCATTTGATCGCCCCTGTTCCTTTGATACTGAAGTTAATGTGGTTGGTGAGGGTGAGCTCCGTAAGTATAAGAGTCACTTTGGGATTCCAGACTCAGTGACTTTGATGTTGCCTGGTAGTCGAGCAGCGTGGAATCCTCCTGAGAATGCGGTCCCCATTTATGGTGCCATGCTTAGCTGCGGGATTACCCTTCCTCTTCAACCTTTTATTGCCAGGTTCCTCTCGGAGGTTCAAATTGCACCTACTCAACTTGCCCCAAATAGCTATAGGATCCTCATGTGTTTGGGTTTAATGTGGAAGTTGAAAGGTTATGAACCCCCCACGCCTCGTGAGATTCGCCATTTTTACACTTTAAGGCAGGCTGGCAACAGTGGGACATACTTTTTTCTCTCTTCGCCCGTGGAGAACTGGATCCCTGAGGGTATGGCGAACCCTGGGCAAGTGGAGGTTTCCAGTGATGAGAAGAAGAAAGGTTTTATTTGGGGCTTTCCTACCTCAAATAAGAGATGGAAGAACAGCTGGTACTTTGTTGGCGGCGAGTGGGGTAGAGATGTGTCCGCCAATGGTCGCCTAAATCTTGCGGCGAAGAAGGTTCCTAGGCATTTTACCTCTCCCGATGCCTGGTCCAAAGCTGCCCCTATTTTGTTGGATGAGGAGGTGTCTCACCTTGCTGCTGCAGCTGTCCTTCCTTTGAATAAAAGGGGTCGCTCGTTTCTTTTGGACGAGGATAAAATGATCGCCCAGGGGCTTTTTCCGCGCCTACCCGCCAAACTTCCTCGCTATAAGTTCTACTTGTTTTCTTTTAGTATTATAGTTTTCCTATCTCCATTTGCTAACTTTTGGTGAGTTTCTGCAGTACATGATTTTGACACAGTTTGCGATCTGCAAGCTCGGGCAGTTAAAAATTCTGAGGCTGCCAATAAAAGGCAAGCTGCTAGTTTGGCTAAGGAGGGAGTTGCTAGCCCGGATGGTGGCGATCCCTCAAATGATGAGGAAGTTGGTGATGTTGATGGGGGGCGTGTCGAGTCGGGGACATCCCCTGTTCGCCCGGAGGTTGCTGCGAGTGCACCTGCTGTGAGTACTGATGCGACTTCTCCCGTTGCGAGTGCCGCTGCGAGTGCCGCCGCGAGTGCCTCTAGTCGTAAGGGAAAGGAGAAGGTGGGGGTTTCAAGTGTGGCTAGTGACATCCCCATTTTTGATGCGGATGTTCCTGAGACTCCCCTAGATCCTTCAAGCGATTTGACCCCCAGAACCGGTAGAGGCAAACGTCCGGTTGAGGGTACACCTGACCATGCTGCTCGACCTCTGAAACGGGCGTCAAGGGTCGTGCAATATGTTGTTTCTTCAGATGATGAGGTCGCTGAAGACCCTGTGCTCGCCGAAGCTCCCTCCACTGAAACGGCTGTCCCTGGAGCTTCTTTTGAGGGACCAGATTTGACGGAGCCTTCTCTTCCGGAGGGGGTAAACAATTTTGATGCTCATACCATTTCCCCAACCGGTTCAACTCCTCCTCCGGCAGCCGTGAATAAGCCGGACACCTCTTTTACTGGCCAGCCAGGGTCAGCTGATCGACCAGGGCCAACTGATAAGCCGGGGTCATCGAGTCAGCCTGGGGCTACTGCGTCTGGTTCCGGTGTCACTCATGAAGCTCCTCCCATTGATCCAACTAATGCTGGTGAGGGAGTCGGGTCTGTCTCCCTTTCAGATTTTACGGCTGCAGAAATCTGCTCATATATAATGAACAACAATGTCTATGTTGATGAGGATTGGGAGCAGATGAAGAGAGGGTCCTGCAACAGGAAAATGGAATTTTTCTTCGACTGCCACTCTCTGGTGGGCTTCTTGCTTTGCCCATGTATTTTTTATTTGCATGTATCCTGACTTATATTTTTTCTTTTCAGATGTTGTCCGAGTTGGCTGATAATTATAGGCGAGGAAATTTTCTTTCAAAGGACGTGAGACGCCTGCGAGAACAAACCTCCCTTTTGGCAGCTGAGAAACTCTCTACTGAGGAAGCCCATACTCAGCAACTTTCTCAGTTGAGAGAATCCGCAGATGGTTATCTCTCAGCCCAACTGGCTGCTGAAGAGAAATTAGCTGCTGCTGAGGAGGAGATGCGTTTGCTGCGAGAGCAACTTTCCGTTAATCAAGAATCGCTCGCAGCACGCTTTGAAGCTGAGCGACTAGCTGAGGAGGCAAAGGAGAAAGCTGAGCATGAGGCTTTGGACTTGCGCAACCAGTTGTCCTCACATGAAGTTATTCTGAACGATCTCAAGGCTGTGCTGGAGGTTGAAGCGGTTGATCGTTTCAAGAGATCCCCTGCCTATGATGCGCTTTTATTGCGTGAATTGGAAAAAGGCATGAGGCAGTCGAAGAAGTTCTTCGCCATGAAGGATCACTCAAATGAGAAGGCTCTGAGGCGTTTCGACCGGTCTTTTTAACAGCATATGGCCAGCGGAGTGGATTCAATTAAAGAGCAGATAAAACGTTGGAAAGCCCACTGTCGTTACAACACGACTGAACCTCACCCTATGCATTTAGAAATCCCCAGCAAGCGTGTCTTCAATACTTACTACTCGGGTCAGAAGGGCAGCTTTTCTGGTTCTGGCGCTGAGCCTGACTTAGGTCCTGTTGCTGGAAGGGATTATGAGCCTTTTATGCCAGAAGGGGATGAGGAAGTTACCTGGCCTTTCGATGAGGAGATCGAAGATGAGGAAGATAGCGAGGGCCCTCCTACAGCTAGTTGAATTTTTGTGTCTTTCATACTGAAGGATTGTAAATCTTTATATCTTCAGTTTCTCTTTTTGTATCTTCATTCTTAATTCTTTAATTGTAAATGACTTTATTTATTAAAAGTTATAAACTTTTTCTTTGTTCAGCTGCTTTTGCTGACTTTTCGGCTTACTCAGTATTTCACCAAGTTTTTAGCATATTTTTGTGTATTCAGCTGCTATTCGCTGAATTTTTGCTCAGTGTTTCACTTTGTAGCATTTTTGTTGTATTCAGCTGCCATTGCTGGATTTTGGCGTACTTAGTGTTTGTCAGGATGTATCCTACCATACACCAAGTTTTTAACATGCTTTTATTTATTCAGCTGCCATTGCTGAGTTCCGGCGTACTTGGTGCTTATTCAGGGCGTATTCGCCCACACCAAGTTTTTCTCTGGAGATCTTATTTTCCTTGTAGTGGCGATCCCCAATTTCTGTAGCTTGGGCTATGGCGACGTAGTCGCTTTTGGCTTGCTTTAGTTTCGTTGGGTCGCTACTTATTCTCATTGCTGCGAGTACGAAACTCGTCTTTACGCAATGGTATTGATATAAGACGGCGAATGCCCTTTGTAACTGGCGAGTCAAGTCACGAATTCTCAGTAATAAATTGCTCTTTATTTGGATAGTTCCTGCAACTTTTGTCAAAACAGTAACATAGAAAAAATGCTAAAACGGAAACTGCCTATGAATAAAAAACTTTGAACTAAATCTTTAGAAATAATGAAAAAGTCAAGGGTAATATATCTTCAGGTACTGCGCATTGCATGGCCGAGGTAGTTCGCCAAAACCTTCTCGAGTGATGCGATATGCCCCGTGGCCAGCTATGCCTGTGATTTGATAAGGCCCTTCCCATTTGTCTGCGAGTGATCCTACAGCCTTGTCTCTAGTTCCTGGGTTCACCCTTTTCAGCACCAAGTCGCCGAGTGCGAACCTCCTTTCACGCACATGTGAATTGTAATACCTGGCTACCCTCTGTTGGTATGCAGTGTTTCTTATCTGTGCACGTTCTCTTCTCTCTTCTAATTCATCCAGACCGCATTTTAACATATCAACATTGAGTTCTGGTTGAAAGAGTTGTACTCTTGGTGAGGAGAAGGACGTCTCTACGGGGATGACTGCTTCAGCTCCGTAAGCCATGGAATATGGGGTCTCACCTGTTGAACCTCTTTCTGTGGTTCGATATGCCCAAAGTACCTGTGGTAATTTCTCTGCCCAGCTTCCTTTTTTTGCTGCCAATTTGGCTTTCAGGTTGTGTTTTATGATCTTGTTCACTGCTTCAGTTTGGCCGTTTGTCTGCGGGTGCGCTGGAGAGGCGTAGTAGTTGTTGATACCATACTTGTCACATAGCTCCCTGAATTTGTTTCCGTCAAATTGGGTCCCATTGTCGGTGATGATGGTGTTGGGTATCCCGAATCTATACAGGATATTTTTCTTCACAAAGCTTATAGTATTGGCTTCTGTTATATGTACCAATGGTTCGGCTTCTACCCACTTTGTAAAATAATCTACAGCTACTATAGCGTGCTTCGCTCCTCCAGTTGCTGTTGGCATTGGGCCGATCAAGTCAATTCCCCACATGGAGAACGGCCAAGGCGAGGTAATACTCTGCAAGAGTTCAGGTGGTTGGCGAATGTTATTGGCAATCTTTTGACATGCCTCACATCTCGCTGCCACTCTTTTGGCATCGGTGAATAGTGTTGGCCAGTAAAAACCCTGCCTTCATGTTTTGTGGGCTAGGCTGACACCCCCAGTGTGATTCCCACAATTCCCACTATGTATGCTTCTCAGGATACCTTCTGCTTCTTCAGGCCCGACACATCTCGGCAGTGCTCTTGAGTACCCCCTTTTGTACAGTTCTCCATTGAGTATTGAATATCTTGTAGCTCTGTACTTCAATCGTTTTGCTTCTAATGGATCACTTGGGAGTACATCATTGACGAGGTACTCTTTGATGGGTGTGATCCAACTATCCCTCTCGCCAAAGATTGCCCCAACTTCCTTTGTTTTTACTATACTTGGCTGCAATAGGCGGATCATAGAGATAGTTTTGGGCTAGATGTTGATTGTGGCGGATGCTAGCTTGGCTAAGGCATCAGCCTGCTCGTTTTCTTCTCTGGGGATATGAATAATTCTGTATTCTTTAAATCTTTCCAGTAGCTCTCTCGCTAATTCTAGGTAGGTGATCATGCTTTCATCTCTTGCCTGGTATTCATCTAGTACCTGATTGACAACAACTTGAGAGTCGCTGAAGATTTCTACCTCATCTGCTCCTAGGACTGTGCAAACTTTTAAACCTGCTGTGAGTGCCTCATATTCAGCTTGATTGTTAGTAGCTTTGAAGTCAAAACACAAGGCACATTCGACTGAATCTCCTTCCGGGGTTAACACTACTACCCTGCCCCGCTGCCGTGCGTGTTTGACGACCCGTCAACGCGGAGTTGCCATTTGAATACTCTCTTATTTTGCTCCACCATCATTCTTGCCACTTCTACACTTGGCTCGGTGGACTCTGCTACAAAGTCTGCCACTGTTTGGGCTTTAATTGCCGTCCTTGGCAGATACTCTACATCGAATTCACTTAACTCGATCGCCCACTTCGTTAATCGACCGGATACTTCTGGTTTCTGCAGAATTAGTTTCAGTGGGCAATTGGTGTATACTCCGATTTTATGAGCCTGGAAATATGGCCTTAACTTCCTTGCTGCTGTGATTAGAGCGAGTGCCATTTTTTCAGCCGGTGAGTACCTGGTTTCAGCTGGTAACAATGCCTTGCTGGTGTAGTATATTGGTTTCTGGATTCCCTCTTCCTGTTTTACCAGCACGGAACTGGTGGCTGCTTTAGAAACGGACAAATACATATACATCGTCTCTCCTGTTTCTGGTTTTGACAGTAGCGGTGCCTTCCCAAGGTAATCTTTCAGGGCCTGGAAAGCTCTTTCACAATCTTCGTTCCACTCGACTCCCTTTCCTTTCTTTAGAGCTTTGAAAAATGGTAGGCATCGGTCTGTCGATTTAGCTATGAACCTGCTCAGCGATGCCAGGCACCTTGTGAGCCTTTGGACGTCCTTCAAAGTTCTTGGCGAAACCATTTATGCTAATGCTTGGATTTTCTCCGGGTTCACTTCGATTCCTCTTTGATGTACTTGATACGCGAGAAATCTTCCTGATGGTACGCCGAACACGCATTTTGCGGGGTTCAACTTCATTCTGTACTTTACCAACACATCAAATGTTTCCCTCAGGTCATCTATATGTTTATCTGCTGTGATACTTTTTGTTAGCATATCATCAACGTAAACCTCCATATTTCTTCTTATCTGTCTGGCGAACATCTTGTTGACTAAACGCTGGTAAGTTGCTCCAGCATTTTTCAGGCCGAACAGCATGACTGTGTAACAGTATAACCCTTGGTCTGTGGTGAATGCCGTCTTTTCCTCATCAGGCGCATGCATTTTTATCTAGTTATAGCCCGAGTAAGCATCCATGAAGCTCAATGTCTCATGTCCTGCCGTTGCATCGACCAATTGGTCAATTCTTGGTAGCGGGAAGCTGTCCTTGGGGCAGGCCTTGTTTAGGTCGGTGAAATCGACGCACATCCTCCATTGATTATTCTTCTTCTTCACTAGAACTACATTCGCCACCCATTCTGGGTACTTAACTTCCCTGATGGACCCTGCGGCGAGCAACTTGGATACCTCATCTTTTATCGCCGCACTTCTCTCTGGGTTGAAGCTTCTCCTTTTTTGCACCACTGGTTTGCATTTTTCGTTCACAGCCAGGTTGTGTGAAATAACACTTCTATCAATTCCCGGCATGTCCTCATGGCTCCAAGCGAATATCCCCTTGTACTCTTTCAGCAGGCTTGTCACATCTCTCTTGACTCGTTCAGCCAACCTGGCTCCAATCCTGACTATTTTATTCGATTCTGCTTCATCCAGAATAATGGACTCAGTTGGCTCTTCCTTCTCTCTGCTTGCTTTGTCCCTTGGGTCCAATTCGAATGCTTCCGAATTTTCTTCCCGTACCTCCTTATTCACTTCGAATATGTTTAAGGTCTCCATTCCCACCTTATCTTTAAAGATTGAAAGGTTAGCGCGGCGAGCCATCTCTTGTGACCCTTTCAGTTCCCCGACTCCAAATTCTGTGGGGAATTTTACCTTCAAGGCGTGGGTTGAAGTGACAGCTCGGGCTTTGTTAAGAAAAGGTCTACCAAGCAAAGCATTATATGGCCAATTATGGATGTCGACTACAACGAAATCCAACAGGATTGTTCGCCTGTATGGCGCCGTACCGTACCGAACCTCACCGGCAGTTTCACAGTTCCCAAAGATCTTACTTCTGCACCCCCGAAACCTTTCAGCGGTACATGGAAAGGTTCTAGATCCTTCCTGTCCAGTCGCAGCTCATCGTATACTCTAGCACTTAGAATATCTGCTGAACTTCCGTTATCAATCATTACCCTAAGGACATCCCTGTGTGCAATTTGAACTCCCACTACAATTGCATCATTAGGCTTTGCATCGATTCCGTCGGAGTCTTCCGTCGTAAATGTTATGGGGTCATGTCTTTCCCTTCCTTTCTTGGGGTTCCTCTGCACATAATTAATCTCCATATTTCTGCTGTCATGCATTACTTCTCGGACTTCTAACATCCTTTCTCGATTGCTTCTCCCAGTATGGGGCCCGCCAAAGATGGTGTTTATAGCGGCGTTAGGGCTGTTCCTCCTTGGACTCCTCCTTTCCTGCCCGATCCCTTGGTGGTTATCTTGGCGACCACCTTGCTTATCGTTTTTCAACGTAAAATCTTTCAGGTGCTCGTCCCTGATCAAGCTCTCAATATGATCACGTAACTGGAAACACTTTGAAGTTTCATGCCCATGATCTTTATGAAATCGGCAGTACTTGGTTGTATCTCTCCTAGCGTTAGCTGATTATTGCCAAGGGTATTTGGCGAGTCCTTTGTCTTCTACCACAGAAAGTATTTCCTCCTGGTCGCCAGTTAAGGGGGTGTAACGGTTGTACCTTCCTTAAAACCTGCTGGATCGAGCGTTTCCTTTGCTTTCCCTTGGATGTTCCTTTTGGCCTCTTTCGTCTCCCTGGCGATCACGCGACTGTGTCTTCTTGTTGTCCTTATGTTCCGACTTCGAGTCAGGCTTATGGCCATGTACGTAGCTACCCCCTTGTGCTACTTCTTCCTCTTCTGCCAATGCATAATCACCGGCTATTTCCATAATCTCCTCGTAAGTTTTTGGCTTATCCCTTCGCAGATCAAAGGATAGTCGCCCACTTTGCAACCCATTGGTGAAAGCGGCGATAACAGCTACGTCACTGGCATCCTCAATTTGGGCAACCTCTTTCCCGAATCTTGCTAGATACTTCTTGATCGACTCATTGCGCTCTTGCTTTAGATTCGATAAATGGGCGAGTGACTTCCTTCTCTGCACGCTCCCCATGAATTGTCTTATGAACGCTTTGTTGAGTTTTGAGAAACTGCTTACACTTTCGGGTGGAAGTCTTCCAAACCATCTAGAGGCGAGGTCGCCGAATGTCTGTGGGAAGGTGAGACATAGCAGTCCGTCATTGGATGAATACTGGGCCATAATATTACGGAATCGGTGAACATGCTCCTTCGGATCCCTGTTTTCTTTATACTGTTCAATGGTCGGCATTCTGAACCTATCTGGAAACTGGGTGCGAGCAATGTGATCGACGAATGGACTCTCTGATTCGTCATCTGAAGATACGTTGTGACCATACCTCCGTGCCATTGCTGAAACCTTCATTGACAACTCTGGTAAGATAACATCTCGATGGCCAGTTGGTTCTCCTGCTGGGTCGAGTCTGCTCTTGATTGTCATTCTCCCATAGTCATCTTTATCATTCGGATTCCTGACAATCTGATCATCCGCGCTTTCAGATCTTCTTCGCCGTACCCTTTTGGATGGTAATTCTCTTCTTTGTCGGGGACTTCTGTTTTCAGATGAGATAGAGCGGTGTCTCCACCGTCTCCTTTGATGCGTGTCATTAGAATTTGTCCCATGTATCCGCCCGTGATCTTGTATCTCCAGGGATTCGTCGTTCATCACAGCTTTTCCCTTTCTATATCTTCTTTCCTCGAAACCTTCAGGGTTGTCCTGGGGAGTTTCTTCGGGGGTTTGCCTCACTCGAGTGTCGGGGGTGGCAATGTGGACTTCTGACCGTAATCTCCCAGGTGGATGGATTCCAGGTGTGGTTAATTCGTAGGGAGAGGAGATTCCCGGGCCTATGGGAAGTGAGAGTCCTATTTTGTTAGCCTCACTGATCAGATTCATCAACGCAGTTTGAAAGTGCTGCAGAGTTTCTGGGTTGGTTGCCCTAGCTCCTGGCGTTGCCGCAGATTGTTCTCCGATCGTCGCCGCTCCATCGCCTGTTGGCACAGTTATTTCAACAATCTGATCTCCGCTGGAGTTGCCATCCTTGTCGCTGTTCATGTTTTTAAGTCACAAGGGTTCTTCGAAGTTATTGTTCGAATACCCCCTCATTCTAGCGCCAATTGTTGACGGTGATTTTTGGATTATCACAGAGTCAATAACTAGATCAAAACAAACGTCAAACAAGAAAGAAAATTAAAACATGCAAAAGACATATTTACGTGGAAAACCCTTGAATGGGAAAAAACCACGGCGTCCCGGAGGACAGGAAAATATCACTGAATTACTTGGCTTTGTTACACACTCAGATCTCTCGAATTCTTGCTTTTTCTCTCTTTGGTTTTTTCGAACCCCCTCCTCGTGGGATAGGTGGTTCTATTTATACATGATATTTAGGGTTTCCCCTTGATTTTAGGCGTGTTTGTAGTAGGACTTCCTCTTGGACTTGTATTGGGAATCCCATGTTGTTACGGATTAGGATAGGCTTTCCTGCCTCTTTATTCTAAGACTCCTTGGTGTAGAGGGCTTTCCGTGAGTGGGGGTTTTACCATTGTGCTTCTGCTGGGTCGGTTTATGCTCAATAGGCTGATGCAGCGAACACCCCCGCTTCTGGGTTTTATCCTTTGGCGACTACATTTCTGACTTTGGCGAGTATATATTTGATTTTGGCGACTACACCCTTGACCTATTAACTGATCCATGTTTTCCCCTTTGACTTGGTCAACGAGTGACGTGGCATCCCTTCTTTCAGCAATTATTGACTTTTATGATGACGTGTTCGTTTGGCGAATTTGTACACACAACACTGTTCTTTGAGTTGCTTGATTTCTCGTTCTTTCGTATCAAATTCTGGACCAGAATATCCATGAGAAATATATCTCTGAAGATCAGAATGAAGCTTTGCAATTCTCGATTGAAGGTCAGAGGCCAAATCTCTGAAGGAGGCATCAAGACTTTGAAGAAGGTGATCATGTTGAGAAACATGTCTTGTAACACGATCAATCTTCTGATCAATAGAGTTAAGAACTCTGTTCTGAGCTCTGGCATTGTGAGATTGCCAGTTGAGGACTTGTTCAGCCTGGGAGGGCTGTTTGTAAGAACCATTGGGTTGGACTTCGGTAGATTGGACAAAAGGTTTTGAGAAACGAGTTTTTTCTTGATTTGAGGAAGGTTCAAGTGGAGGGAAATCACAATCATAATCTGAGGTCATGTAGCAAGGGACAGGTGCGGGTTGATTAGGAACTGTAAGGGCAGGTTGTGGAGGTAGGAGACCTTCAGACCGTAAGATCTGTAAAGCTCTGTCATAAATGGGTAAAGGTTTATTTTTGATAGGATGGAAGCCTATCCAAGGACTGTCAGGGTGATCTAGTTTGTGAGGTTTGTTCCAGGGTTTGCAGAAGGTAGGAGAGGTATCTTTAAGACAACGTCGACAGATACAGTCTGCATCACACATATTGGGATCATCATCCCAGATGAAGTGACCACGGATCTTATTACTGTAGATCGGAGAACCGTTAGCTTCAAAACTGTGGATAGGAATGTCATCTTCAGTGGTAACCGGTTGGATCATAAGGGCTTGGAAAATCGGAGGAGTCTCTGAACTGGAAGGAGCCTTAGAACCGGTGAGGGGTGCATAGATTATTTTAATGGAGCCATCTGGCTGAGGAACATATGACGTATCAGCAGCAACGACAGGAGCTTCATCCTGGAAAACCTTTTCATAATTTGTGAGCCATTCAAGAGGCATGATCTCTGTAAGCTTTTCTCTGGGTAGTTGTTTTGGAATTTGAAGGATAGTGGGAATTTCATCTTCTCTTTCTGCTTTGATGAAGATAGTGTCACCATTATGACCAGGAAGTGGGAGATCAAGAGCATGATCTTGAAGTCTGTAAGCAAGCTAATGATGAACAGTAGCGATATAGGAATTAGCTTGCATGGGCGTACCAAGGATCTGGATTTGGATTTTGAGACATTTGTGGAGGTTCTGATCCCTTAAAGGAATGTTGAAGTTGGGATAGTATGTGAGGGATATGCTACCAGCATGAAGAGTAGATAGGCAAGTGCCAATCACAGCATGTTCATACTGAGTGTAGATGGTGTTGAGTAAGGCCAGTCTGGCAGTGACAGGCAAGCCTTTTCGGCCGTGTAGAGAGAGGATGATTCTGACAGCATCCATGTGGAGATGGGAGTATCCTTCTTTGATCCATTGATCTATCATGTTTTGATCAATAGTGAGAGTGACATATTGTTCAGTGGGAGAGGATGGAATCAAGCATTTATCTAAGCCTGTGGACTGGATATATTCTTTGATGGGAAGTGGTCTGGTACGGACAAGACGAGTTAACCGGGTGGCGAGAGATTTGTTTCTCTTGAAGATGTTGTATGGATTGAGCAGAGGGAAAGTAGTTTCATTTATCTGGGCAGAAGCAGGGATGTGGGTGTATTCTACTAAATCTTGGATTCTGTTGGACTAGGTTCTTTGGATAGTAGGAGGAGGTAAGGACATAGAAGAAGATAATCTATTAGGAACTAGAGTAGCAGTAGAGGAATTAGTGCTAGTGTTTGCCATTTTTGAGAAATATCTTCCTTCTATACCAGTCTAACATACTCATAACAGTCTAACTCTTTTCCTGGACTCCAAGGACTCGAGACATGGCTCTGATACCATTCGGGTGGTAGGTACCCTTGGGTGCCTCTCATACAGATTTTTAGAGTTTTCCCTACAACCACGGCCTAACCACGGCCTAACCACGGCCTAAACAGGGTACTAATTTTCCAACCCACTAGAGACAGACAGGGACCTTAAGCCAAAAGCCAAAAACATCTCATCTTCTGATGTGCAGGATCCTCAACTAGAGGCAAGCACAGAGCATACTGAGATAATTACAGACTATTAATTATATGAGAGACATGGTAATCAAATGAAGAGGAGGAGATATTTAGCAAGACATGAGAGTTTAAACACACAAGAGAGAATTTTATTCTGAGTTTTCAAGTCTGAGTTACACAAGTGACGAGCTCTCCTTATATATGGGGAGAGATAGAGTACAGACAAACCTATTACACATTAGACCAACAATCGTGGCAATTCACTAGTAAAAGTAAACTGACTCAAACCAGGGCCATCGGCCAAACTAAAACACACAAACTAAAAATCAAAGCCTAATAAGGCCAAAAGATCCTAATAAAGCCAAACAATTGTCTAATAAAACAAAATAGCATAATGAAAGTAATAATTCACAAGATAAGAGCACAGTCTCGGAACTCGGGCTGAGTGGAGATTACGGACTTGATGATAGATTATAGTTGGCATGATCTTCATCATCTGAGTCTTGGGCTCCACAGATGAGGCAGGGCCAGACAGAGTCAAAGGGGGCCGGAGAGTCAATCATGTATGAATTTAGAAAAGGGTTCCAGCTTTGAGAGGGGTCTCTTGGAATATCAGGTAGGATGAAAACTTCGTCGGTGGAGACGTAATTAACATCACATAGGAAATTGAGTAGACCGACTTGGAGAATTTATGGATACATCTTTTGATAATCATACGTGGTATGCCATTCATAACTGGAGTTGGCAGTCCAAAGGAGTCGTTTGTGGGGATTGTACCTGTAGGGCCTAGTGAAGATCCATATACATCATACAGAGGCAGCTGAGTCTTCATCAAGCTTCCAGATGTTATATTGTCCCATGAGCTTAGTGAGCTCATTTTTCCAGTTTGTCAAGGACATGAACCATTGGAGGAAAACCCATAACAGAGAGTTCTATTGAGAAGGATCATGAAGATGACCATATAGAGCCTGAAGTGGGAAGACGATGGCATGATGATGTAGAACTGATAAACACCAGAGGAACCAAAGGAGTTGAGGAGAAAAGTAGTAGAAAGGTGGCATTATGAACGGGTCAAGAAATGGTCTAGATAGGTTGTTGACGGTGTGACGACAGCCTTGGCTTTTGATGTGAGCCAATTAGACAGGAAGTCAAGCCTTGGCGATGGATTGGATCTGCCTTAGAGAAGGTTGATGATCGGGTGGCAACGCGGCCAAGAGTTCTGGTGGGAATGAGTAATCAAGTATCGCTGGTGAGGATGATGAGGGACCAGCATGAGATGATGAGGGACCAGCAGGAGAAGTCATGAAGATAAGAGGATAAGGACCTGTGGGTGTAATGAGATGGGTGAGTGGAGGTCTGGAGAGCATGTCAGCAATTATATTATGATGGCCTTTCACGTGACGAACGACTTGGAAAATCGGAGGAGTCTCCGAACTGGAAGAAGCCTTAGAACCGGTGAGGGGTGCATAGATTGTTTTGATGGAGCCATCTGGCTGAGGAACATATGACGTATCAGCAGCAACGACAGGAGCTTCGTCCTGGAAAACCTTTTCATAATTTGTGAGCCATTCAAGAGGCATGATCTCTTTGAGCTTTTCTCTGGGCAGTTGTTTTGGAATTTGGAGGATGGTGGGAACTTCATCTTCTCTTTCTGCTTTGATGAAGATCGTGTCACCATTATGACCAGGAAGTGGGAGATCAAGAGCATAGTCTTGGAGTCTATAAGCAAGCTGATGATGAACAGTAGCCATATATGAATTAGCTTGCATGGGCGCACCAAGGATCTGGACTTGGATTTTGAGACATTTGTGGAGGTTCTGATCCCTTTAAGGAATGTTGAAGTTGGGATAGTATGTGAAG
This sequence comes from Acer yangbiense, assembly GCA_008009225.1. Classification (NCBI taxonomy): domain Eukaryota; kingdom Viridiplantae; phylum Streptophyta; class Magnoliopsida; order Sapindales; family Sapindaceae; genus Acer; species Acer yangbiense. Next base: position 41,525,015 of record CM017770.1, read on the forward strand.
GATATGCTACCAGCATGAAGAGTAGAAAGGCAAGTGCCAATCACAGCATGTTCATACTGAGTGTAGATGGTGTTGAGCAAGGCCAGTCTGGCAGTGACAGGCAAGCCTTTTCGGCCGTGTAGAGAAAGGATGATTCTGACAGCACCTATGTGGAGATGGGAGTATCCTTCTTTGATCAACTGATCTATCATGTTTTGATCAATGGTGAGAGTGACATATTGTTCACTGGGAATCAAACATTTATCTAAGCCTGTGGACTGGACATATTCTTTGATGGGAAGTAGTCTGGTATGGACAAGATGAGTTAACCGGGTGGCGAGAGATTCGTTTCTCTTGAAGATGTTGTATGGATTGAGCAGAGGGAAGGTTGTTTCATTTATCTGGGCAGAAGCAAGGATATGGGTGTATTCTACTAAATCTTGGATTCTGTTGGACTGGGTTCTTTGGATAGTAGGAGGAGGTAAGGACATAGAAGAAGATAATCTATTAGGAACTAGGGAAGCAGTAGAGGGATTTGTGCTAGTGTTTGCCATTTTTGAGAAATTTCTTCCTTCTATACCAGTCTAACATACTCATAACAGTCTAACTCTTTTCCTGGACTCTAGGCGCCTCTCATACAGGTTTGTCTATACTCTATCTCTCCCCCTATATAAGGAGAGCTCGTCACTTGTGTAACTCAGACTTGAAAAATCAGAATAAAATTCTTTCTTGTGTGTTTAAACTCTCATGTCTTGCTAAATATCTCCTCCTCCTCCTTTGATTGCTATGTGATGCAGTAAAATCTGTGTTCAATTTACTAAGAAAGTTCGTTCACTGGGATCGGCGATTCTATCGGTCAAAGCCAAATAATCTAGCAAGGATTACTCTAAATGCGAAAATTAAATTGCATAATGCTTTTCTTTGGAAGATTGTTTAACTCTAAAATTAACCTAAATTATGACTTCTTGGACTAAGAACTAAATCAATTAAAATCAAATCAAAGAATGAATGTATGGAGAGAAATACTAGGGAATCGATGCACCTTTCTTAGACACTCAATGCTCACAATCAGTCTCGTTAAACACTTCAATCCAGTTACGGGCTTGTTTTCAAGATAATTCAATTAGGTTCGAAGATCCTTTCCAATACTTGCACACGGTCATGCAACAAATATGGATTAATAATCTAGGGTTCTTCCTACTACTCACACACGGTCATGTAATGAGCAATTGTCAAAACCCATATTTTACACAAAAAACTCTAAGCCAAATTAACATAGCACGGTCATGCATATATCAATTTTCCTGTTTATTAAGCTTTTGATTCAGATTTAAATGGAACGGTCATCCACACCTAAACCCTAATCTCATAGATAAACTAAACTACAAAACTCAAATCACTTGCGGTCACAACATAATCAGAGAAAGTAGAATAGAGCAATTAATTCAATAAACAAAACGAAACCAAATTGATTAACAAAAGATAGACTAATAGTTCACATAGAGTTATCCAAAATCGGTTACATCATCCCCTAGTTATAGGTTTAGTTACACATCAATGGAGAGAACGAAAACATAGAAAAGATGGAGAGAAAACCCATTATGGTGAGATGCTCTTTACTTGAAATCTCCGTTGTCTTCTTGTTTCCAATAATCTTCTAATGATGGATGGAAAAGAATGAATGAATGAATTGGTATCTCCTGGATCCCCTCTGCTGATAGGTGTTGCTCTGTTTTTATATCCCTCACGGTCTCCTTAAGTTTTCTTTTTCATAAGTCTTCTGACCTGGCTCAAGGAACTGAAAAAGCGGGTTACCGCTGCCCGTACCGCTTATGGTGCACTTGCCTGGGCAGCGGTAAATCAAACGGCGACAACCTGATCTGGCTCGCTGGGTGTACCGCTTGGCATGCACTTGCCTCCTGAGCGGTCCGGTCAGCGATAAATGGCACTTCTTGACCGCTTGGCATGCCGCCGATGGAGCATGTGCCTGTTGAGCGGCATGGGCCGCAGTAAATGGCAATTTTAGCCACTTTCTTCATCTTATTACTCCATTTCTCCGAAATAAGATAGGATCAATCCTTCTATGGAAAGAGACCTACAAAGGCTTTAACAAACACATCAACCCACCAAAAGGACTCAAGAAACAAGCATATACAAAGGAAAAACGGGCAAAATATAAGCATAGACTTAGACTGATCACTATATCTCTCATATAATTAACAGTCTGTAATTATCTCAGTATGCTCTGTGCTTGCCTCTAGTTGAGGATCCTGCACATCAGAAGATGAGATGTTGTTGGCTTTTGGCTTAAGGTCCCTGTCTGTCTCTAGTGGGTTGGAAAGTTAGTACCCTGTTTAGGCCGTGGTTAGGCCGCCATTGTGGGGAAAACTCTAAAAACCTGTATGAGAGGCACCCAGGGGTACCTGCCACCCGAATGGTATCAAAGCCATGTCTCAAGTCCCTGGAGTCCAGGAAAAGAGTTAGACTATTATGAGTATGTTAGACTGGTATAGAAGGAAGAAATTTCTCAAAAATGGCAAACACTAGCACTAATTCCTCTACTGCTACTCTAGTTCCTAATAGATTATCTTCTTCTATGTCCTTACCTCCTCCTACTATCCAAAGAATATGTCCAGTCCACAGGCTTAGATAAATGCTTGATTCCATCCTCTCCCACTGAACAATATGTCACTCTCACTATTGATCAAAACATGATAGATCAATGGATCAAAGAAGGATACTCTTATCTCCAAATAGGTGCTGTCAGAATCATCCTCTCTCTACACGGCCGAAAAGGCTTGCCTGTCACTGCCAGACTGGCCTTGCTCAACACCATCTACACTCAGTATGAACATGCTGTGATTGGCACTTGCCTATCTACTCTTCATGCTTGTAGCATATCCCTCACATACTATCCCAACTTCAACATTCCTTTAAGGGATCAGAACCTCCACAAATGTCTCAAAATCCAAATCCAAATCCAAATCCAAATCCAAATCCAAATCCTTGGTGCGCCCATGCAAGCTAATTCCTATATGGCTACTGTTCATCATCAGCTTGCTTACAGACTTCAAGATCATGCTCTTGATCTCCCACTTCCTGGTCATAATGGTGACACAATCTTCATCAAAGCAGAAAGAGAAGATGAAGTTCCCACCATCCTTCAAATTCCAAAACAACTACCCAGAGAAAATCTTACAGAGATCATGCCTCTTGAATGGCTCACAAATTATGAAAAGGTTTTCTAGGATGAAGCTCCTGTCGTTGCTACTGATACGTCATATGTTCCTCAGCCAGATGGCTCCATCAAAACAATCTATGCACCCCTCACTGGTTCTAAGGCTCCTTCCAGTTCGGAGACTCCTCCGATTTTCCAAGCCCTTATGATCCAACCAGTTACCACTGAAGATGACATTCCTATCCACAGTTTTGAAGCTGACGGATCTCCGATCTACACTAATAAGATCCGTGGTCACTTCATCTAGGATGATGATCCCAATATGTGTGATGCGACTCTATCTGTCGACGTTGTCTTAAAGATACTTCTCCTACCTTCTGTAAACCCTGAAACAAACCTCACAAACCAGATAGCCCTTGGATAGGCCTCCATCCTATCAAAAATAAACCTTTACCCATTTATGACAGAGCTTTACAGGTCCTCCAATCTGAAGGTCTCCTACCTCCACAACCTGCCCTTGCGGTTCCTAATCAACCCGCACCTGTCCCTTGCTACATGACCTCAGATTATGATTGTGATTTCCCTCCACTTGAACCTTCCTCAAATCAAGAAAAAACTCGTTTCTCTAAACCTTTTGTCCAATCTACCGAAGTCCAACCTGATGGTTCTTACAAACAGCCCTCCCAGGCTGAACAAGTCCTCAACTGACAATCTCACAATGCCAGAGCTCAGAACAGAGTTCTTAACTCTATTGATCAGCAGATTGATCATGTTACAAGACATGTTTCTCAACATGATCACCATATTCAAAGTCTTGATGCCTCTTTCAGAGATTTGGCCTCTAACCTTCAATCGAGAATTGCAAAGTTTCATTCTGATCTTCACAGATATATTTCTCATGGATATTCTGATCCAGAATTTGATACGAAAGAACGAGAAATCAAGCAACTCAAAGAACAACTTGAGCAGCTGACCAAAGATCATTTTCACAAACCAAAACCTTATTCTCATCACTCACAATCACTGTTTTTCCCTGTATCTCCCACACATTCACCCCCTTCCAAACCTGATGATTTTTCCTGCCACTTTAAATCCACTGGTGAATTGTTCTGGAAATATCCCGTTCTCTCTTCTCCACCGGAAAAACCTAAGAAGCGGTCTCCTTCGAAGCAGAAAGATAAGCAGGCTGCTTCCAGTTCATACGACCCAGTCCTATTTGCTTCTAAGACGTTTTCCTCCTCATCCAAGTCTGATATATCGTCCTTCTCTGAAGATGCTTCCTCCCAGTTGTCATAGACTTAGTGTCATTCATCCTGGCTGGATAGTGCCACATCTTCTCCTCATGATCATGCTGACCTTACTCAAGTTTTCATGGCATCTCGCACAGATCCTCAACCCTCCACAAGAACCTATGAGTCTCCCGATGAGACTGCTTCCACTACTCCTGATCCCTTTGTCGAAGAACCTCCAGAACATGTTCCTAGTCGTTCTCCTGCTAAACCAACCAATGGCCCTTGGTTTATCCTTGATGACACTTCTCCTAGTTCATGGAGAAAAAGGGTTTCAGAGATGAGCGCATGGCTTGACCTACAACTGGCAAAGTCTGAACAGAACCTTGAAACCATTTTACGTGAGTTCGTCTCTCGTTTTACTGGTTCTCTCAGAGATTGGTACCAGTCTCTTGGTGAATACAGACAATTCCAATTTGTTCGAGTTCCCTTAGCCTCCCAAGCCATGGGATATATTTTCAGAGAATTCCTTGGTGATCCTGATCACATCTATAAACAAGATAGACAAGAATTCTTTGACATGCGTTGCTGCTCTCTCAAAAGAAATGACATCATGTTCCATTACAAGCGGATGTCTCAACGATATCATACCTTTAGTGGAATTAATGATCATAGTCTTAAACAAGTCTATGTCAACTCCCTTCCAAATGACCTCCAAGATGAGATACAACGAAAAATAGACACCTCGGGACGATCTCTCAATGATACATCCTTAGGTGAACTCCACATGTATGCTCTCAGCTCTCTGGACAAACATTGTGCCACTCAAAGATTCTTCTCCAAGATGCTCACAGAGGGCAAACACCTGCAGTCCCAATGCCGTCAACCTTCTCTTCAGATCAAGTGCAAATCCTTAGGTTCTTGCACCTGCAACACGAAGAAGAAGAATCATTTCAAACGCCTCAAAAACAAGAAAGGTAGGTCAAAAAGATTCAAGTTCTTCCGCAAGAAAGCACAGCGAGGTTGGAATAAATCCCAACGATGCTACATTTGCGGCAAACCCGGACATTATGCTAAGAAATGTCCTAACAAAAAGACAAAGTCCGCCAGATTAGTTCAGCAGTTAAAAGATATTGCTGATGAAGTTCCGTCCGATGTAGACATTGAATCCATCTTCTCTGAACAAGATCATGCAGATTCCTCCACGACCTTTGTTCTTCAAGAAGATCTTTCTGACTCAGAATATTCTGGCTCCTCTGACTACAGTTCTTTCCCTGAATCCTATCAGGCTACTCAGCTCGATTCTCATTTCCGGTCCCCAAGCTCCAATTCGGATTCTACCTGATAAGTACTCCAGATCTGTTGATGTCATCGCTTATTTCGACACAGGTTCTCACACTACAATGATGAACCCAAAGGTCCTTCCTCCAGAATTTTGGAAATCCCAAGTCTGGCATTTTCGAGCTGCTGATGGCAAGGTATTTTCCACTAATCTGATTTCCCGGAAAAAGATTGGTATCCAGTTTTTCCCATCCTTTACTCTTTGGGTCCAAGTCGTCGGCACCCCTCTTCCGGATAAAGATATCCTCATCGGCTGGGATGTTTTCTACCAATGTAACTCTCTCCGGATTCTCCCTACTGGCATTCGATACAAAAAGCATTTCAAAGCTTTTTCTAACATTCCGAAGATTTTCCCGCTCTCAGCAATCCAAGCCCCTTTTGAACATATTCAATAGAAATTGCTCCTCCTTTGTGCTGACAATCATGCCACTTTCTCTCACCCTTCTCCTCTGTGGAAGAATCCAGATTTCTTTATCAAGCTTCCCTTTAAGCTTAATGAAGATACTAATCCTATCAAGGCTACCCATTCAGGCATGTCTCCCTCAGATCTCAAACTCGCTAATGAAGAATGCAATGAACTCCTTCGTTAAGGTCTGATCGAACATACCTCTTCCCTCTGGGCGTGTCAAGCCTTTTACGTTGAAAAATGCACAGAATTGCTCAGAGGAAAAAAAAGATTAGTCGTGGATTACAAGCCTCTCAACCTTTTTCTCAAAGATGACAAGTTTCTTGTTCCCAGGCCAAATGTCTTATTCTCTCAACTTCCAGGAGCTACGATCTTCTCCAAATTTGATCTCAAAGGTGCCTTCTGGCAAATTGGTATTCATCCAGATGAAAGATATAAGACAGCATTCTGTCTTCCTAATGCTCAATACCAATGGACTGTTCTCCCTTTTGGTTTAAAAACTGCTCCATCCCTTTTCCAAAAGGATGTTACCAGAATTTTTCATTCTCTCTTCCACTCAGCACTCGTCTACATTGATGATATCCTTCTATTCTCTCCAGATGATACCTCTCACAATCTCCTTCTCCAACAGTTCCATGACATTGTTCATCACTATGGTATCATGCTCTCCGAAAAGAAAAGCATAGTTAGGAAATCTGAAATTGAATTTCTTGGAATGCACATTTGTAACGGCCAATACCGTCCTGGTCCGCATTTGGCTGTTCGATTATTAGACTTCCCTGATTCTAATCTCAGCGTGAAACAAGTTCAACAATTCCTCGGAATCGTCAACTATGTCAGAGACTTTATTCCTCATGTCAGTCGTTACACCTCAGTCCTCTCCACACTGCTTAAGAAGCATCCTCCTCCCTGAGATTCCTCCCACACTGAGGCCATCGTCAAACTAAAGGAGATCACTCAATCTCCTCCTGCCCTCGTCATCTCTTCTTCGGGCCAACTCATCCTCTAGACTGATGCCAGTGCTATTTTCTGGGGAGCCGTTCTCATTGAAGATCGAGACGGTCAACGAAGATACCGTGGTCATGCTAGTGGAAAATTCAAAGATGCCCAACAGCATTATCACACTATCTATAAAGAGATTCTTGTTGTCAAATACAGAATCCAAAAGTTGGATTTTCACCTCAGGACAAGAAACTTTATTGTTGAAATAGACAACTCATCTTTTCCAAAGATACTCGATTTTCGTAATAAGATTCCTCCCAATCCTCTCCTTTTGAGACTCAAAGACTGGTTTGCCCGATATGACTTCACTGTTCGTCACGTGAAAGGCCATCATAATATAATTGCTGACATGCTCTCCAGACCTCCACTCACCCATCTCATTACACCCACAGGTCATTATCTTCTTATCTTCATGACTTCTCCTGCTGGTCCCTCATCATCTCATGCTGGTCCCTCATCATCCTCACCAGCCATACTTGATTACTCATTCCCACCAGAACTCTTGGCCGTGCTGCCACCTGATCATCAACCTTCTCTAAGGTAGATCCAATCCTTCACCAAGGCTCAACTTACTGTCTACTTGGCTCACATCAAAAGCCAAGGCTGTCGTCACACCGTCAACAACTTATCCAGACCATTTCTTGACCCGTTCATAATGCCACCTTTCTACTACTTTTCTCCTCAACTCCTTTGGTTCCTCTGGTGTTTATCAATTCTACATCATCATGCCATCGTCTTCCCACTTCAGGCTCTATATGGTCATCTCCATGATCCTTCTCAACGGAACTCTCTGTTATGGGTTTTCCTCCAATGGTTCACGTCCTTGACAAACTGGAAAAATGAGCTCACTAAGCTCATGGGACAATATAACATCTGGAAGCTTGATGAAGACTCAGCTGCCTCTGTATGCTGTATATGGATCTTCAATAGGCCCTACAGGTACAATCCTCATAAAAGACTCCTTTGGACTGCCAACTCCAGTTATGAATGGCATACCATGTATGATTATCAAAAGATGTATCCATAAATTCTCCAAGTCGGTCTACTCAATTTCCTCTGTGATGTTAATTACGTCTCCACCAACGAAGTTTTCATCCTACCTGATATTCCTAGAGACCCCTCTCAAAGCTGGAACCCTTTTCTAAATTCATACATGATTGACTCTCCGGCCCCCTTTGACTCTGCCTGGCCCTGCCTCATCTGTGGAGCCCAAGACTCGGATGATGAAGATCATGCCAACTATAATCTATCATCAAGTCCGTAATCTCCACTCAGCCTGAGTTCCGAGACTGTGCTCTTATCTTGTGAATTATTACTTTCATTATGCTATTTTGTTTTATTAGACAATTGTTTGGCTTTATTAGGCTCTTTTGGCCTTATTAGGCTTTGATTTTTAGTTTGTGTGTTTTAGTTTGGCCGATGGCCCTGGTTTGGGTCAGTTTACTTTTACTAGTGAATTGCCACGATTGTTGGTCTACTGTGTAATAGGTTTGTCTGTACTTTATCTCTCCCTCTATATAAGGAGAGCTTGTCACTTGTGTAACTCAGACTTGAAAACTCAGAATAAAATTCTCTCTTGTGTGTTTAAACTCTCATGTCTTGCTAAATATCTCCTCCTTTTCCTTTGATTGCCATGTCTCTCATACAATTAACTGTCTGTAATTATCTCAGTATGCTCTGTGCTTGCCTCTAGTTGAGGATCCTGCACATCAGAAGATGAGATGTTGTTGGCTTTTGGCTTAAGGTCCCTGTCTGTCTCTAGTGGGTTGGAAAGTTAGTACCCTGTTTAGGCCGTGGTTAGGCCGCCATTGTGGGGAAAACTCTAAAAACCCGTATGAGAGGCACCCAGGGGTACCTGCCACCCGATTGGTATCAGAGCCTGGTACTAACTTTCCATCCCACTAGAGACAGACAGGGACCTTAAGCCAAAAGCCAACAACATCTCATTTTCTGATGTGCAGGATCCTCAACTAGAGGCAAGCACAGAGCATACTGAGATAATTACAGACTGTTAATTATATGAGAGACATGGTAATTAAAGGAAGAGGAGGAGATATTTAGCAAGACATGAGAGTTTAAACACACAAGAGAGAATTTTATTCTGAGTTTTCAAGTCTAAGTTACACAAGTGACGAGCTCTCCTTATATAGGGGGAGAGATAGAGTACAGACAAACCTATTACACGTTAGACCAACAATCGTGGCAATTCTCTAGTAAAAGTAAACTGACTCAAACCAGGGCCATCGGCCAAACTAAAACACACAAACTAAAAATCAAAGCCTAATAAGGCCAAAAGAGCTTAATAAAGCCAAACAGTTGCCTAATAAAACAAAATAGCATAATGAAAGTAATAATTCACAAGATAAGAGCACAGTCTTGGAACTCGGGCTGAGTGGAGATTACGGACTTGATGATAGATTACAGTTGGCATGATCTTCATCATCTGAGTCGTGGGCTCCACAGATGAGGCAGGGCCAGGCAGAGTCAAAGGGGTCTTGAGAGTCAATCATGTATGAATTTAGAAAAGGGTTCCAGCTTTGAGAGGGGTCTTTGGGAATATCAGGTAGGATGAAAACTTCATCGGTGGAGACGTAATTAACATCACAGAGGAAATTGAGTAGACCGACTTGGAGAATTTATGGATACATCTTTTGATAATCATACGTGGTATGCCATTCATAACTGGAGTTGGCAGTCTAAAGGAGTCTTTTGTGGGGATTGTACCTGTAGGGCCTATTGAAGATCCATATACAGCATACAGAGGCAGCTGAGTCTTCATCAAGCTTCCAAATGTTATATTGGCCCATGAGCTTAGTGAGCTCGTTTTTCCAGTTTGTCAAGGACGTGAACCATTGGAGGAAAACCCATAACAGAGAGTTCCGTTGAGAAGGATCATGGAGGTGACCATATAGAGCCTGAAGTGGGAAGACGATGGCATGATGATGTAGAACTGATAAACACCAGAGGAACCAAATGAGTTGAGGAGAAAAGTAGTAGAACGGTGGCATTATAAATGGGTCAAGAAATGGTCTGGATAGGATGTTGACGGTGTGACGACAGTCTTGTCTGTTGATCTAAGCTAAGTAGACCGGAAGTTGAGCCTTGGTGAAGGACTAGATCTGCCTTAGAGAAGGTTGATGATTGGGTGGCAGAGTGGCCATGAGTTCTGGTGGGAATGAGTAATCAAGTATGGCTAGTGAGGATGATGAGGGACCAGCATGAGAAGTCATGAAGATAAGAGGATAATGACCTGTGGGTGTAATGAGAAGGGTGAGTGGAGGTCTGGAGAGCATGTCAGCAATTATATTATGATGGCCTTTCACGTGATGAACAGTGAAGTCATATCGGGCAAACCAGTCTTTGAGTCTCAAAAGGAGAAGATTGGGAGGAATCTTATTGAGAAAATCAAGTATCTTTGGAAAAGATGAGTTGTCCATTTCAACAATAAAGTTTCTTGTCCTGAGGTGAAAATCCAACTTTTGGATTCCGTATTTGACAGCAAGAATCTCTTTATAGATAGTGTGATAATGCTGTTGGGCATCTTTGAATTTTCCACTGGTATGACCACAGTATCTTCGTTGACCGTCTCAATCTTCAATGAGAACAGCTCCCTAGAAAATATCACTGGCATCAGTCTAGAGGATGAGTTGGCTCGAAGAAGGGATGACGAGGGCAGGAGAAGATTGAGTGATCTCCTTTAGTTTGACGACGGCCTCAGTGTGGGAGGAATCCCAGGGAGGAGGCTGCTTCTTAAGCAGTGTGGAGAGGACTGAGGTGTAACGACTGACATGAGGAATAAAGTCTCTGACATAATTGACGATTCTGAGGAATTGTTGAACTTGTTTCACGCTGAGATTAGAATCAGGGAAGTCTAATAATCGAACAGCCAAATGAGGACTAGGACGGTATTGGCCGTTACAAATGTGCATTCCAAGAAATTCAATCTCAGATTTCCCAACTATGCTTTTCTTTTCGGAGAGCATGATACCATAGTGATGAACAATGTCATGGAATTGATGGAGAAGGATATTGTGAGAGGTATCATCTAGAGAGAACAGGAGGATATCGTCAATGTAGACGAGTGCTGAGTGTAAGAGAGGATGAAAAATTCTGGTAACAGCCTTTTGGAAAAGGGATGGAGCAGTTTTTAAACCAAAAGGGAGAACAGTCCATTGGTATTGAGCATTAGGAAGACAGAATGCTGTCTTATATCTTTCATCTGGATGAATACCAATTTGCCAAAAGGCACCTTTGAGATCAAATTTGGAGAAGATCGTAGCTCCTGGAAGTTGAGAGAATAAGACATTTGGCTTGGGAATAGGAAACTTGTCATCTTTGAGAAAAAGGTTGAGAGGCTTGTAATCCACAACTAATATCTTTTTTCCTCTGAGCAATTCTGTGCGTTTTTCAACGTAAAAGGTTTGACACGCCCAGGGGGAAGAGGTATGTTCGATCAGACCTTGACAGAGGAGTTCATTTCATTCTTCATTAGTGAGCTTGAGATCTGAGGGAGATATGCCTGAGTGGGTAGCCTTGGTAGGATTAGTATCTGTATTAAGCTTAAAGGGAAGCTTGATAAAGAAATCTGGATTCTTCCACAGAGGAGAAGGGTGAGAGAAAGTAGCATGATTGCCAGCACAAAGCAGGAGCAATTTTTGTTGAATATGTCCAAAAGGGGCTTGGATTTCCGAGAGCGGGAAAATCTTTAGGATGTCGGAAAAAGCTTTGAAATGCTTTTTGTATCGAATGCCAGAAGGGAGAATCCGGAGGGAGTTACATTGGCAGAAAACATCCCAGCCGATGAAGATATCTTTATCCGGAAGAGGAGTGCCGACGACTTGGACCCAAAGAGTAAAGGATGGGAAAAACTGAATACCAATCTTCTTTCTGGAAATTAGATTAGTGGAAAAAACCTTTCCATCAGCGGCCCAAAAATGCCGAACCTGGGATTTCTAAAATTCTGGAGGAAGGACCTTTGGGTTCATCATGGTAGTGTGAGAACCTGTGTCAAAATAAGTGATGACATCAATAGGTTTGGAGTACTTGTCAGGTAGAATCCGAACCGGAGCTTGGGGACCGAAATGAGAATCGAGCTGAGTAGCCTGATAGGATTCTGGGATAGAACTGTAGTCAGAGGAGCCAGAATATTCTGAGTTAGGAAAATCTTCTTGAAGAACAAAGGTCGTGGAGGAATCTGCATGATCTTGTTCAGAGAAGATGGATTCAATGTCTGCATCGAACGGAACTTCATCAGCAATATCTTTTAACTGCTGAACTAATCTGGCAGACTTTGTATTTTTGTTGGGACATTTCTTAGCATAATGTCCGGGTTTGCTGCAAATGTAGCATCGTTGGGATTTATTCCAACCTCGCTGTGCTTTCTTGCGGAAGAACTTGAATCTTTTAGACCTACCTTTCTTGTTTTTGAAGCGTTTAAAATGATTCTTCTTCTTCGTGTTGCAGGTGCAAGAGCCTAAGGATTTGCACTTGATCTGAAGAGAAGGTTGACGGCATTAGGACAGCAGGTGTTTGCCTTCTGTGAGCATCTTGGAGAAGAATCTTTAAGTGGCACAAAGTTTGTCCCGAGAGCTGAGATACATGTGGAGTTCACCTAAGGATGTATCATTGAAAGATCGTCCCGAGGTGTCTATCTTTCGTTGTATCTCAGCTTGGAGGTCATCTGGAAGGGAGTTGACATAGACTTGTTTAAGACTATGATCATTAATTCCACTAAGGGTATGATATCGTTGAGACATCCGCTTGTAATGGAACATGATGTCATTTCTTTTGAGAGAGCAGCAACGTATGTCAAAGAATTCTTGTCTGGCTTGTTTATAGATGTGATCAGGATCACCAAGAAATTCTCTGAAAATGTATCCCATGGCTTGGGAGGCTAAGGGGACGCGAACAAATTAGAGTTGTCTGTATTCACCAAGAGCCTAGTACCAGTCTCTAAGAGAACCAGTAAAACGAGAGACAAACTCACGTAAAATTGTTTCAAGGTTCTGTTCAGACTTTGCCAGTTGTAGGTCAAGCCATGCGCTCATCTCTGAAACCCTTATTCTCCATGAACTAGGAGAAGTGTCATCAAGGGTAAACCAAGGGCCATTGGTTGGTTTAGCAGGAGAACGACTAGGAACATGTTCTGGAGGTTCTTCGACAAAGGGAGCTGGAGTAGTGGAGGTAGTCTCATCGGGAGACTCATAGGTTCTTGTTGAGGGTTGAGGATCTATGCGAGATGCCATGAAACCTTGAGTAAGGTCAGCGTGATCATGAGGAGAAGAGGTGGCAGTATCCAGCCAGGATGAAGAACAAGAAGTTTGTGATGATTGGGAGGAAGCGTCTTCAGAGAAGGACGCTATATCAGACTTTGATGAGGAAGAACAAGTCTTAGAAGCAAATAGGACTGGGTCGTATGAACTGGAAGCAGCTTGCTTGTCTTTCTGCTTCGAAGGAGACCTCTTCTTAGGTTTTGCCAGTGGAGAAGAGAGAACAGGATATTTCCGGAACAATTCACCAGTAAATGTAAAGTGTTTGGAAAAATCATCAGGTTTGGATGGGGGTGAATGTGTAGGAGATACAGGGAAAAATAATGAGTGTGAGCGATGAGAATAAGGTTTTGGTTTGTAAGAATGATCTTTGGTCAGCTGCTCAAGCTATTCTTTGAGTTGCTTGATTTCTCGTTCTTTCGTATCAAATTCTGGACCAGAATATCCATGAGAAATATATCTGTGAAGATCAGAATGAAGCTTTGCAATTCTCGATTGAAGGTCAGAGGCCAAATCTTTAAAGGAGGCATCAAGACTTTGAAGAAGGTGATCATGTTGAGAAACATGTCTTGTAACACGATCAATCTTCTGATCAATAGAGTTAAGAACTCTGTTCTGAGCTCTGGCATTGTGAGATTGCCAGTTGAGGACTTGTTCAGCCTGGGAGGGCTGTTTGTAAGAACCATCGGGTTGGACTTCGGTAGATTGGACAAAAGGTTTTGAGAAACGAGTTTTTTCTTGATTTGAGAAAGGTTCAAGTGGAGGGAAATCACAATCATAATCTGAGGTCATGTAGCAAGGGACAGGTGCGGGTTGATTAGGAACTGTAAGGGCAGGTTGTGGAGGTAGGAGACCTTTAGACCGTAAGATCTGTAAAGCTCTGTCATAAATGGGTAAAGGTTTATTTTTGATAGGATGGAAGCCTATCCAAGGACTGTCAGGGTGATCTAGTTTGTGAGGTTTGTTCCAGGGTTTGCAGAAGGTAGGAGAGGTATCTTTAAGACAACGTCGACAGATACAGTCTGCATCACACATATTGGGATCATCATCCCAGATGAAGTGACCACGGATCTTATTACTGTAGATCGGAGAACCGTCAGCTTCAAAACTGTGGATAGGAATGTCATCTTCAGTGGTAACCGGTTGGATCATAAGGGCTTGGAAAATCGGAGGAGTCTCTGAACTAGAAGGAGCCTTAGAACCGGTGAGGGGTGCATAGATTGTTTTGATGGAGCCATCTGGCTGAGGAACATATGACGTATTAGCAGCAACGACAGGAGCTTCGTCTTGGAAAACCTTTTCATAATTTGTGAGCCATTCAAGAGGCATGATCTCTGTGAGCTTTTCTCTGGGCAGTTGTTTTGGAATTTGGAGGATGGTGGGAACTTCATCTTCTCTTTCTACTTTGATGAAGATCGTGTCACCATTATGACCAGAAAGTGGGACATCAAGAGCATGATCTTGAAGTCTGTAAGCAAGCTGATGATGAACAGTAGCCATATAGGAATTAGCTTGCATGGGCGCACCAAGGATCTGGACTTGGATTTTGAGACATTTGTGGAGGTTCTGATCCCTTAAAGGAATGTTGAAGTTGGGATAGTATGTGAGGGATATGCTACCAGCATGAATAGCAGAAAGGCAAGTGCCAATCACAGTATGTTCATACTGAGTGTAGATGGTGTTGAGCAAGGCCAGTCTGGCAGTGACAGGCAAGCCTTTTCGGCCGTGTAGAGAGAGGATGATTCTAACAGCACCTATGTGGAGATGGGAGTATCCTTCTTTGATCCATTGATCTATCATGTTTTGATCAATAGTGAGAGTGACATATTGTTCACTGGGAGAGGATGGAATCAAGCATTTATCTAAGCCTGTGGACTGGACATATTCTTTGATGGGAAGTGGTCTGGTATGGACAAGACGAGTTAACTGGGTGGCGAGAGATTTGTTTCTCTTGAAGATGTTGTATGGATTGAGCAGAGGGAAAGTAGTTTCATTTATCTGGGCAGAAGCAGGGATGTGGGTGTATTCTACTAAATCTTGGATTCTGTTGGACTGGGTTCTTTGGATAGTAGGAGGAGGTAAGGACATAGAAGAAGATAATCTATTAGGAACTAGAGTAGCAGTAGAGGAATTAGTGCTAGTGTTTGCCATTTTTGAGAAATTTCTTCCTTCTATACCAGTCTAACATACTCATAACAGTCTAACTCTTTTCCTGGACTCCAGGGACTCGAGACATGGCTCTGATACCATTCGGGTGACAGGTACCCCTGGTTGCCTCTCATACAGGTTTTTAGAGTTTTCCCCACAATGGCGGCCTAACCACGGCCTATCAGGGTGATCTGGTTTGTGAGGTTTGTTCCAGGGTTTACAGAAGGTAGGAGAAGTTTCCTGTTCCCAGGCCAAATGTCTTATTCTCTCAACTTCCAGGAGCTACGATCTTCTCCAAATTTGATATATATATTATATTATATAATATATATAATATTAATATATTTATATAATATAATACATATATATTAATATATTAATATAATATATATAAATATATATAATATATAGTATATAACATATATATATATATTATATTATATAATTTATATAATAATAATATATTAATATATATGTATTAATAATAATATATTATTTTTGGAAAGGAGGGTATTTTTGGAATAGAGTTGGGGCATATGAGGGTATTTATGGAATAAATTTTTTAGTTTGGAATGGAAAGGCATTCCATTGGTTTTTGGATAGAATGCCCATTCAACCAAAATAGTCGAATCCCTATTGCAATGGAATTACTATTCCATTGCATCTTAACAAACAAAACGAATGGAATGGCTTTCTTTCCGTTCCATTCCATCCAATCCAATCAAACATGGTCTATAGGAGACTTGTGACATCAATTGTAATAAGCATGATTTGGAATACAACTCTCATTACAAGGGAGAAATTTCTCAATATGCATCTTGCAATTTAATGAACAAATGTAATACTAGGATTACTAATTTATATGGGTAATTACATTATTAACGTGTCTCTTAGTATGAAACAAGAGAGTGCAAAATAAATAAACAATTTTTTTTAAACTTATTTTTTTGAATTTTTTGAAAGTAAATGATTTAAAAGTAAATTTATTAAATTTAAAATTTTACTTATCTAATATCGGTTTGCCCAAAAACCGATATCTTACTATAAGATAAATCCAAATTGGGATTTTGTTTGGTGTTGAAAATAGGAAATAAAAGTTTAAAAAAATTATTAAAGATAAAAAAAAAATTATATATTATGAATGTTTTATAATATAATATATATAATATATATTATAAATATTATATAAATATTATAAATATATATTATTATATTATTATTAGATGTGATTTGCTATAAATATATATATTATATAAATATTATAAATATATAATATATATTATTTAATATAAAAATATATATATATATATTATAAAATATTCATAATATATAATTTTTTCATTATCTTTAATAATTTTTTAAAACTTTTACTTCCTATTTTCAACACCAAACAAAATCCCGATATGGATTTATTTTACAATAAGATATCGGTTTTTGGGCAAACCGATATTAGATAAGTAAAATTTTAAATTTAATAAATTTACTTTTAAATCATTTATTTAAAAAAAAATTCAAAGACATAATTTTTTTTAAAATTGTTTATTTATTTTGCACCCTCTTGTTTTATACTAAGAGACACGTTAATAATCCAATTACCCATATAAATTAGTAATCTAAGTCTTACATTTGTTCATTAAATTGCAAAATGCATGTTGAGAAATATCTCCCATGTAGTGAGAGTTGTATTACAAATCATGCTTATTACAATTGATGTCACAAGTCTCCTATAGGCCATGTTTGGATGGATGGAACCAAAAGAAAGTCATTCCATTCGTTTGGTTTGTTAAAATTCCATTGGAATGGGGATTCCATTAGAATGGGGATTCCATCCAAAAACCAATGGAAAGTCATTCCATTCTAAACTAAAATTTTTATTCCATAAATACCCTCATATGCCCCAACACCATTACAAAAATACCCTCAGCTCCTTTCCAAAAATAATATATTATTATTATATATTATATTATTATATGTATTATATAATATATATATATATATGTATTATATATTATATTATATTTTGTACAATATAATATTATTATTATATGTATTATATATAATATATTATTATATTAAATAATATATAATTATATTTATTATTATTATCCATAATATATCATGCTATTATACATTCATAATTAGGGGTATTTTGATCAAAATACAGTTAACTTCATTTCATTATGTTGTTAACAAAACAAAATAATACTAATTCAGAGACTAATTCTAAAGTTCCAACCAAACAAAAAACTTAATTTTCCTTTCCTTTGCATTCTCATTTTCATTCCCATTACCATTCCACCATGTAACCAAACGTAACCATAGAGTATTGACCAACAACTTGACTATATATATTTAAAAAAAATATAATTTTATTAAAAGTTTTAATAAATATTTTTGAATATATGTTTGTCGTGAAAATTAGAATTTTGATTAGTTGAATAAATTTAAATTTATATAACAAGGTTTAATTTCTAACAACTCATATAGTTTATATATAAATATTGTTCAATTGTAAACATATAAGAGTTTTAGTCAAGTGGTAAAGACTTGAACTTAAGGTCTCAAGTTCAACTCCCACTACTAACATTTAATTGTTATTACTATCACAGGTGGTGGTGGCGGCGGTGGTGGTCCTATGGCCGGTCTATCGGTCGGTCGGTCGGTCGGCTGGCGGTGATCCGGTGACGGCGGTGTGGTGATGGTTCGACAGTCGGCGGTGGTTGTGGTCTGGCTATCCACCGGTCGGCCGGTGGTGATCCGGTGGCCGATGGTGTGGTGGTCCGACGACCGGCCGGTGGGGGGGTTGCCGGATTGTGTGTAAATATGAAAAAAAAAAAAATTTATTCTTGACAGTTTTTAACTGTCAAGAAAGGCATGATTTTCTTGTAGTGTAACAAGACTATCAAAAGGCTCATGAAGAAGAAACTCCAACAGAAGAATGGAAAGTGGGCTGATGAACTCTCTAACGTGCAGTGGGCCTACCGGACTACGGAGAGGACCACTACCAGGGAGACCATTTTCTCACTGGCTTTTGGAATAGAAGCAGTCCTACCTATCGAGCACAAACTTGCATCCTTCAGGATCAAATACTTTGAACAAGAGAGCAATGAAGAGCAATGAAGCTAAACTGAGAGCCAGTCTGGACCTTCTTGAGGAGAAGCAGGATAAAGCCGTAGAACAGGTTGTAGTCTATCAGAGCAGGATTGCCTGGTACTTTAACAGAAGAGTGAAGACCCGGAACTTTAAAGAAGGGGACTTGGTCCTTAGAAAGGTAACCTAGAATACCCGGAAAAGGTCTAATGGGGTACTAGCTCCAAACTAGGAAGGACCTTACCTGATAAAAATGGTAGTCCGTGGTGGAGCTTACAAGCTAGAACACATGGACGGCTACCCTATAGATTAGACCTGGAATGTTGATCACCTCAAGAGGTTTTATCCATGAAAGTTTGAAGAAGCAGTTTTTCGACCGGTATCTTCTTAAAGTTTGTATCACCCTGAATTTGCTTTGTATTGCCTAGAAAATCAATAAAGAAGTTAGTTTTTACTCTTACATGTTTCTTATATGATTGCCTTGAAAATTTTGCCTATGATTGCCTCACGACCAGGAGAGCCACATGTCACTTATGATGCCTTGGATGGGACCCACCCCTCTCTAGGAATGGTCTGATGCTAAAGTGGTCTTAGTTGCCTACTAGACCAAGGATCTGGATTCACGGCCCTGGTTGCCCGCCGTATCCTCAAGACCGAGAGAGCCTATACAGCATTCCTATGGCCTTGGACGGAACCCAGTCTCTCTAAGGAAGATTTGGTGCTAAAGTGGCCTTAGTTGCCCACTAGGATCAATTTGCCTAAGGACCGGGATTCCTTGTGCAGGAATGCTTGGTACCTTGATTCGCCAAATGGAAGACTTGGTGCTAAAGTGGTCTTAGTTTCCTACCAGGATCAGTTCGCCTAAGGACTGGGATTCCTTATGCAGGAATGCCTGATACCTTGATTCGCCAAATGGAAAACCTAGTGCTAAAGTGACCTTAGTTGCCTACCAGGATTAGTTCGCCTAAAGACCGGGATTCCTTGTGCAGGAATACTTGGTACCTTGATTTGCCTTGTGAAAATCCTAAAGTGGCCTCAATTACCTACCAGGATTGGTTCAAGACCAAGATTCCCTATGTAGGAATTCCTGGTACATTGACTCCTCTTATGAAGACCTGGTGCAATAGTGGCTTTAGTTGCCCGCTGGGATCAGTTCATTGAAGACCAAGATCCCCTATGCAGGAAGTACCTAGTACCTTGATTCACCTTATTCAAGGTTTGGGGTGCCAAAACAGCTTTAGTCGCCTACAAGGATCAGTTCTTTTTACTAGGATCAGACTAGCCTTGGTTCAAATTACTATCACAGTCTTACAGTAACAAAAGAGGACTACCTACCAGACTGTTTCTAAAAATGGTAAAGGTTTGAAATCATCCTGGATGAGGTGAGGACTTAACCTCTACTAGTATCAACACTTCAAATATGTTTTATCAAGATTATGGGACAAGCATCCAGGTACCAAGTACTACCAACATCAACACTTCAAGTAAGTGTTATTAGGATTATGGGCAAGTATGCAAGCATAAAATCCTACTAGAACATAGCATGAACAAGTGAAACAATATACTTGCAAAAAAGAAGTTTTTCTATTAATTTGAAGGGGGGCCTAGACCCTGATTATGGACAGTAACAAATCAAAAGAGAGCCTAAACCCTATTTCCGGGCTCCATACAAAAAAAATGATAAATGCATCACACCAAGGATCCAGCATCCCTCTTCTCTCCTACCTTATAGCTCGGGTCTGTAGCATCAGTATCCTTGACCCCTTCGGTCCCTACAACTCCTAGATCAACCAGGGTCTCTCTAGTTCCTGATTCCTTCGGTTCAGTATGAACCTCCATCTCCTTCACTGGCTCGGTTCCAATCTCAGTAGGATTCCCTGCCTCCTTCATTCGAGCATCCTAATGGGTAGAAAGGTCAAGAAGTACTCCTTCGTTTGTTTCTACCAGGTCAGTTGGAGCAGAAAGGTCAGGCCCATATGGCAAGGAGGAAGCAAGAATAGCAGCAGCATGAGAATAGACCGGGGCAGCCTCTGAAAACTGGGCAACCTTGACCATAATTTCCTCTCGGACCCACTCGAGGGTTGATTACAGGTTAAAATGAGGGGAGGAGGGCCTTAGCAACCTGATGTAAAGTAAAAACGTATCCCTCCCCAAAGGAGGCATCCACATTGGCCTCAAAAGCAGATATCACATCCCGCAAGGCCTGGTTCTCACGCTGAAGCTGGATTCTTTCCTCCCTCAGGGTGTTCCTCTCTGTAGCATGATAAATTGATTTCAACCTCTACGTGTCATAGGCGTGCCTTATCCGCTCCCGGTCCACCAGGGCGTTATCCCTGTCCTTCTCGGCCTCGGTCACAGCCCTATTCAGGAAGTCCATGCTCTTCTTAGACCGGGCTAGCTCCTTCTTGGTCTCCTCCAGCTCAACCCTGGCTGCATTGGCTACCTCTTGAAGAGTTGTCATCTGTTGTCCCATTGCCAAGGTAAACTTGAAAGCCTATAACAAAGGAAAAGGTAAGTACCTCTCCTATAATCACACAAGATAAGGGAAAACGGTTAAGAACCATACCTCGGCAAGAAAAGTAGCCCCATTTGTGACTAGGATCTCTGTTGGCATGGAGGAAATAGCTCGTAAACTACCTCCAGGACATGCTTCTTTGAACTGGTTGAGGACTTTATCCTCACTGCTACCCCACGACCACGAACTTGAAGGAAGATCAGCAGGGGGAGAAGTCATGGTCCCAACACCTCTTTCCCTTTCCACTGTAAGGGAATGTCTGGCAGATACAATTGGAGGAGGAGGAGGAGAAACAGATTGTGAATGTCCAACAATGGAGATAGTTGGTGCCTGTCTTTGGGCTTGGCCAGGAGAACCCTGGACCCTATTAAGTCTCGCGGCCATCTTAGCTAGGGTAGAGCGGGAGGAATGAGGAGTATGAGGATGAAAAGAGGACCGTGATGGAACCAAAGGTGGCATTGTTATAGGCCAGTTTGACCTAGATGGGGCATTGGTACCGGTACTAGGAAGAACATGGGATTTGTTAGGAGATGTCCTTGGGAGCGCTGGTCCTGATGAGGAAGGGGAGGAAGGGGAGGAAGATGGAAGGGCTGCTGGAGAGACTATCAAGAGAAAAATTAGTACCGAGTAGAAAGATTCATAAATTAAGAAAAAGTAAGAGGAAAGAAGTTACATACCCGGATAAGCAAGGGAGACTCTGAGGTAGTGATAAGCAAGGGAGACTCTGAGGTAGCGATCTACCTTGTCAACATCGAAGGCATCAAAAGTGGGAAACTTCATGTTCACGTAGGACCAAGCCATGATGTTCCTCAGAATACCCTTTGCCTCCGCGGATATATATCCTTTCTCCTACTGTTCCTTCCCATTAAACTAGGTGGGGACTTGGAACTCGAACCCACAAATGTGAATCAAACTACCCCAATTACCACCCATGATGATCCAATCGCTACGCTAAGGGTGGTTCAACTTTCGGTTGGCTCCAGGAACCGAGAACTTCATGGGGTTGTTGTGCCTCAAGTAAATTTGGCCCTTTGGACCAGGTGCCAACATTGCTACCTAGAATATATACCGGATTTCATCAAAACCCGGTTCCCTGGTCACCTTGTCAAGCTCGCACTGCTTTCTCCAAAGCACTAAGAATCCAACCAGGTTCTTCCAGAACCCTGGCGTGAGTTGAAGTGGAGCAAGCTGAAGGGCATGAAGCGCCTTGCGAAGAGTGGGGTGGAAGGGTAGCCTGACCGCACATTCGAAGGCGGCCACGTGAATGGGGAATTCACCTACAGGAAGAGAGAGCATGTCGTACCTCTGATATGGAAGAGATAGAGTGATGTCAGAAGTAATCTAGTTGTAAGGATTCCCGTTTTGTTGATTGGCTTATTTCGTGGACAAACCACATGTTGGGGTTTTAAATGTAAGGGTAGTCTAAGTGTTTATTGTTGAAGAACAAAGGCCCTTCCATGACCTCAAGATACAAGCACACCAAAGGTATAATCTCTTGTGCTTGGTTTTCTTTGAAGAGAATTAGCAGCACACACACACTTAGCATACTTGCATTTGTGTGCATTCTCTTCACATGTCACTTTACACACTAGCACTTTGGTTGATATATCTTGTTGTGTGTATATGTGCTTTATAATTCGTTTCCCGACATTGTTCGGAAACGTCCGCGCTTGCACTAATGAGTGCTTGGTTTTACGCGAAGACCGCCCACGGAGAATGCCCTTGGCTTCTCCTTGGTTTTCACCATTGTTGGTGATCGGCGGTTATGATCGGTGGCCTGGCCACCGAATGAAACCGCCGTTTCAGTCCAGATTGGTCTGAAGCAATTATGCGGTCAAGATCGGCGGTCACAACCGCCGTTCAAAACCGCCGTTCATACCTGATCGATTTTAATCTCTCGGTCTAATTCGGCGGTTGGATCGGCGGTCACGAAACCGCCGAATGAAACCGCCGTTGATGCTCTGTTCTTCACGAGCTCAATTCAGCGGTCGTTATCGGCGGCCTGGCCGCCGATTGAAACCGCCGAACGGTGCGTTTCACGAGCAAAATTATCTTTTCACATGCCCAATTCTTGATGTCTATAAATATCTTATTTTCTCATTCTCTGATTAAGTTCTTTGAGACCTTAGAACCCTAAACATTCAAGAGAGATTTTTGAGAAAAAATCAAATCAAGAACTCAACTTTAAACACTCAAATCAAATCCCTTTTGCATCAAATTTCATATTTGATCTTCTATGCCTTCATAGAATTGATCCATGCATGGTTTTGAATCATCACATCTTATTTGGTATGCTCTTCACTAATTTCATATTACTTTAGTGTTTTTCATATTAATACATCTCTTTAATTACTTGTATGCTTTTGATTATATGCTAAATACAAGTTAGAGATTATTTGTGATGAAAATGATTGAGTGTTGTTTTTGTGATAGCTAATTAGGTTTTTAATTAATCTTGATTAGCTAAGCTATTTGACATGTCATTTAGCTATTGATATCTAGGGTTGATTAAATTGATTATATCATCATCCTAGATAAGCATCTAAGGTTACCTAGCCTTGTTTGTTATTTGAATATTCATATATATTCACATAGGTTGTTTCTCTTCATTGAGAAGTAAGTCTTGAGGCTAAGAGTGCTTAGGCCTCAAGCAAATTGGAATAGGGTTGCTAATAAAGGCCCGTTGGGTAGAAGTGAGGGGTTACAGACCGGAGTGTTAGACGAGGTCTACATAGGTTGTAAACTTCATTTCAATTAGTGATTTCGAGTTCCGAGTGTGGCACACTATACAGCCCGTGGTTTTTCCCAGTGGTTGGGTTTCCACGTATACATCAAGTGTTATTTAAATTCCGCACTATATTACACTCGTATGTATTTTTGACTAGTAGGGGCATTTTCATAAAATTGACTTGCATGCGAAAATTGGGTAATAATAGTTAAAATCTATTCACCCCCCTTCTAGATAATATATAGAACACACCTCGAGTATTTGTTTCAATTGGTATCAGAGCGGGTTCCTAGATATACTTAGGTGATCCTAGCTCATTTTAGGTGTGTTGTGCATTTGTGTGATTTTTGCTCATTCATACATTTTGCATACATTTCATTCATTCATTTGATACAATGAGTGGATTCGGTGGCAACCATGAGGGTGTTTCAAGCACACGGCCTCCTCTCTTCACCGATGTGAATTATGCCTCATGGAAAGGCAAGATGGAGGCATATGTATGCCAAATCCATGATAGGGCATGGATGGCAATTGAAGATGGGTATGCACCTCCTATGATGACTCCCACGGGTGGTGGAGAAGAAGTACTCAAGCCAAAGGCCCAGTGGTCACCTGAAGAGTTTGAGACTTCAAAATGGAATAGGAAGGCATGGCATGCTCTTCTATGTGCAGTGGATGAAAATCAGTACAAACTGATTCAGAACACTAGGATAGCCAAGGAGGCATGGGATATCCTACAGGTTGCACATGAGGGAACCGATGTCGTTAAGGATTCCAAGCTACAAGTCCTTCAAACGTAATTTGAGTTGCTTAAAATGGAGGAGGACGAGTGTTTCAATGACTTTGAAGTCAAGTTGATGGATATTGTGAATCAAAGCCATCAACTCGGTGATCCTTATTCGGATAGGAGAGTTAAGCAGAAAATTATGAGGTCTCTCCCCGCTAGGTTCGAATCAAAAGTGACGGCTTTAGAGGAAAATAGCACATACAAGGATATGAAGCCGAGCGAGGTGATTGGAAGACTCCTCGCCTATGAATCTAGGAAGGCTCCTAGCATTTCACCCCCTAAAAAGCAAAAAGGAATTGCTTTGAATGCTTCCAAGGTTGTGAATGAGGAAAAAGGTGACTCGGACGAAGACATGGCATTGTTGCTAAGAAGATTCAAGAAATTCGTCAAGTTCGAGAAGAAAGGCTTTGGATCCAAAGGCCAAGACTTGAAGAAAAAGGCTCCCTTCAAGAGTTTTGAGCCTAGGCAAGAGAAGAGTGAAAAGAAAGGGGTCCAATGCTATGAGTGTGGTGGTATAGGTCACATCTCACCCGATTGTGGGAACTTGAAGAACAAGATGGCAAAAGTGATGGCCACCACGTGGAGTGAAAGTGATAACTCCGGAAAGGGAGACAAGTCATCTAGTGATGATGAGCTTACCATCAACTACACGGCATTTGGGGCCACTTATGTAGAAGATAAAGTTGTTGGTAAGAATGACTTGACTAGTGATCCCATAGAAGAAATTGATGAAGAAGTAGCTCTAGAGGTGATAGGCAAAGCTACTCATTGGGATATGTCTCTCATTGACTCAAGAGACCAAGGTGAAGGTCTAAATGAGGGAAATGACTCCATTAGTGAGAATGAGAGTGGAAGAGATAACTTAAGTGAAGATAACTCCTCATCTAACTCTACAAATGGAAGTGTAGAGAAAATGGATGTGAATGACTTTATAGTCAAGTGTAAAAGTTCATTGGAGAAGAAAAATAGAAAGTTGAAGATTTTAGAGGATGAAAATCTAGAACTTTCAACACACAATGACCACTTAAGTAAACAAGTGGAGGCATCCAAGAAGATTGAAGACAAGCTAAGGGATGAGCTAGCTATGTCTAAGAGGAATGAAGAAGGGTTGAAGAGAGAGCTTGTTGAAGCCATAGAGTCATTGTCTAGGATGACTACAAGCACCAAGAAACTTGACCACATTCTTGGTAGTGGAAAGAACCCTTGTGACAAGAGAGGTATTGGGTATGAAGAAACAAAGGAGATCACTACTCCAACCAAGACCGTCTTTGTCAAGAGTTTGGGCAAGATAGAAGCCTCACCGGTGCACACTCCTAGGAAGAAAATTGATCTAGGACAATGTTCAAGAAGTGCATAAGTGAAGGTAGCTCCAAAGAGACAACCTCAAGCTCAAAAAGTTCCTCAACCTAACTTCCCTAAAGCTCATATTCATCAAGGGAAGAGGCCAATCATGCAAAATGAAACAAGGAAGCAAGCTAGACCGGTTCAACAACAAAGAAGATGTGAACCCGCTCAACCACAAAGTCATGGGATGGCTCCTATGCATGCACAAGGACATGGTATGAATTCTAAATTTATCCCTACATGTCACTTTTGTGGTATTAATGGTCACATTAGACCAAATTGCTTTCATTTCATTAAATTATGTAGAATCAAAAGCATGATTGAAAAAATAATGATAAGAGCTAGAATGCATGCTAATAGGAAGGAAAACATTCATATTCATGATCCTATTAATTCTAGAACTCTTGAACCCTTGACCACTAGGAAGAAAAAAGTTATATCTATGTGGGTAAGGAAAAATGAACCCGCTTGCTACGAGACTAACAAGTCTCAAATAGGTTCATCCAAGTCAAATGGACTTGGGAGGTCCATAGGACCTCATGACCTTCATTGATGAAGGATGATACTAACCCCATATGGGGAACTCAAGCAAAGAGAGCTATTTTTATATTCTTGTCACTTGCAAAAAATTTGAAAAATCTTATGCTTCTTGGTTGATTGCTTGAGTAAGCTTGGTTGCACATATGTATATATGTTTTCAATTCAATAAGTGTGAACCTTGCTTGTTTACAATCAATGTCATATTTTTGTTCAAACATGCATTTTTGGACTAGGAGATGTATGTAGGAAGTATGATTTGAATGACCTACGATTATCTCCATGACATGATGATTCTTTTATAACATGCTAATGTCATATGAAAAGCATGAAATTCATGTACATGCTCAAATGAAAAAGCATGAATTGATAATTGCGTTCTTAAATGCAAAAACTTGTGTGAAAAAAAAAAAAAAAAAAAAAAAAACTTATGAGACTCAAATGAAAAAGGATCTTGTATCCATTCAAGGATTTTACAATCCAAATGTCTCTCTTTCTTTATTGGTTGAACATGTCTACTATCATACAGGTTTCATTCCCGGAAAAATCAAATAGGGTACAAAGTTGCTCATGACATGTTTAGCTTATAAAGTTGGATATAATTGTTCTTAATTTGAAATCAATGAAATTTCTATATCCTTGCTTCTCTCATGACAATGGTGAAATTGATTTGAATTCCTATTAGAAACCTTTGTCATTTGCTTTGCCAAATACCATGGTATTTTGGACTTGAATGCTATATGTCTTGTATGCAAAGCATTTTGTTTCACACATTTTATCTAATAAATCTCCTCGTTTCTCTCCGATTAATTGAGATTGCATAAAGTGACTTATATTGATTATGCATATACTAGAATGCTACTATCTCTCTTTGCCTTAAGTGACCCGGTTGGGGACTACTCCTTTGCCTATATCATGACAAAAAGGGGGAGTAGAATGTGGTAAGGGGAGGGGCAAATTTGTGTAGCAATTGGTGCACATTGGGGAGAATATATATTGAGGGGGAGTAACCCTTTGAGGGGGAGCATTGCATAC
The DNA here is from genome assembly GCA_008009225.1 of Acer yangbiense. NCBI lineage: Eukaryota > Viridiplantae > Streptophyta > Magnoliopsida > Sapindales > Sapindaceae > Acer > Acer yangbiense. Next base: position 41,552,603 of record CM017770.1, read on the forward strand.
ATAAAACAACATGATGTTGTGCTTAATTTTTTAAATATGCAAATGCTTGTTTTAATCTCACTTGATTCATCTCACCTTTTCTTGTTTTGGAAAGTTTAGAAACCTTGTTTCAGGGAATGATTGTTCTACAAGAGATTGAAGACTTCAAGTTTTATTTTTATATATCTCTTTGTATTGTAGAAAATCTTCATTGACCCATAGGTTTATTTTATTGTGAGGAATCAATGTGAGTGGTGGTTTTGTCACGAAATAGCCAAAGGGGGAGATTGTAAGGATTTCCGTTTTGTTGATTGGCTTATTTCGTGGTCAAACCACATGTTGGGGTTTTGAATGTAAGGGTAGTCTAATTGTTTATTGTTGAAGATCAAAGGCCCTTCCATGACCTCAAGATACAAGCACGCCAAAGGTATAATCTCTTGTGCTTGGTTTTCTTTGAAGAGAATTAGTAGCACACACACACTTAGCATACTTGCATTTGTGTGCATTCTCTTTACATGTCACTTTACACACTAGCACTTTGGTTGATATATCTTGTTGTGTGTATATGTGTTTTATAATTCGTTTCCCGACATTGTTCGGAAACGTCCGCGCTTGCACTAATGAGTGCTTGGTTTTGCGCGAAGACCGCCCACGGAGAATGCCCTTGGCTTCTCCTTGGTTTTCACCATTGTTGGTGATCGGCGGTTATGATCGGCGGCCTGGCCACCGAATGAAACCGCCATTTCAGTCCAGATTGGTCTGAAGCAATTATGCGGTCAAGATCGGCAGTCACGACCGCCGTTCAAAACCGTCATTCATACCTGATCAATTTTAATCTCTCGGTCTAATTCGGCGGTTGGATCGGCGGTCACGAAACCGCCGAATGAAACCGCCGTTGATGCTCTGTTCTTCACGAGCTCAATTCGGCGGTCATTATCGGCGGCCTGGCCGTCGATTGAAACCGCCGAACGGTGCGTTTCAGGGGTAAAATTGTCTTTTGACATGCCCAATTCTTGATGTCTATAAATATCTTATTTTCTCATTCTCTGATTAAGTTCTTTGAGACCTTAGAACCCTAAACATTCAAGAGAGATTTTTAAGAAAAAATCAAATCAAGAACTCAACTTTAAACACTCAAATCAAATCCCTTTTGCATCAAATTTCATATTTGATCTTCTATGCCTTCATAGAATTGATCCATGCATGGTTTTGAATCATCACATCTTATTTGGTATGCTCTTCACTAATTTCATATTACTTTAGTGTTTTTCATATTAATACATCTCTTTAATTACTTGTATGCTTTTGATTATATGCTAGATACAAGTTAGAGATTATTTGTGATGAAAAAGATTGAGTGTTGTTTTTGTGATAGCTAATTACGTTTTTAATTAATCTTGATTAGCTAAGCTATTTGACATGTTATTTAGCTATTGATATCTAGGGTTGATTAAATTGATTATATCATCATCCTAGATAAGCATCTAAGGTTACCTAGCCTTGTTTGTTATTTGAATATTCATATATATTCACATAGGTTGTTTCTCTTCATTGAGAAGTAAGTCTTGAGGCTAAGAGTGCTTAGGCCTCAAGCAAATTGGAATAGGGTTGCTAATAAAGGCCCGCTGGGTAGAAGTGAGGGGTTACAGACCGGAGTGTTAGACGAGGTCTACATAGGTTGTAAACTTCATTTCAATTAGTGATTTCGAGTTCCGAGTGTGGCGCACTATACAGCCCGTGGTTTTTCCCAGTGGTTGGGTTTCCACGTATACATCAAGTGTTATTTAAATTCCGCACTATATTACACTTGTATGTATTTTTGACTAGTAGGGGCATTTTCGTAAAATTGACTTGCATGCAAAAATTGGGTAATAATAGTTAAAATCTATTCACCCCCCCTCTAGATAATATATAGAACACACCTCGAGTATTTGTTTCACTAGTAATCCTTCCTCAGACGTTCGAAAGTATCCATGGTACTGGTAGAGTCGGGAACAATTAGGGAGTAATGGTAGAGAGAAGGGCCCCTTCTAACCACTACCTGGGGATCTACAACTGGGGCATCCTCCCTCTCAGCCTCAGCGGTTGCGTCGTCCTCATCTTCATCAATATGTTCGATCGAAGCATCGGGCCTGTTGCTGAAACCCGACCTGATAGTAGTATTCCTTGGAACGGCAGCGCTGGGTCGGGATGGAACTCCCAGCGGCGTCGCCTCCATCTCGACCCCTCTTCCTTAAAATCAGGGAAGAGCTGTTAGCTAAATCCTCACCACCCTGGTAGAGGAGTTTTTCAAGACTATCAGATGATGACATTTTTGAAAGGAGGAGAGAAAGATTTTGTTTGGATTCTTGAAAGAAGAAAATGAAGGCTCTTCTAAGAAGTATGGTTTGCTTTTGAAATTTGAAACGGTGTGGGTAAATAAAAAAGAGGAGTAATGTATTTATAGAGGAAATCAGACGGTTACTGGAACAGAAAGGGAAGAAAGAATTGAATGACCAGAGGTGTGGAAGTGACTATTTCGAGAAAATCATGCCAAAAGTGTCCCATTCAAACAAGCAGGTCACTTCTCGCCTGACACGTGGATAATGAATTAATTACAAGCGTATTAGGAGGGGATTTCTTCCTAGACAGTGGAAACTAGCAAGGCAAGATGGATTAAATCCTTCAAGTATTGCAGGTATCTTGACTCCAACCTCAACCAGGTATCGGTGTTGAAGTCAGGTAGACTTCTGTTAACCACCTAAAAAGGTGGGGGTCCAAAGAAGAATTTTCCATCCTTGCCAAGATCCCATGAAGTAGAAGGACACTAAAGGAAGCATTCAGTTACCCCGGGAAAAGACGGCTTCCCGGCTACCTTTTATCAAAAGTTCTGGGGCACTATTGGTATGGAAGTCACGGAAGTGTGCTTGTAGGTCCTGAATAAAGGGAGATGGCTAGATGATATTAATAGTACTGTAATCACGCTCATCCCTAAAGTGCAAAAGCCGATCAATATGGGTGATTGCATGCCTATTAGTCTCTGCAATATTCTATATAAGGTAATTGCCATGGCCATGACGAACAAACTTAAGGGAGTCTTGGGATGGATTATTTCTGAAGCACAATGTGTGTTTATCCCCGGTAGATTGATTTCCGATAATACCATTGTAGGTTTTGAATGTCTTAGTAAACTTAAGCGTAGGAAGCGGAAAAAAGGATCCATGGCCGTGAAATTGGATATGTCCAAAGCCTACGACCATGTTGAATAGGGTTTTATTGAGCAGATGTTGGTGAAATTGGGGTTTTCTTGAAAATGGAGAAAACTCATAATGAACTGTATAAGTACTGTTTCGTATTCCTTCAGGCTAAATGGAGAGGTGTGTGGTAACATTAAACCGTTAAAAGGTCTGAGGCAGGGTGACCCACTGTCACCGTATTTGTTCTTGATATGTGCGGATGGCCTGTCTAGCTTGATCAAAGTGGCGCAAGAAAGGGGTGAGATTTCGGGTTTCAAACCTAACAAGTATGGTCCTACAATCTCTCATCTTTTTTTTCGCAGATGATAGTTTGCTCTTTACGAGAGCTGATGCTAGAAACTGCGAGGCTATTAAAAGGGTGTTAAGTGATTACTCAGATGCTTTTGGACAGATTATCAACTTCTGTAAGTCAGCTATTTGTGTTAGCCCGTCAGTCGGCATTAAGGAGAGCAAGAATTTAGCTAAGTTGGTTGGGATGAAATTGGTGGATTGCCATGAACGATACCTTGGTCTCCCATGTTTTTCTGGAAGAGGTAAGAGAGCGTTGTTTGCTAACATTATGGACAAGGTTTGGAACAGAATTAAAGGTTGGGGTGAGAAGCTGTTATCTACTAGAAGGAAAGAAATTTTGATTAAGGCAGTAGTTCAATCTATTCCGTCTTATGCTATGAGTATCTTTAGGCTCCCTAAAAGTCTCCTTGATGAAATTTAGAGACTCATGGCTAGGTTTTGGTAGGGAGGGGGGTGGGAATGAAAAGATTCAGAAATTGCATTGGTGTAAGTGGCAAAGGTTGTGTAAACCAAAATTGGATGGTGGGTTAGGATTTCGTGATTTAGAGACGTTCAATAGAGCCTTGCTTGCGAAATAGTGTTGGAGAATTTTGAAAAACCCTAATTCTCTTGCTGCTAAAGTTTTAAAAGGGTGCTATTTTGTCAATGACAATATTCTTGATGTTCTTGTCTCTAAAAAAGGCTCTTATGTGTGGAACAGTTTGATGTGGGGGAGGGCGATTCTGGACAAAGGTATGAGATGGAGAGTTGGTAATGGTAAGAAAATTCGTGTGTATGAGGAAAAGTTTTGTTAACAGCCTTTTTTGGCAGGGGTCTAAAGAAGAATTTTCCATCCAGATTTGAAGAAGAGAGAAGTCATAGGGAAGTGTCCTAGTACCCTGCTACTACATAGTCCAGGTATCCTTCTACTGCATTAACCTGGTATCCTGATACCCCGATATATTGATACCGTGGTCCAGTAGGAGGTGGGATACCTAGGTACCTCGATCCCTCCTAGAACCAGCCTACCAAGCAGTAAGAGCATCAGAATACCAGACTATCAAGGTAAGACCATGTAGGGAAAAATCGTAGTACACGCAGCGGAAGAGAGACTAAAAGTCGATTTAGTATGTTTTAAAATTTTTCCTTTTTATGAACCTTAACCCTTTAAATTAATTAACCATATATAAAGTAACAAAAGTATAATACCTTTTGTTGCGTGATCCGATTGACTTACGTCGATGGTAATTCGCAAGATCTTCAATCCTAGCACGAACGTGAATCACCTAGGAGTGTGGTCTCCCTTTTCTTTGAATTGCAAACCTGAGAATGGACAAACAAACTTTTCTTTTTCTTTGTCAGTCTTAAAACAATCAAAAGAATACAAAAATTATTCCGGTCACTTTTGAGTTCTCAATCTAATGATCGAAACTCGCGTGAACCTAATTCGATGTTGTACACACAAGCTTATTGATGAACAAGCAATTAGTGTACCATCAAAAGAATAATCTCTTCTCTCTTTTATGTCTTAGTAGAATAATCAAATACTTGTCTATGAGTTTAGAAGAAGAAGAAAATTGAATCAACCAAGCATTAGTGTGGCCGAACCCTATAAGGTCTATTATATAGGGTGGCCGAATTTCTTTTTCTTTTTACTTTAGGGTTGCCGAATTCTATAATGTGTGGTATTAGGGTTGGCCGAATTTCATCACATCACCTATATAGGGTGACCGAAATTCAACCCTAATTCCCATCATCTTTTTAGACTCCTAACCCTAATTAAACTCATAAGTATTTTTATTCTTTTATTGACTAAATAAAAGGACTTCTTATTTGATTAAATAAATAAACTTAATTATTTATTTTCTTATCAAACAAGTCTTTTACTTTTAGTATACTACCACCAATAGTATAACTCTAGGAAATATATTTCCTTATCAGAAAAAGATTTGTTTCTTAATTAAACAATTAATTAATAATTTAATTAATTCTTATTTAATTAAACAATGAAACAAAATAATATATTTGGCTAATATTTTAACCTTGCCGCCCCACATGTATAAAATGGGCCATATATTATTTTGTTATTTCATTTAATCCATTGGACTTTAAATAAAAAACCCACATGTGAACCAGACCCATTCTTACTAAAAGAAACAAGCCCACATGCCTTTCATTAATATATTAATATAATTGAGCAGCCCATTAAATAAATAATGTGCAAATTCTATTCTTAATATATTAAATGCAATTCTAGATGGACCCATAAATTGGTCCGGTAGAATATATCAAGTGATCCATGCAAGTCCGTGTGGATTGTGGATCTTGGCGGGCTATCTAAATTTAAGCTTCAATAGACACAACCTAATCACAATCAACAAATGATTCATTTAGGTCCGATCCATTAATTTTAACTCATTCCACTAAAGAGCTAAAATTGAACTCTTAAATAAAGATAGAAAAGGAAGATGTTCCTCTTTCATAACCCTAGACAATTATATTGGAGACAGTGTATCCTCGTGATTAATATCAGTAATCGTCAAGAGTTCATAGACCGCCTATAACTCTCCAAGTTACTATATTTACTCATATGACCACGTTTTGAACTTGGATATTTTGACTTGTCCAGAAGCCATGTTTTCAATAGTCACTATCGAAAACTCAACGTTGAGATTTAATATCCAATTACCTCAAAACATCCATATGATGATATTATACTCTTATTTAATAAATGGAGCCACGATGTCCATATCTATAAATAAAGTCCTCTATCGATTAACAAATGAATATCACCAAACTATCGAGGATAGACTATGCTATATAATCGTACTCATTGATAACTCAAATGATATCACTTGCAACCATAAGTCCATCATTTATCTCAGGATTAAGATAGACTCTCCGATTGTCCTGATAATGAAAAGACTATTATCTATTGACGGTTCTAGATAAAGCTTTTCGTTGTGATCCAGTTCAATGCACCCAGTGCACTAGATTCTTTTGCACGAAGACACTCCGATGATTTTAGACTCATCATATCTCTTTTGATCCCACTCAAATGCTAGCATAAGAATTCTACAACTTTAACAAGATAAAGGTGCCCAACCTTTAACTTAAGTTGTGAACATTATTCAAGACTAACTAAAGAATTGTGTCTACCACATACATATCCAGATGTACGAACAATTCTTCTTTTCTCATAGTCTTTAGACCTTATGATTATTTACTTTGACAATTATAATATTAAACTATAAATGCTATAAGATTTGTTAAACCAGAAATCACTTTATTAATATGAAAAAGATTGTTAATTACAATATTACACTCTTGCTATTGAGCATAATCATAACAGACCAAGTATACCAAGATCAAGCTATAAAGAAAGACAGAATACGTCGATGTCTAAATAACAAGGAAATTGCCTTTTTCCCGCCACTCAAGAGTTCTATTCAAAAGCGGAGTCAACTATTTCAGTTCCGCTAAAAAAAAGGATCACTTGATTCCAGGGGTAAATCCCACGATCCTCTCGCCTATCACCACGAAACGTCTCGAAAATTGCTAAATCACTGGACCGAATTTAAGGGAGTGCGTAGAAAGAAATGGGACCTATAAATATTACAAGTCTCTGAAGAGAGAGGGGATTCTTTTTTCCCACAAGACATGATCTTCTTCTTCTGCTTCTTTTCTACTAAGACACCATCTCCAATTGTTGTAAGCTCTCCGGAGCACTTATGTTGTATTACTTTACTACTTTTGTAAGCTCCTCGGAGCACGCCTTATTCATAAATAATATAAATGATAGTTGCTATTTCCACCATATACTACATAGGGGTTTTTTTGGCATGTGATCATATGTGATGCTTTTTCCCCCTAGGCCAGTCCACCTTCTATCAAAAGACTTGTCATTCTCTCCCTAGTATCTATTTTATTATGCATGTATGTGAGTTTTATTCCAACCCCACTGGTTTTAGCTCTCTTATCCTCATATTTGCATGCCAAGTCATACATAAAGAAGAGGAAAGAACCTTCAGACTAGCTAGAAGAACCGAGGTGGTTTCATCATTCATGACCACATCTATATCACTGAAGAACTCTTATCCCTCCTCCTACTTGCTTGCTATCTGGATTGGGGAACTACAGAGGAGATCTAGAAAAGAGTACTAGATATGGGGTATGGGGTACTGGGTACGGGGTATCAAGGTCAAAGCCCCTCACACCAACAAGGGAACCTCAAACGTCATACCACATGCTTGAATCACCTCGACGGCGCGGGGTGATTTTTCTCCTACCTACTGCACCTTACTCCAGACTTTTTACTAGTACAAAACCATGGTACCTAGAAGTACCTACCCCTCTGCTGCCTACCAGGTAGTAGTTTGAGGGTGTTAATTGAAATTCCTGACTCAGAGCGAATTTTTTGTTAACAAGTGGATTCCAAGGGATAATGTTTCTTTCATTATATCCCCCCTAAAGCTTGAAAGGAACAGTACAGTTGACCAACTTATGTCCCCTTCTGGTGGCTAGGATATTCAAAAATTGCAGCATAATTTTACGTAGTACGATGTGGATGGAATCTTACAAATTCCAATTGGTTTGGGTGACTCGGAAGATCGGAGGGTTTGGCATTTTGACAAAAGTGTGGTGTTATCTGTCAAAAGTGGGTATTGCGTGGGCCGCAATATGAGTACTGAATCATGTCAGCCCAGTTCTTATGCTGCGAAAGGCTGGTGGAGGAATCTGTGGAAGCTGGACATTCCTTTAGAAATCAAGTTATTCATTTGGAAGGCTTGCTATGATTGGATTCCTATTAAAGCAAACCTGAGCAAAAGAGGAATAAAATGTGATGATTATTGCCTGGTATGCTGTAAAGGTAAATAGTCTACTATTCGCTTTTTGGGAGTGTTCCAAGCTGAAGAATGCCCGAGTGTTGTGGCTGCCTAGTGGTAAGCTGGTTAGGGTGTCTTTTGCCAATGTTGTCGACCTGTTTTGTTTTTATTCCAACTTGCTTAATATGGAAGAGCTAGGGATTCTTTGTGTTGCTATCTGGAAAGTTTGGTGTAATAAAAATGATTGGGTCCATAATAGGAAAAAATGTAATGTGAGTGATGTGATTTGGTAGAGTAGGAATTATGTGGATGAGTTGCGCAGAGTTGGTTATAAGTCAGGTATAGGGCGAGAGAGGAATAGAATGAGGAGGGAGGAGGAGTATTTTCGTTGGAGACCACATAATCATGGGACGATGAAACTCAATTGTAACGCTTGTTTGGACCTAGGCAGTGGTTTTGGTTATATTGTCATAGATGCTAGGGATAGGGTCTTGGCTTGTTGCTCCCAGGTCTATGAGGCCAATTTTGATTTGGAAACTGCTATGGCTATAGCTGTTGGGGATCTCTAACGTTTCTATGTGGGTGGAGGATGCTCCATTGTGTATCAGAGCTCTGGTGGAGGACGAACAGATTGACTAATTTTGTTTTGTGCTGTTAGCTTTTTGCATGTGGTTTGTTTTGTTGTCTTTTCTAGCTTTGGCCTTTCTTTGTTGTCTGTTTTCTGTTTGGTTTTTTTGCCTGTTTTCTAGGCTTGCCGTTTGTGGCCCCCAGTTTCTTGGGTTTCATCAAAAAAAAAAAAAAAATTGACTAGTTCGAGATCGCCAATTTTCGTGAATAGATTTTAACTATTATTACCCAATTTTCGCATGCAAGTCAATTTTACGAAAATGCCCATACTAGTAAAAAATACAAACAAGTGTAATATAGTGCAGAATTTAAATAACACTTGATGTATACGTGGAAACCCAACCACTGGGAAAAACCACGGGCTATTTAGTGCGCCACACTCAGACCTCGAAATCCACTAATTGAAATGGAGTTTACAACCTATGTAGACCTCGTCTAACACTCCGGTCAATAACCCCCCACTTCTACCACTCGGGCCTTTAAAAGTGGCTCTAGTCCAATTGATTGAGGCCTAAGCAATCTTAGCATCAAGACTTAATTCTCTATGAAGAGATTATGCAACCTATGTGAATATATATAAATATTCAAATAACAAACAAGGCTCGGTAACCTTAGATGCTTATCTAGGATGATGATATAATCAATTTAAATCAACCCTAGATATCAATTGCTAAATGACATGTCAAATAGCTTAGCTAATCAAGATTAATCAAAAACCTAATTAGCTATCACAAAACAACACTCAATCAATTCATTACAATTAATTCTCTTTTCTTGTATTTAACATATGATCAAAAACATACAAGTAAATTAAAAGAGAATATGCTTGATAGTAAAATACTAAAATAAGATGAAATTAATCAAAATCTTACCAAGCATGTTGTGATGATGCAAACCCATTCATGGATGAATGCAAGATGAACTTTGATGCACAAAGGATTTGATTTGAGTGTTTAAATGAGCAAACTTGGTTGCTTTTTCTCTCAAAATCTCTTTTTAAAAATATAGGGTTCTTGATGATTAAAGAGTCATGATCAGAACAAGAGAAAGTGAGATATTTATAGGCATGAAAAACAGAGCATGTGAAAAGACAAGTTTGCCCTTGAAACGCACCGATTGGCGGTTTCAATTGGCGGCTAGGCCACCGATTATGACAGCCGAATTGAGCCCGTGAAGAACAGAGCATCAACGGCGGTTTCGTGACTGCCGATCCAACCGCCAAATCAAACCCGAGATATTAAATCAATCAGGTATGAACGACGGTTTCGAACGGCGGTCGTGATCGCCGATCGTGACCGCAGAATTGCTCCAGACACTTCTGGATGCAAACGACGGTTTCATTCGGTGGCCAGGCCGCCGATCATAAACACCGATCACCAACAAAGGTGAAAACCAAGGAGAAGCCAATGGCATTCTCCGTGGGCGGTCTTCGCGCAAAACCAAGCACATACTAGTGCATGCGCGGACGTTTTCGAACACTATCGGGAAACGAATTACAAAGCACATATACACACAACAAGATATCAATCAAAGTGCTAGTGTGTAAAGTGACATGTGAAGAGTATGCACACTAGAACAAGTATGCTAAGTGTGTGTGTGCTAACTAAATCTCTTCAAAGAAAACCAAGCACTAGAAATTATACCTTTGGCATGCTTGTCCCTTGAGGTCTTGAAAGGGCCTTTGAGCATGAAGATCAATCACCTAAACTACCCTTACACAAAAAACCCCAACATGTGGTTTGTCCACGAAATAAACCAATCAAGATATGGGAATCCTTACAACGGAGATGGAGACAGAGATGGGAGACGGTGATAGAACAACGGTAGAGACGCAGAGTGAGGAGAATGGAACAATGAAGTGTGCAATGTCGGTAAGAAAAAGAGAATGCGATGTCGGCAAGAAGAAGAGAATGAACTAGGTTTAGGGTTTCAAAGTTTCAATATTTTGTTATATACTATTAGTCAAATTACAAGTATATCCCTAAATAATTAAAAATTACCATTTTACCCTTAATAATTGTATCAGATACCAACCCGTTAACGAAACCCGATACAACTTATGTATTAAATAGGTTAAACGAGTCAAGCCGTTTACTGGCCCGAACCTCTTTAGGCAAACTAAACCTATTTTTTTCTTCAAGTTCGTGTCAGGCTCGTGGGTCATGAGCCAAATTGCTAAATCTAGGGGCAAACCTTAAGGGAGTTTGGTGTAATTAGTTCTAAAAAAAAATATTTGATTGGTTAATACATGTGGCATGATATTATTACATGGAGTACATATACTGATATACGTTGACATATAGGAGATTTTCTCCCATGTTCCACCTACCACACACTGTCACACACATGGAACTTCGTACTTCGTAAAAAATACAAGGGTAATTAGCACAAATACCCCTAAACTCTACGTTTGTTGCTATTTCCCCCCTATACTTTTTTTTTTTAGGCAGTAAACCTCCTGAACTATCATAAATTGGCAATGGCTGACGGAACCCTAATTCTGTCTAGGGAAAATTACACTAAGTCCCCATGATTATTTATATAATTGCATTAAACAGGAAAAATATAATAATATGACACAAATACCCCTCTGACCAATTTTATTTTTAAAAAATTAAATTTAAAATTGAAATAATAGTTAAATAATAATTAAATTCTGAATTTTATTATAAAGACAATTAAATAAATAGAGAAATGAAAAAAGTAAATTGATATAACAATTATTTAAATTATCTTTTTATTTAAATATCCCTAAATATAAAACCAAGATAAATATTTAAATTATTTAAGAAAAATAAAAATAATGGTTAAATAATAATACAATTCCCTTTCAAAAAAAATAATTGTTGATCTCAATTACCAAAAAAATAAAGTAATAAGTTTCTCCATTAATGAAGATCCATCAATGTTCTTTTATTATTATTATTTTATTTTTTAAATTTTTTTTGATTGGATTTCATTTATTGGTTTGTGAATTGTGTTTTTTAAATTAATTTTTTTAACTTAATGAACATAGAGAAGAGAAATCCTTAAAATAAAAAATTTTAAATAAATATTTTTAAATGAACATCAATCCATCTAATTAAATGAACATCTGTTTCTCCATCCAATCCTTAAAAAATTCTCTTCTCTAAAGAAATAAAAATATTTAAATTTGCAACACCCAGAAACCAAAAATTAAAAAATTTAATTTTTAATTCTTCTATGTGTGTTTTTAATTGGAGCGATATTCAATTTTTTAAAATTTGTACTTGTATTATTATTATTATTATTATTTTGTAATTGAGATAAATCAATCTGTTTCAAAAAACAAATTGAGATAAATCAATATGTTTCAAAAAATAAATTGAGATAAATCAATCAATTTAAAATTATTATTTTTTTATTTGAATTTATTTTAATAAATATTTCTCCACTGTCCATCTTTGAGATGGATGGTAGAGATTTTAAAGATGTTTTAATTTTTTAAAGATTTTATTTTCTTTACAAAAAAAATAGAATTGTATTATTATTTTTTTTGAAAGGGAATTGTATTATTATTTAACCATTATTTTTATTTTTCTTAAATAATTTAAATATTTATCTTGGTTTTATATTTAGGGATATTTAAATAAAAAGATCATTTAAATAATTGTTATATCAATTTACTTTTGTCATTTCTCTATTTATTTAATTGTCTTTATAATAAAATTCAGAATTTAATTATTATTTAACTATTATTTCAATTTTAAATTTAATTTTAAAAAAAAAAAATTAGTCAGAGGGGTATTTGTGTCATATTATTATATTGTTCCTATTTAATGCAATTATATAAATAATCAGGGGGACTTAGTGTAATTTGCCCTAGACAGAATTAGGGTTCCGTCAGCCATTGCCAATTTACTATAGTTCAAGGGGTTTACTGTCTAAAAAAAAAGTATAGGGGGAAAATAGCAACGAACGTAGAGTTCAGGGGATATTTGTGCTAATTACCCAAAATACAAAGACAGTTGGCGACGTGTCGTTATATGACTAGTCAGTTGTAATTCAATTACACACTACTACACTAGATCATATCCCTCTCTAAATATCACTTCAATCACTGTACTGGCTACGCTTGAGAACTTCCCACTATTAAGTATAAACCCCGACGACAACGTAAAGCCGCCAAAAAGCGAAATCAGAAAACAACCGGGGGAGAGAGAGGGAGAGAGAGGGACACACAAACGACAACAATGGTGTTCTCTGCTGCTGCTGCGTCGTCGTCGTCGTCGATGATGATCTCTTCGCGACTTCTTTACTCCTCGGCGCCATTGGCTCTCCAGTCTAGATACATAACGGAGAAGAAGATCTCTCTCTCTAATCCGACCTCTCAATGTCGCGTCTTCTCTCTTCTTCCTTCAGTTTCCAGGTAGGAAATCTCTTCGTTTGGTTTGGAAATGGAATTAAAACGGTGCGTTTTGATGCATATTCAGATCATGTATGGATATTTCGATTTGTAGGAAATAATAACGGTTTCGAGAGAGAGAAATATTAATATTTTTTATTTTTTTTCCAAACAACGCGTTTTGTTGCAGATTGAGATCCAGGATGTGTAGTTCCGTTTATAAGAAATGCTAACAATCTGTTCTTTGTTGTTGATTTGAAGCCTTCGCTTTCAAAAGCAAAATTAATGCTTTTTTTATTTATAAAATAATTGCTTCCAATTGATGCGTTTCGATTCGAATTAGAATCCAATATGTATGTTACTATTTATATGAAAGACTGACAATTTTGTATCCATTTTTAGTTAGAATACATGTTTTGATGTTTGTCCAATGATTGCCTTGGCCATTACAAGGATATTTGACTGTATGCTGTTTGTTCTGTGACTTGAAAATCAAATTTTTGTGTACCTATAATATACGAGCTAATTGATAAGGGACAGAAATGATTGAATTTGTTTCTTTGTAGTGATAATTGTTGCCACTCTCAACTAAATTTGGCTTAACTGTAAAAATGTAGTTTCAAATCTGTAACTATTCGGTAACTGTGTGTGATCGATTGAGAGTTTTGAAAATCTGGTAGTTCTATTAGAGGTTCCGGCGCTGTGGTTTCTTGAGCTTGTAGAGTGTGAGTGTGATTTATTTCTTGCCTCCAAATCCTCTTTTAACACTTCAATTGGTGGCCTATGGTGATAATCGGAGTTCGTGTTTTTCTTGTGATTCATTCTAGCTGCTTGTAAAGTCTGTATTTTTGTGTTATTTCATCTTTATGTTTTGGGTTTCAGGATGGGTTTTGTTTCTCAGCGGGTTAAAAAGGTGTCTTCGAATCTGCGTATATTTGCTTCTGCCACAGGTTCTTTAGCTGTTCTATGGGTTATGTAAATCTTTTAAACTTCTATCTGTTTTTTATACTTGTTCTTCTATATGTTAGCAGATATTTCAGTTGAAAAATCAGTCGAAGAAGTTCACCTTCCCAAAGGAGACATGTGGTCTGTTCATAAGTTTGGTGGCACTTGTGTGGGGAGCTCTGAAAGAATCAAGAATGTTGCAGAGGTAATCATTAGCGATGCTACAGAAAGGAAGCTGGCAGTTGTGTCAGCTATGTCGAAAGTGACAGATATGATGTATGACCTCATCCACAAGGCACAGTCTCGGGATGATTCCTATGTATCTGTTCTGGATGCTGTTTTCGAAAAGCACAAATCAACTGCACATGATCTACTTGATGGGGATGAGCTTGCTGGTTTCTTGTCCCGGTTGCATCATGACATTAATAATCTTAAAGCAATGCTTCGTGCTATATACATAGGTATCAGAGCTCTCTCTCTCTCTCTCTCACACACACACACACACACACCTTGCTTTCCTACCTTGTGCTGTCTGCCTGTCTGTTTATGTAGTCATGACCTAGATTGTTTTTCTTGTCCATTGGGATTTCTACTGTCTCAGCAGTCATAGAAATTTTTTTTTCCAGGTCAAACTTATCTTGTAAACTTGCATCTTTTACTATTACAATTTTCATAAACCATTAATAATTAAATTTTTTTCTTTTGCAGCTGGTCATGCTACAGAATCCTTTTCAGATTTTGTTGCTGGACACGGAGAACTGTGGTCTGCTCAGATGTTAGCAGCTGTTGTCAGACAGGTCTGGTGGTTATCCGCTCATTGCTATTAAGAATTTCTGATGATTTTAATTTCTGGAATATAGCTATCTGAAACTTCTAGAAACTATTTCAGCTAATATTATATATATATATATGTATATATATATTTTGCTGCAGAATGGTGTGGATTGCATATGGATGGATACAAGGGATGTAATTATTGTAAATCCCACTAGCACTAATCAAGTTGATCCCGATTTCATGGAATCTGAAAGAAGACTTGAGAAATGGTTTTCTCAAAAGCCCTCAAAAACAATAATTGCAACTGGTTTTATAGCCAGTACACCTGATAATATCCCCACAACTTTGAAGAGGGATGGAAGTGACTTCTCTGCAGCTATAATGGGCTCTTTAGTCAAGGCTGGTCAGGTTACTATCTGGACTGATGTGGATGGAGTCTACAGTGCAGACCCAAGAAAAGGTTTGCTTAGAGTCTTATATATATGCATATTATCCATAATCTTGTTCCCTGTTATTTCCATCTTTCCCAAGCATTTTTGTATATTGTAAAATTATCTAATATTTGGGATTTATTTTAGAATTTTAAGAAAACATAATTCTGCAGTGATTGTAATGTGAAGAAATACCATTTTCTGCAGTTAGTGAGGCCGTGATACTAAAGAAACTGTCTTATCAAGAAGCCTGGGAAATGGTGAGCTGACCACTACTCTCATACCTGTCAAAGTTGTGCAAACTTGCTGAATTATGTTTCTAACCTCAAGTTCATGTGAATATGCAGTCATATTTTGGGGCAAATGTTCTGCATCCTCGCACCATTATCCCAGTTATGCGATATGACATTCCAATTGTAATAAGGAATATATTCAACCTCTCTGCACCTGGAACAATGATATGCCGGTCTTCTGTCAATGAAAATGGAGATGGCCAGAAGGAGGATTCTCCTGTTAAAGGGTTTGCCACGATAGACAATTTGGCTCTTGTAAATGTTGAGGGGTGAGTTCTTCTGTTGCAATTTTCAGCTGCATGTATACTTTTGTTGTAATTTTATCAGTTAGATTTTTTTATTTTTTTTTTTACGTTTATTCATATAGAATACTTTTTATTTTTCTTTTGGCAGAACCGGAATGGCTGGTGTTCCTGGTACAGCAAATGCAATTTTTGGTGCTGTGAAAGATGTTGGTGCTAATGTCATCATGATATCCCAAGTACATTCATCCTCTGAAAGTCTTGTATAGTTTTTATTTGTTAAACATGGATGCTCAGTGATTGATTATGATGCAGGCTAGTAGTGAGCATTCTGTGTGCTTTGCTGTGCCTGAGAAGGAAGTGAAAGCTGTTGCAGAAGCATTACAATCTAGATTTCGTGAAGCTCTGAATGCTGGACGTCTTTCCCAGGTAGTCTTTAGTCTTTTCAAATCAATTGCACTCTTTGGCTTGATGATTTGATAGATATACAAATCATTGTAATTTTTGTATCTTTTTGGGTGTTTGTTGGTAACTTAAATGTTTGTTAGTAATATGGGTGAGATTGTAGATCTTATACAGTAATTTTTATTTATTTGTAAAATTAACTTTTTTATTGTCATTCCTTTGTTTATTTATTTATTATTAATATTATTTTGTGTGAGACTAGACTCGATTACTTGAGAGAAGTACACATTATAGCATATACATCATATTTGTAAGTTACCATTAGACCTAAAAGTTTAAGTTGATAGGAAAGGGCCCAACAATAGTATTTATGCACTCTAACACACCCCCTCACGTGCAAGACCAATAGGCTTGGTCTTGCACGTGGCTTGAGCCTTTAACACATATTCAAACACCCAACAAATTCATAAACAAACACAAATTCAATCTCGTGGGTGGACTCGAACCCAGTACTCTTGGGATAACTAGTCTCTGATACTATGTTAGTAACCATTATACCTAAAAGCTTAAGCTGATAGGAAATGGTCCAACAATAGTATTTAAGCACTCTAACAATATTACCATTACTAAACGGTTAATATGCCAACACTACAGAGAATTGCTTAAAATAGTCATCTACTTATCTGTTTGTAAGTTTCAAACATGACTTACTAGATTCCCCTTGATGCACAGTTTGAAAGCTAACATATTTCATCTTTGAGCAATTCATCCTTGGTCCTAATCGTTAGCTTGTTTCAGTACGTGAAATTCTGTGTCAGGGAGCTCTGTTTTAATGCATTAATTTTTTGTAATTACAAATTTAGAGATTATTGAGTTCTATCCATGCCAAATTTGATGGGATTCTGGTTTATTTTTTCTAATATCTCAAATTTAACATTTCCCAGGTGCAAATCATTCCAAACTGTAGCATTTTAGCAACAGTTGGCCAGAAAATGGCTAGTACTCCGGGAGTCAGTGCCACTCTTTTCAATGCTTTGGCCAAGGTATAAGATCTCATCTATCTATAGTTCTATACCAAAAAGTACAATGTTTAATTCAATCTCAATAATTTTTCAGCTTTCACTTGTATGATTTTTTACTGCAATTCAGGCAAATATCAACGTCCGTGCTATAGCTCAAGGTTGCTCTGAGTACAATATCACAGTAGTAATCAAGCGTGAAGATTGCATAAGGGCTCTGAGAGCTGTCCACTCGAGGTTTTATCTTTCAAGAACCACAATAGCTATGGGGATTATTGGCCCTGGTTTGATAGGTGCCACGTTACTTGATCAGCTCAGGGATCAGGTGCTTTATTAAATAGTTCCCTTCGACTTCAATATTCTTGATATATACTTTAGCATCTAGAATCAACTAATGTTGGATTTGAGCATGGAATGGAGTTTTTAATATTGGCTAGTATAAAATTAAATATAGCTAATTATATTAAACTCAATAAGGTTAGTATAAACCTTATAATAATGGTCAACTGTCCTTTTATTAAAAAAAAAAAAAACTCTTTTTATTATTTTCATCATCTATGCAATTAAAAGCATGTATTGTGAATTGGACACCTTTAGTGTTTTCTATTGTAGATATGAGTCATCTGTGTTGATCTTGTTCCTAAGCATTGGAAATCATGCCAATCTTCCACCTCTTATGCTACATGTGGAAGGTTGGGCGTCATTTTTGTAGATAGCATAGGAAGGAGAAAAATTTTGAAATTTTTTATTCAAAGAATATTGAAAAGTTCATACAACATTAACTTGCATTTCAGCTACAAAATCTGAATGTTCTGCGATTAGTTTCTATCTTTTAATATTTTGAAAATTGTTTTAAGAATAATATTAATAGGCCTAAAGAACAGGGAAAGTCAAAATAGTTTAAATGTGGCAGTTGTGGTTTGCATATGGTATGTTGTGATCTTTTCTTCAAATGTAGTAACTTGAGATGAAATTGTTACGGTGGTTTGGATTTATGAAGTTATATGCTCTTCTGGCACCTGAACAAGTTCTGACCATTTTGTTTTTTCATTTCACTCTTTGGCAGGCAGCCGTCCTTAAGGAAGAATTTAACATTGATTTACGCGTCATGGGAATCTCCGGTTCAAAGACAATGCTCTTGAGTGACATGTAAGTTAGCTTTTACAAGAATGTTCCTAGTGGTAGTGGTACAAATTTATCCATTCAACAGGTTTAAACAAGGTGTTGCGACATTGCTTTTTCTGCTAAGAATTAGCAATTTAGCATAACCACTATTTGTACTCTATCCATTTCTGTGATTTGTTTTGTTAGTATCTCACTTTAGGTATTGAATTTAACAACATTAGGTGTTCATGAATTCTATAAAATAGAGTATCATTCTTTTTATCTTTGATACCTCATCAACAATTTTAATATGTGAGTCATAAATTTTGGACAGTTTAAATTAATATATGGTTCTGTCCATTATTTTGTATGTAATTAGTACCCTTTTTTTTTGGGTGCAATATATTATAACGAAATTGCAATTTTGGAAATAATATTTCTAGTGGCAGGCAATTGTCCTCTAAAGCTTTTATCTGAGGGAAACCCACTTGTTATTAATGAGATGTATAAAAAGTCATTTTTGTTTATCAAAGCAAATAAAGAAGTCATTTCAATTATAAAGATATACCGATGAAGATTGAAGAAAGTGCACCTTGGTTTTTCTGTAGTTGAAGAATAAACTAAGGTGGTCAATAAACTAAATAAATGATAATCTGATGTGTTACACTTCTCTAGAAAAATGAAATTAATTCCTAAATGTTTAGTGATAGCTTCAGATCCAAGCAGGCTCCCAGATCTAAGTGGGCTCATAAATCATAACGAGTATATAATTCTGGACGTGGTCATTATGGCTATGACCCTTAGATCCATTTATCTCTATTTGTAGGGGAATTGACTTATTGAGATGGCGAGAGCTTCTAAAGGAGAAAGGAGAAGTCGCTGACCTGGAGAAATTCACTCATCATGTGCGTGGAAATCATTTTATTCCAAATACAGTTGTGGTAGATTGTACAGCAGACTCTAATATTGCCAGCTGTTACCATGATTGGTTGCGGAAAGGAATTCATGTGATCACCCCAAACAAAAAGGCTAATTCTGGACCACTTGATCAGGTAATGTTAATCTTGGCCAAATTATTGGTATATAATGTCTGTTTCATTATCTTTGATTATGGTCGATTGACCTATGAAAATTATTCATCCCTGCTTGAATCTTGCAATGAACCTCTTCTAGGGGCTTTATTGATGTAATTTCTGTCTAAACCAGTATTCAAAATTGAGAGCTCTTCAACGGAAATCATACACACATTACTTTTATGAAGCGACTGTTGGAGCTGGTCTTCCGATTATAAGCACTTTAAGAGGTCTGCTTGAAACCGGGGACAAAATATTGCGCATCGAAGGCATATTCAGGTTAGTAATATTTATGTTGTTAAGCAGCCAAAAACACGTATGCAAACAAAATGGAAAATTTGATCGATTTGTTTTTCAAGCATCTAAACCACTGTACCTTAAAAATATATTATGTAATTCATCTTCTCACACAGAGCCTTCCCCTTCATGTTTTGTGTTTGCAGTGGGACTTTGAGTTATCTTTTCAACAACTTTGTAGGCACCCAAACTTTCAGTGAGGTGGTGTCAGAGGCAAAAGCAGCAGGTTATACTGAACCAGATCCAAGGGATGATCTATCTGGAACAGATGTTGCTAGAAAGGTACTCTGCACAATTTTAATGTTTAACGAAAAATAATTCCTTCTCATGTTATATAAACGGACTACATAGCATTTGATTAACATATAAAGAAAAATAATTCAAAACAGCTTCATTGTGTCATGGCATGTATTGGAAGACTGACTTAATGTCGGGGAATGAGCTAGCTCACCCTTGTGCGTAATTTAAGTACTTACTCATTTTCAGATGATTGTTTACTCATAATTTCTTGCCACTCTGGTTCAATAAATCTTGCGTTTCTCAAATAGTTGACTTGTTTTATGCCACTCTGGTTCGATTAGATTTCATGGGTGGGATGTATTTACTAATAAACAAGTGACCTGTATAAAAGATGCTTCATTTGTTTGCAATAGACAGGATAGTTGATTTTAGCTTTTAGTGCTTCCACACACACACATATATATATATAATGCCTTCCATGTTGAATGAAATTAGACAAGACCATACTCAAGACCAGCTTTCTTTCTACAGGTGATAATTCTTGCTAGAGAATCTGGTCTGAAACTGGAACTTGCCGATCTCCCCATTCAAAGTCTTGTGCCAGAACCTTTAAGAGTAAGAAACAGTATTTCTCATTCCTTGACAGCATTGGCGTACAAATCAACCTTTAATGTAATGTTATTATGATAATGTGGTTCAGGCTTGTGCATCTGCCGAAGAATTTATGGAGAAGTTACCACAATTCGACCAAAATTTGGCTAAGGAAAGACAGCAGGCTGAGAATGCAGGCGAAGTAAGTTTGTGATAACATACTCCTGCTAGTTTAACTACAATGACCAAATAAAATTGAATCTATCTAATATGTACAACGGTCACCCTTGCAATAAAATAAATTCAGATATTCACTTCTAACATGAATTTAGGGGGATGTATTCAATTAGGATTTTGAAAGACTTTTAAAGACTTTTTTTAAGTGGATGACTTTTGCAGATTATGGACTTTTATAGACTTTTATTTAAAAGACTTCCATAGACTTTCGTTGATTTTCATTTTAAAAGGCTTTTATAGATATTTATACTTTCATTGACTCTTAAATATAATGTATACTTTGTTTTAATAAAATTATATATATATTTATCATGTCAATAAAAATATTTTTTCAAATGAATAAAAAAAAACCATCGTTAATTAAACTTGATAAAAGCATTCATGTCTATATATGTGATTTTAAAATTTTTATTTTTATTTTAATTATATTTTACATTATAAAGGCATTATGCTCCTTTTTAATTTAAATTTTTTTTTTTTAAATAATTAGTCAAAATTTTGTTTGTTTTTTTATAATTAGTCAAAATATTTTAAATTTTCTTTTAGAATAAATGTAGCAAACTGACAATAATATTAATGTTTATATATCTCTACGAAAGTATGACAATGAGTATAAAAAATCTACCAAAAGTTCATTCAAATTACTAAAAATAAAATATGAAATCCGTACCTAGTTGTTGAATAAGACCCATGCCTAAAAATGGGTAGTTTGATATTGATCATAATTACATGGAGTTACGCCCATATGCGATTTTGATTATGGTATATTGGCATGGTTAAGTAGTGGTTTTTGTTTTTTATTATTTTTATTTTACATAAATGAAGTTCATTTGATTTGTTTCAGTGTTGTTTAGTTGCTTTGAAAATATAAGTAAAAAAAATATGAAATCTCTTGTCCTTAATTGCATAGTTGATGAAGTGCTGTTTTATATTATTTTTTAGTTAATTTTTTTTTTTTTTTTGGTTCTAGTTCGTTAATGTTTGTATGTTTTTATTTTTTATTTTTAATGTTTATTCATTTTATTTTATTTATGAAATTTGTTAAGAATGAATGTGTTTTTATTTGAAAATAGAACATATGTCTGGTGGATGCTGTTTTTTAAAGAGTTTTATGTTTTTCTTCTAAAGTGAAATTCTTTCATTATTTTTTTTCTTAATTTTTTTTTTTAAAAGTCATTCAAAGTCTTTGGTAGGAATGGAAGACAAATTGTGAGATTTGTTATAACTAAAAGTCATTAAAAGTCATTGATATTTTAAAGTTGTTAAAAGTCATTAAAATTTTGAATACCTCCTAACATTTATAGACCATTCAAAAGTCTTGATTGAATGCCACATGACTTTTAAAGACTTTTTAAAAGTCTATAAAAGTCTGTATTGAATACCTCATAACTTTTATAAAGTTGTTAAAAATCTATATTGAATATACCTTAACTTTTTAATTCCATAAAAGTCATTAAAAGTCTTTTAAAATTCTAATTGAATACATCGGACTTGTAAAAGAAACTTAGCGTGAATCTTTCTTAGGGTTCTTCAATTTTATTTTGTTTGTATGTCAGGTTCTCAGATATGTTGGAGTGGTGGATGCTGTTAACAAAAAGGGGATTGTGGAGTTGCGAAGATACAAGAAAGATCACCCGTTTGCACAGCTCTCAGGTTCAGATAACATCATAGCATTCACAACAACAAGGTACAAGGAGCAGCCACTCATAGTTCGTGGGCCTGGTGCCGGTGCTCAAGTCACAGCTGGTGGAATATTCAGCGACATACTACGGCTGGCCTCTTATCTTGGTGCCCCATCATAGATATGTTCTTTGGTTATTTGAGGAATTGGTTCTAGTACGTACTCCATCTTCAGAATAATAGTGTTTTAAGCTGTATTTATGTATCTTAGTCTGTTCCTTTACACGGATATCGATTGCTTCTTAAATTTATTCTTTTTAGAACTGGAACTAGTTTTCGATTAATATTTTAGATCACTTTTGGTTTTGAGGTGACAATGATGAATGTTATTGTCGTTCTTGTTGTACCAATGAATTTCAATTTACAAATCTGTCCAAGAGCAGGGGGATAATTAGGGGTGGGCACAAGTCGGATCGGTTCGGTTTTCAACCGAAACTGTACATGACTTGTTTATACTCGGTTTTTGGTTTGCAATAACATAAAATAAAATCAAGAACTATCACATATAGAAAGAAATCCAAACACGATCCAAATGAAGAAACAGAAGAGCGACTCTGGTACTGAAAATGCTATCCCAAAATAGGAACTAGTCAACTATAGTAAAAAAAAATCAAGGGACTTCATTGTTAATCATGAGAATTGATTTGCTTTGGTGCAAATTTCTTTTAAGAGTGTGGTTCCATGAACATCTTGATTGGTGGCACCAAATACCTTCACAGAATTGCTGGATATTTCACTTGGCATCCTTTTACAGGCTTGTAGATTTCGAAGGTAGAACTCAAATGTGATGGTCGTGTAGTCATTCTTCCATAAGTAGCTGATCACGATCCGAAAAGTGATTATACCCCAGTACGATGTGATTCAAGTCGAAGAATGTAGATGAACAGTCAATGAGTCCTCAAAATCACCATCACTGGTTTTCAAAATGCCCACTTATAATCAACAACAAGAACACCACAACCTTCATCAACATAATAATCTTCTTCAAAGCCAATAACAGTGCAATATTGCATAGAGCAAATCCCAACAACTTTCCAATTATGCCGTGGCAGACTGTTGCCATAAGTTGAACCGTCTGTTGTTAGGCTTCTGAATTGCATAATTCTTTATGAACATGTTTGAAGCAATTGGTAAACACGAAGTTCAGTTTAATGAAATCTTAATTACCGTTAGTGCAGCGTTGAGTTACTAATTCTGTAAATTCGGATGCTCCTGGTAATGATTGGAGCTGCTAGCAATTCATTGCTTCTAAATATTGCAGACCTGATGGAAACTCTGTTAAGGATTGAAGCATATTGCAATCGTTTAACAAAAGCCTTCTCAACTTAGAAAGTCGCTTGATGCTTTTCGGTAGAGTTTCAAAATCATATCCACATAGCTCTAAAGTTTCCAGAGAGGATAAACAGCCAATGTCTTTGGGAATTTCCATATTGCAGTCATTTCAGATATAATGTCTCAAGTTTCGGCAGCTTGAGATAACATTTTTCTTTAAATTTGGTAAATGACGAGCATTAAACAAAGTTCTAACAATACCATAAAATATCTTAATTTGAATTGTGCCAATACCAAGCAAAACATATTATTCTCCATTTAAACAACATCAACATCAATAGACTACTAAGTAACAAACCAATCCCTATTGGGATACATGTGGTATGAACAACTTGAATCAAGAATACAAACGTTGTCTAAACAACCAAAAGTGACTAATAAAACATTATCGATATGACTAGAATAATCTTCGACAACATTAGCATCACCAGAAGCATAAGATTTAGGGTAAATTAGCGAAAATAGCCTTTCCCAACATTCACTTTCTAGGAAATAGCCCCTTGGGAAAAAAATTGCATATATAGCCGATTGGACAACCCCATTTACCACAATGCCCTTAAGAAGCCCTCACCTGGAAATTCCTCTAATACCCTCCTTCAATATTTTAGGAAATAAAACTTGGGGAAGTTTACTAAATTACCCTCCCCAATATGATTTCCCACAAATATATTTCCCACAAAATTCACTTTATCTGAAACCTTAATTTTCCAATTCAATTCATCTACCGCCAACTACTTTTACACCCAAAACACTCTTATTGCCGCTCATCTACGGTGACTTGTCCTCCGCCACTCGTCTCTTGTTCTTCCTTTGACGCACGTCCTCTGCTTGCATCGACCTCCTCTCCTGTTCTTGATCTCGTCGTTTTTCTCTCTAAAGTGACTGGGTGTTCTTTCTCCGACTCTCATCCTCCGTCGGCGGTCGACTTTCTCTTGCTTTGAAAGTAAGCTATTGTGTTACAGGTACTGGTTCGTCACCATTGACGTCTTCACTCTCACATTTTTCTCACTTTCTCTCCTTCTCTCTCCTCCAAGAAAACTATAAGATTCCCAGCAACCAACATATTCTCTCCCTCACTTCAACCTCAAAAACCCAACTTTTGCTTCCAAAATCACACTTTCTCTCGTGTAATTCTAATCAAGAAACCCAGAGCCAGTCGTTTGTCAGCAGATACTGATGGAGGAGGCGACGTCGGCGGTGGATGTTGTGGTGGTGCTACAGACGCAGCGGCGGAGGCAGCTGCTGCGATGGTCGCTGCTGAGGATTATGCTAGGCGGTTCGAGTCTGGTGACATTGCTGTCCGTTTCTTGCATTTTTATCATATATGATTTTACTTTAATGTATTTGTTGTATGTATAAATTCGTCAAGCAGACACGTCACCAAAGGAGTCAATAAATGATGAAGAAAAGGTTGCCACGTCACTCGTTGACCGGGTCAAGGGAGAGAATGTGGCCAGTCAGAATGTCAACGTCTTAAATCAATAGTCAAAGGTGTGGTCACCAGAGCTAGATATATACTCGCCAGAGCTAGATATATACTCGCCAAAGGATAATACCCAGGAGTGAAGGTGCTCGCTGCATCAGTATACTGGGCCCAAAGCGACTCGGCAGAAACACAGAAATAAAACCCTAACCTCTAGAAGACCCATGGCAACAAGGAATCATAAAAAGAAAAAAAGATAGAGCATATCCGGATCCGTGACAACATGAGAATCCTAGTACGAATCAAAGGGGGAATCCTACCACCAACACGGCTAAAAACAAGGGGAAACCCTAATTAACATATATAAATAGAACCATCTATCCCATGAGGAAGGGGTTCGAAAACCTAGAGAGAAAAGAGCAATTGTATGAGAGATTTGAGTGTGTAATAAAGTAATAGAATCGAGTATTATCTTCCTACCCTCTGGGGCGCCGTGGTTTTTTCCCATTCAAGGGTTTTCCACTTAAAAACTGTCTCTTGCATGCATTCTTGATTTTCTCGTTTTAAACTGAATTAATATAACTGTTGAGTGCGTGGCAATCCAAATTTCACCGTCAACAATTGGCCCTAGAAGGAGGGGGTTATAGAACAGAAACTTCGAGGAACCCTTGCGAATTGAAGAATATGAACAACGACAGTGACAGAGATGGTAACTCCAGCGGAGATCTAATTGTTGATCCAAACGCACCGATGGGAGACAGGGTGGTGGCGATCGGGGAATAATCAGCGGCAATACCAGGAACTAGGGCAGCCGACCCCGGGGTTCTGCAGCACTTTCAAACTGCATTGATAAACCTAATCAGCGAGGCTAGCAAAATAGGGCTTTCGCTGCCCTTAGGGTTGGGAATTTCTTCTCCTTACGAGTTAACCACTCCCGAAATTCGTCCACCCGAAAAACTGCTGTCAGAAGTTCACATTGCAACCCCTGAGGCTCAAGCAAGACAATCCACTGAAGAGACTCCCTAGGATCACCCTAAGGATTTCGAAGGGGGAAAACAAAGGAAGGGAAAATGTGTGATGAATGAAGAATCTAGGGAGGAACGAGACCAGATACGAACACATGGGGTCAATTCCAGCGACACTTACCAAAGGAACCGGCAGAGACACCGTTCTATCTCGTCTGAAGATAAGAGTCCTCGTCCACGAAGGGAATTACGATCCAAAAGAGCACGGCGAAAGAGATCCGAAAGCACAGAAGATCGAAGGAGCCCGGATGATAGAGGCAATCATGGGAGAATGATAATCAAAAGCAGACTCGATCCAGAAGGAGAACCAACTGGCCAGTGAGATGTCACCCTACAAGAGCTATCAAGAAAGGTTTCAGCGATGGCACGAAAATATGGTCGTAACGTATCTTCGGATGATGAATCAGATAGCCCATTCATCGATAACATTGCTCGCACCCAATTTCCAGACAGATTTAGAATGCCAACCATTGAGCAGTATAAGGAGAACAGGGATCCGAAGGAACATGTTCACCGATTCCGTAATATCATGGCCCAGTATTCATCTAATGACGGGCTGTTGTGCTTGACCTTCCCGTAAACATTTGGCGACCTCGCCTCCAGGTGGTTTGGAAGACTCCCAAACGGAAGTATAAGCAGTTTTTTGAACCTCAGCAAAGCATTCATAAGGCAATTCATGGGGAGCGTCCAGAGAAGAAAATCACTCGCTCACCTATCAAACTTGAACCAGGAGCGCAATGAGTCAATCAAGAAATACCTGGCAAGATTTGGGAAGGAGGTTGCTCAAATTGAGGACGCCAGTGATGTAGCTGTGATCGCCACTTTCACCAATAGGTTACAAAGTGGGCGATTATCTTTTGACCTGCGAAGAGAGAGACCAAAAACTTATGAGGAAATGATGGAGATAGCTGGCGACTATGCATTGGCAGAAGAAGAAGAAGTAGCACAAGGGGGTAGCTACGTACACGGACACAAGCCCGACTCAAAATCAGATCACAAGGATGATAAAAAGATGCAATCACGCGATCGCCAGAGAGACGAGAAAGGCCAAAAGGGACATCCAAGAGAAAGCAAAGGAAACGCTCGAGCCAATAGGTTTCGAGGAAGGTACGACCATTACACCCCTTTAACCGGAGATCATGAAGAAATACTTTCTGTGGTAGAAGACAAAGGACTTGCTAAATACCCTCGACAGCAATTAGTAAATGCTAGGAAAGATACTACCAAATACTGTCGATTTCACAAGGATCATGGGCATGAAACTTCAAAATGTTTCCAGCTGCGTGATCACATTGAAAGCTTGATCAGAGATGGGCACCTGAAGGACTTTGCTTTGAGAGGGGACAACCAGGGTGGTCGCCAGAATAACCGCCAAGGAAATGGGCAGGAAAGGAAGAGTCCAAGAAGAAACATCCCTAACGCCACTATAAACACCATTTTTGGCGGACCTCATACTGGGAGAAGCAATCGAGAAAGGATGTCAGAAGTCCGAGAAGTAATGTATGAAAGCAGAAGCATGGAGATTAATTCTGTGCAAAGAAACCCCAAGAAAGGAAGAGAAAGGCATGATCCCATAACATTTACAGCAGAAGACTCAGACGGAATTGATGCAAAGCCTAACGATGCAATCGTAGTGGGGGTTCGAATAGCCCATAGGGATGTCCTCCGGGTAATGATTGACAACGGAAGTTCAGCTGATATTTTAAGTGCTAGGGTATACGATGAGTTACGGCTGGACAGAAAAGATCTTGAACCTTTCCATGTGCCGTTGAAAGGTTTCGGGGGTGTAGAAGTGAGATCATTAGGAACTGTGAAGCTACTGGTGAGGTTCGGTACAGCGCCATGCTGGCGAACAATCCTGCTGGACTTTGTTGTAGTCGACATCCATAATTGGCCGTATAATTCTTTGTTTGGTCGACCGTTTCTCAACAAAGCTCGAGCCGTCACTTCAACCCACGCGTTAAAAGTAAAATTCCGTACAGAATTTGGAGTTGGAGAATTGAAAGGGTCACAGGAGATGGCACGCCGCGCCAACCTATCAATCTTTAAGGATAAGGCCGGGATGGAGACCTTAAGCATATTCAAGATGGACAAAGAAGTGCAGGAGGATAATCCAAAAACTTTTGAATTGGACCCAAGGGACAAAACGAGCAGAGAAAAGGAGGAGCCAAATGAATCGATTGTTTTAAACAAAGCTGAACCGGACAAAACAGTCAAGATTGGGGCAAGACTGACCGAACAAGTTAAGAGAGATGTGACAAACTTGTTAAGAGAATACAAGGAGATTTTCGCTTGGAGCCATGAAGACATGCCAGGGATTGAAAGAAGCGTGATTTCACATAACTTGGCTACAAACGAAAAATGCAAACCAGTAGTGCAAAAGAGGAGAAGCTTTAACCCAGAGAGAAGTGCGGCAATAAAAGAGGAGGTGTCTAAGTTACTCGCCGCAGGATCAATCAGAGAGGTTAAGTATCCGGAATGGGTAGCGAATGTAGTTCTGGTGAAAAAGAAGAACAGCCAATGGAGGATGTGCGTCGACTTCACCGATTTGAACAAAGCCTGCCCCAAGGACAGTTTCCCACTACCAAGAATTGACCAGCTGGTCGATGCAACATCTGGACATGAAACGTTGAGCTTCATGGACGTATATTCAGGATACAACCAGATAAAAATGCACAAGCCAGATGAGGAAAAAACAGCGTTCACCACAGATCAAGGATTATACTGTTACACAGTCATGCCATTCGGTTTGAAAAACGCTGGAGTAACTTACCAGCGCTTAGTCAATAAAATGTTCGCCAGGCAAATAGGGAGAAATATGGAGGTGTATGTCGACGATATGCTGACAAAAAGCATCACAGCGGATAAGCATATAGATGACCTAAGAGAGACATTCGAGGTGTTAGTGAGGTATGGAATGAAATTGAATCCGGCAAAATGTGTGTTCGGCGTACCATCTGGAAGATTTCTAGGGTATCAAGTGCATCAAAGAGGAATAGAGGTGAATCCCGAAAAAATCCAAGTGCTGGCTGAAATGGTCTCTCCAAGAACTTTGAAAGACATCCAAAGACTCACGGGATGCCTGGCATCGCTGAGCAGGTTCATAGCTAAATCAACGGATCGATGCCTACCATTTTTTAAAGCCTTAAAGAAAGGAAAGGGAGTCGAGTGGAATGAGGATTGTGAAAGAGCTTTCCAGGCCTTGAAAGATTACCTTGGGCGGGCACCGCTGTTATCAAAGCCAGAAACAGGAGAAACACTGTATATGTACTTGTCCGTTTCTGAGGCAGCCACAAGCTCCGTACTGGTAAGGCAGGAAGAGGGGATCTAGAAACCGATATACTACACCAGTAAAGCACTGTTACCAGCCAAAACAAGGTACTCGCCGGCCGAAAAAATAGCACTCGCTCTAATAACAGCGGCAAGGAAGTTAAGGCCATATTTCAAAGCTCATAAAATCGGAATATACACCAATTGCCCACTGAAACTAATCCTGCAGAAACCAGAAGTATCCGGTCGATTAACGAAGTGGGCGATCGAGTTAAGTGAATTCGATGTAGAGTATCTCCCAAGGACGGCAATTAAATCTCAAGCAGTGGCAGACTTTGTGTCAGAGTTCACCGAGCCAAGTATAGAGGTGGCGAGAATGATGGTGGAGCAAAATAAGAAAGTATTCAAATGGCAACTCCGCGTTGATGGCTCGTCAAACACACACGGCAGCGGGGCAGGGGTAGTAGTGTCAACTCCGGAAGGAGATTCAGTCGAATGTGCCTTGCGTTTTGACTTCAAAGCTACTAATAATCAAGCTGAATACAAGGCACTCATAGTAGGCTTAAAAGTTTGAACTGTCCTAGGAGCAGATGAGGTAGAAATCTTCAGCGACTCTCAAGTTGTTGTTAATCATGTGCTAGATGAATACCAGGCAAGAGATGAAAGCATGATCACCTACCTAGAGCTAGCAAGGGAGCTACTGGAAAGATTTAAAGAATACAGAATTATTCATGTCCCCAGAGAAGAAAACGAGCAGGCTGACGCATTGGCTAAGTTAGCATCCGCCACAATCAACATCTGGCCCAAAACTATCTCTATGATCCGCGTATTACAGCCGAGTATAGTCAGATCAAAGGAAGTGGGGGCAGTCTTTGGTGAGAGGAACAGCTGGGTCACATTAATCCAAGAATATCTCGTCAATGATGTACTCCCAAGTGACCCATTGGAAGCAAAACGGTTGAAGTACAGAGCTACAAGGTATTCAGTGCTCAATGGAGAACTGTACAAAAGGGGGTACTCAAGGGCACTGCAGAGATGTGTCAGGCCTGAAGAAGCAGAAGGTATCCTGAGAAGCATACATAGTGGAAACTGTGGGAACCATACTGGGGGTGTCAGCTTAGCCCATAAAACATTAAGACAGGGTTTTTATTGGCCAACACTATTCACCGACGCCAAAAGAGTGGCAGCGAGATGTGAGGCGTGTCAAAAGATTGGCAATAACATCCGCCAACCACCTGAACTCTTGAAGAGTATTACCTCGCCTTGGCCATTCGCCATGTGGGGAATTGACTTGATCGGCCCAATGCCAACAGCAACTGGAGGAGCAAAGCACGCTATAGTAGCTGTGGATTATTTTACGAAGTGGGTAGAAGCCGAACCATTGGTACATATAACAGAAGCAAACACTATAAGCTTTGTGAAGAAAAATATCCTGTACAGATTCGGGATACCAAACACCATCATCACGGACAATGGGACCCAATTCGACGGTAAGAAATTCAGGGAGCTGTGCGACAAGTATGGCATTAACAACTACTACGCCTCCCCAGCACATCCACAGACAAATGGCCAGACTGAAGCAGTGAACAAGATCATAAAACACAACCTGAAAGCTAAGTTGGCAGCAAAAAAGGGGAGCTGGGTAGATAAATTACCACAGGTACTCTGGGCATATCGAACCACAGAAAGGGGTTTAACAGATGAGACCCCATATTCCATGGCATATGGGTCTGAAGCTGTCATTCCCGTGGAAACAACATTCTCTTCACCAAGGGTACAACTTTTTCAACCAGAACTCAACATTGATATGCTAAAATGCGGTCTGGATGAGTTATAAGAAAGAAGAGAGCGCGCACAAATAAGGAATACTGCATACCAACATAGGGTAGCCAGATACTACAACTCACATGTGCGTGAAAGAAGGTTCTCACTTGGCGACTTAGTGCTGAAAAGGGTGAACCCAGGAACAAGAGACAAAGTTACCGGGTCGCTCGCAGACAAATGGGAAGGGCCTTATCAAATTACAGGCATAGCTGGTCACGGGGCATATCGCATTACTTGAGAAGGTTTAGGCGAACTACCTCGTCCATGCAATGCGCAGTACTTGAAGATATATTACCCTTGATTTTTTCATTACTTTTAGGATTTATTTCAATCTTTTTATTCTTAGACAGTTTTTATTTTAGCAGTTTTATCTGTGACTATGTTAACGAGTTGCAGGAAGTATTCAATAAAGAGTAATTTATTACTAAAGATTCGTGATTTGACTCGCCAGTCACAAAGGGCATTCGCCGTCATGCATCACTACCATCGCGTACAGATGAATCTCGTACCATCGCGTACAGATGAATCCCGTACTCGCAGCAAACTGGCGAGAAAAATAAAATCCCAAGTTATAGAAATTGGCAATCGCCATTACGGGAAAAGTAAAATCCCTAAAAAGACAAGCAAAAAGCATGAGGGAGACGTCCCAATAATATGCTAAAACTCAACAATGGCAGCTGACTAAATAACATGTTAAAAACTTAGTGTATGGTCGGATACGTCTTGACAAACACTGAGTACGCCGAAACTCAGCAATGACAGCTGAATAAAGCTGTAAAATATGCTAAAAACTTGGTAAAAAACTAAGTAAGCCGAAAACTCAGCAATGGCAGCTAAATAAAGCTGTAAAATATGCTAAAAACTTGGTGAAACACTAAGTAAGCCGAAAACTCAGCAAAGGCAGCTGAACAAAAATAGAGCTAGAGGAGTTGTAAAATAATTTATAGAATCAAAAAGTCATTTACACTCGAAGGTTCAAGAAAGATATAAATATTTACAATTGAATACCTAATCTCAACTAGCTGCAGGAGGTCCCTCGCTGTCTTCCTCATCTTCGATCTCTTCATCTTCGATCTCCTCTTCAGAAGGCCAGGTAACCTCTTCGTCCCCATCCGGCATAAAAGGTCCATAATCCCTACCAGCAACAGGACCCAAATCAGGTTCAGCACCAGAACCAGAAAAGCTGCCCTTCTGGCCGGAGTAGTAAGTGTTGAAAACACGTCTACTGGGAATTTCTAAATGCATAGGATGAGGCTCAGTCCTGTTATAACGGCAGTGGGCCTTCCATCGTTTTATCTGATCTTTAATTGAACCCACTCTGCTAGCCATATGCTGTTTAAGAGACCTGTCAAAGCGATTTAAAGCCTTTTCATTCGAATGGTCCTTCATGGCGAAGAACTTCTTCGACTACCTCATGCCCCGTTCAAATTCACGCAGCAAAAGCGCATCATAGGCAGGGGATCTCTTAAAACGATCAACTGCTTCAACCTCCAGCACGGCCTTGAGATCATTCAAGATAACTTCATGCGAGGACAACTGGTTGCGCAGGTCCAAAGCCTCACGCTCAGCTCTATCTTTTGCCTTCTCAGCTAGTCGCTCAGCCTCAAAACGCGCTGCGAGTGATTCTTGATTAGCGGAGAGTTGCTCTCGCAGCGAACGAATCTCTTCCTCAGCAGCACCCAATTTATCTTCAGCGACCAGTTGAGCTGAAAGATAACCATCTGCAGATTCCCTCAACTAAGCAAGTTGCTGAGTATGGACTTCCTCAGCAGAGAGTTTCTCAGCTACCAAAATAGAAGTTTGTTCCCGTAGGCGTTTCACATCCCTCGAAAGGAAATTCCATCGCCTATAGGTGTCAGTCAACTCAGACATCATCTGAAAGGAAAAACAGTCAAGTCAGGAAACATGTGAATGAAAAATATAACATGAATACCGCAAGAGACTCACCAGGGAGTGGCAATTAAAGAAAAATTCCATTTTCTTGTTACAAGACCTGCTCTTCACGTGCTCCCAACCCTCACTAACATAAATGTTGTTGTTCATTATATGTGAGCAAATCTCCGCAGCCGTGAAGTCTGAAAGGGAAACAGACCCTTCTCCCTCACCAACTTCAGTTGTATCCACGGGAGAAACTTCACGGGCGAAACTTCACGGGCAATACCCGAACCTGATGTAGAAGCCCCCGGTTTGCTTCGATGGCTCCGGTTTATCAGCTGACCCTGGCTAACCAGATGGCCCAGGTTGATTAGCAGAAGATACGTTCGGCTCACCCACAGCCGCCGGAGGAGAAGCTGCACCAGTCGGGGAGGAAGTAGGAACATTCGACCTATTAACTCCTTTAGAAGGTGAGGACACCACCGCACTCACCCCACCAGCAGGAGCCTCAAGAACATGTGTTTGAGTAGAAGGATTTTCGGTGAATACAGGTTCATCAACACCCTCATCGTCCGAAGAAACAACATACTGCACAACTCTTGATGCCCGCTTCAAAGGTCGAGCAGTGTGATCAGGGGTGCCCTCAGCCGGGCGTTTGCCTCTACCAGTCTTAGGGATTAGATCATTCGCAGGATCAAGGGGAGTTTCAGGGACATCTGCGTCAAAAATAGGAGTATCACTGACTGACCCTGAAACTCCAACTTTCTCTTTTCCCTTACGGTTGGAGGTAGCTGCAGGAGTGGTCGCAGCAGCAGTAGTCGCAGCAGGAATGTTCACAGTAGCCTCTGTATACATAGGGGGTTGTCCCGATTCGACCCCACTCTCAGGAATATCACTAGCTTCCTCGCCATCGGAGGGATCGCCACCATCCGGGCTAGCAACTCCTTCCTTGGCCAAACCAGCAGTATGTCTTTTACTGGTAGCCTCAGAATTTTTCACTGCCCGGGCTTGTAAGTCACAAATCGTATCAAAGTCCATCACTGCAAAAGATAACCAAATATCACTAACAAGATAAACAAAACAGTAATATAAAAAAGAAGAAAGACTGGTGAAACTTACGGCGAGGAAGCCTGGCAGGTAAGCGTGTGAAAACCCGTTGGGCGATCATTTTCTCCTCATCCAAGAGGAAAGATCTACCCTTCTCATCCAAAGGAAGGATGGCTGCCGTGGCTAGATGAGAGATCTCAGCATCCGACAAAGCAGGAACCGCCAGAGAAGGAGAAATGAAGTGCCTAGGGACCTTCTTCGCTGAAAAATTACGGCGGCTGCTGGCAGGCACATCTCTGCCCCACTCGCCACTAGCAAAAAACCAGCTATTCTTCCACCTTTTATTTGAAGTGGGAAAGCCCCAAATAAAACCCTTCTTCTTCTCGTCGCTAGAAACCTCCACCTGACTAGGGTTCGCCACACCCTCAGGGATCCAATTCTCCACGGGCGAAGAGAGAAGGAAATACGTACCACCATTGCCCGTCTGTCTTAATGTTTAAAAATGGCGGATCTCGCGAGGCGTAGGGGGTCCATAACCCTTCAATTTCCACATTAGACACAGGCACATCAATATCCCGTAACTGTTTGGGGCGAGCTGGGCCGGCGCAATCCGGGCCTCCGCTAGAAATCTGGCGATAAAGGGCTGAAGAGGGAGCGTAACCCCGCAATTGAGCATTGTGCCATAAATGGCGACCGCATTCTCAGGAGAATTCCACACTGCTCGATCACCCGGCAGAGTCAAAGTGACAGCATCTGGGATGTCAAAGCGGCTCTTGTATTTGCAAAGTTCGTCCTTGCCAACCAAGTTAACCTCACAATCAAAAGAACATGGGCGATCAGCTGTGAAGTACAATCTACTCTTCTAATGATCTTCAACATCAGAATCGGTGGTGGTTTGGGCATCTAGTAGAGACTTTCGAGGAGCTCTAGAAGCTCGTCGTTTGCTGCCACTTGATTGTGAAGACCTCGGCATCGCTGGAGAATCATTAATGGAGGACGAAGGAGAAATATTAGGGATAAAATTATCTTTAGAAGATGGAACGAAAACAGAAAGTGGAACCGGAGAATCCGGGGGAAAATTACGAATCAAAGACTCAATTTTGTCCGCAGTACATTTATCACCAAGCTCTATAGCTTGCATCATCTGATTAAAAAGAGAAGAACGCAAGGAGGGATCCATGAAAACTCACCAGAAAAACCCTAGGTTCGAAGGATGAGCAAGAAGATTGGGAACGTCGAGTTGTAAGCACGATCGATTTCGAGGCAAGCCGTCCGACAGGGAAACGAAATGGAAGAAATTCGTGGCAGAAATTTCTGAGGGAGATGAAGGAACTCTGTTTTGAGAGAAGGAGAAAATAGAAAAATAAATGGAGAGAGCAAAGTGGGGAAGAAGAAGCGACCGAACCTTAAAAAGAGGGAACTTTGAAATTCAAAAAGAATAAAAAAAAGGGGAGAGAAAATCAAATAAGAGATATGCAATTAATGTGAGTGACGGCCACAATAACCAGCCGCAACAGTCACCACCAAATATTGGACAGAAGGCGTCTCGAGGATCACCAAGCAGTCAGAATGTCCTTTCACCTGTCAAGTAAGTGGAAGCGCTGAAAGTTGTGTGGCTAAAATTAAAAGCTTACACCGGAAGAATCAACCAATCAATGCAACGCGTGGTGAAAAGAAGAAAGAGGGAGTTAATTACAAAAAGCGCCGAAATCTTAAAGGCATAAATATAAATACTGCTCGCAGAGGCAAACGAAGTAAAAAGAGCAAGTCATTCGCCCAGCTCGAAGTATTTATGGGGGTATTGTTGTATGTATAAATTCGCCAAGCAGACACGTCACCAAAGGAATCAATAAATGATGAAGAAAAGGTTGCCACGTCACTCGTTGACCGGGTCAAGGGAGAGAATGTGGCCAGTCAGAATGTCAACGTCTTAAATCAATAGTCAAAGGTGTGGTCGCCAGAGCTAGATATATACTCGCCAAAGGTAGAAACGTGGTCGCCGAAGGATAATACCCAGGAGTGAAGGTGCTCGCTGCATCAGTATACTGGGCCCAAAGCGACTCGACAGAAACACAGAAATAAAACCCTAACCTCTAGAAGACCCATGGCAACAAGGAATCATAAAAAGGAAAAGAGATAGAGCATATCTGGATCCGTGACAACATGAGAATCCTAGTACGAATCAAAGGGGGAATCCTACCACCAACACGGCTAAAAACAAGGGGAAACCCTAATTAACATGTATAAATAGAACCATCTATCCCATGAGGAAGGGGTTCGAAAACCTAGAGAGAATAGAGCAATTGTATGAGAGATTTGAGTGTGTAACAAAGCAATAGAATCGAGTATTATCTTTCTGCCCTCTGGGGCGCCGTGGTTTTTTCCCATTCAAGGGTTTTCCATGTAAAAACTGTCTCTTGCATGCATTCTTGATTTTCTCGTTTTAAACTGAATTAATATAACTGTTGAGTGCGTGGCAATCCAAATTTCACCGTCAACAGTATTTGTGTCGGATACTTGGATTAACTAGATTGTTTATTAATTTTTAAAAGAAAATTGATAGTTAGGTTATTGAATTCCAAACATAAAATTGTTGTTTATTTTAAATTTTTAATTGTAAAGAATGTGAATCTTGTTGTGTGTTTGCAAGTACCTGTTTGTCATGGCATGAGTTGTGAAATAGTAGATTCTGCTCACTTAGTGTAGATTTAGTTCTCTGTTACGTTCTAGGAATTTGAATTTATGGAATGCGTTATTTATAAGATATGGATTCTTGTTTTTTTGATGGCCATTGTTTGCAAGATAACTTATGTTTATTGTGGGAGTCAAAAGAGGTCTCCACCACCACCCTATGGGTTTGTTATAGTGTCCGTTTATTGTTTAATTCTACAACTCATTTCATGTTCTCTGTGCAGGTAACCTAAAAAGATCTTGCTGGAGAAGATGGTCAATCTAACATGAATGTATTTTGCCGGCTTTGTTGTGTGGGAGAAAATGAAGGAAGTGAAAGAGCTAGGAAGATGCTTTGTTGCAAAAGTTGTGGCAAGAAGTACCATATAAACTACTTGAAAAATTGGGCTCAAAATAGAGGTACTATATCATGGCTCGAAGTTGTGCTGCTGCAAGTTGATGTTTTTCTTATTTGGGGATTCTATTTGCAGATTTATTTCACTGGAGTTCATGGAAGTGCCCTTCTTACCGAATTTGTGAGGTACACAGTGATGAACATTACTAGTCAATTACCACTCTATTTCTTTGGTGTGTGTATGATCAAACAAGCCCTTTTCCTTCATGGAGGTACTGATTTCTGGTTGTCTATGTATTACTAGACGTTTTTTCACAATTTTATTCTAGCTTTGTACAATTTTAAGGATAGCTCTAATATTCTAGCATTTCTAGATGTTCATGTCTATTAATCTAAATATGTTTTAGGTAGTTCTTTTATTGATTATGATTGAATTCATGACCTTGTATGTCGTGTGGATCTTGTAGAACTGAATTCTAGGAAATAAATTGAGAAATTAAATCATTTTTGTTTGCTATCTTAGCATTTGCAAAATGATGGCCGAACATTTTTTCATTACCTTGATATGTATGCCATGACTCATGAGCCTAGGAATTATCATCTAGGAATTAATGCATGTATGTTTTTGAGCCTATTATTGATTGAATTAATGCATGTATGCTTTTGAGCCTATGATTGATTGATATAAGCCTAGGAATGGATGCCATGAGGAATTATATGTTGGGAATTAATGCATGTATGCTTTTGAGCCTATGATTGATTGATATAAGCCTGAGAATGGATGCCATGAGCCTAGGAATTATCAGTTGGGAATTAATGCATGTATGCTTTTAAGCCTATGATTGATTGAATTAATGCATATATGCTTTTGAGCCATGATTGATTGATATAAGCCTGGGAATGGATGTCATGAGCCTAGGAATTATTAGCTTGGAATTAATGCATATATGCTTTTGAACCTATGATTGATTGATATAAGCCTGAGAATGGATGCCACGAGCCTAGGAATTATCAGCTAGGATTAATGCATGTATGCTTTTGAGCCTATGATTGATTGATATAAGCCTGGGAATGGATGACATGAGCCTATGAATTATCAGCTTGGAATTAATGCGTATATGCTTTTGAGCCTATGAATGATTGTTATAAGCCTGATAATGGATGGCATGAGCCTGAGAATTAATGCTTGTATATGCATGTATGATTTTGAGCCTATTATTGGTTGATATAAGTGGTAAGCCTGGTAATGGATGCCATGAGCCTAGGAATTACTAGCTGGGAATACATGCATGTATGCTTTTGAGCCTATGATTGATCGATATAAGCCTAGGAGAATTGTTCCAAGGCCTAGGAGATTTGTTCCAAGGCCTAGAACAATTCTCTTAGGCTTGTGAACAATTCTCCTAGGTTTTATGTATCTTAGGCCTAGGAACAATACTCTTAGGTTTTATAATTTTTATCTAGTTTCTTAAAAAAATTATATTGTTTATACAGGTGCTCATCCCGTGCGACCTTTCCGCCCATTGGGTTTTATGTCATGTACTTTTGAAGGAAGGAAAAGTATTGTTATTTGACTCTTTGGATGAACGGGACGGAACTAGTCATCGGCTAATGTATAGCCTGGGAATCAATATTTAGTTTGAGAATATTTTGTTTAGTTCT
This sequence comes from Acer yangbiense, assembly GCA_008009225.1. Classification (NCBI taxonomy): domain Eukaryota; kingdom Viridiplantae; phylum Streptophyta; class Magnoliopsida; order Sapindales; family Sapindaceae; genus Acer; species Acer yangbiense. The sequence continues at coordinate 41,591,724 of CM017770.1, forward strand.
TTTAGGCTGGGAATATTTATAATGTATTTTGTGCCTAGGAATGTCAACAGCCTGGGCATGTTCAGCCTGGGAATATTTTGTGACAAATTTAACTGTACCAACTATTAAATTAGTTAAGTAAAATTCTTAAAATTATGAAATTCTTTGAAAATAAAAAAACCTATGACAAATTCTCTTAGGCCTGGGAACAACTCTCTTGGGCCTTGGAACAATTCTCCTAGGCCTGGGAGCAAATCTCTTAGGAGAATTGTTCCAAGGCCTTGGAGATTTGTTCTCAGGCCTAAGAGAATTTTTCCAAGGCATAAAAGATTTGTTTTCAGGTTTGGGAGAATTGTTCCAAGACCCGTAATAAACTGGTGGCTTTTCATTTTTAGAAAAAAAATGTACAATATTATGTCTCTTTAACTGAAGTTACAATGGTGAGTGTACCCACCGTTCAGTTTACAATGAAAATAAATGTTCATTTAAGGTACGATGGTTTATTTCAAATGTAAATGTTACAATGGCTCAATTAATGTAAAGGTGACTTTTCAGTTTTCATTGATATTGGCCATCTTGTTCTACTATAAAAACCCCATCTTTGTTGAAAAAAATAATAAAAATTTCAAAAAACATTTCTGATGATGTGGCGACGATGAACAGTTGAGCCTAGGAATGATTTTACGGACCTAGGAAAAAATGTTTTTATGAAAAATAAAATCACTTTATTTTATTCTTCAAAAATGAAAAATACTTTATTTAATAATAATTTCAAAATGATGTTCATTGACTCATTGGTTCTACATCAGCCATGCGTCTGTGTGCAAGCCACACATCTCACTTGCACCGAAAAGCGTGTGCATACTCATCACCATGCACAGCCTATCACGTGCATTCCACGAGCCAAGCATGCACTGTTAGGCACGTGTATCGCATGCTTCTGGCATGCACTGGTAGAAGTCAGAGCTCTTCGTGTTACACTCGCAACAATGGAGCGTAGAGCTCACGTGTCGTCTTCCAGTCCATCGCTGATGACCAAACTGCCATCTTCCGACTCGGTTTTTCATACTGAATTCAATGGTGCCATCGGTTACTATGTTTGTGTTAGGAGTAAACGACCATCGCTGCCATAAAGCGCTAGTGAACTGTTCTTCATGTTCATCATCCAAAAACAAACCCATAACCATTTCCATCTTTCGATCTACGACAGAAAACAATCAAAACAGTTTTTCTCTCTCCACACTAATCGGAATTATGCGTATGACCTATTGTCGGAAAGCTCTCGGAAAAATCTTTCTAAAGGTACCACGATCGCAGAAAATAAAAAAAAATTGACGATTACAGTTACAGGTTTTCACACAAAGGTTTTCAAAAAAAAAAAAAAAAAAAAAAACTAGGTTTCACTAAAGGTTTTCACAAGATTTTAGGTTTTCAATTTGGGAACACATGAAGAAGAAGATGGGTTTGACTAAGGATGAAGATGAAGAATTAGTGGGATCTAGCCTGTAATGAGAAGAAGAAGATTTAGTGGGATCCATCTGTAATCCACTTCCACCCTATAATGTCCTAACACGTGTCAATACAGATGACGTGGCGAGCAAAAACCCCTGAGCTTAGGAAATATTTTATAGGCCTAGGAACAATTCTGTTAGGCCTAGGTATGGTTCCTAGGCCTTTCAGTTTTCCTTTGTAGACGAAATTATGCGGGCCCCGTAATAATCTCAACTATCAGCACCGTCCAACGATGAAGGGGTATCAATGGAAACTTGTACGTGAAGTTTCGAGATCATCGAACGATCGAAAAGTATGTTGCTACCCATTACACTAGATATAGTAAACAACCCTTTTAATTATGAAACCACAAATGCCTTAGAGTTCTTTCACAAACTTGTAAGTTGTTGTCATTGCTTGACTTGATCTCCTGTATTGGCTTTATAGTTCCTAACTCGAGTCTGATGGGTGTACACCGCTTTTTAAAAACATCCTGTGCAATCAGAAAAAATAAAAAAAAAATTATTTAATTCGAAATTAAATCCACCATGGGCCTAGGAGTTATTCCTAGGCTTAAAGTACTGATTCCTAGGCCTATGACATCATGGGCTTAGTTCTTTCTTCACCCGTGTCAATAGTGATGACATGGCGACAAAAAACACCTAAGCCTAGGAAAGATTTTACAGGCCTAGGAACAAATTATTTTGGACCTAAGAATGGTTCCTAGGCCTTACAGTTTTCCTCCGTTAACGAAATTATGGGGGCCTCGCAATAATCTCAACGATCGGCACCCTCAAAAACTTGTAAGTTGTTCTCGTTGCTTGAATCGATCTCCCGTATTAGATTTACACTTTTGAAATCGATTCCGATGGGTGCACATCGCTTTTTAAAAACATCCCGTGCAATCGGAAAAAAAAAAAAAAATTTAAAAATATATTTAAATCGAAATTAAATCCACCATGGGTCTAGGAGTTGTTCCTAGGCTTAAACTATTGATTCTTAGGCCTTCAACTTCCTAGGCTTAGTTCCTTCTTATCAGCCACAATACTGATGACGTGGCGAAGAAAAACTTCTGAGCCTAAGAAAGATTTTACAGGCCTAGGAACAAATTAGTTTAGGCCTAGGAATGGTTCCTAGGCCTTACAGTTTTCCTCCGTAGACGAAATTATGGGGGCCCTGCAATGCTATCAACGATCGTCACCATCCAACAATGAAGGGGTATCAATAGAAATATGTACGTGAAGTTTCGAGATCATCGAACGGTCAAACAAGTACGTCGCTACCCATTACACTAGAGATAGCAAACAACCTTTTGAAATATTAACCCCTAAGTGCCTAAGAGTTCTTTCAAAAACTTGTAAGTTGTTCTCGTTGCTTGAATCGATCTCCCATATTAGAGTTACACTTCCGAAATCGATTCCGATGGGTGCACATCGCTTTTTAAAAATATCCCGTGCAATCAGAAAAAAAAAAAAAATTTCAAAAAAAAATATTTAAATCGAAATTAAATCCACCATGGGCCTAGGAGTTGTTCCTAGGCTTAAACTACCGATTCCTAGGCCTTTAACTTCCTGGGCTTAGTTCCTTCTTATCATCCCCAATACTGATGACGTGGCGAAGGAAAACCCCTGAGCCTACGAAAGAATTTACAGGCCTAGGAACAAATTAGTTTGGGCCTATGAATGGTTCCTAGGCCTTACAGTTTTCCTCCGTAGATAAAATTATGGGGGGCCCGCAATAATATCAACGATCGCCACCGTCCAACGATGAAGGGGTATCATTGTCGTGCTTGACTCGATCTCACGTATTAGCTTAACAGTTCCGAGTACGAGTCCGATGGGCCTAAAAATAAATTAAAATAAATTCTAAAAATATATTTAATTCCAAATTAAATCCACCATGGGCCTAGGAGTTATTTCTAAGCTTAAAGTACCGATTCCTAGGCCTTTAACATCTTAGGCTTGGTTCATATTCTTAACACCTGTCACGACTGATGATGTGGTGAGCAAAAACACCTGAGCCTAGGAAATATTTTAAAGGCCTAGGTATGGTTACCAGGCCTAAGAGAATTATTCCTAGGCCTAAGAGAATTATTCCTAGGCTCAAAATCAATAACACTAGCTAGTAACAGTACATACAAATATAAGACAGTAAAACAACAAATAAACACTTGTTTTCAAAACCAATATACATAAACTTGTTAAGGCTATTTATAAGCAGAATTAACAATTATGTTGGTGGATGATGGCACTCAAGTTGGAAACTATAAAGGATAATGTTAAATATTAGGGGTTTATTCTCTACTTTTCACTTCATTTATGTCCAAAAAGCGGGCCACAAAACTGGTCTTATATTAGGCCTCCATTTATTTAGCTACTTGCATCAAACACATTCAGAGTTGAGTATCTAAAATTGATGCATTGCATTATAGTAATTATGAACTGAAATTGCGGAGCGACACATTGAAGAAGAAGAAGAAGAACAAAAAATGGCTAGAAACTACCAGTAAGCTAAACAACAAAAAATGAAAATGTCAAGGCTATTTTGGAAACTTATCTTATAATAGAATGAAAACCCATTTAGAGTTTGAACATAATTCTATATACAAAACTTTTTTTTTTTTTTCACAAAATATACGAAACCGTATTCTTCCACACAATAAACGCCTCAACAAATACACTGTCATTTCTCCTAATAGTGTTGGAAGAAGAATTTCCCCAATTAACAACAATCCATATGAATTTCTACTGTCTGATGTTCAGCTGTTGTTCAAAGTCAAAAGAATCATTGCAGCAGACAAATTAAATCATCCACAGGATCTTGGGGAGTTCATCTGCTATGCGTTTGATTGTGATCACAGGGCACTCAGCATGCTTCACGCAGAATTCACTCACAGTACCCACAAAAACCATGCAAAGACAGATTAACATTAATCATTGTTTAGGTACTATCACAGTGTAGCCTTAATTGTTTTTTTAAAAAACCTCAAGCATACCATAAACTGATAAAAGCATAATTTGCATCTCATATTGCAATTTCAAATTGTTGATAAAATGAGAGAACAATGGAGTTTACTTATCATTTTCCATGAACAAATAGAATTAGCATTCCTCTGAAAAGGGCCAAGCCCCCTGCTTCCCACAACAAGGAGATCTGGTTGGACTTGTAGCACTTCACGGCAAATTACCTCTTTGGGATCTCCTTTCTTGATCCATGCTTTGCAAGCAACCTACAAGCATTTGCAATATGAGCACAAAAATTATAATAAATACATCAGCATTATCAGTTGAATGGTTCTTCCAACATTACAAAAAATAATAATACATGAAATGGTAGACAGAATCATAGAAAGAAAAAAAAAAGCACCATGAGTATGAGAACACCTAACAGTAGACATAGTAAGCAGTCTTCCCATCACAAAATCCCTTGGTAGAACTAGATAAACACGCACATAGAAAGAACCATGCATATTGTTGGTGGCCTATCCAACCAAACCTTTCTTTAGCTGATTAAATTCATATAAGAAATTTCTGTGCATGCACTTAGGAAATTATACGAAGAAAACATTATGTATAAGCAGGGTCGTCTCCAGACATTTTGGGGCCCGAGCGATTTTATGATATTAATAAAAATCGGGGCCCTATATAAAATTATTATTATTAACATAAATTGTTTTTAAATAAATAATTATTCATTTACCAAATACAATGTAATCCACATAAATTAAAACAAAAAAGATTTATCATATTGAAGTTCGTAAATGACTTTGTTTGGAGAAAACTATTTCTTTTATTATTATTTTCCTATACAAACAAGAAGAAAAAGAAAAAGAAAAAATAGAAGAATTCAGCATCTAGAAAAAATCAAAGAAGCTAGAAAGGAAATTACATTTTGAACAACTCTTTCTCAAATCAATACTGCCCTAATGCCCACTATAAGGTTGACTATCTTCACAAGACTATAAATCTAACAAGCATGCATGCAACAATAGTAAGAGAAAAAGTAATTGGACTTGCTACTGTACTGGTTGATGTATCTAAGAAATGTTTAAACGAGATCGATACTAAAAGCATAATATATTTAAAGTAATTGGACTTGCTATTGACAAGTTTATTGGGCCTGAAGTTTTTTTTTTGGTTAATTGAATTAGTTCATTGGGTCAAAAAGGAAAATATATAAATAAAAGTAATAAAATATTTGGAATTGAGCCTGTTTAAACATAAATGTATTGGGTTTTGAGGATCCAAAGAAGAAGAATGAAATTGGGCCAGCTGGGGGCCCAGCAAAATGCTGGGTTTGCTGCCCCCATAGGTCGGCCCTGTGTATAAGAGTGAACCCACCATTACTCAGTCAAACACATTCTTTCAAGTCTAGGCTACCATCTTCCTTAAAAAAATCAAAGAAATCATGTATTTCTTGATTTCAAATTTTCAAGCAGTATATTATACTATAATTTTGTCTTAGATAGCCTTCTTTCAGGAATTCAATCCCAAAATAGTCAAAACAATATTTTATTTACGAATCATAAAGGGAAAAAAAATAGCCTTTTTTTTTTCTACCTTTTATTTGCATGAAAAAAGTGACAATATTACAGATTTCACTTGCAAAAATTCAACACCATATACCAAGATCCTAACAAGTAAAGGTAACTTAGATTCAATTCTTGAAAGCACAACACAAGGTAGCTTCTAAATCTGCCTCAACCCAGAGTTAGTTTATTTGTAATTAACACCAAAGAAATTGAATTGACCATCCATTTGACGGCAGCTACTAAATCTCACGAACAAGCCATACCAAATGTAATCACTGGTGTTCAATTTTAATTATTCCTCCCTTATACTTTTCTTGAGCAAGTGAGCAACCAAACAGACTAAAAACACAATAACAGTGCAAACAACACCACAAATAGAGCTCATAGAGTTTGTATAAGTTCTCAATCAAATCAAGCACTGAAAAATCAGCAGTCCATCAAATTATCAGCCCAAGAGTGTCACGCTAGTTCAGTGATTAGTTCCATTTCAGCCTTTACAAGTTCATTTTCACACAATCAACTCATTTTCACAAAACAACAATTAAAGAACAAAGCACAAACAAACCTAACCTCTACAAGACGTATAAGAGCAAGAGAGAGAGAGAGAGAGAGAGAGAGAGAGAGAGAGAGAGAGAGAGAGAGAGAGAGAGAGAGAGAGAGAGAGAGAGAGAGAGAGAGAGAGAGAACCATCTTCGTCGGGGAATTGGATGTGGAGTGAAACAAATTATAGCACGGTGTGTATAAAACTATCTAGAGGGGGGTGAATAGATTTTAAACTTATTACCCAATTTTTCGTGTTTAGTCAAAATTACGAAATTACCCCTAAATAGATAAAGCAATAAATCAAGTATAAAATGCGGAAATTTAAATAACACTTGATTTTTACGTGGAAACCCTCACAAGAAAAACCACGGGCTAGTAAGTAAGCCACACTCGAACCTCGAATCCACTAAATGTGTAAAACGATTACAACCTAATCCCGGAAGTAATCACACACCTACCTAATCCCGGTATAAGCGAACCTAGTCCGATTGCTTGCGAATTAAGCAACCTAATCCCGGTCACAACACAAGACTTAATTCTCTAAAAAGAGATTAACACCCTAAGTGAATATATGAATATTCAAATGCAACATAGAGCAAGGGAAACCCTATATGCTTATCTAAGATGATGAATTTGCAATTAAAAACAATCCTAGATATTAAAGCTAAATGACATGTAAATTAGCTTAGATAATAATAGATTATAGAAACCTAGATATCTATCATAAAAACAACACTCAATCAAATCAACACAACAATCTCTATCTTGAATATTAGAATTTAATCTAAGAACAATCAAGTAATAAAAGAGATGCCATAATAAATTAAACACTAATTATGTATGATAATAGTGAAAAACTTACCAAAGCAAGTGTGATGATGAGAGACCCATGCAAGCAAGCATCCTAGATATGCTAGAGAATGCTAGATGAACTTTGATGCAAATGGATTTTGGTTTGAGTGTTTGATGAGCAAACTTGATTGCTTTCTCTCTTAAAAATCTCTCTTTTGAAAGTAGGGTTCTTGATGATTAAAGAGTTACATTCAGAACAAGAGAAAGTGATGTATTTATAGGCATGAAAAACAGAACATGTGAAAAGACAAGTTTGCCCCTGAAACGCACCGATCGGGGGTTTCGATCGGCGGCCAGGCCGCCGATCATAACTGCCGAATTGGCCCGAGAGGAACAGGGGACCAACGGCGGTTTCATTCGGTGGTTTCGTGACCGCTGATCTAACCGCCGAATCAAACCTGAGATAAAAAATCAATCAGGTATGAATGGCGGTTTCATTCGGCGGTTTCGTGACCGGCGATTCAACTGCCGAATTAGATCGAGAGATAAAATCAATCAAGTCTTGAACGGCGATTTCAAACGGCGGTCGTGGCCGCCGATCGTAACCGCAGAATTACTCCAGATACTTCTGGAAGTAAACGGCGGTTTCATTCGGCTGCCAGGCCGCCGATCATAACCGCCGATCACCAACATAGGTGAAAACCAAGGAGAAGCCAAGGGCATTCTCCGTAGGCGGTCTTCACGTAAAACCAAGCACATTCTAGTGCATGCACGGACGTTTCCGAATAATATCGGGAAACGAATTACAAGACTACAAGACACAAATATACACAACAAAATATAACATATAAGTGCAAGTGTGAAATGTGACATGTGAAGAGAATGCACACATATGCAATGTATGATAAGTGTGTGTGTGCAACTAATCTCTTCAAAGAAAAATAAGCACTAGAGATATACCTTTGGAGTGCTTGACACCTTGAGACCTTGAAAGGGCTTGAGCAATAACAATAACACCTAAGCTACCCTTACAAAGAACCCCAACATGTGGTTTGTCCACGAAATGAGCCAATCAACAAATGAGAACCTTAAAATCTCCCCATTTGGCTATTTCGTGACAAAACCACCACTCACATTGATTCCTCACATTAAAATAGAAACAACGGGATAACCATGATATTCTACAGTACAAAGAGATAAGAAAATAAAACTTCAAGTCTTCAATCTCTTGTAGAATAATCAAGCCCTGAAAATAAGATTTCTATATTTTCCAATACAAGTGAAATGTGAGATTAATCATGCAATGTATGTATATGCAATGCATTTAAGAAATTAGGTACAACATCATGCAATGTATGTATATGCAATGCTCCCCCTCAACGGGTTACTCCCCCTCAATGAATGTTCTCCCCAATATACATAATTTCTTCTATATTTTGCAACTCCCCTTACCATATCCTACTCCCCCATTTTGTCATGATATAAGCAAAGGAGTAGTCCCCAATCGGGTCACTCATAGCAACGAGAGATAGTAGTATGCAAGATTTGCATAATTAATATAAGTCACTTTATGCATCTCAATTAATTGGAGAGAAACAAGGAGATTTATTTGATAGAAAATGTGTGAATCAAACATGCTTTGCATACAAGACATGTAGCATTCAAGTCCAAAATACAATGGTATTTGGCAAAGCAAATGACAAAGGTTTCTAATAGGAATTCAAACCAATTTCACCAATGTCATGAGTAAAGCAAGGATATAGAATACATTGATTTCAATTTAAGAACAACTATATCCAACTTTATAAGCGAAACATGGCATGTGCGACTTTGCACCCTATTTGATTTTTCCGAATAAGATATCTGTATGATAGTAGCCATGGTCAACCAATAAAGAAAGAGAGACATTTGGAATATAAATTCCTTTGAACGGATACAAGATCCTTTATTCATTTTGAGTCTCATATGCTTTTTCACATAAGTTTTGCATTTTAAGAATATGCAATCATCAATTCATGCTTTTCATGTGAGCATGTTATATGAATTTCATGCTTTTTCATTTGACATTAGCATGTTATTAAAGAATCATCATGTCATGGAGATAATCATAGGTCATTCAAATCATACTTCCTATATACATCTCCTAGTCCAAAAATGCATGTTTGAACATAAATATGACATGGATTGTAAACAAGCAAGGTTCACACTTATTGAATTGAAAACATATATACATATGTGCAACCAAGCTTACTCAAGCAATTAAGAGAAGAGGCATAAGATATTTCAAATTTTTTACAAGTGAGAACTAAGCATATTGACATCCGCCATCACTTCATTAGAGAGCTTGTTGAAAATAAATGCATAGTACTTGAACATGTAGGTACTAATGATCAACTTGCAGACCTATTTACTAATCCCTTAGATGCTACTCGATTTAAAACACTAAGTAGATATATTGGGATTTGTCTTGTGGAGTGATGTGATTTGTATTTGACCCCATATGGGGAACTCAAGCAAAGAGAGCTATTTTGCATTCTTGTCACTTGCAAAAAATTTGAAATATCTTATTTCTCTTCTCTTAATTGCTTGAGTAAGCTTGGTTGCACATATGTATATATGTTTTCAATTCAATAAGTGTGAACCTTGCTTGTTTACAATCCATGTCATATTTATGTTCAAACATACATTTTTGGACTAGGAGATGTATATAGGAAGTATGATTTGAATGACATATGGTTATCTCCATGATATGATGATTCTTTTATAACATGCTAATGTCAAATGAAAAAGCATGAAATTCATATAACATGCTCACATGAAAAACATGAATTGATGATTGCATATTCTTAAAATGCAAAACTTGTTTGAAAGCTTATGAGACTCAAAATGAATAAAGGATCTAGTATCCGTTCAAAGGAATTTAAATTCCAAATGTCTCTCTTTCTTTATTGGTTGACCATGGCTACTATCATACGGATATCTTATCAGGAAAAATCAAAAAGGGTGCAAAGTCGCTCATGCCATGTTTCGCTTATAAAGTTGGATATAGTTGTTCTTAAATTTAAATCAATAAATTCTATATCCTTGCTTTACTCATGACATTAGTGAAATTGGTTTGAATTCCTATTAGAAACCTTTATTTTGGACTTGAATGCTACATGTCTTGTATGCAAAGCATGTTTGATTCACACATTTTCTAAAAATGAATCTCCTTGTTTCTCTCCAATTAATTGAGATGCATAAAATGACTTATATTGATTATGCAAATGTCTTGCATGCTTCTATCTCTCGTTGCTATGAGTGACCCGGTTGGGGACTACTCATTTGCCTATATCATGACAAAAAGGGGGAGTAGGATATGGTAAGGAGAGTTGCAAAATATAGAAGCAATTGTACATATTGGGGAGAACATTCATTGAGGGGGAGTAACCCGTTGAGGGGGAGCATTGCATATACATACATTGCATGATGTTGTACCTAATTTCTTAAATGCAAATGCTTGTTTTTGCTCTCACTTGATTCATCTCAATTCTTACTTGTATTGGAAATGTTAGAAACTTGATTTTCAGGGATTGATTATTCTACAAGAGGTTGAAGACTTCACGTTGCATTTTCTTATCTCTTTGTAATGTAGAATATCATTGTAGTCCTGTAGTTTCTATTGTTTATTGTGAGGAATCAATGTGAGTGGTGGTTTTGTCACGAAATAGCCAAAGGGGAAGATTGTAAGGTTCCTATTTGTTGATTGGCTCATTTCGTGGACAAACCACATGTTGGGGTTCTTTGTAAGGGCAGCTTAGGTGTTGTTGTTATTGCTCAAGCCCTTTGAAGACCTCCTCTTGATAAGCACTGAAGGTAAATTTCTATGTGCTTACTTTTCTTTAAAGAGATTAGTTGCACACACACACTTAACATACATTGCATATGTGTGCATTCTCTTCACTTGTCACATTTCACACTTGCACTTATTTGTTATATATTGTTGTGTGTAATTGCGTCTTGTTGTCTTGTAGTCTTGTAATTCGTTTCCCGATAGTTTTCGGAAACGTTCGCGCATGCACTAAAATGCGCTTGGTTTAGCGCGAGGACCGCCTACAGAGAATGCCCTTGGCTTCTCCTTGGTTTTCACCTTTGTTGGTGATCGGCGGTTATGATCGGTGGCCTGGCCGCCGAATGAAACCGCCGTTTGCTTCCAGAAGTGTCTGGAGCAATTCTACGGTTACGATCGGCGGTCACGATCACCGTTCGAAACCACCGTTCAAGACCTGATTGATTTTATCTCTCGGTCTAATTCAGCGGTTGAATCGACGGTCACGAAACCGCCGTTCATACCTGATTGATTTTTTTATCTCAGGTTTGATTCGGCGGTTAGATCGGCGGTCACGAAACTGCCGAATGAAACCGCCGTTGGTCCCCTGTTCTTCTCGGGTCCAATTTGACGGTTATGATCGGCGGCCTGGCCACCGATTGAAACCGCCGATCGGTGCGTTTCAAGGGCAAACTTGTCTTTTCACATGCTCTGTTTTTCATGCTTATAAATACATCACTTTCTCTTGTTCTGAATGTGACTCTTTAATCATCAAGAACCCTACTTTCAAAAGAGAGATTTTTAAGAGAGAAAGCAACCAAGTTTGCTCATTAAACACTCAAACCAAAATCCATTTGCATCAAAGTTCATCTAGCATTCTCTAGCATATCTAGGATGCTTGCTTGCATGGGTCTTTCATCATCACACTTGCTTTGGTAAGTTTTTCACTATTATCATACATAATTAGTGTTTAATTTACTATGGCATCTCTTTTATTACTTGATTGTTCTTAGATTAAATTCTAATATTCAAGATAGAGATTGTTGTGTTGATTTGATTGAGTGTTGTTTTTATGATAGATATCTAGGTTTCTATAATCTATGATTATCTAAGCTAATTGACATGTCATTTAGCTTTAATATCTAGGATTGTTTTTAATTGCAAACTCATCATCTTAGATAAGCATATAGGGTTTCCCTTGCTCTATGTTGCATTTGAATATTCATATATTCACTTAGGGTGTTAATCTCTTTTTAGAGAATTAAGTCTTGTGTTGTGACCAGGATTAGGTTGCTTAATTCGCAAGTAATCGGACTAGGTTCGCTTATACCGGGATTATGTAGGTGTGTGATTACTTCCGGGATTAGGTTGTAATCGTTTTACACATTTAGTGGATTCGAGGTTCGAGTGTGGCTTACTTACTAGCCCGTGGTTTTTCCCATGAGGGTTTCCACGTAAAAATCAAGTGTTATTTAATTTCCGCATTTTATACTTGATTTATTGCTTTATCTATTTAGGGGTAATTTCGTAATTTTGACTAAACATGAAAAATTGGGTAATAAGCTTAAAATCTATTCACACCCCCCCCTCTAGATGTTTTATACACACCGTGTTATAATTTGTTTCAGAGTTCAAGAACATGAAATCAGAAAATGAGAAAGTGTGATATTTATAGACATCAAGAACAGGGCATGTGAAAAGATAATTTTGCCCCTGAAACGCACCGATCGACGGTTTCAATCGGCGGCCAAGCCGCCGATTACAACCGTTAAATTGAGCTTGTGAAGAACAGAGCATCAACGGCGGTTTCGTAACCGCCGATCCAACTGCAGAATCAAACCCAAGAGATTAAATTGATCAGGTATGAACAGCGGTTTCGAACGGCGATCGTGGTCGCCAATCTTAACCGCAGAATTGCTCCAGATAATTCTGGACACAAACAGCGGTTTCATTCGGCGGCCAGGCCATCGATCATAACCATTGATCACCAACAGAGGTGAAAACCAAGGAGAAGCCAATGGTATTCTCCATAGGCGGTCTTCGCGTAAAACCAAGCACATTCTAGTGCATGCACGGACGTTTCCGAACAATATCAGGAAATGAATTACCAGACCTAAAAACACACAACAAGATATAACAATCAAAGTGCTAGTGTGTAATGTGACATATGAAGAGAATGCACACAATTGTAAGAATGCAAAGTGAGTGTGTGCTTCTAAATCTCTTCAAAGAAAGTTAAGCACTAGAAGTATACCTTTGGAGTGCTTGACAACCTTGAGGACTTGAAAGGGTCTTGAGCTTGATAATGAATCACTGAAGCTACCCTTACATACAATCCCCAACACGTGGTTTGTCCACGAAATAAGCCAATCAAGATATGGGAATCCTTACATAACGAAACACTAACTGACCATACACTAGAAAGCAATAATAACATGTATTGCATTTTCGAGAAAGTAATGCTATCCTTGTCTTTCTATATAATACAGATATTGATCATGCATTGGGCAATTACTTAAAGCAGATAGGGTTATCACTTATGACAACCTAAATATTTTAATGAAGTTTAAATAAAACATCTATTGCATGCAAGTAGCATAACTTTATTTAATGAATTAGTTGCATCCCTTTATCCAATAAAATTCATTGATGCGTTTAATACACGATTGAGATTTTGGTTGGATGATTATGCTTTTTTTAAATAAAAAATTGTTTTTGACAAAGTAGTTCCATAATCAATACGTATGCTGATGTGTCAATAGTTAGAAACCCAAAATTGTATATTCCACTGTCATTCATGATTACCCACTGCATCTCCTAAAAAAAAAATTGGAATTGGAATCACTTTTTTTTATATATTTTTTTAAGTCTCTTGGTGATCCCTGCTATAATTTTTATACGGATGTATTTTTAAATTGCTCATGTTCATAGATTAAACCAAAGGTTTAACATATACATTACCGAAAATTCAAGCGAATGTCCTTCGAGGTCAAAATAATGGATGTATTAAATTATGAAATAATAGAACAAATCATTCCAGGTTTTTTTAAACTAAAGGGAATTCCTCAAAGAGTTCATACAATGACCAACCGCACTATATCTGATGTCAAACATATTACAAACAAACCCAAAAAGGTGTGATCGACAAATCTTACACACTTGAACGATATAATAGAATTTCAAAAAAAAATTCAAATCAGTTGCCCTGGTCCAATCAACCCAAAATATTGCAATGGAAAAATACGAACATAGCTTACTCATAGGAAAGTTTCAGTTGTAAACGGCAGGTTGGGCAGTTGAGTGCATTATCGAACCACTTGGTGATACAAGTATGATGATAAATATGGGAGTATGGCATCAAAACAATTTCCTCTCCCGACAAAGAAAAATCTTCAAAACAAATCACACAATGTTCTCCTGGTAACGAACCCTTATCAATTTCCATCTTTATCAATTCCGACTTGAACAAACTTTCTTCTTTCATAGAAAGTCGAAGCACAATCCCAATTTGCACCAAAATTTATGCAACTTCGTACTCCGGCCTAGTACACGCTATAGATAATGACATATCCACAATTATTTTCGTTATAGTCTGTTCAACGTCTCATGGTAGGTCACTACCGGAAAAGCATCCACGCAACTTACCTAACAATGAATATTCATCTTCTGCGTAAAGTTTATCAAATTGGACGTGAAACTCGCATTGCATTGCGTCGTCTTCAATTGCTAAAGTGCGATTCGAATAAAAAAGCTTAGTGGTGTAGTAGAATTGCACTGTGAAAAAAAAAACCTTGTGGTAGATTTTTTATGTCTTCCGGAACTGCAATCTAATCATCCACATGTTCCATTGTCCGAAGTTATAATCGGTAATCTCCACAGTTTCTGCAATATATCATCTTGACTGTTTATGAAGAATATGTTGCACTTACTTAACCAGTGAAACAATATAAGGAATTTTTCAATTTCACTCTTCATCTTGACTGTTCAGTTGTCATGTTTATTAACAAATGCATGTGAGAGCCTTTTTTAGTTTCAATTAAAAATTCGTTAATTAGAACGAAAAAAAAAAGACTTAACGATTTGCTGCTTTGTGGTGAGATGCACATTAATGACATATTCAATGACTTACCACATGCATACAACAAAAATTACAACTACTACATGTTCATTATTTGCAAAATATTATGTGGTATGATTGATATCAACATTACAGTATTAATTTTATACTTATACAATAATTTGTAATACCGTTATACCTAATACATTTCAATTTGTATACTTGATTATGTGAACATGAATTGAGCTAGTGTACACATTCAGTAATAACATTATAACTAATGTATGTTAAAGTTATGATGTGGTACTATGTGCATATAGGAACATGAATCGGAAAACCATATTACATAGGTATTAATTTTATACTTATACAACAATTTGTAATACCGTTATACCTAATACATTTCAATTTATATACATGATTATGTGAACATGAGTTGAGCTAGTGTACACATTCAGTAATAACATTATAACTAATATATGTTAATTTTTCAACCATGGGGAAAAGAATTTTATAGTTACGGAACAATTTGTTATACTGTTATAAGTTATAAATTAGGAACATGAATTATGATGTTACATGTTTGGCATATTAACATCTATATATTAACATAAGACCATCCCCATAAAACTCTTCAAATAAGATATTTGTTAAAGTCAAATGAGCCACGTCATCAAATTGCCATATAGGTAAACAAATAGATATTTGTAGAGTGACAGTAGAAGAGTATTTTGGTGATGCTCATGAATGCTGAATTTAAAAACTCAAACATTTCTTTATATCTCCTAAATGTAGTTATGATTTGTCAATATTAAGGGTAATTGTGTAATTTTACCATCAGTTTATATATAAAATGGAACCCTAATCCCATTTGAACGTCGTTAATCACTTTAACCAAACATACCTCTCTCTCTCTCTCTCTCTCTCTCTATGAACGCAACAAACGAGAAATGGCAGAGGTCATTATCTATACTAGGGAAGAGTTGGAACACACTATCCAACATCTTGAGGATCGTCTAAAAGCATTGGCCAGTAACCAACATCAGATATCAGATGTTGGTGATTTCAAATGTCTAGGTTTAGAGAGGGAACATTTGCTACGAGATATACAATGTTTTAAGGGCCGTCAAAATGAATTGTCCACCACCATTTATCGCTCCCCAGCTATTGTGAAAATCAAGTCCAAATCCTTTTCGGGTTCAGATGTTGCTCGTTCCTACCAGCTTGGTTTGGAGGACGGTTTCAAGTTGCTTAAGGATTATTTAAAGAAGATTAAACATGATGTTAATTTGGATGAGGTTTGTGGAAATAATGCAAAGGAAATGTTGAACAAGTGATGACTCTTTTATCTTAAACCTGGATGGCTTTTGGTATTTTTATATGTTTTTGTATCTGTTTTTCTTTTAATGGTTTTTGTTTGTAATCACACCTTAAATGTGTTGTTGAATTTGCATTGACATTTCTGAAGATGTTTATGTGTTTTTGTTCTCACCGTTTATGGTGTGGTTGACTGGTTGTTATATATTTTACCACTGTAATATGGTATGTTTGATGACTTTTTAAGGAACCTTTTAATCAATTTCTACCTTATTCGCACCAAAGTAATTTTGTATTTCTGGAGATTTCATGAGAGTTGGAGGTAATTACATATGACCTTAAGGAAGATAATATCGTATAAAGTATACTTGAAAAGTAATGGTGTTTGAACTAACAAAGTTTCAGATCGTAATTCAATTGATTCGATAGATTCATTGAAAAAAAAATTCAAACTATGATTAGACTATTTTTGTTGCTATTTTTTGGCCCCATTTCCTACTTTTTGTTCTTGTTTCTCGGGTAAATCTAGATATTTAATATGTTAAAATAAGTGTTTCAGGTATTTCTTAAAGCTTTGTGACATTGGAGTAATTTTGGTGAAATCAGGGGTAAAGATGTGTAAGTTGGAGGAAAGATTGAAGATTATGTGATTTGGCAAGAGATTAGGGAGCATTTCGCAATTTACCAGCGGCTCATGCCACCTCAATTAATGAAATGGTGTGTTTCATTTGTTAGATAAGTTGGGCTGCTAAACGCACCCCAGCCCATTCTAAATGCAACCAATATGAAGACAAATGGCCCAATAAGTGCAACAATCTAGTGTGGCGAGCTCACCACACCTTAAGCCCAACTACACCCCATTGGCTTTCTAAATATACCCCATTTGAAATCATCTTCTTCAACCTCTCGCCAAAACCAGTTTCATCTTCAACCTCTCGCCACCCAAATATCGACCAGCTGTCTTCTTCATCTCAACAAGGCATGACGACGCCACCGACCTCCAGATCGGCATTGTTCATCTCACCGCCGCCGTACCTTTATCAGACCGACCACGTTCTCTTCATTTTGCGTGCGTCGATCTATGCAGCGGGCAACAGATCACGTTGCCATTTTCTTCACCTTGAAGCAGCCATGAAGGTCCAAGAACAATGCGGGTCTAACACCAGCACTTGACCCGCACTTTCCACCAAGAACCGAGGACCAAAATTCCCAAAAACCATAAAGTGCGGGTGTGATAAACTGCACTTCACCCGCACTTTACAAGCGGACTGCAACATGAACCAGACCTGATTCGTTTGGCAAATTACAGAAAGTACCCCTCTCAGGGATTGAATGGTAATTTGCCATGCTCAGGGGATGTTTTGATAATTAACCACTCGTGCCCTAATTTCTGAAATACATATAAATTTCCCATTTTCTGATGCCATTTATTATCTTCTTACCTCTTCTACTCTCTCTCTTTTAGACAACTAAACACTAACGTAGACCAAAACTCACTCTCCCATACACCATTTCTTAATTTTTTACTCAACAAAGCACTAAGGAGATTGGATTAAAGCTTCAAGACAAGGATTCTCTACATGGGTTTTCTCTCAACCTCTCCTCTTAGTTTATATATTGTAATAGACTTGAGTAGCTAAATCCCCCACTAAGGGGTTGATGTGATTAGTTTGTTGGATGTTGGGCATTTGTAAATAAACTCTTTCTTCTATATTCAAATCTATCTTATATGTTTTACTCTCTTGCATTATTTGATTTCTAATATTGACTTATCTTGGATACACCCTCTTAGCAAGATTGATTTGGAATCTATTTGAGTAGACAACTAGGTATACACCATATTTGGTTGTCTAATGCTCTATTGAATGGAAGTATTTCGTGAAATACGACTTAATAACCATAACCTTACTCTAATCTTGAATGGGTGGCCTTCACTATACACCCTAGGTTGGCCACTTGTGAGAGAATTGGAAGTCATCACTATACACCTTAGGATGGCTACATTAGTAAGAGGTTAAGCCTTTAATAGATAGATGAGCACTCATGGCTAGAATCCTAAATGAGCAACTAGCACTATACATCTTAGGTTGGTTGCTTAGGAGGGATTAATCTCTAGTACGAGGTCTTCACTATACACCCTAGGTTGACCCCTTGCTAAAGATAAATAACCAACACTATACACCCTAGGTTGGTTACATTAGATAAAATGTGCCTAATTATGAGTTTGTTGCATTGCCTAATGTTCACTTACGAGTCCATTAACTTTTTAGTCCATATCATCATACATTCATCACATTACTAACTTAGTTGCATTCTAGTTTTAACATTAATTGTAGCTTGCATCTTAGTGTTAGTCTTCTCTCCAAACCAATGAATCTTCTCAAAAGTAATGCCATGTCTTTGTCCAAGTCATACTCCTCCTTCTTCACCTTGGAGCTCTTCAAGGCTAGATCCTTTTTCTTTTTAGGAGGTGAGGTGGTAGCCTTTCTTGACTCATAGGCTAGAAGTCTTCTAATGACTTCACTCGGCTTCATATCCTTATAGTTGTCATTTTCTTCTAAAGCTGTCACTTTCGATTCGAACCTTTCGGGGAGAGATCTCATAATTTTCTGATTGATTCTCCTATCCGAATATGGGTCACCAAGTTGATGACTTTGGTTGATTATGTCCATCAACCTCACTTGGAAGTCATTGAAGTGCTCATGTTCTTCTATCCTAATGGTCTCAAAACTAGTTTGGAGGACTTGTAGTTTTGAATCCTTGACCACTTTGGTTCCTTCATGAGCCGTCTCTAGGATGTCCCATGCCTCTTTTGCGATCCTAGTGATTTGAACCAATTTGTATTGGTTCTCATCCATGGCACATAGGATAGCGTGCATCGCCTTCCTATTCCATTTAAAAGCCTCGAACTCTTAGGCATTCCATTGTGCCTTTGGCTTGAGGACATCCTCTCCTCCTCCCGTAGGAGTCATCATAGGTGGAGCGTAGCCGTCTTCAACCGCCATCCATGCCCTATCATGGATTTGGCATAAGTACGCTTCCATCTTCCCTTTCCATGAGGAGTAATTATCGCCGGTGAGCAACGGTGGC
Source organism: Acer yangbiense (assembly GCA_008009225.1). Taxonomy (NCBI): domain Eukaryota; kingdom Viridiplantae; phylum Streptophyta; class Magnoliopsida; order Sapindales; family Sapindaceae; genus Acer; species Acer yangbiense. The sequence continues at coordinate 41,611,332 of CM017770.1, forward strand.
CTCACACTCGACGCTCCCTCTTTGCTCATCCCATAATCACTCATTGTGTTTGGATGAATGCAAATGAGATGAATGCAAAATGTATGAATAAATCAAAAAAATCACACACAATGCAAAACACACCAAAAATGAGCTAGGATCATCTAAGTAAATCTAGAAACCCGCTCTGATATCAATTGAAACAAATATTCGGTGTGTAAAATATTAGTCTAGAGGGGGGTGAATAGATTTTAAACGATTTTACCCAATTTTCGCATACATGTCAATTTTACGAAAAAGCCCCTAACTAGTCAAAAAGACAAACAAGTGTAATATGGTACAGAATGTAAATAACACTTGATATTTACGTGGAAACCCTCACGGGAAAAACCACGGGCTAGTAAGTGCGCCACACTCGAACCTCGAATCCACTAAATGTGTAAACGATTACAACCTAATCCCGGTATATAATCACACACCTACCTAATCCCGGTATAAGTGGACCTAGTCCAATTACTTGTGATTTACGCAACCTAATCCCAGAAGCTACACAAGTCATACTTCTCAATGAAGAGATAAAGAGCCTATGTGAATATATGAAATATCCAAAATGCAATAAAGAGCTAGGGAACCCTATATGCTTATCTAGGATGACAATATAACAATTAAAATAATCCTAGATATTAATAACTAAACGACATGTCAAATAGCTTAGCTAAACATAGATTATAAAAACCTAAATAACTATCATAATACAACACTCAATCATGTCAAACACAACAATCTCTATTTTGAATATTAGACTTTAATCTAAGAACAAGCAAATAATAAAAGAGATGCCTTGATAAATAAAACATTAATTATAAATGATAATAGTGAAGGACATACCAAGGGAAGTGTGTTAACCAAGACCCATGCAAGTAAACATCCTAACTATGCTAGAAAATGCTTAGATGATATTTTAATCCATATGAAAATGGGTTTTGAGAGTTAAAGAAAGGTTCTTGGGGGGTTTTTTGTCTTGAAGATATTTTTGCTCTCTCAAAGTGTGTTGCTGTCAAAGTGAAGAAGAATATATATATATATATATATATATATATATATATATATATATATATGTTGTATGTATAAATTCGCCAAGCAGACACGTCACCAAAGGAGTCAACAAATGATGAAGAAAAGGTTGACACGTCACTCGTTGACCGGGTCAAGGGAGAAAACGTGGCCAGTCAGAATATCAACGTCCTAAATCAATAGTCAAAGATGTGGTCGCCAGAGCTAGATATATACTCGCCAAAGGTAGAAACGTGGTCGCCGAAGGATAATACCCAGAAGTGAAGGTGCTCGCTGCATCAGCATACTGGACCCAAAGCGACTCGGCAGAAACACAGAAATAAAAACCTAACCTCTAAAAGACCCATGGCAACAAGGAATCATAAAAAGGAAAAGAGATAGAGCATATCCGGATCCGTGACAACATAAGAATCCTAGTACGAACCAAAGGGGGAATCCTACCACCAACACGGCTAAAAACAAAGGGAAACCCTAATTAAACATATATAAATAGAACCATCTATTCCATGAGGAGGAGGTTCGAAAACCTAGAGAGAAAAGAGCAATTGTATGAGAGATTTGAGTATGTAACAAAGCAATAGAATCGAGTATTATCTTTCTGCCCTCTGGGGCGCCGTGGTTTTTTCCCATTCAAGGGTTTTCCACGTAAAAACTGTCTCTTGCATGCATTCTTGATTTTCTCGTTTTAAACTAAATTAATATAACTGTTGAGTGCGTGGCAATCCAAATTTCACCGTCAACAATTGGCGCTAGAAGGAGGGGGTTATAGAACAGAAACTTCGAGGAACCCTTGCGAATTGAAGAATATGAACAACGACAGTGACAGAGATGGTAACTCCAGCGGAGATCTAATTGTTGATCCAACCGCACCGACGGGAGATAGGGCGGTGGCGATCGGGGAACAATCGGCGGCAATACCAGGAACTAGGGCAGCCGACCCCGGGGTTCTGCAGCACTTTCAAACTGCATTGATAAACCTAATCAGCGAGGCTAGCAAAATAGGGCTTTCACTGCTCTTAGGGTTGGGAATTTCTTCTCCTTACGAGTTAACCACTCCCGAAATCCGTCCACCCGGAAGACTACGGTCGAAAGTTCACATTGCAACCCCTGATGCTCCAGCAAGACAATCCATTGAAGAGACTCCCCAGGATCACCCTGAGGATTTCGAAGGGGGAAAACAAAGGAAGGGAAAAAATGTGATGAATGAAGAATCTAGGGAGGAACGAGACCAGATACGAACACATGGGGTCAATTCCAGCGATACTTACCAAAGGAACCGGCGGAAACACCGCTCTATCTCGTCTGAAGATAAGAGTCCTCGTCCACGAAGGAAATTACGATCCAAAAGAGCACGGCGAAGGAGATCCGAAAGCACAGAAGATCGAAGGAGCCCGGATGATAGAGGCAATCATGGGAGAATGACAATCAAAAGCAGACTCGATCCAGAAGGAGAACCAACTGGCCAGCGAGATGTCACCCTACAAGAGCTGTCAAGAAAGGTTTCAGCGATGGCACGAAAATATGGTCGTAACGTATCTTCGGATGATGAATCAGATAGCCTATTCATCGATAGCATTGCTTGCACCCAATTTCCAGACAGATTTAGAATGCCAACCATTGAGCAGTATAAGGAGAACAGGGATTTGAAGGAACATGTTCGCCGATTCCGTAATATCATGGCCCAGTATTCATCTAATGACGGGCTGTTGTGCCTGACCTTCCCTCAAACATTTGGCGACCTCGCCTCCAGGTGGTTTGGAAGACTTCCAAACGGAAGTATAAGCAGTTTTTCGAACCTCAGCAAAGCGTTCATAAGGCAATTCATGGGGAGTGTCCAGAGAAGAAAATCACTCGCTCACCTATCAAACTTGAAGCAGGAGCGCAATGAGTCAATCAAGAAATACCTGGCAAGATTCGGGAAGAAGGTTGCTCAAATTGAGGACGCCAGTGATGTAGCTGTGATCGCCGCTTTCACCAATGGGTTACAAAGTGGGCGATTATCTTTTGACCTGCGAAGAGAGAGACCGAAAACTTATGAGGAAATGATGGAGATAGCTGGCGACTATGCATTGGCAGAAGAAGAAGAAGTAGCACAAAGGGGTAGCTACATACATGGACACAAGCCCGATTCAAAATCAGATCACAAGGATGATAAAAAGACGCAATCACACGATCGCCAGAGAGACGAGAAAGGCCAAAAGGGACATCCAAGAGAAAGCAAAGGAAACGCTCGAGCCAATAGGTTTCGAGGAAGGTACAACCATTACACCCCTTTAACCGGCGATCAGGAAGAAATACTTTTTGTGGTAGAAGACAAAGGACTTGCTAAATACCCTCGACAGCAATCAGCAAATGCCAAGAAAGATACTACCAAATACTGTCGATTTCACAAAGATCATGGGCATGAAACTTCAAAGTGTTTCCAGCTGCGTGATCACATTGAAAGCTTGATCAGAGATGGGCACCTGAAGGACTTTGCTTTGAGAGGGGACAACCAGGGTGGTCGCCAGAATAACTGCCAAGGAAATGGGCAAGAAAGGAAGAGTCCAAGAAGAAACAGCCCTAACGCCACTATAAACACCATTTTTGGCGGGCCTCATACTGGGAGAAGTAATCGAGAAAGGATGTCAGAAGTCCGGGAAGTAATGTATGAAAGCAGAAGCATGGAGATTAATTCTGTGCAAAGAAACCCAAGAAAGGAAGAGAAAGGCATGATCCCATAACATTTACAGCAGAAGACTCAGACGGAATTGATGCAAAGCCTAACCATGCAATCGTAGTGGGGGTTCGAATAGCCCATAGGGATGTCCTCCGGGTAATGATTGACAACGGAAGTTCAGCTGATATTTTAAGTGCTAGGGTATACGATGAGTTGCGGCTGGACAGAAAAGATCTTGAACCTTTCCATGTGCCGTTGAAAGGTTTCGGGGGTGCAGAAGTGAGATCATTAGGAACTGTGAAGCTGCCGGTGAGGTTCGGTACAGCACCGTGCTGGCGAACAATCCTGCTGGACTTTGTTGTAGTTGACATCCATAATTGGCCGTACAATGCTTTGTTTGGTCGACCATTTCTCAACAAAGCTTGAGCCGTCACTTCAACCCACGCGTTAAAAGTAAAATTCCCCACAGAATTTGGAGTTGGAGAATTGAAAGGGTCACAGGAGATGGCACGCCGCACCAACCTATCAATCTTTAAGGATAAGGCCGGGATGGAGACCTTAAGCATATTCGAGGTGGACAAAGAAGTGCAGGAGGATAATCCAAAAACTTTTGAATTGGACTCAAGGGACAAAACGAGCAGAGAAAAGGAGGAGTCGACTGAATCGATTGTTTAAAACAAAGCTGAACCGGACAAAACAGTCAAGATTGGGGCAAGACTGACCGAACAAGTTAAGAGAGATGTGACAAACTTGTTAAGAGAATACAAGGAGATTTTCACTTGGAGCCATGAAGACATGCCAGGGATTGAAAGAAGCGTGATTTCACACAACCTGGCTACAAACGAAAAATGCAAACCAGTAGTGCAAAAGAGGAGAAGTTTTAACCCAGAGAGAAGTGCGGCAATAAAAGAGGAGGTGTCTAAGTTACTCGCCGCAGGGTCAATCAGAGAGGTTAAGTATCCGGAATGGGTAGCGAATGTAGTTCTGGTGAAAAAGAAGAACAGCCAATGGAGGATGTGCGTCGACTTCACCGATTTGAACAAAGCCTGCCCCAAGGACAATTTCCCACTACCAAGAATTGACCAGCTGGTCGATGCAACATCTGGACATGAAACGTTGAGCTTCATGGACGCATATTCAGGATACAACCAGATAAAAATGCACAAGCCAGATGAGGAAAAAACAGCGTTCACCACAGATCAAGGATTATACTATTACACGGTCATGCCATTCGGTTTGAAAAACGCTGGAGCAACTTACCAACGCTTAGTCAATTAAATGTTGGCCAGGCAAATAGGAAGAAATATGGAGGTGTATGTCGACGATATGCTGACAAAAAGCATCACAGCGGACAAGCATATAGATGACCTAAGAGAGACATTCGAGGTGTTGGTGAGGTATGGAATGAAATTGAATCCGGCAAAATGTGTGTTCGGCATACCATCTGGAAGATTTCTAGGATATCAAGTGCATCAGAGAGGAATAGAGGTGAATCCCGAAAAAATCCAAGCACTGGCAGAAATGGTCTCTCCAAGAACTTTAAAAGACGTCCAAAGACTCATGGGATGCCTGGCATCGCTGAACAGGTTCATAGCTAAATCAACGGATCGATGCCTACCATTTTTTAAAGCCTTAAAGAAAGGAAAGGGGGTCGAGTGGAGTGAGGATTGTGAAAGAGCTTTCCAGGCCTTGAAAGATTACCTTGGGCGGGCACCGCTGTTATCAAAGCCAGAAACAGGAGAAACACTGTATATGTACTTGTCCGTTTCTGAGGCAACCACAAGCTCCGTACTGGTAAGGCAGGAAGAGGGGATCCAGAAACCAATATACTACACCAGCAAAGCACTGTTACCAGCCGAAACAAGGTACTCACCGGCCGAAAAAATGGCACTCGCTCTAATAACAGCGGCAAGGAAGTTAAGGCCATATTTCCAAGCTCATAAAATTGGAATATACACCAACTGCCCACTGAAACTAATCCTGTAGAAACCAGAAGTATTCCGTCGATTAACGAAGTGGACGATCGAGTTAAGTGAATTCGATGTAGAGTATCTCCCAAGGACAGCAATTAAAGCTCAAGCAGTGGCAGACTTTGTAGCAGAGTTCACCGAGCCAAGTATAGAGGTGGCGAGAATGATGGTGGAGCAAAATAAGAAAGTATTCAAATGGAAACTCCGTGTTGATGGCTCGTCAAACACGTACGGCAGCGGGGCAGGGGTAGTAGTGTCAACTCCGGAAGGAGATTTAGTCGAATGTGCCTTGAGTTTTGACTTCAAAGCAACTAATAATCAAGCTGAATACGAGGCACTCATAGCAGGCTTAAAGGTTTGCACTGTCCTAGGAGCAGATGAGGTAGAAATCTTCAGCGACTCTCAAGTTGTTGTTAATCAGGTGCTAGATGAATACCAGGCGAGAGATGAAAGCATGATCACCTACCTAGAGCTAGCAAGGGAGTTACTGGAAAGATTTAAAGAATACAGAATTATTCATGTCCCTAGAGAAGAAAACGAGCAGGCTGACGCATTGGCTAAGTTAGCATCCGCCACAATCAATATCTGGCCCAAAACTATCTCTATGATCCGCCTATTACAGCCGAGTATAGTCAGATCAAAGGAAGTGGGGGCAGTCTTTGGTGAGAGGAACAGCTGGGTCACACCAATCCAAGAATATCTCGTCAATGATGTACTCCCAAGTAACCCATTGGAAGCAAAACGGTTGAAGTACAAAGCTACAAGGTATTCAGTGCTCAATGGAGAACTGTACAAAAGGGGGTACTCAAGGGCACTGCAGAGATGTGTCGGGCCTGAAGAAGCAGAAGGTATCTTGAGAAGCATACATAGTGGAAACTGTGGGAACCACGCTGGGGGTGTCAGCTTAGCCCACAAAATATTAAGACAGGGTTTTTATTGGCCAACACTATTCGTCGACGCCAAAAGAGTGGCAGCGAGATGTGAGGCGTGTCAAAAGATTGGCAATAACATCCGCCAACCACCTGAACTCTTGAAGAGTATTACCTCGCCTTGGCCATTCGCCATATGGGGAATTGACTTGATCGGCCCAATGCCAACAGAAATTGGAGGAGCAAAGCACGCTATAGTAGCTGCGGATTATTTTACGAAGTGGGTAGAAGCCGAACCATTGGTACATATAACAGAAGCAAACACTATAAGCTTTGTGAAGAAAAATATCATGTACAGATTCGGGATACCAAACACCATCATCACGGACAATGGGACCCAATTCGACAGTAAGAAATTTAGGGAGCTGTGCGACAAGTATGGCATTAACAACTACTACGCCTCCCCAGCACATCCACAAACGAATGGCCAGACTGAAGCAGTGAACAAGATCATAAAACACAACCTGAAAGCTAAGTTGGCAGCAAAAAAGGGGAGCTGGGCAGATAAATTACCACAGGTACTCTGGGCATATCGAACCACAGAAAGGGGTTCAACAGGTGAGACCCCATATTCCATGGTATATGGGGCTGAAGCTGTCATTCCCGTGGAAACAGCATTCTCTTCACCAAGGGTACAGCTTTTTCAACCAGAACTCAACATTGATATGCTAAAATGCGGTCTGGATGAGTTAGAAGAAAGAAGAGAGCGCGCATAAATAAGGAATACTGCATACCAACATAGGGTAGCCAGATACTACAACTCACATGTGCATGAAAGAAGGTTCTCGCTTGGCGACTTAGTGCTGAAAAGGGTGAACCCAGGAACAAAAGACAAAGCTGCAGGGTCACTCGCAGACAAATGGGAAGGGCCTTATCAAATTGCAGGCATAGCTGGTCACGGGGCATATCGCATTACTCGAGAGGGTTTAAGTGAACTACCTCGTCCATACAATGCGCAGTACTTGAAGATATATTACCCTTGATTTTTCATTACTTTTAGGATTTATTTCAATCTTTTTATTCTTAGACAGTTTTCATTTTAGTAGTTTTATCTGTGACTATGTTAACGAGTTGCAGGAAGTATTCAATAAAGAGTAATTTATTACTAAAGATTCGTGATTTGACTCGCCAGTCACAATAGGCATTCGCCGTCATACATCACTACCATCGCGTACAGATGAATCTAGTACTCGCAGCAAACTGGCGAGAAAAATAAAATCCCAAATTATAGAAATTGGCAATTGCCATTACGGGAAAAGTAAAATCCCTAAAAAGACAAGCAAAAAGCATGAGGGAGACATCCCAATAATATGCTAAAACTCAGCAATGGCAGCTGACTAAATAACGTGTTAAAAACTTAGTGTATGGTTGGATACGTCCTGACAAACACTGAGTATGCCGAAACTCAGCAATGGCAGCTGAATAAAGCTGTAAAATATGCTAAAAACTTGGTGAAAAACTAAGTAAGCCGAAAACTCAGCAATGGCAGCTGAATAAAGCTGTAAAATATGCTAAAAACTTGGTGAAAAACTAAGTAAGCTGAAAACTCAGCAATGGCAGCTGAATAAAGCTGTAAAATGTGCTAAAAACTTGGTGAAAAACTAAGTAAGCCGAAAACTCAGCAAAGGCAGCTGAACAAAAATAGAGCTAGAGGAGTTGTAAAATAATTTATAGAATCAAAAAGTCATTTACACTCAAAGGTTCAAGAAAGATATAAATATTTACAATTGAAGACCTAATCTCAACTAGCTGCAGGAGGTCCCTCGCTGTCTTCCTCATCTTCGATCTCCTCTTCAGAGGGCCAGGTAACCTCTTCGTCCCCATCCGGCATAAAAGGTCCATAATCCCTACCGGCAACAGGACCCAAATCAGGTTCAGCACCAGAACCAGAAAAGCTGCCCTTCTGGCCGGAGTAGTAAGTGTTGAAAACACGCCTACTGGGAATTTCTAAATGCATAGGATGAGGCTCAGTCCTGTTATAACGACATTGGGATTTCCATCGTTTTATTTGATCTTTAATCGAACCCACTCCGCTGGCCATGTGCTGTTTAAAAGACCTGTCAAAGCGATTTAAAACCTTTTCATTCGAATGGTCCTTCATGGCGAAGAACTTCTTCGACTGCCTCATGCCCCGTTCAAATTCACGCAGCAAAAACGCATCATAGGCAGGGGATCTCTTGAAACGATCAACTGCTTCAACCTCCAGCACAGCTTTGAGATTATCGAAGATGAGTTCACGCGAAGACAACTGATTGCGTAAGTCCAGCGCCTCATGCTTAGCTTTTTCTTTAGCCTCCTCAGCTACCCGCTCAGCATCCAAACGTGCTGCGAAGGATTCTTGACTTGCAGACAAAAGCTCCTTCAGTGAGCGAATCTCTTCCTCAGCAGCAGATAGTTTTTCCTCGGCAGCCAGTTGAGTAGACAGATGGCCATCGGAAGATTCTTGTAGCTGAGCTAGCTGTTGAGCGTAGGATTCTTCAGCAGTAAGCTTCTCAACAGCCAAAGTTGAAGCCTGCTCGCGCAAACGTTTAATCTCCCGGGAAGCTTTGTTCCCATACTTGTAGGTATCAGCCAACTCAGACATCATCTGAAAAAGAAAAAATAGCCAAATAAGGAAGAATATATGAAAAAGAGACATAGATTTATGGCGAGAGGCTTACCAAAGAGTGGCAGTTGAAGAAAAATTCCATCTTCTTGTTGCAGGATTTGCCTTTGACATGCTCCCAGCCCTCACCTATGTACATATCATTATTAATCAAGTGCGCATAAATTTCGGTAGCCAAAAAATCAGATAGAGACACGGTCCCTTCATCGGCTTCTGTCGGCCCTACCGGAGGGGCTTCATGGGCAAAACCTGAACCAGAAGCAGAGGTCCCAGGTTGCTTCGAGGGTCCTGGCCGATCAACTGACTCTGGCTGGCTAGACGGCCTAGGCTGATCTGAAAAAGCATTTGACTCGCCCATGGCCACCGGAGGAGAGGCTGTTCGAGGTGGAGTAGAAGCAGGGATATGTAATTCGTTAACCTCCTCAGGGGGAGGCACAGCTGCATCAATCCCCTCAATAGGCCCCTCGCGAGCAGCCGTTTGAGTAGGGGGAGTCTCTCTAATAGCTGGCTCGTCAGCTCCCTCCTCGTCCGAAGAAACGACATACTGTACTACCCTAGATGCTCGCTTAGGGGGTCGAGCAGCATGATCAAGGGTACCCTCAGCTGGGCGTTTACCTCTACCAGCTCTGGGGATTAAATCACTTGCAGGATCAAGAGGAGTCTTAGGGACATCCACGTCAAAAGTAGGGATGTCACTGACCCCTCCTGAAGCACCCACTTTCTCTTTACCTTTACGACTGGGGGTAGTCGCAGGAGGAGTATTCACAGGAGGGGTAGCCGCAACAAGAGCATTCGTAGGAACCTCTGCACGAATAGGGGGCTCCCCCGATTCGACACCTCCCCCAGTAACATCACCAGCCTCCTCGCCATACGAGGGATCTTCGCCATCCGGGCTAGCAATTCCCTCCTTGGCCAAACCAGCAGCATGTCTTTTACTGGCAGCCTTGGAATTCTTTACTGCCCGGGCTTGTAAGTCGCAAACGGTGTCAAAATCACTCACTGCAAGAAAAATAAACCAAGTATCACTAACAGAATAAAAAGAAACGGTGATACGAAAGGAAAAAAGAACGGATAAACTTACGACGAGTTAGCCTAGCAGGTAGGCGTGGGAAAATCCGTTCTTTGATCATTTTTTCATCATCCAAGAGGAAGGACCTATCCCTCAAGTTTAACGGTAGGACGGCCGCCGCGGTAAGGTGAGAGATCTCCCCATCCAGCAAAACAGGGACTGCCTTCGACCAGGCTTCAGGAGATGTGAAGTGCCTGGGAACTTTCTTCACCGAAAGGTTACGGTGACTGCTGGCTGGCACATCTCAGCCCCACTCACCACCAGTAAAAAACCAACTATTTTTCCACCTCTTGTTTGAAGTGTGAAAACCCCATATAAAACCTTTCTTCTTATCGTCACCTGAAATCTCCACCTGACCAGGGTTCGCCGCACCCTCAGGGATCTAGTTCTCTACAGGTGAAGAGAGAAGGAAATACGTGCCACCATTGCCCGTCTGTCTTAACGTGTAAAAATGACGGGTCTCGCGAGGTGTAGGGGGCCCATAACCTTTCAACTTCCACATTAGGCACAGGCACATCAGTATCCTATAACTGTTTGGGGCGAGTTGTGCCGGCGTAATTCGGGCCTCCGCGAGGAACCTGGCGATGAAAGGCTGAAGGGGAAGGGTTACCCCATAGCTGAGCATGGCACCATAAATAGCGACCGCATTCTCGGGGGGATTCCAGATGGCTCGATCACCAGGTAGCATCAAGGTCACCGAGTCTGGAATATCGAAGCGACTCTTGTACTTGAGGAGCTCGCCCTCGCCAACCACATTAACTTCCATATCGAAAGAGCACGGACGATCTAACAAAAAATGCAGCCTATCTCGTTGATGAGCTTCAACGTCAGAATCAATAGTCGTCTGCGCATCCAGTAGGGACTCACGAGGAGCCCTAGAGGTGCGTCGTTTGCTGCCACTTGATTTAGAAGACCTCGGCATCGCTGGAGAATCACTAATGGAGGACGAAGGAGAGATATTAGGGATAAAATTATCTTCAGAAGATGGAACGAAAACAGAAAGTGGAACCGGAGAATTCGGGCGAAAATTGTGAATCAAAGATTCGATTTTATCCGCAGTACATTTATCACCAAGCTCTATAGCTTGCATCATCTAATTAAAAAGAGCAGAACACAATGAGGGATCTATGAAAACTCACTAGAAAAACCCTAGGTTCGAAGGATGAGCAAGAAGATTAGGAAAGTCGAGTTGTAAGCACGATCAATTTCGAGGCAAGCCGTCCGACAGGGAAACAAAATGGAAGAAATTCGTGGCAGAAATTTCTGAAGGAGATGAAGGAACTCTGTTTTGAGAGAAGGAGAAAATAAAAAAATAAATGGAGAGAGCAAAGTGAGGAAGAAGAAGCAACCAGGCCTTAAAAAGAGAGAGTTTTGAAATTCAAAAAGAATAATAAAAAAAAAGGGATAGGAAATCAAATAAGAGATATGCAATTAATGTGAGTGACGGCCACAGTAACCAGCCGCAACAGTCACCACCAAATATTGGACAAGTGGCGTCTCGGGGATCACCAAGCAGTCAGAATGTCCCTTCACCTGTCAAGTAAGTGGAAGCGCTGAAAGTTGTGTGGTTAAAATTAAAAGCTTACACCGGAAGAATCAACCAATCAATGCAACGCGTGATGAAAAGAAGAAAGAGGGAGTTAATTACAAAAGGCGCCGAAATCTTAAAGGCATAGATATAAATACTGCTCGCAGAGGCAAACGAAGTAAAAAGAGCAAGTCATTCGCCCAGCTTGAAGTATTTATGGGGGTATTGTTGTATGTATAAATTCGCCAAGCAGACACGTCACCAAAGGAGTCAATAAATGATGAAGAAAAGGTTGCCACGTCACTCGTTGACCGGGTCAAAGGAGAAAACATGGCCAGTCAGAATATCAACGTCCTAAATCAATAGTCAAAGATGTGGTCGTCAGAGCTAGATATATACTCGCCAAAGGTAGAAACGTGGTCGCCGAAGGATAATACCCATGAGTGAAGGTGCTCGCTGCATCAGCATACTGGACCCAAAGCGACTCGGCAGAAACACAGAAATAAAACCCTAACCTCTAGAAGACCCATGGCAACAAGGAATCATAAAAAGGAAAAGAGATATAGCATATCCGGATCCGTGACAACATAAGAATCCTAGTACGAATCAAATGGGGAATCCTACCACCAACACGGCTAAAAACAAAGGGAAACCCTAATTAAACATATATAAATAGAACCATCTATCCCATGAGGAGGAGGTTCGAAAACCAAGAGAGAAAAGAGCAATTGTATGAGAGATTTGAGTGTGTAACAAAGCAATAGAATCAAGTATTATCTTTCTGCCCTCTGGGGCGCCGTGGTTTTTTTCCCATTCAAGGGTTTTCCACGTAAAAACTGTCTCTTGCATGCATTCTTGATTTTCTCATTTTAAACTAAATTAATATAACTGTTGAGTGCGTGGCAATCCAAATTTCACCGTCAACAATATATTAGGTCATGAAAAAAACTACACCGTTTTATCCATATATATATTTATACTATGCAAACAAAACGCACAGCTTACACACACACACATATATATATATAATTTAACAATCAAAATGCTGAAATGTGAGTGACAAATGAGAGTAATCCTGTATGGTGAGCTCACATGAGAGATACAAGAGATCAAATGATTTGACAAAGTCATGCACATTGCAATCACAACAAACATGAGCTCACATTAAACATAATGCACACAATTAAATGGCATTGAAAAAATCAAAACAAAAAAGGAATCAGGTGAGTGGCGTGTGTGCCGTGTGTGCCGTGTGCTCAACGCGGACAGAGAGGACTTTTTGCCGTGTGGTGCACGGCCCTCTCACGCCACCCCTTGCTTGGTGTGGCTATCATGCCACACTAAGCCGGGTTTCGTTCCGAGTGATCTTCAGTCCAGTTGGCCTCAGAACTCAGAATTCGAATTCATCTTCGGAATATAGATCCGAACTCAATCATAAATATGGAAATTACATAACTTTTCACCCTAAGTTCGGAATTGAATTCCAGTTTCCGATAAAAACACGGAATATCCCAAATGTCTCGAAAATCATCCGAAACACATAGATAAGTCTCCGAATCGCTCAAAACTCATCTATGGACAAATCCACACATAAAAATATAACAAGGAAGTACAAGTGTGGAATGTGACATGTGAAGAGAATGCACACATATGCAATGTATGTTAAGTGTGTGTGTGCAACTAAGCTCATCAAAGAAAAATAAGCACTAGAGATATACTTTTGGAGTGTTTGACACCTTAAGGTCTTGAACGGGCCTTTAAGCTTGTTCCTCAATCACCTAAACTACCATTACACATCAAACCCCAAAATGTGGTTTGTCCACAAAATAAGTCAATCATTGAAATGAGACCTTACAAGTAGGATTATAAAATATAAATACATCACTCACTTAAATATAACAGTGTGTAGAGTAAATAATAACTATTATTAATGGAAATACGGAATCATGATTACTAATGATCTTAAATGGAGAAAATGCAATGATGTTAAATGTTTGAAATTAATTTTAGATGAACATCAATGTAAGTTACATTAATAATTCGCGTGGGAAGTGTGCAATTGGCTTGGCAAGTAAGGAGACATTAACTGACCATACAATACGAAGCAATAAAAACCTATATTGAGTTTTGGAGAAAGCAATACTATCTTTTTGTCTTTCTATTTAATACAAATATTGATCACGCATTGGGCAATTAATTGAAGCCTATTGGGTTATCAAAACATAAAGATTTTAATGAAGTTTAAATATTGATCATGCATTGGGCAATTAATTACAGCCTCTTGGGTTATCAAAACATAAAGATTTTAATTGAGTTTAAATATTGATCATGAATTGGGCAATTAATTACATGCTATTGGGTTATCAAAACATAAAGATTTTAATTGAGTTTAAATATTGATCATACATTGGGCAATTAATTAAAGCCTATAGGGGTATCAATACCTAGATATGTTAATTGAGTTTAAATATTGATCATGCATTGGGCAATTAAGTATAGCAGATTAGGTTATAAAAACCTAAAGATTTTAATGGTATTTTAAATACTGATCATGTATTGGGCAATTAATTGAAATGTATAGGGATATCATAACCTAAATATTTTAATGGAGTCTAAATATTGATCATGCATTTGGCCATCTATCTGCATCCCTTTACCCTTTTGTTATGTATTTAAGTAATCATTTAAAAATGCATGTAGACACAATGCATGTAAATTTCTCAATTAATACGATGTTTTCAGACTATTCAATAGCAGTAGTTCATAGACTTAAGAAACGCACCATGTAATTACAACCTAAAAAATCAAAATAACACCAACAAAGGAAAATTTACAATATAAAATGAAATGACTCTTCTTCGGAACTATGCTCCATCTCAAAATAGGAGATTCATCATATTTTTTGTCATATAACAAATATCATAATAAGGAAAAAATTAGGATAAACAAAAGGAGATTTGCTTTACACAAGTTATATTGAACAAATTTTATAGGATAATGATTCAGTTGATATTAGACCCGTACAAATTTCACATCCTCAAGAAATTAAGCATAAATTGACAATAATAATTTATTAACACCATCAACTGGTTGGATATGGTCAATCTGTTGATTTGATGGATTCATTTAATGATTTTGAAAAATTAAGGAAAAAAATTCAAACCGCCATCACAATATCCAATGGATTTGATAGATGCAATCTGAATTAAATATTTTTCCTAAGGATTTGCTGAGATTAGTAAAAATATAATAATTGAAACAATTCAAATTCAATTCCACATCAAAAAAACCAACTTAATTAAAAATATATTAAATAAGTTGGTTTAGTTGAAAAGATTAATTGGAAAAAGAGATGATGATTACTAGTTGTTGGTAATGTCAACTTGCACTACAAAAGATGTAGTAATACATAAATACACCATCACTCTATCCAATAGATTTGATGGATGAAATTTGAATGAAATGTTTTTCTAGGGATTTGCTGAGTTCAGTGAAAATATAATTATTAAAACAATTCAAATTCGTTTCCACATTAAAAAAACCAACTGAATTAAAAAATATATTAAATAAGTTGGTTCAACCGAAAAGATTAATTGGAAAAAAAGACGACTATTAATAGTTTTTGGTAATATCAACTTGCACTACAAAAGATGTAGTAATACATAAATATTTATAAAATTTATTGCAGTGGTTCAGCTGAAACGATTAATGGGAAATCGATATCATGATTACTTCATCTGTATGCCAAGTAATTATTTAAACTATATTATAATCGTTGGAAAATTGTACTAAAGCAAATATGAAATCATATTATAGTTTCCACAAAAAAAACAAAAATTGTAAACGATAATAGTTGATGATATCTTTTTTTTATTAATAGCTGATGATATGTTGTTTTAAAATTATAATTAACCTTACAAAAGTACAAGTTAATTCAACTTTATCAATTAGTCAAGAAATAATAATTCACATTCATTGAATCCAATCAACCTGGATATCGATCAATCAATAGGTATAAATGCAACTAACCACTCAAGAATTACTTAAGATCAGTTTAATAAACACAAGAACTAAAGATGTTATATAATTACAAACAAAAAGAAACACACATTTGCTCTTCTCACGAAGAAACGCACAACAGGGCTTTACAAAACATGATCATGAAACCAAAAAAAAGTTTCAGGTGTGATTAAACGCACTTTACATATTACATAATAAAAGAGTGAAGAAAAAAAAAGTACCAAAAACTGCATCAGTCTTTCAACATATCATTTGCATGACTTAGGTTAACCACATCCAAATTGCCTTCCGGATCAACCTTTTTCATATAGTCCTTAAAAAGCTTAAACTCGTCCTCCATACCTAGATTGTACGCACCAGATACATCCTTTCCAGTAAAACGTTTGAACTTGATTTGATCAAGAGCAGGGTGGCGAAAAAGCTTATGGTTTACTACATTTATATCGCGTTCCAATTTCTATATGTTACGAACCATCGTCTCTTGATTATCACGGTCGGAGTTGGAGTCGGTTTTCAATTTCTTTGTCATAGTTGCTGAAAGGTTTTCCATGGTGGAGAAACAAAGAAAAAATAGATTTAAAATACAGAAAGCGAAAGAGATTAATATGGAGACAAAACGTTATTTGGTGAATATATATATATATATATATAGTAAATATAAAGAATAGTCACAATTGTTAGCATTCAATTCGGCGCCAAACACCTGGAATCCAAAACGATCACAGTAAATATATATATAAGTCATAATTGTTGGAATTTGGTGCCAATCAGACCCTTTGGAATCAAACCCGGTGTGACATAATTTCATATAACTTAGAGTATAGTTCAATAATGTGTTACCATATACAATCTTATTAAACTTTGATTACTTTGCAAATACAAAATATTATACTGTTATACCTCATACTGAAACAAATTAATATGGGACCATGCATGAATTGAACAATTGTATACATTAGAGATAACGTACATAAATGGCTATATGGAAAAATGAATTGACCGATTGTACACATTTAGGAATAATTTGGTAACTACTATACGTTAACATGTCATTTGTATTAATGTGTGCATGTGGGAGGGGAATCATATGATATATGTATAACATTGATGTGCTTGGATAAAAACATTTCACTATGAATGCTTAAAACACTTTATGTGCATATGGGGACAAGAATTGGAAAATCGGACAGCAATTTGTACCAACGGTATAACTAAAAAATTTTAATCAATATAAATGACTACATGGGAAAATAAATTGATCTATTATACACATTTAGAAATAATTCGGTAACTACTATATGTTAACTTGTCATTTGTAGTAATATATGAATGTGGGAGGGAAATCATATTATATATGTATAACATTGATATCCTTTGATATATACATTACACTATGAAGGCTTAAAACACTATATGTGCATATAGGGAAAAGAATTGGATTGTCGGATAACAATTTATACTACCATTATAACAAATAAATTTCAATTAATATAAATGACTATATGGGAAATGAATTGACCAATTGTACACATTTAGGAATAATTCGGTAACTACTATATGTTAACTTGTCATTTGTAGTAATGTGTGCATGTGGGAGGGGAATCATACGATATAGGTATAACATTGATATCCATTGATATAAGCATTGCACTATGAATGCTTAAAACACTTTATGTGCATATGGAGACAAGAATTGGATAGTCGGACAACAATTTGTACTACCGTTATAACTAATAAATTTTAATTAATTTAAATGACTATATGGAATAAATTGATCTATTATACACATTTAGCAATAATTATGTAACTACTATATGCTAACTTGTCATTTGTAGTAATGTGTGTATGTGGGAGGGGAATCATATGATATAGGTATAACATTGATATCCTTTGAAATAAACATTACACTATGAAGGCTTAAAACACTTTATGTGCATATAGGGAAAATAATTGAATAGTCGGATAACAATTTATACTACCATTATAACTAATAAATTTCAATTAATATAAATGACTATATGGGAAAATGAATTGTCCTATTGTACACATTTAGGAATAATTTGGTAACTACTATATGTTAACTTGTCATTCGTAGTAATGTGTGCATGTGAGAGGGGAATCACACGATATAGGTATAACATTGATATCCTTTGATATAAACATTACACTATGAATACTTAAAACACTTTATGTGCATATAGGGACAAGAATTGGATAGTCGGACAACAATTTGTACTACCGTTATAACTAAAAAATTTCAATTAATATAAATGACTATATGAGAAAATGAAATAACCTATTGTACAAATTTAGGAATAATTCGGTAACTACTATATGTTAACTTGTCATTTGTAGTAAAGTGTGCATGTGGGAGGGGAATCATATGATGTAGGTATAACATTGATATCCTTTGATATAAACATTACACTATGAATGCTTAAAACACTTTATGTGCATATAGGTAAAAGAATTGGATAGTCGGATAACAATTTATACTACCGTTATAACTAATAAATTTCAATTAATATAAATGATTGCATGGGAAAATGAATTGACCTATTGTACACATTTAGGAATAATTCGGTAACTACTATATGTTAACTTATCATTTGTATTAACGTGTGCATGTGGGAGGAGAATCATCCGATATATGTATAACATTCATATCCTTTGATATAAACATTACACTATGAATACTTAAAACACTTTATGTGCATATAGGGAAAATAATTGGATAGTCGGACAACAATTTATACTACTGTTATAACTAATAAATTTCAATTAATATAAATGACTATATGGGAAAATGAATTAATCTATTGTACACATTTAGGAATAATTTGGTAACTACTATATGTTAACTTGTCATTTGTAGTAATGTGTGCATGTGGGAGGGGAATCATATGAGATAGGTATAAAATTGATATCCTTTGATATAAACATTACACTATGAATGCTTAAAACACTTAATGTACAAATGAGGACAAGAAATGGATAGTCGAATAACAATTTATACTACCGTTATAACTAATAAATTTCAATTAATATAAATGACTATATGGGAAAATGAATTGATCTATTGTACACATTTAGAACTAATTCGGTAACTACTATATGTTAACTTGTCATTTGTAGTAATGTGTGCATGTGGGTGGGGAATCATTTGATATATGTATAACATTGATATCCTTTGATATAAATATTTCACTATGAATGCTTAAAACAAATTATGTGCATATGGGGACAAGAATTGGATAGTCGGACAACAATTTATACTTCCATTATAAATAATAAATTTTAATTCATATAAATGACTATATGGGAAAATGAATTGACCTATTGTACAAATTTAGGAATAATTCGGTAACTACTATATGTTAACTTGTTATTTGTAGTAATGTGCGTATGTGGGAGGGGAATCATATGATATTTGTAAAACATTGATATCATCTGATATAAATATTACACTATGAATGTTTAAAACAATTTATGTTCATATGGGGACAAGAATTGGATAGTCGGACAACAATTTGTACTACCGTTATAACTAATAAATTTTAATTAATATAAATGACTATATGAGAAAATGAATTGACCTATTGTACAATTTTAGGAATAATTCAGTAATTACTATATGTTAACTTGCCATTTGTAGTAAAGTGTGCATGTGGGAGGGGAATCATATGATGTAGGTATTACGTTGATATCATTTGACATAAACATTACACTATGAATGCTTAAAACCCTTTATGTGCATATAGGGAAAATAATTGGATAGTCGGATAACAATTTATACTTCCGTTATAACTAATAAATTTCAATTAATATAAATGATTGCATGGGAAAATGAATTGACATATTGTACACATTTAGGAATAATTCAGTAACTACTATATGTTAACTTATCATTTGTATTAACGTGTGCATGTGGGAGGGGAATCATACGATATATGTATAACATTGATATCCTTTGATATGAACATTACACTATGAATACTTAAAACGCTTTATGTACATATAGGGAAAAGAATTGGATAGTCGGACAACAATTTATATTACCGTTATAACTAATTAATTTCAATTAATATAAATGACTATATGGGAAAATGAATTAATCTATTGTACACATTTATGAATAATTTGGTAACTACTATATGTTAACTTGTCATTTGTAGTAATGTGTGCATGTGAGAGGGGAATCATATGATATAGGTATAACATTGATATCCTTTGATATAAACATTACACTATGGATGCTTAAAACACTTAATGTGCAAATGAGGACAAGAAATGGATAGTCGAATAACAATTTGTACTACCGTTATAACTAATAAATTTTAATTAATATAAATGACTATACGGGAAAATGAATTGATCTATTGTACACATTTAGAAATAATTCGGTAACTACTATATGTTAACTTGTCATTTGTAGTAATGTGTGCATGTGGGAGGGGAATCATATGATGTAAGTATAACGTTGATATCTTTTGATATAAACATTACACTATGAATACTTAAAACACTTTATGTGCATATAGGGAAAATAATTGGATAGTCGGACAACAATTTATACTACTGTTATAACTAATAAATTTCAATTAATATAAATGACTATATGGGAAAATGAATTGATCTATTGTACACATTTAGAAATAATTCGGTAACTACTATATGTTAACTTGTCATTTGTAGTAATGTGTGCATGTGGGAGGGGAATCATTTGATATATATATAACATTGATATCCTTTGATATAAATATTTGACTATAAATGCTTAAAACACTTTATTTACATATGGGGACAAGAATTGGATGGTCGGACAACAATTTATACTTCCATTATAACTAATAAATTTCAATTCATATAAATGACTATATGGGAAAATGAATTGACCTATTGTACAAATTTAGGAATAATTCGGTAACTACAATATGTTAACTTGTTATTTGTAGTAATGTGCGCATGTGAAAGTGTAATCATATGATATTTGTAAAACATTGATATCCTCTGATATAAACATTACACTATGAATGTTTAAAACAATTTATGTTCATATGGGGACAAGAATTGGATAGTCGGACAACAATTTGTACTACCGTTATAACTAATAAATTTTAATTAATATAAATGACTATATGAGAAAATGAATTGACCTATTGTACAAATTTAGGAATAATTCAGTAACTACTATATGTTAACTTGTCATTTGTAGTAAAGTGTGCATGTAGGAGAGGAATCATATGATGAAGGTATTACGTTGATATCCTTTGATATAAACATTACACTATGAATGCTTAAAACCCTTTATGTGCATATAGAGAAAATAATTGGATAGTCGGATAACAATTTATACTTCCGTTATAACTAATAAATTTCAATTAATATAAATGATTGCAAGGGAAAATGAATTGACATATTGTACACATTTAGGAATAATTCAGTAAATACTATATGTTAACTTATCATTTGTATTAACGTGTGCATGTGGGAGAGGAATCATACGATATATGTATTACATTGATATCCTTTGATATAAACATTACACTATGAATACTTAAAACGCTTTATGTACATATAGGGAAAAGAATTGGATAGTCGGACAACAATTTATATTACCGTTATAACTAATAAATTTCAATTAATATAAATGACTATATGGGAAAATGAATTAATCTATTATACACATTTAGGAATAATTTGGTAACTACTATATGTTAACTTGTTGTTTGTAGTAATGTGTGCATGTGGGAGGGTAATCATATGATATAGGTATAACATTGATATCCTTTAATATAAACATTACACTATGGATGCTTAAAACACTTAATGTGCAAATGAGGACAAGAAATGGATAGTCGAATAACAATTTGTACTACCGTTATAACAAATAAATTTTAATTAATATAAATGACTATACGGGAAAATGAATTGATCTATTGTACACATTTAGAAATAATTCAGTAACTACTATATGTTAACTTGTCATTTGTAGTAAAGTGTTCATGTGGGAGGGGAATCATATGATGTAGGTATAAAGTTGATATCCTTTGATATAAACATTACACTATGTATGTTAAAAACACTTTATGTGCATATAGGAAAAAGAATTGGATAGTCGGATAACAATTTATACTTCCGTTATAACTAACAAATTTCAATTAATATAAATGATTGCATGGGAAAATGAATTGACCTATTGTACACATTTAGGAATAATTCGGCAACTACTATATGTTAAGTTATAATTTGTATTAACGTGTGCATGTGGGTGGGGAATCAGACGATATATGTATATCATTGATATCCTTTGATATAAACATTACACTATGAATATTTAAAACACTTTAGGTGCATATAGGGAAAAGAATTGGATAGTCGGAAAACAATTTATACTACCGTTATAACTATTAAATTTCAATTAATATAAATGACTATATGGGAAAATGAATTAATCTATTGTACACATATAGGATTAATTTGGTAACTACTATATGTTAACTTGTCATTTGTAGTAATGTGAGCATGTGGGAGGGGAATCATATGATATAGGTATAACATTGATATCCTTTGATATAAACATTAAACTATGAATGTTTAAAACACTTTATGTGCATATGGGGGCAAGAATTGGATAGTCGGATAACAATTTATACTACCGTTATAACTAATAAATTTCAATTAATATAAATCACTATATGGGAAAATGAATTGATCTACTGTACACATTTAGGAATAATTCGGTAACTATTACATGTTAACATATCATTTGTATTAACGTGTGCATGTGGGAGGGGAATCATACGATATATGTATAACATTGATATCCATTGATATAAACATTATACTATGAATGTTTAAAACACTTTATGTGCATATGGGGGCAGGAATTGGATAGTCGGATAAAAATTTATACTACCGTTATAAGTAATGTAAGGATTCCCATTAAATTGATTGGCTTATTTCGTGGTCAAACCACATGTTAGTGTTTGGTTGTAAGGGTAGTCTAGGTGATTAAGGTTGAAGATCAAAGACCCTTTCCAAGACCTTAAGAGGACAAGCACCAAAGGTATATCTTGTGCTTACTTTGGCTTGAAGAGATATAGTTGCACACACACACAACATGCATAACTCTTATTCTTGAATGTTGTGTTTATATTTTGTGTGCATTGTGCTTTATTGTTTATTCAATGTCTCTTCTTGCATTAAATTGATTGCATCTTGTTTTATGAAATGCCATGACATGATAGGCATTAGGATGCATTCAATACCCACACTTGCACTTCATGTATGTTAGCTTTTAGTGTGGTGTAATTCGTTTCCCGAAGGATGTTCGGAAACGTCCGCGCGTGCACGTTGATGTGCTTTGTTTTGCGCGATGATCGCCGGTGGAGATGCCTTTGGCTTCTCCTTGGTTTCACCATTTTTGGTGAAACGGCGGTTACGTTCGGCGGCTCGGCGGCCTGGCCGCCATTCGAAACCGCCGAATGAGACCTGATTGAAATATTTCTCTCGGGTCCAAAACGGCGGTTTCTAAACCGCCGAACGAAGTCGCCGAAGTTCCCCTGTTCCACTCGGGAGCCATTCGGTTGTTCAATTCGGCGGCCTGGCCGCCGAATGAAACCGCCGATCGGTGCGTTTCAAGGGCAAAATTGTATTTTCACCTGCCCTGTTTTTGGTCTCTATAAATACATCCTTATCTCTGGTTCAGAACACAAGTCTTGCATCCCAAGAACCCTAGAGAGATATTTAGAGAGACTTGAGAGAAAAAGCTTAAAGATCACATCTTTAATTCTCTAAACCCATTCCCACATGCACAAATCATCATCTAGGCATCATCTAGGTTCATCTAGCATATGCTAATGCATGGGTCTTCTTCAACACACATGGTATGATTTGTTGAACACTTTTATCTTACATAATTAGTGTTTCTACTTATCAATTTTATCTCATATTTTACTTATATGTGTTTAGATTAATTTCTACATATAAGATTGAGATTATGTGTTGATTGGGTTATTATTTGATAGCTAGGCTTTAATGTTCATATGCCATCTAGCTAATTGATCTCATTTGTTGATTGAGATTATTTTTCATAGCTTATTTGATTAGGTCATTATTGCCTAAAAGCTATGCCATGAACATTCTTGTGTGATGTATTGATAACTAGGTTGATAGATTGTTTTTTAATCAACTAGTTAATCCTTTGAATGTTTGTGGGTTTTATATGATAGCTTTGTATCTAGGATTGGTTATCCTTTACTTAGCTAAAGTTATATGCCATGACATATAGTTATATGTGATATCTAGGATTGATTATATTGTCATCTTATAATCCTAGGTAAGCATTTAGAGTACCCTAGCTCTTATTGCATTAATTGAATATTCATACATATTCACATAGGGTTGTGCATCTCTTTTGAGAGATTGAAGTCTTGGTCTAGGGTTGCTATTACAGGCCCGCTGGGTAGTAGTGGTGGGTTACAGACCGGGATTAGGCTGTAAACATCATTACAAGTAGTGACTACGAGGATCAAGCAAATTGGACTAGAGCCACTTTTAAAGGCCCGCGTGGTAGAAGTGGGGGGTTATTGACCGGAGTGTTAGACGAGGTCTACATAGGTTGTAAACTCCATTTCAATTAGTGGATTTCGAGGTCCGAGTGTGGCGCACTATACAGCCCGTGGTTTTTCCCAGTGGTTGGGTTTTCCACGTAAACATCAAGTGTCATTTATTATTTCCGCATCTTATTACACTTGTATGTATTGTTGACTTGCTAGGGGTATTTTCGTAAAATTGACATGCACGCGAAAATTGGGTAATAATTAGATAAAATCTATTCACCCCCCCTCTAGCTTTATATATTATACACACCTCGAGTATTTAATATTCCTTTCAACTAATAAATTTCAATTAATATAAATCACTCTATGGGAAAATGAATTGATCTATTGTACACATTTAGGAATAATTCGATAACTATTATATGTTAACATATCATTTGTATTAACGTGTGCATGTGGGAGGAGAATCATACGATATATGTATAATATTGATATCCTTTGATATAAACATTATACTATAAATGTTTAAAACACTTTATATGCATATGGGGGCAAGAATTGGTTAGTCGGATAACAATTTATACTACCGTTATAACTAATAAATTTCAATTAATATAAATAACTATATGGGAAAATGAATTAATCTATTGTACACATTTAGGAACAATTTGGTAACTACTATATGTTAACTTGTCATTTGTAGTAATGTGAGCATGTGGGAGGGGAATCATATGATATAGGTACAACATTGATATCCTTTTATATAAACATTTTACTATGAATGTTTAAAACACTTTATGTGCATATGGGGGCAAGAATTGGATAGTCGGATAACAATTTATACTACCGTTATAACTAATAAATTTTAATTAATTTAAATGACTATATAGGAAAATGAATTGATCTATTGTACACATTTAAGAATAATTCGGTAACTACTATATGTTAACATATCATTTGTATTAACGTGTGCATGTGGAAGGGGAATCATACGATATATGTATAACATTGATATCCTTTGATATAAACATTATACTATGAATGTTTAAAACACTTTATGTGCATATGGGGGCAGGAATTGGATAGTCGGATAAAAATTTATACTACCATTATAACTAATAAATTTCAATTAATATAAATCACTATATGGGAAAATGAATTGATCTATTGTACACATTTATGAATAATTCGGTAACTACTATATGTTAACTTGTCATTTGTAGTAATGTATGCATGTGGGAAGGGAATCATACGATATAGGTATAACATTGATATCCATTGATATAAGCATTGCACTATGAATGCTTAAAACACTTTATGTGCATATAGAGACAAGAATTGGATAGTCAGACAACAATTTGTACTACCGTTATAACTAATAAATTTTAATTAATTTAAATGACTATATGGGAAAATAAATTGATCTATTGTACACATTTAGAAATAATTCGGTAACTACTATATGTTAACTTGTCATTTGTAGTAATGTGAGCATGTGGGAGGGGAATCATATGATATAGGTACAACATTGATATCCTTTTATATAAACCTTATACTATGAATGTTTAAAACACTTTATGTGCATATGGGGGCAAGAATTGGATAGTCGGATAACAATTTATACTACCGTTATAACTAATAAATTTTAATTAATTTAAATGACTATATGGGAAAATGAATTGATCTATTGTACACATTTAAGAATAATTCGGTAACTACTATATGTTAACATATCATTTGTATTAACGTGTGCATGTGGAAGGGGAATCATACGATATATGTATAACATTGATATCCTTTGATATAAACATTATACTATGAATGTTTAAAACACTTTATGTGCATATGGGGGCAGGAATTGGATAGTCGGATAAAAATTTATACTACCATTATAACTAATAAATTTCAATTAATATAAATCACTATATGGGAAAATGAATTGATCTATTGTACACATTTATGAATAATTCGGTAACTACTATATGTTAACTTGTCATTTGTAGTAATGTATGCATGTGGGAAGGGAATCATACGATATAGGTATAACATTGATATCCATTGATATAAGCATTGCACTATGAATGCTTAAAACACTTTATGTGCATATAGAGACAAGAATTGGATAGTCAGACAACAATTTGTACTACCGTTATAACTAATAAATTTTAATTAATTTAAATGACTATATGGGAAAATAAATTGATCTATTGTACACATTTAGAAATAATTCGGTAACTACTATATGTTAACTTGTCATTTGTAGTAATGTGAGCATGTGGGAGGGGAATCATATGATATAGGTACAACATTGATATCCTTTTATATAAACCTTATACTATGAATGTTTAAAACACTTTATGTGCATATGGGGGCAAGAATTGGATAGTCGGATAACAATTTATACTACCGTTATAACTAATAAATTTTAATTAATTTAAATGACTATATGGGAAAATGAATTGATCTATTGTACACATTTAAGAATAATTCGGTAACTACTATATGTTAACATATCATTTGTATTAACGTGTGCATGTGGAAGGGGAATCATACGATATATGTATAACATTGATATCCTTTGATATAAACATTATACTATGAATGTTTAAAACACTTTATGTGCATATGGGGGCAGGAATTGGATAGTCGGATAAAAATTTATACTACCGTTATAACTAATAAATTTCAATTAATATAAATCACTATATGGGAAAATGAATTGATCTATTGTACACATTTATGAATAATTCGGTAAGTACTATATGTTAACTTATCATTTGTATTAACGTGTGCATGTGGGAGGGGAATCATACGATATATGTATAACATTGATATCATTTGATATAAACATTACACTATGAATACTTAAAACACTTTAGGTGCATATAGGGAAAAGAATTGGATAGTCGGATAACAATTTATAATACCGTTATAACTAATAAATTTCAATTAATATAAATGACTATATGGGAAAATGAATTAATCTATTGTACACATTTAGGAATAATTTGGTAACTACTATATGTTAACTTGTCATTTGTAGTAATGTGTGCATGTGGGAAGGGAATCATACGATATAGGTATAACATTGATATCCATTGATATAAGCATTGCACTATGAATGCTTAAAACACTTTATGTGCATATGGAGACAAGAATTGGATAGTCAGACAACAATTTGTACTACCGTTATAACTAATAAATTTTAATTAATTTAAATGACTATATGGGAAAATAAATTGATCTATTGTACACATTTAGAAATAATTCGGTAACTACTATATGTTAACTTGTCATTTTTAGTAATGTGTGCATGTTGGAGGGGAATCATTTGATATATATATAACATTGATATCCTTTGATATAAATATTTCACTACGAATGCCTAAAACACTTTATGTGCATATGTGGATAAAAATTAGATAGTCGGACAACAATTTATACTTCCATTATAACTAATAAATTTCAATTCAAATAAATAACTATATGGGAAAATGAGTTGACCTATTGTACAAATTTAGGAATAATTCGGTAACTACTATATGTTAACTTGTTATTTGTAGTAATGTGCGCATGTGGGAGGGGAATCATATGATATTTGTAAAACATTGATATCCTCTGATATAAACATTACACTATGAATGTTTAAAACAATTTATGTTCATATAGGGACAAGAATTGGATAGTCGGACCACAATATGTACTACCGTTATAACTAATAAATTTCATTTAATATAAATGACTATATGAGAAAATAAATTGACCTATTGTACAAATTTAGGAATATTTCGGTAACTACTATATGTTAACTTGTCATTTGTAGTAAAGTGTGCATGTGGGAGGGGAATCATATGATGTAGGTATAACGTTGATATCCTTTGACATAAACATTACACTATAAATGCATAAAACACTTTATGTGCATATGGGGACAAGAATTGGATAGTCGGACAACAATTTTTACTTCCGTTATAACTAATAAATTTCAATTGATATAAATGACTATATGGGAAAATGAATTGATCTATTGTACACATTTAGAAATAATTCGGTAACTACTATATGTTAACTTGTCATTTGTAGTAATGTGTGCATGTGGGAGGGGAATCATTTGATATATGTAGAACATTGATATCCTTTGATACAAATATTTCACTATGAATGCTTAAAACACTTTATATGCATATGGGGACAAAAATTGGATAGTCGGACAACAATTTATACTTCCATTGTAACTAATAAATTTTAATTCATATAAATGACTATATGGGAAAATGAATTGACCTATTGTACAAATTTTGGAATAATTCGGTAACTATTATATTTTAACTCGTTATTTGTAGTAATGTGCGCATGTGGGAGGGGAATCATATGATATTTGTAAAACATTGATATCCTCTGATATAAATATTACACTATGAATGTTTTAAACAATTTATGTTCATATGGGAACAAGAATGGGATAGTCGAACAACAATTTGTACTACCGTTATAACTAATAAATTTCAATTAATATAAATGACTATATAAGAAAATGAATTGACCTATTGTACAAATTTGGAAATAATTCGGTAACTACTATATGTTAACTTGTCATTTGTAGTAAAGTGTGCAAATGGGAGGGGAATCATATGATGTAGGTATAACGTTGATATCCTTTGATATAAACAATACACTATGAATGCTTAAAACACTTTATGTGCATATAGGGAAAAGAATTGGATAGTCGGATAACAATTTATACTTCTGTTATAACTAATAAATTTCAATTAATTTAAATGATTGCATGGGAAAATGAATTGACCTATTTTACACATTTAGGAATAATTCGGTAACTACTATATGTTAACTTATCATTTGTATTAATGTGTTTATGTGGGAGGGGAATCATACGATATATGTACATCATTTATATCCTTTGATATAAACATTACACTATGAATACTTAAAACACTTTAAGTGCATATAGGCAAAAGAATCGGATAGTCGGACAACAATTTATACTACCGTTATAACTAATAAATTTCAATTAATATAAATGACTATATGGGAAAATAAATTAATCTATTGTACACATTTAGGAATAATTTGGTAACTACTATATGTTAATTTGTCATTTGTAGTAATGTGAGCATGTGGGATGGGAATCATATGATATATGTATAACATTGATTTACTTTTATATAAACATTACACTATGAATGCTTAAAACACTTAATGTGCAAATGAGGACAAGAAATGGATAGTCGAATAACAATTTATACTACCGTTATAACTAATAAATTTTCATTAATATAAATGACTATATGGGAAAATGAATTGAACTATTGTACACATTTAGTAATAATTCGGTAACTACTATATGTTAACTTGTCATTTGTAGTAATGTGTGCATGTGGGACGGGAATCATTTGATATATATATAACATTGATATCCTTTGATATAAATATTTCACTATGAATGCTTAAAACACTTTATGTTCATATGGGGACAAGAATTGGATAGTCGGACAACAATTTATACTTCCATTATAACTAAAAAATTTCAATTCATATAAATGACTATATGGGAAAATGAATTGACCTATTGTACAAATTTAGGAATAATTCGGTAACTACTATATGTTAACCTGTTATTTGTAGTAATGTGCGCATGTGGGAGGGGAATCATATGATATTTGTAAAACACTGATATCCTCTGATATAAACATTACACTATGAATGTTTAAAACAATTTATGTTCATATGGGGACAAGAATTGGATAGTCGGACAACAATTTGTACTACCGTTATAACTAATAAATTTTAATTAATATAAATGACTATATGAGAAAATAAATTGACCTATTGTACAAATTTAGGAATATTTCGGTAATTACTACATGTTAACTTGTTATTTGTAGTAAAGTGTGCATGTGGGAGGGGAATCATATAATGTAGGTATAACGTTGATATCCTTTGATATAAACATTACACTAAGAATGCATAAAACACTTTATGTGCATATGGGGGCAAGAATTGGATAGTCGTACAACAATTTATACTTTCGTTATAATTAATGAATTTCAATTCATATAAATGACTATAAGGGAAAATGAATTGACCTATTTTACAAAGTTAGGAATAATTCGGTAACTACTATATGTTAACTTGTCATTTGTAGTAATGTGTGCATGTGGGAGGGGAATCGTTAGATATATGTATAACATTGATATCCTTTAAAATAAATATTTCACTACGAATGCTTAAAACACTTTAGGTGCATATAGGGAAAAGAATTGAATAGTCGGACAACAATTTATACTACCGTTATAACTATTAAATTTCAATTAATATAAATGACTATATGGGAAAATGAATTAATCTATTGTACACATTTAGGAATAATTTGGTAACTACTATATGTTAACTTGTCATTTGTACTAATGTGAGCATGTGGGAGGGGAATCATATGATATAGGTATAACATTGATATCCTTTGATATAAACATTATACTGTGAATGTTTAAAACACTTTATGTGCATATGGGGGCAAGAATTGGATAGTCGGATTACAATTTTTACTACCGTTATAACTAATAAATTTTCATTAATATAAATGACTATATGGGAAAATGAATTGATCTATTGCACACATTTAGAAATAATTCGGTAACTACTATATGTTAACTTGTCATTTGTAGTAATGTGTGCATGTGGGAGAGGAATCATACGATATATGTATAACAATGATATCCTTTGATATAAACATTACACTATGAATACTTAAAACACTTTATGTGCATATAGGGAAAAGAATTGGATAGTCGGACAACAACCTATACTACCATTATAACTAATAAATTTCAATTAATATAATTGACTATATGGGAAAATGAATTAATCTATTATACACATTTAGGAATAATTTGGTAACTACTATATGTTAACTTGTTATTTATAGTAATGTGAGCATGTGGGAGGGGAATCATATGATATAGGTATAACATTGACATCCTTTGATATAAACATTACACTATGAATGCTTAAAGCACTTAATGTGCAAGTGAGGACACGAAATGGATAGTCGAATAACAATTTATACTACCGTTATAACTAATAAATTTTCATCAATATAAATGACTGTATGGGAAAATGAATTGATCTATTGTACACATTTAGAAATAATTCGATAACTACTATATGTTAACTTGTCATTTTTTAGTAATGCGTGCATGTGGGAGGGGAATCATTTGATATCTGTGTAACATTGATATCCTTTGATATAAATATTTCACTATGAATGCTTAAAACACTTTAGGTGCATATTGGGAAAAGAATTGAACAGTCGGACAACAATTAATATTTCAGTTCTAACGAATAAATTTCAATTCATATAAATGACTATATGGGAAAATGAATTGACCTATTGTACAAAGTTTGGAATAATTCGGTAACTACTATATGTTAACTTGTCATTTTTTAGTAATGTGGGCATGTTGGCGGGAAATCATTTGATATATGTATAACATTGATATCCTTTGATATAAATATTTCACTATGAATGCTTAAAACACTTTAGGTGCATATAGGGAAAAGAATTGGACAGTTGGACAACAATTTATACTACCGTTATAACTAATACATTTTAATTAATATAAATCACTATATGGGAAAATGAATTAATCTATTGTACACATTTAGGAATAATTTGGTAACTACTATATGTTAACTTGTCATTTGTAGTAATGTGAGCATGTGGGAGGGGAATCATATGATATAGGTATAACATTGATATCCTTTGATATAAACATTATACTATGAATGTTTAAAACACTTTATGTGCATATGGGTGCAAGAATTGGATAGTCGGATAACAATTTATACTACCGTTATAACTAATCAATTTCAATTAATATAAATGACTATATGGGAAAATGAATTGATCTATTGTACACATTTAGGAATAATTCGGTAACTACTATATGTTAATATATCATTTGGATTAACGTATGCATGTGGGAGGGGAATCATACGATATGTGTATAACATTGATATCCTTTGATATAAACTTTATACCATGAATGTTTAAAACACTTTATGTGCATATGAGGGCAAGAATTGGATAGTCGGATAACAATTTATACTACCGTTATAACTAATAAATTTCAATTAATATAAATCACTATATGGGAAAATGAATTGATCTATTGTACACATTTAGGAATAATTCGGTAACTACTATATGTTAACTTGTCATTTGTATTAACGTGTGCATGTGGGAGGGGAATCATACGATATATATATAACATTGATATCCTTTTATATAAACATTACACTATGAATACTTAAAACACTTTAGGTGCATATAGGGAGAAGAATTGGACAGTCGGACAACAATTTATACTGCCGTTATAACTAATAAATTTCAATTAATATAAATGACTATATGGGAAAATGAATTAATCTATTGTACACATTTAGGAATTATTTTGTAGCTACTATATGTTAACTTGTCATTTATAGTAGTGTGTGCATGTGGGAGGGGAATCATATGATATAGGTATAACATTGATATCCTTTGATATAAACATTACACTATGAATGCTTAAAACACTTAATGTGCAAATGTGGACAAGAAATGTATAGTCGAATAACAATTTATACTACCGTTATAACTAATAAATTTTAATTAATATAAATGACTATATGGGAAAATGAATTGATCTATTGTACACATTTAGGAATAATTCGGTAACTACTATATGTTAACTTATCATTTGTAGTAATGTGTGCATGTGGGAGGGGAATCATTTGATATATGTGTAACATTGATATCCTTTAATATAAATATTTCACTATGAATGCTTAAAACACATTATGTGCATATGGGAACAAGAATTGGATAGTCGGACAACAATTTATACTTCCATTATAACTAATAAATTTCAATTCATATAAATGACTATATGGGAAAATGAATTGACCTATTGTACAAATTTAGGAATTATTCGGTAACTATTATATGTTAACTTGTTATTTGTAGTAATGTGCACATGTGGGAGGGGAATCATATAATATTTGTAAAGCATTGATATCCTCTGAAATAAACATTACACTATGAATGTTTAAAACAGTTTATGTTCATATGGGGACAAGAATTGGATAGTCGGACAACAATTTGTACTACCGTTATAACTAATAAATTTCATTTAATATATGTTAACTTGTCATTTGTAGTATAGTGTGCATGTGGGAGGGGAATCAAATGATATGGGTATAACGTTGATATCCTTTGATATAAACATTACACTATGAATGCTTAAAACACTTTATGTGCATATAGGGAAAAGAATTGGATAGTCGGATAACAATTTATACTTCCGTTATAACTAATAAATTTCAATTAATATAAATGATTGCATGGGAAAATTAATTGACCTATTGTACACATTTAGGAATAATTCGGTAACGACTATATGTTAACTTATCATTTGTATTAACGTGTTTATGTGGGAGGGGAATCATACGATATATGTATAACATTGATATCCTTTGATATAAACATTACACTATGAATACTTAAAACACTTTAAGTGCATATAGGCAAAAGAATCGGATAGTCGGACAACAATTTATACTACCGTTATAACTAATAAATTTCAATTAATATAAATGACTATATGGGAAAATAAATTAATCTATTGTACACATTTAGGAATAATTTGGTAACTACTATATGTTAATTTGTCATTTGTAGTAATGTGAGCATGTGCGATGGGAATCATATGATATATGTATAACATTGATTTACTTTTATATAAACATTACACTATGAATGCTTAAAACACTTAATGTGCAAATGAGGACAAGAAATGGATAGTCGAATAACAATTTATACTACCGTTATAACTAATAAATTTTCATTAATATAAATGACTATATGGGAAAATGAATTGAACTATTGTACACATTTAGTAATAATTCGGTAACTACTATATGTTAACTTGTCATTTGTAGTAATGTGTGCATGTGGGACGGGAATCATTTGATATATATATAACATTGATATCCTTTGATATAAATATTTCACTATGAATGCTTAAAACACTTTATGTGCATATGGGGACAAGAATTGGATAGTCGGACAACAATTTATACTTCCATTATAACTAAAAAATTTCAATTCATATAAATGACTATATGGGAAAATGAATTGACCTATTGTACAAATTTAGGAATAATTCGGTAACTACTATATGTTAACCTGTTATTTGTAGTAATGTGCGCATGTGGGAGGGGAATCATATGATATTTGTAAAACACTGATATCCTCTGATATAAACATTACACTATGAATGTTTAAAACAATTTATGTTCATATGGGGACAAGAATTGGATAGTCGGACAACAATTTGTACTACCGTTATAACTAATAAATTTCAATTAATATAAATGACTATATGAGAAAATAAATTGACCTATTGTACAAATTTAGGAATATTTCGGTAATTACTACATGTTAACTTGTTATTTGTAGTAAAGTGTGCATGTGGGAGGGGAATCATATAATGTAGGTATAACGTTGATATACTTTGATATAAACATTACACTAAGAATGCATAAAACACTTTATGTGCATATGGGGGCAAGAATTGGATAGTCGGACAACAATTTATACTTTCGTTATAATTAATGAATTTCAATTCATATAAATGACTATAAGGGAAAATGAATTGACCTATTTTACAAAGTTAGGAATAATTCGGTAACTACTATATGTTAACTTGTTATTTGTAGTAATGTGTGCATGTGGGAGGGGAATCGTTAGATATATGTATAACATTGATATCCTTTAAAATAAATATTTCACTACGAATGCTTAAAACACTTTAGGTGCATATAGGGAAAAAAATTGAATAGTCGGACAACAATTTATACTACCGTTATAACTTTTAAATTTCAATTAATATAAATGACTATATGGGAAAATGAATTAATCTATTGTACACATTTAGGAATAATTTGGTAACTACTATATGTTAACTTGTCATTTGTACTAATGTGAGCATGTGGGAGGGGAATCATATGATATACGTATAACATTGATATCCTTTGATATAAACATTATACTGTGAATGTTTAAAACACTTTATGTGCATATGGGGGCAAGAATTGGATAGTCGGATTACAATTTTTACTACCGTTATAAATAATAAATTTTCATTAATATAAATGACTATATGGGAAAATGAATTGATCTATTGCACACATTTAGAAATAATTCGGTAACTACTATATGTTAACTTGTCATTTGTAGTAATGTGTGCATATGGGAGAGGAATCATACGATATATGTATAACAATGATATCCTTTGATATAAACATTACACTATGAATACTTAAAACACTTTATGTGCATATAGGGTAAAGAATTTGATAGTCGGACAACAACTTATACTACCATTATAACTAATAAATTTCAATTAATATAATTGACTATATGGGAAAATGAATTTATCTATTGTACACATTTAGGAATAATTTGGTAACTACTATATGTTAACTTGTTATTTATTGTAATGTGAGCATGTGGGAGGGGAATCATATGATATAGGTATAACATTGATATCCTTTGATATAAACATTACACTATGAATGCTTAAAGCACTTAATGTGCAAGTGAGGACACAAAATGGATAGTCGAATAACAATTTATACTACCGTTATAACTAATAAATTTTCATCAATATAAATGACTGTATGGGAAAATGAATTGATCTATTGTACACATTTAGAAATAATTCGGTAACTACTATATGTTAACTTGTCATTTTTTAGTAATGCGTGCATGTGGGAGGGGAATCATTTGATATCTGTGTAACATTGATATTCTTTGATATAAATATTTCACTATGAATGCTTAAAACACTTTAGGTGCATATTGGGAAAAGAATTGGACAGTCGGACAACAATTAATATTTCAGTTATAACGAATAAATTTCAATTCATATAAATGACTATATGGGAAAATGAATTGACCTATTGTACAAAGTTTGGAATAATTCGGTAACTACTATATGTTAACTTGTCATTTATAGTAATGTGGGCATGTTGGCGGGAAATCATTTGATATATGTATAACATTGATATCCTTTGATATAAATATTTCACTATGAATGCTTAAAACACTTTAGGTGCATATAGGGAAAAGAATTGGACAGTTGGACAACAATTTATACTACCGTTATAACTAATACATTTTAATTAATATAAATCACTATATGGGAAAATGAATTAATCTATTGTACACATTTAGGAATAATTTGGTAACTACTATATGTTAACTTGTCATTTGTAGTAATGTGAGCATGTGGGAGGGGAATCATATGATATAGGTATAACATTGATATCCTTTGATATAAACATTATACTATGAATGTTTAAAACACTTTATGTGCATATGGGTGCAAGAATTGGATAGTCGGATAACAATTTATACTACCGTTATAACTAATCAATTTCAATTAATATAAATGACTATATGGGAAAATGAATTGATCTATTGTACACATTTAGGAATAATTCGGTAACTACTATATGTTAATATATCATTTGGATTAACGTATGCATGTGGGAGGGGAATCATACGATATGTGTATAACATTGATATCCTTTGATATAAACTTTATACCATGAATGTTTAAAACACTTTATGTGCATATGAGGGCAAGAATTGGATAGTCGGATAACAATTTATACTACCGTTATAACTAATAAATTTCAATTAATATAAATCACTATATGGGAAAATGAATTGATCTATTGTACACATTTAGGAATAATTCGGTAACTACTATATGTTAACTTGTCATTTGTATTAACGTGTGCATGTGGGAGGGGAATCATACGATATATATATAACATTGATATCCTTTTATATAAACATTACACTATGAATACTTAAAACACTTTAGGTGCATATAGGGAGAAGAATTGGACAGTCGGACAACAATTTATACTGCCGTTATAACTAATAAATTTCAATTAATATAAATGACTATATGGGAAAATGAATTAATCTATTGTACACATTTAGGAATTATTTTGTAGCTACTATATGTTAACTTGTCATTTATAGTAGTGTGTGCATGTGGGAGGGGAATCATATGATATAGGTATAACATTGATATCCTTTGATATAAACATTACACTATGAATGCTTAAAACACTTAATGTGCAAATGTGGACAAGAAATGTATAGTCGAATAACAATTTATACTACCGTTATAACTAATAAATTTTAATTAATATAAATGACTATATGGGAAAATGAATTGATCTATTGTACACATTTAGGAATAATTCGGTAACTACTATATGTTAACTTATCATTTGTAGTAATGTGTGCATGTGGGAGGGGAATCATTTGATATATGTGTAACATTGATATCCTTTAATATAAATATTTCACTATGAATGCTTAAAACACATTATGTGCATATGGGAACAAGAATTGGATAGTCGGACAACAATTTATACTTCCATTATAACTAATAAATTTCAATTCATATAAATGACTATATGGGAAAATGAATTGACCTATTGTACAAATTTAGGAATTATTCGGTAACTACTATATGTTAACTTGTTATTTGTAGTAATGTGCGCATGTAGGAGGGGAATCATATAATATTTGTAAAGCATTGATATCCTCTGAAATAAACATTACACTATGAATGTTTAAAACAGTTTATGTTCATATGGGGACAAGAATTGGATAGTCGGACAACAATTTGTACTACCGTTATAACTAATAAATTTCATTTAATATATGTTAACTTGTCATTTGTAGTAAAGTGTGCATGTGGGAGGGGAATCAAATGATATAGGTATAACGTTGATATCCTTTGATATAAACATTACACTATGAATGCTTAAAACACTTTATGTGCATATAGGGAAAAGAATTGGATAGTCAGATAACAATTTATACTTCCGTTATAACTAATAAATTTCAATTAATATAAATGATTGCATGGGAAAATTAATTGACCTATTGTACACATTTAGGAATAATTCGGTAACTACTATATGTTAACTTATCATTTGTATTAACGTGTTTATGTGGGAGGGGAATCATACGATATATGTATAACATTGATATCCTTTGATATAAACATTACACTATGAATACTTAAAACACTTTAGGTGCATGTAGGAAAAAGAATTGGATAGTCGGACAACAATTTATACTACCGTTATAACTAATAAATTTCAAATCATATAAACGACTATATGGGAAAATGAATTAATCTATTGTACACATTTAGGAATAATTTGGTAACTACTATATGTTAACTTGTCATTTGTAGTAATGTGAGCATGTGGGAGGGGAATCATATGATAAAGGTATAACATTGATATCCTTTTAAATAAACATTAGACTATGAATGCTTAAAACACTTAATGTGCAAATGAGGACAAGAAATGGATAGTCGAATAACAATTTATACTACCGTTATAACTAATAAATTTTCATTAATATAAATGACTATATGGGAAAATGAATTGATCTATTGTACACATTTAGAAATAATTCGGTAACTACTATATGTTAACTTGTCATTTGTAGTAATGTATGCATGTGGGACGAAAATCATTTGATATATATATAACATTGATATCCTTTGATATAAATATTTCACTATGAATGCTTAAAACACTTTATGTGCATATGGGGACAAGAATTGGATAGTCGGACAACAATTTAAAGTTCCATTATAACTAATAAATTTCAATTCATATAAATGACTATATGGGAAAATGAATTGACCTATTGTACAAATTTAGGAATAATTCGGTAACTACTATATGTTAACTTGTTATTTGTAGTAATGTGCGCATGTGGGAGGTGAATCATATGATATTTGTAAAACATTGATATCATCAGATATAAACATTACACTATGAATGTTTACAACAATTTATGTTCATATGGGGACAAGAATTGGATAGTCGGACAACAATTTGTACTACCATTATAACTAATAAATTTCAATTAATATAAATGACTATATGAGAAAATAAATTGATCTATTGTACAAATTTATGAATATTTCGGTAACTACTACATGTTAACTTGTCATTTGTAGTAAAGTGTGAATGTGGGAGGGGAATCATATAATGTAGGTATAACGTTGATATCCTTTGATATAAACATTACACTATGAATGCTTAAAACACTTTATGTGCATATAGGGAAAGGAATTAGCACTACTACAAAATTATTCAATGACATTGGTTGCAAGAAATCGGTTTACTAAAAACTGATTTAAATAATAAATTAAAGACTTCACTTTTTAAAAAACCGATGTTTTAAATTTTTGACATTACAAAGACATCGGTTTTCCCAAAACATGATGTTGATTTGTTTTAACTTAGCACGTTAGTTTTTTTAAGAACCGACATCTTTAAATCACGTGAATATTAAGACATCAGCTTAATTTGATACCGATGTATTTAGCTTTTCTTTACTACATTGGTTGATAACAACCGATCTCTTTAATATTTCTTTAATTTAATCCAGGTGTCAACCACTGATGAGTAAAGTAGCTTCCAGAAAACCCTAGCACTCCTTTAATATTTATAACCACCTAATTTTACAACATAAGCCGCAACCCTTATTTTTTTCTTCTCATTCAATTGCCTCTCTTCTACAGTTCTACTACCTCCCTCTGCATCGCACTCATCAGACATTTGACCCTCGTCTTTTCGTCATCAACCAACTACCCTCGTCGACCCCTGCCGCCATTTTTCTTTGCATTACTGAGTTTTTTCATTTTAACATTTTGCTTTTAAATTTTGTCAAATTTTTATGTGGTAATAATTTAATTAGTATGTTAAATATAGAATGTTTAATAAAAGTTAATATTTTCTTTTATAGAAATTTTGCCCTTAAATTTGTTTATTTTTTCTCTGTTGGTTCTTACTAATTCTTTAGTATGCTTGCAGGTGAACCTGTATTTTCTTATAATGAGTTATATTTGGTGGTGACTATTATTTTCAACATCATTGTGAGGTAATCTTACTTCTAATTAATTTCTCTTTCTAAAGTCTGACTCTCTCAAAATATATTTTCTCTATTTAATTCTTTAATTTTTGTTGTATAGGTGCTTCAATTTACATGAATTTTTCATTTATTGTATCGGTTACATATGGTGTTTATTTATTTTTATTTTTTGACAATGTTTTTTTCATACAGGTTGTGGATACAATGAATATAAATTAAGAAGACATTGATTTTGTGTGGAGTAATTGGTTTCATCTGAAATTTTGTAAATTAGAAATATTTTTGTGTAGTAGAATTTTTGATTGTTTTGGAAACTACTGTATGTAAACTAGCTCATTGTGGAATTATATGCTAGTTTTGTTGTTGGACATGTTATTGATTTAATGAAAAATAAACATGTTGTTATTAAGTTACTTTGGATGTTCGATCAAATATTTGTGATTAACAACAAGAAAGTTGAGAAATTTTAGTAATTAAAGATCCAAATGAAAAATATAAAAAATAAAATAAATTATTGAAAAATTGGTTTTAGTTATAATCTGAATAATATGAAATACATCGGTTTCAACACAAAATTGTTATCTGTTATCTCATTTACGATATCACTTTCTTATGTAACCGATGTGCTTTAAAATAATGTACAACGGTTTATAACTGATGACTTTGTCACATATTTTCTATATCAGTCAAAACAACAACGGTTTTAAAATCGAGAAAAACCGATATTATGTATGAAAAATAACCGATGTATTTTGAGTTTTTTGTAGTAGTGTAGATAGTCGGATAACAATTTATACTTCTGTTATAACTAATAAATTTTAATTAATACAATTTATTGCATGGGAAAATGTATTGACCTATTGTACACATTTAGGAATAATTCGGTAACTACTATATTTTAACTTATCATTTGTATTAATGTGTTTATGTGGGAGGGGAATCATACGATATATGTATAACATTTATATCCTTTGATATAAACATTACACTATGAATACTTAAAACACTTTAGGTGCATATAGGGAAAAGAATTGGATAGACGGACAACAATTTATACTACCGTTATAACTAATAAATTTCAATTAATATAAATGACTATATAGGAAAATGAATTAATCTATTGTACACATTTAGGAATAATTTGGTAACTACTCTTTGTTAACTTGTCATTTGTAGTAATGTGAGCATGTGGGAGGGGAATCATATGATATAGATATAACATTGATTTCCTTTTCTATAAACATTACACTATGAATGCTTAAAACACTTAATGTGCAAACGAGGACAAGAAATGGATAGTCGAATAACAATTTATACTACCGTTATAACTAATAAATTTTCATTAATATAAATGATTATATGGGAAAATTAATTGATCTATTGTACACATTTAGAAATAATTCGGTAACTACTATATGTTAACTTCTCATTTGTAGTAATGTGTGCATGTGGGACGGGAATCATTTGATATATATATAACATTGATATCCTTTGATATAAATATTTCACTATGAATGCTTAAAACACTTTATGTGCATATGGGGACAAGAATTGGATAGTCGGACAACAATTTATACTTCCATTATAACTAATAAATTTCAATTCATATAAATGACTATATGGGAAAAATGAATTGACCTATTGTACCAATTTAGGAATAATTCGGTAACTACTATATGTTAACTTGTTATTTGTAGTAATGTGCGCATGTGGGAGGGGAATCATATGATATTTGTAAAACATTGATATCCTCTGATATAAACATTACACTATGAATGTTTAAAACAATTTATGTTCATATGGGGATAAGAATTGGATAGTCGGACAAAAATTTGTACTACCGTTATAACTAATAAATTTCAATTAATATAAATGACTATATGGGAAAATGAATTAATCTATTGTACACATTTAGGAATAATTTGGTAACTACTATATGTTAACTTGTCATTTGTAGTAATGTGTGCATGTAGGAGGGGAATCATATGATATAGGTATAACATTGATATCCTTTGATATAAATATTTTACTATGAATGCTTAAAACACTTTATGTGCATATGGGGACAAGAATTGGATAGTTGGACAACAATTTATACTTTCATTATAACTAATAAATTTCAATTCATATAAATGACTATATGGGAAAATGAATTGACCTATTGTACAAATTTAGAAATAATTCGGTAACTACTATATGTTAACTTGTTATTTGTAGTAAAGTGTGCATGTGGGAGGGGAATCATATGATATTTGTAAAACATTGATATCCTCTGATATAAACATTACACTATGAATGTTTAAAACAATTTATGTTCATATGGGGATAAGAATTGGATAGTCGGACAACAATTTGTACTACCGTTATAACTAATAAATTTCAATTAATATAAATGACTATATGAGAAAATAAATTGACCTATTGTACAAAGTTAGGAATAATTCGGTAACTACTATATGTTAACTTGTCATTTGTAGTAATGTGTGCATGTGGGCGGGGAATCATTTGATATATGTATAACATTGATATCCTTTGATATAAATATTTCACTATGAATGCTTAAAACACTTTAGGTGCATATAGGGAAAAGAATTGGACAGTCGGACAACAATTTATACTACCGTTATAACTAATAAATTTCAATTAATATAAATGACTATATGGGGAAAATGAATTAATCTATTGTACACATTTAGGAATAATTTGGTAACTACTATATGTTAACTTGTCATTTGTAGTAATGTGAGCATGTGGGAGGGGAATCATATGATAAAGGTATAATATTGGTATCCTTTTAAATAAACATTACACTATGAATGCTTAAAACACTTAATGTGCAAATGAGGACAAGAAATGGATAGTCGAATAACAATTTATACTACCGTTATAACTAATAAATTTTCATTAATATAAATGACTATATAGGAAAATGAATTGATCTATGGTACACATCTAGAAATAATTCGGTAACTACTATATGTTAACTTGTCATTTGTAATAATGTATGCATGTGGGACGGAAATCATTTGATATATATATAACATTTATATCCTTTGATATAAATATTTCACTATGAATGCTTAAAACACTTTATGTGCATATGGGGACAAGAATTGGATAGTTGGACAACAATTTATACTTCCATTATAACTAATAAATTTCAATTCATATAAATGACTATATGGGAAAATGAATTGACCTATTGTACAAATTTAGGAATAATTCG
Organism: Acer yangbiense; assembly: GCA_008009225.1. Classification (NCBI taxonomy): domain Eukaryota; kingdom Viridiplantae; phylum Streptophyta; class Magnoliopsida; order Sapindales; family Sapindaceae; genus Acer; species Acer yangbiense. The sequence goes on from CM017770.1 coordinate 41,655,006, forward strand.
GTAACTACTATATGTTAACTTGTTATTTGTAGTATTGTGCGCATGTGGGAAGGGAATCATATGATATTTGTAAAACGTTGATATCCTCAGATATAAACATTACACTATGAATGTTTACAACAATTTATGTTCATATGGGGACAAGAATTGGATAGTCGGACAACAATTTGTACTACCATTATAACTAATAAATTTCAATTAATATAAATGACTATATGAGAAAATAAATTGACCTATTGTTCAAATTTATGAATATTTCGGTAACTACTACATGTTAACTTGTCATTTGTAGTAAAGTGTGAATGTGGGAGGGGAATCATATAATGTAGGTATAACGTTGATATCCTTTGATATAAACATTACACTATGAATGCTTAAAACACTTTATGTGCATATAGGGAAAGGAATTGGATAGTCGGATAACAATTTATACTTCCGTTATAACTAATAAATTTTAATTAATACAAATTATTGCATGGGAAAATGAATTGACCTATTGTACACATTTAGGAATAATTCGGTAACTACTATATTTTAACTTATCATTTGTATTAACGTTTTTATGTGGGAGGGGAATCATACGATATATGTATAACATTTATATCCTTTGATATAAACATTACACTATGAATACTTAAAACACTTTAGGTGCATATAGGGAAAAGAATTGGATAGTCGGACAACAATTTATACTACCGTTATAACAAATAAATTTCAATTAATGTAAATGACTATATGGGAAATTGAATTAATCTATTGTACACATTTAGGAATAATTTGGTAACTACTCTATGTTAACTTGTCATTTGTAGTAATGTGAGCATGTGGGAGGGGAATCATATGATGTAGACATAACATTGATTTCCTTTTATATAAACATTACACTATGAATGCTTAAAACACTTAATGTGCAAATGAGGACAAGAAATGGATAGTCGAATAACAATTTATACTACCGTTATAACTAATAAATTTTCATTAATATAAATGACTATATGGGAAAATTAATTGATCTATTGTACACATTTAGAAATAATTCGGTAACTACTATATGTTAACTTGTCATTTGTAGTAATGTGTGCATGTGGGACGGGAATCATTTGATATATATATAACATTGATATCATTTGATATAAATATTTCACTATGAATGCTTAAAACACTTTATGTGCATATGGGGACAAGAATTGGATAGTCGGACAACAATTTATACTTCCATTATAACTAATAAATTTCAATCCATATAAATGACTATATGGGAAAATGAATTGACCTATTGTACAAATTTAGGAATAATTCGGTAACTACTATATGTTAACTTGTTATTTGTAGTAATGTGCGCATGTGGGAGGGGAATCATATGATATTTGTAAAACATTGATATCCTCTGATATAAACATTACACTATGAATGTTTAAAAAAATTTATGTTCATATGGGGAAAAGAATTGGATAGTCGGACAACAATTTGTACTACCGTTATAACTAATAAATTTCAATTAATATAAATGACTATATGGGAAAATGAAATATTCTATTGTACACATTTAGGAATAGTTTGGTAACTACTATATGTTAACTTGTCATTTGTAGTGATGTGTGCATGTGGGAGGGGAATCATATGATATAGGTATAACATTGATATCCTTTGATATAAATATTTCACTATGAATGCTTAAAACACTTTATGTGCATATGGGGACAAGAATTGGATAGGCGGACAACAATTTATACTTCCATTATAACTAATAAATTTCAATTCATATAAATGACTATATGGGAAAATGAATTGACCTATTGTACAAATTTAGAAATAATTCGGTAACTACTATATGTTAACTTGTTATTTGTAGTAATGTGCGCATGTGGGAGGGGAATCATATAATATTTGTAAAACATTGATATCCTCTGATATAAACATTACACTATGAATGTTTAAAACAATTTATGTTCATATGGGGATAAGAATTGGATAGTCGGACAACAATTTGTACTACCGTTATAACTAATAAATTTCAATTAATATAAATGACTATATGAGAAAATAAATTGACCTATTGTACAAAATTAGGAATAATTCGGTAACTACTATATGTTAACTTGTCATTTGTAGTAATGTGTGCATGTGGGCGGGGAATCATTTGATATATGTATAACATTGATATCCTTCGATATAAATATTTCACTATGAATGCTTAAAACACTTTAGGTGCATATAGGGAAAAGAATTGGACAGTCGGACAACAATTTATACTACCGTTATAACTAATAAATTTCAATTAATATAAATGACTATATGGGGAAAATGAATTAATCTATTGTACACATTTAGGAATAATTTGATAACTATTATTTGTTAACTTGTCATTTGAAGTAATGTGAGCATGTGGGAGGGGAATCATATGATATAGGTATAACATTGATATCCTTTGATATAAACATTATACTATGAATGTTTAAAACACTTTATGTGCATATGGGGGCAAGAATTGGATAGTCGGATAACAATTTATAATACCGTTATAACTAATAAATTTCAATTAATATAAATGACTATATGGGAAAATGAATTGATCTATTGTACACATTTAGGAATAATTCGGTAACTACTATATGTTAACATATCATTTGTATTAACGTATGCATGTGGGAGGGGAATCATACGATATGTGTATAACATTGATATCCTTTGATATAAACATTATACCATGAATGTTTAAAACACTTTATGTGCATATGGGGGCAAGAATTGGATAGTCGGATAACAATTTATTTGATCGGTTCATTTCTATACATGTTTTAGGCCCCGATTTCCTATTATTTATGCTTTGTTCTCGAGTGAATTAGCTGGTTTAATGTGTTTGTTGAGCTTGTGTAGGTAACATTCCATAAAAGTGGTGTTGAATCGTATTTTGGAAGAAAAGAAGTCAAAAGATGGAGAAAAGGAGCAAATTGGAAGAAACAATGAAAAGATGATTTTCGGCCAGTGTAGAATCTCTATGTTGCGGGGCCTATATCTCTCAGCTCCGATTGAATTTTGTGTCCTACCACCCATGGATTGAAGGCCCCGGAAGTCTAGTTTCCAGTGCACTTTTCGGATCGCAATTCCGATATTTCTAGAAGAAGTTATGACCGATTTCGTAACCGAAGGTCAGAGCTGGAATGTTTACCGCTGCCCAGACCGCCCATCGTGCAACTTGCCTAGGGAGCGGTCTAGGCAGCGACCCAAAGCAGAACATTTCCGCTTGACGTGCAGCTGCCGAGGCAACATGCCTCCGGAGTGACCCAATGAGCGGAATTACATATTTTTGGCGGATTTCAACTCCGAATTGGTCCAGAACTGTTCCAAAACTTCCCAAATCAAATCCTAATAACTTTACAAGATCAAGACATGTTTGGGAAACTTCCTAAACTCAAATTAGGAGTCAATCATCAAGATAGGAAATCCAAGTTAGGAAAGGATTCTCATTCCTTGTTTCATTCTACTTTCTCACTTGGTGTATTTTCTAAACCTAAGAAGAATTGGGGGTTCACAAGGAAAAGTCACCTATAAATATTTCATATTCTTTTCAATTCAAGGAGAGAGCCAGGAGAGAGCCAAAGGAGACAGCAAAAGGGAGGTTCCAAGCCACAGAAGGGGGCCGTCCCCCATCACTCCGACCACCACACACATGGGTTTTCTCTACATCTCTTTTATGTTTTTGTTCTCTCCATTGATGTGTAACTAAACCTCTAACTAGGGGATTGATGTAACCGATTTTGGATAACTCTATGTGAACAATTAGTCTACCTTTTGTTAATCAATTGGGTTTCGTTTTGTTTATTGAATTAATTGCTCTATTCTACTTTCTTTGATTATGTTGTGACCGCAAGTGATTTGAGTTTTGTAGCTTAGTTTATCTATGAGATTAGGGTTTAGATGTGGATGACCGTTCCATTTAAATCTGAATCTAAAGCTTAATAAATAAGAAAATTGATGTATGCATGACCGTGCTATGTTAATTTGGCTTAGAGTTTTGTGTAAAATATGGGTTTTGACAATTGCTCATTACATGACCGTGTGTGAGTAATAGGAAGAACCCTAGATCATTATTCCGTATTCGTTGCATGACCGTGTGCGAGTATTGGAAAGGATCTTTGAACCTAATTGAATTATCTTGAAAACAAGCCCGTAAACTAGATTGAAGTGTTTAACAAGACTGATGGTGAGCATTGAGTGTCTAAGAAAGGTGCATCGATTCCCTAGTACTTCTCTCCATATATTCTTCCCTTGTGTGATTTGATTTAATTGATTTAGTTCTTAGTCCAAGAAGTCATAATTTAGGTTAATTTTAGAGTTAAACAATCTTCCAAAGAAAAGCATTATGCAATTTAATTTTCGCATTTAGAGTAATCCTTGCTAGATTATTTGGCTTTGACCGATAGAATCGCCGATCCCAGTGAACGAACTTTCTTAGTAAATTGAACACAGATTCTACTGCATCAATTTTGGCGCCGCTGCCGGGGATTGGTATAGATTCTATTTGTTGAGTCTAGTTAGTTTAGTTCGGTAGTGTGTGTCATTAATTACTTTTTAGTTTAATTTTATTTTATTTTATTTTATTTATTTTTTTTTTTTTTTCTTTCCCTCTTTTTCGATTTTGTTTTCTTTTTATTTTATTTTTTTCTTTCTTTCAGGAACAATGGATTTTGATAGGCAACATAAACTTGCTATGCAAATGGCTGCTTTACAGCAAGACGTTGACAAATTGTCTTCAATATTTTGGGAAAAAGAACAAGCAAGAACCGTGGTGTGCCGTCAATGTGGAAATTTTGGGCATGATATGTGGAGCTGTCATTTGAGAAGAGAATTTTCAGAACCCTACAACCCAGAACCTATGTGCAGACCATATGGAGATTCCTACAATCCAGGGCTGAGCTATGAGCCATATAACAATTCTTACAACATGGATGGGAGGAATGATCACGATTTATCGTGGAGCTACAATGAGGGCAATACCTATGAGCAGCCTATCTCGCCCTACCAACCAAGAAAGCGATCACTTGAGGAGATAGTGAACAACTTGGCTCAAATGACGGGAGCTATTGAGGAAATTGTGAACAAATTTAGACAAGACAGTATTCAAAGCCGTCTAGACATGGAAGCCTCTATGGAAAGAACTTTAGTGCACATGGAGAACATCGCTAAAGCTATGCAAGAGCGAAAGTATGAAGAGTTCCCAAGCCAACTGGAGCAAGAAGGTGCTACCACAATCCCTTCGAATGGTGAGATTGTCGATACCATAGTGAGCCATGAACTTTCTGATGATTTTTCTTGTGTTGCAGATGAAGAAGTAGAAAAGGAGGAGACAGATGAAAAAGAAGTGGAAGATGTACCTTTCGAGGCACCGCTCCTATACAAGGAACTCAAGCCTTATGTCCCTCCCATTACTTTCCCGAGCCAACCAGAGCAAGAAGATGTTGCCACTTTCCCATTGAAGGGTGAAGAAGTAGAAAAGGAGGAGATGGACGAAAAAGAAGTGGAAGATGTACCTTTTGAGGAACCACTCCTATACAAGGAACTCAAGCCTTATGTCCCTCCTATTACTTTTCCGAGCCGCCTACACAATAGCAAGTGGAATAAGTGGTTTTCTGAACTTATTTCATCATACTTTATAGTGAACATTTACTTGTCTTTGCTTATTGTGTGTAGGAACATACCGGTGCGTGAATTTTTTTTCCAAGACCTAATCTCATATAGGTGCAAATTCGAGACATTGGAGTTTGGTTGAGTCAGCCCTTGCACCCGTCTTGCCGAGACGTTAAATTAAGCGCTTGGTGGGAGGCAACCCACCTAGGTAATTTCTTTTTAGTTTTTAGTTTTTAGTTTTCTAGTTTTTTTTTTTGTTTTGTGTGTTGAGTTCATACATGCCTTGCTTTTTCTTTATTCGTTGTCCATGCTTTTAATGTCATACAAACATTGAGGACAATGTTTAGATTAGGTTTGGGGGTGTGAATTCGTGTTTGTTTGATTTTTTTCGATTCATTGATAAATCTACGAAAAAGTGTCCTGTTTTGAAAATTTTGAGGCAAACGTTTTGTTAAAACTGTATTGATTGGTGAGGAAATAAATTTTTCCGTCCATGTTAGGTTCTTCGTTTTTTCGATACGAATCCAACGGTATAAAGAATGAAATATTCTGGGCAGTGGTTTTAAAGTTATGAATGTTTCTTCGACCAAAGGTCATGGGCAATGCCCTGTTGCTGCGAAACGGTGCGTGCACTGTCTTCGTCATCTGTTCTCTCACTTTTCCAATGCGAATTTTGAAATATGTTCTACATGAAAAGTGTGTGTTTGCATGTCTATTATCGTATGCTAAAATTTGGTTAACTTTGGTTGAGTCATGTGAGAGATATACGTTAAAGAACAGACATAGGTCAATTTCAAAAGTCATCAGTTTTTGAATTTTTGTCCTCCGTGTTGAGATGCTTCTTGTGTGTGCTTTAAAAGCCGTAATATATGTTTTATTCACTGAGTTTAAACTAACTTCTTGCCACTTAGAGTATTGCATTGTATTTTCAAAAACTTATGACATGCTCTTGATATGATAGTGGATAGGATGCTTAGTTGGATTGTCATGATTAATAGTGGAGACTACCCTTGTGAGTTCACTAAGCCAAAAAGCGTACATAAATGACATATATGAGGGATTATTTTGTTTCTACTCTTTAAACACTCAGTAGGTTCTTAGCATTAGATTCGATCTCTATAGGTTGTACATTGAGCATTAAAGAACAATTCTCATAAAAAGATATCACATGTGGACTTTGCTCTTGTTTTGGTTGAACCATTAGAAGTGATATAGGCAATGCGTGCTTGAACTCACTTAAAAGGCCTTAAATATTTCCTACCTTATGTGTGTGCTCCATAGCCCTGTTTGAAGCCAAACACAATAAGCCTTTTTCTTTCATCACCCACATTAACTTAACCCCAATAAGCCGTAATTTAGCCATACCATATAGCTTGGGATCATATAGAGGAAGTGATGAAGATGATTGAAGGGAGTTCGAAATATGCGACTCGTGATGTACATGTACCAAAGAAAAAGCAAGAGAACAAACACCAAAGTGGTGTCAAGAAGAAATAGATGGAAAAGTTGTTATATTAAAAAGGAAAAAGAAAAAGAAAAAAAGAAAGAGATAAATGAATGAGATGATGAATCAAATAGAAGAGAAAAAGAATAGAGCTTTACAATGAAGTGATGAGAAATCAAAATCAACTCAAGAAGGAGGACAAACGAAAATTGTTCAAGAAGCCTAGATGCAAGTGGAATGAAGAATTTGAAGAAATTCGGCCAAGTATGAAGATTGCCGAAGAATTTCTCGATATGATCCTAGGTTTGTTGGCTATTCTTTTCCCATTCTTTCTTAGCCTACACCCAATGACCCCATTACAACCAAAGAAAAGACCTAATTGATCTTTTGGGGATGCTAGCTCGAGAGTAAGGTAAACATGTGCTCTATCTTGTTCTTAATGTTTGATTCTTTTCATGAGATCTTTTGCATACAAATCAAGCGTTCTTTCAATGATATATTCATATGCGATTAAATTTGAAATTTCTTGTGCATAACTTCGTTCGCATATGCTTGATGAGTGTATTTGCCTAGGTTCTGTGTGAAATATGAGCGATATCTTGTGAGGCTTAGAGTCGAGGCGAATTATATCTATGGCGTTTGGTGAATGTGTTTTTGAAGCTAGAATGTCTTGAGCTTGGGCTTTTCATTAAAAATTGAGCAATGCTTTCAAATTTGTGACTTAACTTTAGTCTTTACCTATTGGCTCTAGCATGCATTGGCTTGAAAGGTACATGTGAATTTGCATCTTGATTATTTGACTTTTCGCAGAAATATGTTTGTGGGTAGCATAGCTGTAAACCCTCAGGAGACAACACTCCTCCTACTAGGGACACCTAGAGGTTTAAAGGCTTGTAGCATACGCTCAATGCTATCGTGTTCCCTACGAAAGTGGCCTAGTTAAATTTAATTTTTGTTTTTAGTTTTTTTTAGTTTTTGTTTTTAGTTTTGTTTTGCTCGAGGACTAGCAAAAGATAGGTTTGGGGGTATTTGATCGGTTCATTTCTATACATGTTTTCGGCCCCGATTTCCTATTATTTATGCTTTGTTCTCGAGTGAATTAGCTGGTTTAATGTGTTTGTTGAGCTTGTGTAGGTAACATTCCATAAAAGTGGTGTTGAATCGTATTTTGGAAGAAAAGAAGTCAAAAGATGGAGAAAAGGAGCAAATTGGAAGAAACAATGAAAAGATGATTTTCGGCCAGTGCAGAATCTCTATGTTGCGGGGCCCATATCTCTCAGCTCCGATTGAATTATGTGTCCTATCACCCATGGATTGAAAGCCCCGGAAGTCTAGTTTCCAGCGCACTTTTCGGATTGCAATTCCGATATTCCTAGAAGAAGTTATGACCGATTTCGTAACCGAAGGTCAGAGCTGAAATGTTTACCGCTGCCCAGACCGCCCATCGTGCAACTTGCCTAGGGAGCGGTCTAGGCAGCGACCCAAAGCAGAACATTTCCGCTTGACGTGCAGCTGCCGAGGCAACATGCCTCTGGAGCGACCCAATGAGCGGAATTACATATTTTTGGCGGATTTCAACTCCGAATTGGTCCAGAACTGTTCCAAAACTTCCCAAATCAAATCCTAATAACTTTACAAGATCAAGACATGTTTGGGAAACTTCCTAAACTCAAATTAGGAGTCAATCATCAAGATAGGAAATCCAAGTTAGGAAAGGATTCTCATTCCTTGTTTCATTCTACTTTCTCACTTGGTGTATTTTCTAAACCTAAGAAGAATTGGGGGTTCACAAGGAAAAGTCACCTATAAATATTTCATATTCTTTTCAATTCAAGGAGAGAGCCAGGAGAGAGCCAAAGGAGACAGCAAAAGGGAGGTTCCAAGCCACAGAAGGGGGCCGTCCCCCATCACTCCGACCACCACACACATGGGTTTTCTCTACATCTCTTTTATGTTTTTGTTCTCTCCATTGATGTGTAACTAAACCTCTAACTAGGGGATTGATGTAACCGATTTTGGATAACTCTATGTGAACAATTAGTCTACCTTTTGTTAATCAATTGGGTTTCGTTTTGTTTATTGAATTAATTGCTCTATTCTACTTTCTCTGATTATGTTGTGACCGCAAGTGATTTGAGTTTTGTAGCTTAGTTTATCTATGAGATTAGGGTTTAGATGTGGATGACCGTTCCATTTAAATCTGAATCTAAAGCTTAATAAATAAGAAAATTGATGTATGCATGACCGTGCTATGTTAATTTGGCTTAGAGTTTTGTGTAAAATATGGGTTTTGACAATTGCTCATTACATGACCGTGTGTGAGTAATAGGAAGAACCCTAGATCATTATTCCGTATTCGTTGCATGACCGTGTGCGAGTATTGGAAAGGATCTTTGAACCTAATTGAATTATCTTGAAAACAAGCCCCTAAACTAGATTGAAGTGTTTAACAAAACTGATGGTGAGCATTGAGTGTCTAAGAAAGGTGCATCGATTCCCTAGTACTTCTCTCCATATATTCTTCCCTTGTGTGATTTGATTTAATTGATTTAGTTCTTATTCCAAGAAGTCATAATTTAGGTTAATTTTAGAGTTAAACAATCTTCCAAAGAAAAGCATTATGCAATTTAATTTTCGCATTTAGAGTAATCCTTGCTAGATTATTTGGCTTTGACCGATAGAATCGCCGATCCCAGTGAACGAACTTTCTTAGTAAATTGAACACAGATTCTACTGCATCATTATTCTACCGTTATAACTAATAAATTTCAATTAATATAAATCACTATATGGGAAAAAGAATTGATCTATTGTACACATTTAGGAATAATTCGGTAACTACTATATGTTAACTTATCATTTGTATTAACGTGTGCATGTGGGAGGGGAATCATACAATATATGTATAACATTGATATCCTTTGATATAAACATTACACCATGAACACTTAAAACACTTTAGGTGAATATAGGGAAAAGAATTGGATAGTCGGACAACAATTTATACTACCGTTATAACCAATAAATTTCAATTAATATAAATGACTATATGGGAAAATGAAATAATCTATTGTACACATTTAGGAATAATTTGGTAAATACTATATGTTAACTTTTCATTTGTAGTAATGTGTGCATGTGGGAGGGGAATCATATGATATAGGTATAACATTGATATCCTTTGATATAAACATTACACTATGAATGCTTAAAACACTTAATGTGCAAATGAGGACAAGAAATAGATAGTCGAATAACAATTTATACTACCGTTATAACTAATAAAATTTAATTAATATAAATGACTATATGGGAAAATGAATTGATCTATTGTACACATTTAGAAATAATTCGGTAACTACTATATGTTAACTTATCATTTGTAGTAATGTGTGCATGTGGGAGGGGAATCATTTGATATATGTATAACATTGATATCCTTTGATATAAATATTTAACTATGAATGCTTAAAACACTTTATGTGCATATGGGAACAAGAATTGGATAGTCGGACAACAATTTATACTTCCATTATAACTAATAAATTTCAATTCATATAAATGACTATATGGGAAAATGAATTGACCTATTGTACAAATTTAGGAATAATTCGGTAACTACTATATGTTAACTTGTTATTTGTAGTATTGTGCGCATGTGGGAGGGGAATCATATGATATTTGTAAAACATTGATATCCTCTGATATAAACATTACACTATGAATATTTAAAACAGTTTATGTTCATATGGGGACAAGAATTGGATAGTCGGACAACAATTTGTACTACCATTATAACTAATAAATTTCAATTAATATAAATGACTATATGAGAAAATGAATAAATCTATTGTACACATTTATAAATAATTTGGTAACTACTATATGTTAACTTGTCATTTGTAGTAATGTGTGCATGTGGGCGAGGAATCATTTGATATATGTATAACATTGATATCCATTGATATAAGTATTTCACTATGAATGCTTAAAACACTTTAGGTGCATATAGGGAAAAGAATTGGACAGTTGGACAACAATTTATACTACCGTTATAACTAATAAATTTCAATGAATATAAATGACTATATGGGAAAATGAATTAATCTATTGTACACATTTAAGAATAATTTGGTAACTACTATATGTTAACTTGTCATTTGTAGTAATGTGAGCATGTGGGAGGGGACTCATATGATATAGGTATAACATTGATATCCTTTGATATAAACATTATACTATGAATGTTTAAAACACTTTATGTGCATATAGGGAAAGGAATTGGATAGTCGGATAACAATTTATATTTTTGTTATAACTAATAAATTTTAATTAATATAAATTATTGCATTGGAAAATGAATTGACCTATTGTACACATTTAGAAATAATTCGGTAACTACTATATGTTAACTTATCATTTGTATTCACGTGTGCATGTGGGAGGGGAATCATACGATATATGTATAACATTGATATCCTTTGATATAAACATTACACTATGAATACTTAAAACACTTTATGTGCATATAGGGAAAAGAATTGGATAGTCGGACAACAATTTATACTGCCGTTATAACTAATAAATTTTAATTAATATAAATGACTATATGGGAAAATGAATAAATCTATTGTACACATTTAGGAATAATTTGGTAACTACTATATGTTAACTTGTCATTTGTAGTAATGTGTGCATGTGGGCGGGGAATCATTTGATATATGTATAACATTGATATCCTTTGATATAAATATTTCACTATGAATGCTTAAAACACTTTAGGTGCATATAGGGAAAAGAATTGGACAATCGGAACACAATTTATACTACCGTTATAACTAATAAATTTCAATTAATATAAATGACTATATGGGAAAATGAATTAATCTATTGTACACATTTAGGAATAATTTGGTAACTACTATATGTTAACTTGTCATTTGTAGTAATGTGAGCATGTGGAAGGGGAATCATATGATATAGGTATAACATTGATATCCTTTGAGATTAACATTATACTATGAATGTTTAAAACACTTTATGTGCACATGGGGGCAAGAATTGGATAGTCGGATAACAATTTATACTACCGTTATAACTAATAAATTTCAATTAATATAAATGACTATATGGGAAATTGAATTAATCTATTGTACACATTTAGGAATAATTTGGTAACTATTATACGTTAACTTGTCATTTGTAGTAATGTGGGCATGTGCGAGGGGAATCATATGATATAGGTATAACATTGATATCCTTTGATATAAATAGTATATTATGAATGTTTAAAACACTTTATGTGCATATGGGGGCAAGAATTGGATAGTCGGATAACAATTTATACTACCGTTATAACTAATAAATTTCAATTAATATAAATGACTATATGGGAAAATGAATTGATAAATTGTACACATTTAGGAACAATTCGGTAACTACTATATGTTAACATATCATTTGTATTAACGTGTGCATGTGGAAGGGGAATCGTACGATATATGTATAACATTGATATCCTTTGATATAAACATTATACTATGAAAGTTTAAAACACTTTATGTGCATATGGGGGCAACAATTGGGTAGTCGGATAACAATTTATACTACCGTTATAACTAATAAATTTAAATTCATATAAATGACTATATAGTAAAATGAATTGACCTATTGTACAAAGTTAGGAATAATTCGGTAACAACTATATGTTAACTTGTCATTTGTAGTAATGTGTGCATGTGTGAGGGGAATCATTTGATATATGTAAAACATTGATATCTTTTGATATAAATATTTCACTAAGAATGCTTAAAACACTTTAGGTGCATATAGGGAAAAGAATTGGACAGTCGGACAACAATTTATACTACCGTTATAACTAATAAATTTCAATTTATATAAATGACTATATGGGAAAATGAATTAATCTATTGTACACATTTATGAATAATTTAGTAACTACTATATGTTAACTTGTCATTTACAGTAATGTGAGCATGTGGAAGGGGAATAATATGATATAGGTATAACATTGATATCCTTTGATATAAACATTATATTATGAATGTTTAAAACACTTTATGTGCCTATGGGGGCAAGAATTGGATCGTCGGATAATAATTTATACTACCGTTATAACTAATAAATTTTAATTAATATAAATGACTATATGGGAAAATGAATTGATCTATTGTACACATTTAGGAATAATTCGGTAACTACTATATGTTAACATATCATTTGTATTAACGTGTGCATGTGGGAGGGGAATCATACGATATATGTATAACATTGATATCCTTTGATATAAACATTATACCATGAATGTTTAAAACACTTTATGTGCATATAGGGGCAAGAATTGGATAGTCGGATAACAATTTATACTACCGTTATAACTAATAAATTTCAATTAATATAAATCACTATAAGGGAAAATGAATTGATCTATTGTACACATTTATGAATAATTCGGTAACTATTATATGTTAACTTGTCATTTGTATTAACGTGTGCATGTGGGAGGGGAATCATACGATATATGTATAACATTGATATCCTTTGAAATAAACATTACACTATGAATACTTAAAACACTTTAGGTGCATATAAGAAAAAGAATTGGATAGTCGGACAACAATTTATACTACCGTTATAACTAATAAATTTCAATTAATATAAATGACTATATGGGAAAATGAATTAATCTATTGTACACATTTAGGAATAATTTGGTAACTACTATATGTTAACTTGTCATTTGTAGTAATGTGACCATGTGGGAGGGGAATCATATGATATAGGTATAACATTGATATCCTTTGATATAAACATTACACTATGAATGCTTAAAACACTTAATGTGCAAATGAGGACAAGAAATGGATAGTCGAATAACAATTTATACTACCGTTATAACTAATAAATTTTCATTAATATAAATGACTATATGGGAAAATTAATTGATCTATTGTACACATTTAGAAATAATTCGATAACTACTATATGTTAACTTGTCATTTGTAGTAATGTGTGTATGTGGGAGGGGAATCATTTGATATATATATAACATTGATATCCTTTGATATAAATATTTTACTATGATTGCTTAAAACACTTTATGTGCATATGGGGACAAGAATTGGATAGTCGGACAACAATTTATACTTCCATTATAACTAATAAATTTCAATTCATATAAATGACTATATGGGAAAATGAATTAATCTATTGTACAAATTTAGGAATAATTCGGTAACTACTATGTGTTAACTTGTTATTTGTAGTAATATGCGCATGTGGTAGGGGAATCAAATGATATTTGTAAAACATTGATATCCTCTGATATAAACATTACACTATGAATGTTTAAAACAATTTATGTTCATATGGGGACAAGAATTGGATAGTCGGACAACAATTTGTACTATCGTTATAACTAATAAATTTCAATTAACAAAAATAACTATATGAGAAAATAAATTGACCTATTGTACAAATTTTGGAATATTTCGGTAACTACTATATGTTAACTTGTCATTTGTAGTAAAGTGTGCATGTGGGAGGGGAATCATATGATGTAGGTATAACGTTGATATCCATTGATATAGACATTACACTATGAATGCTTAAAACACTTTATGTGCATATGGGGACAATAATTGGATAGTCGGACAACAATTTATACTTCCGTTATAACTAATAAATTTTAATTTATGTAAATGACTATATGGGAAAATGAATTGACCTATTGTACAAAGTTAGGAATAATTCGGTAACTACTATATGTTAACTTGTCATTTGTAGTAATGTGTGCATGTGGGAGGGGAATCATTTGATATATGTATAACATTGATATCCTTTGATATAAATATTTCACTATGAATGCTTAAAACACTTTATGTGCATATGGGGACAAGAATTGGATAGTCGGACAACAATTTATACTTCCGTTATAACTAATAAATTTGAATTTATATAATTGACTATATGGGAAAATGAATTGACCTATTGTACAAAGTTAGGAATAATTCGGTAACTACTATATGTTAACTTGTTATTTGTAGTAATGTGTGCATATGGGAGGGGAATCATATGATATATGTAAAACATAGACATCCTCTGATATAAACATTACACTATGAATGATTAAAACAATTTATGTGCATATGGGAACAAGATTTTGATAGTCGGACAACAATTGTTACTACCATTATAACTAAAAAATTTCAATTAATATAAATGATTATACGGGGAAATGAATTGATATATTGTACACATTTGGAAATAATTCGGTAACTACTATATGTTAACTTATCATTTGTAGTAATGTGTGCATGTGGGAGGGAAATCATATGATATAGGTATAACATTGATATCATTTGATATAAAAATTACACCATAAATGCTTAAAACACTTTATGTGCAAATGGGGACAAAAGTTGGATAGTCGGACCACAATTTATACCACCGTTATAACTAATAAATTTCAATTTATATAAAAGACTATATGGGAAAATGAATTGACCCATTGTACACATTTAGGAATAATTGTGTAACTACTATATGTTAACTTGTCATTTGAATTAATGTGTGCATGTGGGAGGGGAATCATATGATATAGGTATAACATTGATGTCCTTTGATATAAACAAATCACTACGAATGCTTAAAACACTTTATGTGCATATGGGGACAAGAATTGGATAGTCGGACAACATTTTATACTTCTATTATAACTAATAAATTTCAATTCATATAAATGACTTTATGGGAAAATGAATTGACCTATTGTACAAATTTATGAATAATTCGTTAACTACTATATGTTAATTAGTCATTTGTAGTAATGTATGCATGTGGGAGGGGAATCATTTGATATATGTATAACATTGATATCCTTTGATATAAACATTACACTATGAATGCTTAAAACACTTAATATGCAAATGAGGACAAGAAATGGATAGTCGAATAACAAGTTATTCTACCGTTATAACTAATAAATTTTCATTAATATAAATGACTATATGGGAAA
The DNA here is from genome assembly GCA_008009225.1 of Acer yangbiense. Classification (NCBI taxonomy): domain Eukaryota; kingdom Viridiplantae; phylum Streptophyta; class Magnoliopsida; order Sapindales; family Sapindaceae; genus Acer; species Acer yangbiense. Next base: position 41,671,115 of record CM017770.1, read on the forward strand.
ATGAATTGACCCATTGTACACATTTAGGAATAATTGTGTAACTACTATATGTTAACTTGTCATTTGAATTAATGTGTGCATGTGGGAGGGGAATCATATGATATAGGTATAACATTGATGTCCTTTGATTTAAACAAATCACTATGAATGCTTAAAACACTTTATGTGCATATGGGGACAAGAATTGGATAGTCGGACAACATTTTATACTTCTATTATAACTAATAAATTTCAATTCATATAAATGACTTTATGGGAAAATGAATTGACCTATTGTAAAAATTTATGAATAATTCGTTAACTACTATATGTTAATTAGTCATTTGTAGTAATGTGTGCATGTGGGAGGGGAATCATTTGATATATGTATAACATTGATATCCTTTGATATAAACATTACACTATGAATGCTTAAAACACTTAATATGCAAATGAGGACAAGAAATGGATAGTCGAATAACAAGTTATACTACCGTTATAACTAATAAATTTTCATTAATATAAATGACTATATGGGAAAATGAATTGATCTATTGTACAAATTTAGAAATAATTCGGTAACTACTATATGTTAACTTGTCATTTGTAGTAATGTGTGTATGTGGGAGGGGAATCATTTGATATATATATAACATTGATATCCTTTGATATAAATATTTTACTATGAATGCTTAAAACACTTTATGTTCATATGGGCACAAGAATTGGATAGTCGGACAATAATTTATACTTCCATTATAACTAATAAATTTCAATTCATATAAATGACTATATGGGAAAATGAATTGATCTATTGTACACATTTAGAAATAATTAGGTAACTACTATATGTTAACTTGTCATTTGTAGTAATATGTGCATGTGGGAGGGGAATCATTTGATATATGTATAACATTGATATCCTTTGATATAAATATTTCACTATGAATGCTTAAAACACTTTATGTGCATATGGGGACAAGAATTGGATAGTCAGACAACAATTTATACTTCCGTTATAACTAATAAATTTCAATTCATATAAATGACTATATGGGAAAATGAATTGACCTATTGTACAAAGTTAAGAATAATTCAGTAACTACTATATGTTAACTTGTTATTTGTAGTAATGTGTGCATGTGGGAGGGGAATCATATGATATATGTAAAACATTGATATCCTCTTATATAAACATTACACTATGAATGTTTAAAACAATTTATGTGCATATGGGGACAATATTTTGATAGTCGGACAACAATTTGTACTACCATTATAACTAAAAAATTTCAATTAATATTAATGAATATATGGGAAAATGAATTGATCTATTATACACATTTAGAAATAATACGGTAAGTACTATATGTTAACTTGTCATTTGTAGTAATGTGCGCATGTGGAAGGGGAATCATATGATATAGGTATAACATTGATATCCTTTGATATAAACATTACACTATAAATGCTTAAAACACTTTATGTGCATATGGGTACAAGAATTGGATAGTCGGACAACAATTTGTACTACCGTTATAATTAATAAATTTCAATTAATATAAATGACCATATGAGAAAATGAATTGACCTATTGTACAAATTTAGGAATAAATCGGTAACTACTATATGTTAACTTGTAATTTGTAGTAAAGTGTGCATGTTGGAGGGGAATCATATGATCTAGGTATAACGTTGATATCCTTTGATATAAACATTACACTATGAATGCTTAAAACACTTTTTGTGCATATAGGGAAAAGAATTGTATAGTCGGATAACAATTTATACTACCGCTATAACTAATAAATTTCAATTAATATAAATGACTATATGGGAAAATGAATTAATATATTGTACACATTTAGGAATAATTTGGTAACTACTACATGTTAACTTGTCATTTGTAGTAATGTGAGCATGTGGAAGGGGAATCATATGATAGAGGTATAACATTGATATCCTTTGATATAAACATTATACTATGAATGTTTAAAACACTTTATGTGCATATGAGGACAAGAATTGGATAGTCGGATAACAATTTATACTACCGTTATAACTAATAAATTTCAATTCATATAAATGACTATATGGGAAAATGAATTGACCTATTGTACAAATTTAGGAATAATTCGGTAACTACTATATGTTAACTTGTTATTTGTAGTAATATGCGCATGTGGAAGGGGAATCATATGATATTTGTAAAACATTGATATCCTCTGATATAAAATTACACTATGAATGTTTAAAACAATTTATGTTCATATGGGTACAAGAATTGGATAGTCGGACAACAATTTGTACTACCGTTATAACTAATAAATTTCAATTAATATAAATGACCATATGAGAAAATAAATTGACCTATTGTACAAATTTAGGAATAAATTGGTAACTACTATATGTTAACTTGTCATTTGTAGTAAAGTGTGCATGTTGGAGGGGAATCATATGATCTAGGTATAACGTTGATATCCTTTGATATAAACATTACACTATGAATGCTTAAAACACTTTTTGTGCATATAGGGAAAAGAATTGTATAGTCGGATAACAATTTATACTACCGTTATAACTAATAAATTTCAATTAATATAAATGACTATATGGGAAAATGAATTAATCTATTGTATACATTTAGGAATAATTTGGTAACTACTACATGTTAACTTGTCATTTGTTGTAATGTGTTCATGTGGGAGGGGAATCATATGATATAGGTTTAACATTGATATCCTTTGATATAAACATTACACTATAAATGCTTAAAACACTTTATGTGCATATGGGTACAAGAATTGGATAGTCGGACAACAATTTGTACTACCGTTATAATTAATAAATTTCAATTAATATAAATGACCATATGAGAAAATGAATTGACCTATTGTACAAATTTAGGAATAAATCGGTAACTACTATATGTTAACTTGTAATTTGTAGTAAAGTGTGCATGTTGGAGGGGAATCATATGATCTAGGTATAACGTTGATATCCTTTGATATAAACATTACACTATGAATGCTTAAAACACTTTTTGTGCATATAGGGAAAAGAATTGTATAGTCGGATAACAATTTATACTACCGCTATAACTAATAAATTTCAATTAATATAAATGACTATATGGGAAAATGAATTAATATATTGTACACATTTAGGAATAATTTGGTAACTACTACATGTTAACTTGTCATTTGTAGTAATGTGAGCATGTGGAAGGGGAATCATATGATAGAGGTATAACATTGATATCCTTTGATATAAACATTATACTATGAATGTTTAAAACACTTTATGTGCATATGAGGACAAGAATTGGATAGTCGGATAACAATTTATACTACCGTTATAACTAATAAATTTCAATTCATATAAATGACTATATGGGAAAATGAATTGACCTATTGTACAAATTTAGGAATAATTCGGTAACTACTATATGTTAACTTGTTATTTGTAGTAATATGCGCATGTGGAAGGGGAATCATATGATATTTGTAAAACATTGATATCCTCTGATATAAAAATTACACTATGAATGTTTAAAACAATTTATGTTCATATGGGTACAAGAATTGGATAGTCGGACAACAATTTGTACTACCGTTATAACTAATAAATTTCAATTAATATAAATGACCATATGAGAAAATAAATTGACCTATTGTACAAATTTAGGAATAAATTGGTAACTACTATATGTTAACTTGTCATTTGTAGTAAAGTGTGCATGTTGGAGGGGAATCATATGATCTAGGTATAACGTTGATATCCTTTGATATAAACATTACACTATGAATGCTTAAAACACTTTTTGTGCATATAGGGAAAAGAATTGTATAGTCGGATAACAATTTATACTACCGTTATAACTAATAAATTTCAATTAATATAAATGACTATATGGGAAAATGAATTAATCTATTGTATACATTTAGGAATAATTTGGTAACTACTACATGTTAACTTGTCATTTGTTGTAATGTGTTCATGTGGGAGGGGAATCATATGATATAGGTTTAACATTGATATCCTTTGATATAAACTTTACACTATGAATGCTTAAAACACTTAATGTGTAAATAAGGACAAGAAATGGATAGTCGAATAACAATTTATACTACCGTTATAACTAATACATTTTAATTAATATAAATGACTATATGGGAAAATGAATTGATCTATTGTACACATTTAGAAATAACGGTAACTACTATATGTTAACTTGTCATTTGTAGTAATGTGTGCATGTGGGATGGGAATCATTTGATATATGTATAACATTGATATTCTTTGATATAAATATTTCACTATGAATGCTTAAAACACTTTATGTGCATATGGGGACAAGAATTGGATATTCGGACAACAATTTATACTTCCGTTATAACTAATAAATTTCAATTCATAAAAATGACTATATGGGAAAATGAATTGACCTATTGTACAAAGTTAGGAATAATTTGGTAACTACTATATGTTAATGACACGCCCCGGAATGGTTCTAAAATAGATCCCCGGTGGCGCCAATAACTTGATCGGCACACGCGGGACTCACAGTTCTATAAACTGTGGTAAATGATGGTACGTGCGTGCGAGTGTATTTCTACCCTATTCGAAAGTATACGAATCGTTCGCCACGTATAGTGGTTACGAGTAAGGATATCGTTCCCACGAGGGAGGAGTTATACGTAAGGTAGGTTCTACGTCTATGTTATAGTCAATTTATATATATATTATTATTTACACTATTAATATGCAAGAAAAGTAAAAGGGGATGGTTGAAAGCAAATTAAACTCACTAATCTAGAATTACACTAAAACTAAACTAAGATGGCAATGATTAAATTACAACTAAATTAATATTAACTAACTAAACTAACAAGTCTACCTAATCAATTAAATAATTAACACTAATTAACTAAACTAAACTAATCTAATTACCAACTACACTCATGATTGGTCATGAGAGAGTGTAGTTGTGAGATGATAAATACATGGAAATGCTAGGAAATGGGTTCATGCAATAAATCCACTACCTAGTTGATAGTAATAAGTTTACAAGATTGATATTCACCAATCTACATTAGGATAAGACACACACACACAAACAATCATTCATGCATGCTATTGATATCTAAATCCTATTACATATCAATTAATTGGTTTAATCAATTAACATGCATCAATTAAGCTCAAGCAAATATACTAATCAACCAAAATATGAATATATTACAATCCCACCAATATTCCAAACATAACCATGTAGTAAAATTACAACAACAATAACAACAAGCTAAGTAAAACAAAAGAGATAAAGAACACAACCCAATCTCTTGAGAAGTCTTCAAGCTATCTAGGCTCCTCCTTGTTCTTCCCTTGCTTGGAGTCAAAAGTTGTTGAGAGAGTGAGAGTGGATGGTGTGAGTGTAAGAAGATGATAACTAAGTGAGTTGTGTGAAGGTATAGTGTGAAAACTAAGCTATTGGGTGTAGTATTTACTTGAGTTTGGATATTAGGGATGTATTTTAGGGTTAGGAAAGGAGAATATATATATAGGGGAGGTTTTGGAGATCTTTTGGCCGAAATATCTCCAAGGTCGGCTAAGTTGGCGAGCTCAAAACGTCAAGCTCGCGGGCTCTTGCCCGCCGCACGAAGTCGCTGGCCATTTTTGGAGGTTGGAGGCGAGTTTGTACGTTCTGGAATGTGGGCATTGTCTAGCCGCATGAAACCGCCGTCTTTTGGCGAGTTTGGAATGTCTGGATTGGCGAGAACAAGGCCGCTGAAGTTGAACTTGAAGGTTGGTGGCCATGGAGTTTTGGCTTGTTGGAGGAGAGAGAAAACTCGTGCATGGAAGGCTGGAAATGAGTCCATCGTGACCGGAGGGACAGTGGCCATCGATCTGGACAGAATTTAGCTAGAAAAACCATTAAAAAGGGGCCAGAAATGGCCGGGTCACGACCGGGTCTAAAACCAAGTCGGGTGGCTCCACCGGGTCGCGGGTCAGGCAGGCTGCATGAAGAAGACGACTGACGTCAGCCTTGCGTCAGCGTGACGCGATCAGGCCAAAAACGACGTCGTCTTCTGCTGACGTGGCGCGCCGACGCTTGCGCTGACTGGAAAATGACCGTTTGCTCCCCTCAACTCTTTCATAATTGCAGAACCTTCAATATTCTCCACAATATTGCATTTTAGCCCCTACTACTCCAAAATTACCAAAATGCCCCTGAATTCCTCTATTTCCCTGAAACACTTATTTAAACCATTAAAATCCATATTTTACTCAAGAAACGAATACAAAAGATAGGAAATGGGAGTGCTAAATGTGAACATTTGCAGCGCGATCAGTTAACTTGTTATTTGTTGTAATGTATGCATGTGGGAGGGGAATCATATGATATATGTAAAACATTGATATCCTCTGATATAAACAATACACTATGAATGTTTAAAACAATTTATGTGCATATGGGAACAAGAATTTGATAGTCGGACAACAATTTGTACCACCATTATAACTAAAAAATTTCAATTAATATAAATGATTATATGGGAAAATGAATTGATCACACATTTAGAAATAATTCGGTAACTACTATATGTTAACTTGTCATTTGAAGTAATGTGTGCATGTGGTAGGGAAATCATATGATATAGGTACAACATTGATATCATTTGATATAAACATTACACTATAAATGCTTAAAACACTTTATGTGCAAATGCGGACAAGAGTTGGATAGTCGGACAACAATTTATACTACCGTTATAACTAATAAATTTCAATTTATATAAAAGACTATATGGGAAAATGAATTGACTCATTGTACACATATAGGAATAATTCAGTAGCTACTATATGTTAACTTGTCATTTGAATTAATGTGTGCATGTGGGAGGGGAATCATATGATATAGGTATAACATTGATATCCTTTGATATAAACATTACACAATGAATGCTTAAAACACTTAAAGTGCAAATGAGGACAAGAAATGGATAGTCGAATAACAATTTATACTACCGTTATAACTAATAAATTTTCATTAATATAAATGACTATGTGGGAAAATGAATTGATCTATTGTACACATTTAGAAATAATTCGGTAACTACTGTATGTTAACTTGTCATTTGTAGTAATGTGTACATGTGGGAGGGGAATCATTTGATATATGTATAACATTGATATCCTTTAATATAAATATTTCACTATGAATGCTTAAAACACTTTATGTGCATATGGGGACAAAAATTGGATAGTCGGACAACAATTTATACTTCCGTCATAACTAATAAATTTCAATTCATATAAATGACTATATGGGAAAATGAATTGACCTATTGTACAAAGTTAGGAATAATTCGGTAACTACTATATGTTAACTTGTCATTTGTAGTAATGTGTGCATGTGGGAGGGGAATCATTTGATATATGTATAACAATGATATCCTTTGATATAAATATTTCACTATGAATGCTTAAAACACTTTAGGTGCATATAGGGAAAAGAATTGGACAGTCGGACAACAATTTATACTACCGTTATAACTAATAAATTTCAATTAATATAAATGACTATATGAGAAAATGAATAAATTTATTGTACACATTTAGGAATAATTTGGTAACTACTATATGTTAACTTGTCATTTGTAGTAATGTGAGCATGTGCGAGGGGAATCATATGATATAGGTATAACATTGATATCCTTTGATATAAATATTATACTATGAATGTTTAAAACAATTTATGTGCATATGGGGGCAAGAATTGGATAGTCGGATAACAATTTATACTACCGTTATAACTAATAAATTTCAATTAATATAAATCACTATATGGGAAAATGAATTGATAAATTGTACACATTTAGGAACAATTCGGTAACTACTATATGTTAACATATCATTTGTATTAACGTGTGCATGTGGGAGGGGAATCATACGATATATGTATACCATTGATATCCTTTGATATAAACATTATACTATGAAAGTTTAAAACACTTTATGTGCATATGGGGGCAAGAATTGGATAGTCGGATAACAATTTATACTACCGTTATAACTAATAAATTTCAATTCATATAAATGACTATATGGGAAAATGAATTCACCTATTGTACAAAGTTAGGAATAATTCGGTAACAAATATATGTTAACTTGTCATTTGTAGTAATGTATGCATATGGGAGGGGAATCATTTGATATATGTAAAACATTGATATCTTTTGATATAAATATTTCACTAAGAATGCTTAAAACACTTTAGGTGCATATAGGGAAAACAATTGGACAGTCGGACAACAATTTATACTACCGTTATAACTAATAAATTTCAATTAATATAAATGACTATATGGGAAAATGAATTAATCTATTGTACACATTTAGGAATAATTTGGTAACTACTATATGTTAACTTGTCATTTGTAGTAATGTGAGCATGTGGAAGGGGAATCATATGATAAAGGTATAACATTGATATCCTTTGATATAAACATTATACTATGAATGTTTAAAACACTTTATGTGCATATGGGGGCAAGAATTGGATAGTCGGATAACAATTTATACTACCATTATAACTAATAAATTTCAATTAATATAAATGACTATATGGGAAAATGAATTGATCTATTGTACACATTTAGGAATAATTCGGTAACTACTATATGTTAACATATCATTTGTATTAACGTGTGCATGTGGAAGGGGAATCATACGATATATGTATAACATTGATATCCTTTGATATAAACATTATACCATGAATGTTTAAAACACTTTATGTGCATATGGGGGCAAGAATTGGATAGTCAGATAACAATTTATACTACCGTTATAACTAATAAATTTCAATTAATATAAATCACTATATGGGAAAATGAATTAATCTATTGTACACATTTAGGAATAATTCGGTAACTACTATATGTTAACTTGTCATTTGTATTAACGTGTGCATGTGGGAGGGGAATCATACAATATATGTATAACATTGACATCCTTTGACAAAAACATTACACTATGAATACTTAAAACACTTTAGGTGCATATAGGGAAAAGAATTGTATAGTCGGACAACAATTTATACTACCGTTATAACTAATAAATTTCAATTAATATAAATGACTATATGGGAAAATGAATTAATCTATTGTACACATTTAGGAATAATTTGGTAACTACTATATGTTAACTTGTTATTTGTAGTAATGTGACCTTTGATATAAATATTACACTATCAATGCTTAAAACACTTAATGTGCAAATGAGGACAAGAAATGGATAGTCGAATAACAATTTATACTACCGTTATAACTAATAAATTTTCATTAATATAAATGACTATATGGGAAAATTAATTGATCTATTGTACACATTTAGAAATAATTCGGTAACTACTATATGTTAACTTGTCATTTGTAGTAATGTGTGTATGTGGGAGGGGAATCATTTGATATATATATAACATTGATATCCTTTGATATAAATATTTTACTATGAATGATTAAAACACTTTATGTGCATATGGGGACAAGAATTGGATAGTCGGACAATAATTTATACTTCCATTATAACTAATAAATTTCAATTCATATAAATGACTATATGGGAAAATGAATTAACCTATTGTACAAATTTAGGAATAATTCGGTAACTACTATATGTTAACTTGTTATTTGTAGTAATATGCGCATGTGGGAGGGGAATCAAATGATATTTGTAAAACATTGATATCCTCTGATATAAACATTACACTATGAACGTTTAAAACAATTTATGTTCATATGGGGACAAGAATTGGATAGTCGGACAACAATTTGTACTACCGTTATAACTAATAAATTTCAATTAATAAAAATAACTGTATGAGAAAATAAATTGACCTATTGTACAAATTTAGGAATATTTCGGTAACTACTATATGTTAACTTGTCATTTGTAGTAAAGTGTGCATGTGGGAGGGGAATCATATGATGTAGGTATAACGTTAATATCCATTGATATAAACATTACACTATGAATGTTGAAAACACTTTATGTGCATATGGGGACAAGAATTGGATAGTCGGACAACAATTTATACTTCCGTTATAACTAATAAATTTCAATTCATATAAATGACTATATAGGAAAATGAACTGACCTATTGTACAAAGTTAGGAATAATTCGGTAACTACTATATGTTAACTTGTCATTTGTAGTAATGTGTGCATGTGGGAGGGGAATCATTTGATATATTTATAACATTGATATCCTTTGATATAAATATTTCACTATGAATGCTTAAAACACTTTTTGTGCATATGGGGACAAGAATTGGATAGTCGGACAACAATTTATACTTTCGTTATAACTAATAAATTTCAATTCATATAAATGACTATATGGGAAAATGAATTGACCTATTGTACAAAGTTAGGAATAATTCGGTAACTACTATATGTTAACTTGTTATTTGTAGTAATGTGTGCATGTGGGAGGGGAATCATTTGATATATTTATAACATTGATATCCTTTGATATAAATATTTCACTGTGAATGCTTAAAACACTTTTTGTGCATATGGGGACAAGAATTGGATAGTCGGACAACAATTTATACTTCCGTTATAACTAATAAATTTCAATTCATATAAATGACTTTATAGGAAAATGAACTGACCTATTGTACAAAGTTAGGAATAATTCGGTAACTACTATATGTTAACTTGTCATTTGTAGTAATGTGTGCATGTGGGAGGGGAATCATTTGATATATTTATAACATTGATATCCTTTGATATAAATATTTCACTATGAATGCTTAAAACACTTTTTGTGCATATGGGGACAAGAATTGGATAGTCGGACAACAATTTATACTTTCGTTGTAACTAATAAATTTCAATTCATATAAATGACAATATGGGAAAATGAATTGACCTATTGTACAAAGTTAGAAATAATTCGGTAACTACTATATATTAACTTGTTATTTGTAGTAATGTGTGCATGTGGGAGGGGAATCAAATGATATATATAAAACATTAATATCCTCGGATATAAACATTACACTATGAATGTTTAAAACAATTTATGTGCATATGGGAACAAGATTTTGTTAGTCGGACAACAATTTGTACTACCATTATAACTAAAAAATTTCAATTAGTATAAATGATTATATGGGGAAATGAATTAATCTATTGTACACATTTGGAAATAATTCGGTAACTACTATATGTTAACTTGTCATTTGTAGTAATGTGTGCATGTGGGAGGGAAATCATATGATATAGGTATAACATTCATATCATTGGATATAAACATTACACCATAAATGCTTAAAACACTTTATGTGCAAATGGGGACAAGAGTTGGATAGTCGGACCACAATTTATACTACCGTTATAACTAATAAATTTCAATTTATATAAAAGACTGTATGGGAAAATGAATTGACCCATTGTACACATTTAGGAATAATTGTGTAACTACTATATGTTAATTTGTCATTTGAATTAATGTGTGCATGTGGGAGGGGAATCATATGATATAGGTATAACATTGATGTCCTTTGATATAAACATTTCACTATGAATGCTTAAAACACTTTATATGCATATGGGGACAACAATTGGATAGTCTGACAACAATTTATACTTCCATTATAACCAATAAATTTCAATTCATATAAATGACTATATGGGAAAATGAATTGACCTATTGTACAAATTTACGAATAATTCGGTAACTACTATATGTTAACTAGTCATTTGTAGTAAAGTGTGCATGTGGGAGGGGAATCATATGATCGATGTATAACGTTGATTTCCTTTGATATAAACATTACACTATGAATGCTTAAAACACTTTTTGTGCATATAGGGAAAAAATTGGATAGTCGGATAACAATTTATAATACCGTTATAACTAATAAATTTCAATTAATATAAATGATTGCATGGGAAAATGAATTGACCTATTGTACACATTTAGTAATAATTTGGTAACTACTATATGTTAACTTATCATTTGTATTAACGTGTGCATGTGGGAGGGGAATCATACGATATATGTATAACATTGATATCGTTTGATATAAACATTACACTCTGAATACTTAAAACACTTTATGTGCATATAGGGAAAAGAATTGGATAGTCGGATAACAATTTATACTACCGTTATAACTAATAAATTTCAATTAATATAAATGACTATATGGGAAAATGAACTAATCTATTGTACACATTTATGAATAATTTGGTAACTACTATATGTTAACTTGTCATTTGTAGTAATGTGTGCATGTGGGAGGGGAATCATATGATATAGGTATAACATTGATATCCTTTGATATAAACATTACACTATGAATGCTTAAAACACTTAATGTGCAAATGAGGACAAGAAATGGATAGTCGAATAACAATTTATACTACCGTCATAACTAATAAATTCTAATTAATATAAATGACTATATGGGAAAATGAATTGATCTATTGTACACATTTAGAAATAATTCAGTAACTACTATATGTTAACTTGTCATTTGTAGTAATGTGTGCATGTGGGAGGGGAATCATTTGATATATGTATAACATTGATATCCTTTGATATAAATATTTCACTATGAATGCTTAAAATACGTTATATGCATATGGGGACAAGAATTGGATAGTCGGACAACAATTTATACTACCGTTATAACTAATAAATTTCAATTAATATAAATGACTATATGGGATAATGAACTAATCTATTGTACACATTTAGGAATAATTTGATAACTACTATATGTTAACTTGTCATTTGCAGTAATGTGTGCATGTGGGAGGGGAATCATATGATATAGGTATAACATTGATATCCTTTGATATAAACATTACACTATGAATGCTTAAAACACTTAATGTGCAAATGAGGACAAGAAATGGATGGTCGACTAACAATTTATACTACCGTCATAACTAATAAATTTTAATTTATATAAATGACTATTTGGGAAAATGAATTGATCTATTGTACACATTTAGAAATAATTCGGTAACTACTATATGTTAACTTGTCATTTGTAGTAATGTGTGCATGTGAGAGGGGAATCATTTGATATATGTGTAACATTGATATCTTTTTATATAAATATTTCACTATGAATGCTTAAAACACTTTATGTGCAGATGGGGAAAAGAATTGGATAGTCGGACAACAATTTATACTTCCGTTATAACTAATAAATTTCAATTCATAAAAATGACCATATGGGAAAATGAATTGACCTATTGTACAAAGTTATGAATAATTCGGAAAATACTATATGTTAACTTGTTATTTGTAGTAATGTATGCATGTGAGAGGGGAATCATATGATATATGTAAAACATTGATATCCTCTGATATAAACATTACACTACGAATGTTTAAAACAATTTATGTGCATACGGGAACAAGATTTTGATAGTCGGACAACAATTTTAACAACCATTATAACTAAAAAATTTCAATTAATATAAATGATTATATGGGAAAATGAATTGATCTATTGTACACATTTAGAAATAATTCGGTAACTACTATATGTTAACTTGTCATTTGTTGAAATCTGTGCATATGGGAGGGAAATCATATGATATAGGTATAACATTAATATCATTTGATATAAACATTACACTATAAATGCTTAAAACTCTTTATGTGCAAATGGGGACAAAAGTTGGATAGTCGGACATCAATTTATACTACCGTTATAACTAATAAATTTCAATTTGTATAAAAGACAATATGGGAAAATTAATTGACCCATTGTACACATTTAGAAATAATTCAGTAACTACAATATGTTAACTTGTCATTTGAATTAATGTGTGCATGTGGGAGGGAAATCATATGATATTGGTATAACATTGATGTCCTTTGAAATAAACATTTCACTATGAATGCTTAAAACACTTTATGTGCATATGAGGACAAGAATTTGATAGTCGGACAACAATTTATACTTCCATTATAACTAATAAATTTCAATTCATATAAATGACTATATGAGAAAATGAATTGACATATTGTACAAATTTAGGAATAATTTGGTAACTGCTATATGTTAACTTGTTATTTGTAGTAATGTGCGCATGTGGGAGGGGAATCATATGATATTTGTAAAACATTGATATCCTCTGATATAAACATTACACTATGAATGTTTAAAACAATTTATGTTCATATGGGGACAAGAATTGGATATTCGGACAACAATTTGTATTACCGTTATAACTAATAAATTTCAATTAATATAAATGACCATATGAGAAAATGAATTGACCTATTGTACAAATTTATGAATAAATCGGTAACTACTATATGTTAACTTGTCATTTGTAGTAAAGTGTGCTTGTGGGAGGGGAATCATATGATCTGGGTATAACGTTGATATCCTTTGATATAAACATTACACTATGAATGCTTAAAACACTTTTTGTGCATATCGGGAAAAGAATTGGATAGTCGGATAACAATTTATACTACCGTTATAACTAATAAATTTCAATTAATATAAATGATTGCATGGGAAAATGAATTGACCTATTGTACACATTTAGGAATAATTCGGTAACTACTATATGTTAACTTATTATTTGTATTAACGTGTGTATGTGGGAGGGGAATCATACGATATATGTATAACATTGATATCCTTTGATATAAACATTACACTATGAATACTTAAAACACTTTATATGTATATAGGGAAAAGAAGGATAGTCGGACAACAATTTATACTACCGTTATAACTAATAAATTTCAGTTAATATAAATGACTATATGGGAAAATGAATTAATCTATTGTACACATTTAGGAATAATTTGGTAGCTACTATATGTTAACTTGTCATTTGTGGTAATGTGTGCATGTGGGAGGAGAATCATATTATACAGGTATAACATTGAAAACCTTTGATATAAACATTACACTATGAATGCTTAAAACACTTAATGTGCAAATGAGGACAAGAAATGGATAGTCGAATAACAATTTGTACTACCGTTATAACTAATAAATTTCAATTAATATAAATGACTATATGGAAAAATGAATTGATCTATTGTACACATTTAGAAATAATTCGGTAACTACTATATGTTAACTTGTCATTTGTAGTAATGTGTGCATGTGGGAGGGGAATCATATGATATATGTAATACATTGATATCCTCTTATATAAACATTACACTATGAATGTTTAAAACAATTTATGTGCATATGGGGACAATATTTTGATAGTCGGACAACAATTTGTACTACCTTTATAACTAAAAAATTTTAATTAATATTAATGAATATATGGGAAAATGAATTGATCTATTGTACACATTTAGAAATAATATGGTAACTACTATATGTTAACTTGTCATTTGTAGTAATGTGCGCATGTGGAAGGGGAATCATATGATATAGGTATAACATTGATATCTTTTGATATAAACATCACACTATAAATGCTTAAAACAGTTTATGTGCATATGGGGACAAGAATTGGATAGTCGGACAACAATTTATACTTCCATTATAACTAATAAATTTCAATTCATATAAATGACTATATTGGAAAATGAATTGACCTATTATACAAATTTAGGAATAATTCGGTAACTACTATATATTACCTTGTTATTTGTAGTAATGTGCGCATGTGGGAGGGGAATCATATGATATTTGTAAAACATTGATATCCTCTGATATAAACATTGCACTATGAATGCTTAAAACAATTTATGTTCATATGGGGACCAGAATTGGATAGTCGGACAACAATTTGTACTACCGTTATAACTAATAAATTTCAATTAATATAAATGACCATATGAGAAAATGAATTGACCTATTGTAGAAATTCAGGAATAATTCGGAAACTACTATATGTTAACTTGTTATTTGTACTAATGTGTGCATGTGGGAGGAGAATCATATGATATATGTAAAACATTGATATCCTCTGATATAAACATTACACTATAAACGTTTAAAACAATTTATGTGCATATGGGGACAAGATTTTGATAGTCGGACAACAATTTGTACTACCAATATAACTAAAAAATTTCAATTAATATAAATAATATATGGGAAAATGAATTGATCTATTGTACACATTTAGAAATAATACGGTAACTAATATATGTTAACTTGTCATTTGTAGTAATGTTTGCATGTGGGAGGGGAATCATATGATATATGTATAACATGGATATCATTTGATATAAACATTACACTATAAATGCTTAAAACACTTTATGTGCATATGGGGACAAGAATGGGATAGTCGGACAACAATTTATACTTCCATTATAACTAATAAATTTCAATTCTTATAAATGACTATATGGGAAAATGAATTGACCTACTGTACAAATTTAGGAATAATTCGGTAACTACTTGTTGACGGTGAATTTTGGATCGTTGAAAAGTCAACCGCCAAACAATAACACGTAGGCAAATCGAAGCTTTAACCAATATAGGGTTGAATAATCAAAGCCTTTTTCTCCACGTGGATGTGATACAATTTGTTCATATTTGAGGATAGTAATATAGAAAAGCAGGAAATAAAGAATAAATCAAACATAACACATGTTTTACGTGGTAAAACCCCAAGGCGGGGAAACATCCACAGTGCCAGTGACGGCGAGAAGAGATCCACTATGAATAAAATAATTACACACTCAATACTCGCTTTCTCTTAGATAATTGCTTATGAGTCGTATCTCTTTTCTCATGTCCGTGTAAATTGCTCATGATCCCCCCTCTTATAATGAGTACATGGTTGTATTTATATGGTTCGATCTAGGGTTGCCCTAGTTCTTGTCGTATAAGTGGTGGATTCATTAATTAGAATCTTTGTAGGATTCCGGTAGAGTAGACCAATTAGGACTCGTTTCCCGTTTGGTGCTTATCCTTCTAGAAGCTTCTAATCCTTTCCGGATTAGACTTCTCTGGTATTGGAGAGGAAATAAGGATATTTCCCGTTTGGTGCTTATCCTTCTGGAAGCTTCTAATCCTTTCCGGATTAGACTTCTCTGGTATTGGAGAGAAAATAGGGATATTTCCTTATTGAAATATTATCCTGAGATTTTGTATCTATGCAGATCTCTTCCTGATATGGCGTATCTTGGTAAGGCTATATTTCCCGTTTTTGGTTGAGCAGAATCTTGGCTGAGCAGATTCCTGGCCGAGTAGAATTTTGGCCGAGCAGATTCCTGGCCGAGTAAAGATCTTTGGCGAGCAGGATCTTCGCTCATTAATATCTCTTTAACTAGACGACTTTACTTGGCACATACGCTTCTAACTTCCATATTTAGTTTTCTTGATGACGTGTCCATACCTAGTGACGTGTCCTTGGTCAGCGTTCCTTTCATTGACTGGTTGACTTTGGATGACGTGGAATTACTGTACTTCCGTATTAAACATTATCTTTGCTGACGTGTCATGCTGACGAAAATATACATACAACACTACTATATGTTAACTTGTTAATTGTAGTAATGTGTGCATGTGGGAGAGGAATCATATGATATTTGTAAAACATTGATATCCTCTGATATAAACATTACACTATGAATGTTTAAAACAATTTATGTTCATATGGGGGCCAGAATTGGATAATCGGACAACAATTTGTACTATCGTTATAACTAATAAATTTCAATTAATATAAATGACCATATGAGAAAATAAATTGACCCATTGTACAAATTTAGGAATAATTCGGAAACTACTATATGTTAACTTGTTATTTGTAGTAATGTGTGCATGTGGGAGGGGAATCATATGATATATGTAAAACATTGATATCCTCTGATATAAACATTACACTATGAATGTTTAAATCAATTTATGTGCATATGGGGACAAGATTTTGATAATCGGACAACAATTTGTACTACCATTAAAACTAAAAAATTTCAATTAATATAAATGATTATATGGGAAAATGAATTGATCTATTGTACACATTTAGAAATAATTCGGTAACTACTATATGTTAACTTGTCATTTGTAGTAATATGTGCATGTGGGAGGGGAATCATATGATATAGGTATAACATTGATATCATATGATATAAACATTACACTATAAATGCTTAAAACACTTTATGTGCATATGGGGACAAGAGTTGAATAGTCGGACAACAATTTATACTACCGTTATAACTAATAAATTTCAATTTATATAAATGACTACATGGGAAAATGAATTGACCTATTGTACACATTTAGGAATAATTCAGTAACTACTATATGTAAACTTGTCATTTGAATTAATGTGTGCATGTGGGAGGGGAATCATATGATATAGGTATAACATTGATATCATTTGATATAAACATTACACTATGAATGTTTAAAACAATTTATGTTCATATGGGGACAGGAATTGGATAGTCGGACAAAAATTTGTACTACCGTTATAAATAAAAAATTTCAATTAATATAAATGACTATATGAGAAAATGAATTGACCTATTGTACAAATTTAGAAATAATTCGGTAACTACTATATGTTAACTTGTCATTTGTAGTAAAGTGTGCATGTGGGAGGGGAATCATATGATGTAGGTATAACGTTGATATCCTTTGATATAAACATTACACTATGAATGCTTAAAACACTTAATGTGCAAATGAGGACAAGAAATGGATAGTCGAATAACAATTTATACTACCGTCATAACTAATAAATTTTAATTAATATAAATGACTATATAGGAAAATGAATTGATCTATTGCACACATTTAGAAATAATTCGGTAACTACTATATGTTAACTTGTCATTCGTAGTAATGTGTGCATGTGGGAGGAGAATCATTTGATATATGTATAACATTGATATCCTTTGATATAAATATTTCATTATTAATGCTTAAAACACTTTATGTGCATATGGGGACAAGAATTGGATAGTCGGACAACAATTTATACTTCCGTTATAACTAATAAATTTCAATTCATAAAAATGACTATATGGGAAAATGAATTGACCTATTGTACAAATTTAGGAATAATTCGGAAACCACTATATGTTAACTTGTTATTTGTAGTAATGTGTGCATGTGGGAGGGGAATCATATGATATATGTAAAACATTGATATCCTCTTATATAAACATTACACTATAAATGCGTAAAACACTTTATGTGCAAATGGGGACAAGAGTTGGATAGTCGGACAACAATTTATACTACCGTTATAACTAATAAATTTCAATTTATATAAAAGACTATATGGGAAAATGAATTGACCCATTGTACACATATAGGAATAATTCAGTAACTACTATATGTTAACTTGTCATTTGAATTAATGTGTGCATGTGGGAGGGGAATCATATGGTATAGGTATAACATTAATGTCCTTTGATATAAACATTTCACTATGAATGCTTAAAACACTTTATGTGCATATGGGGACAAGAATTGGATAGTCGGACAACAATTTATATTTCCATTATAACTAATAAATTTCAATTCATATAAATGACTATATGGGAAAATGAATTGACCTACTGTACAAATTTAGGAATAATTCGGTAACTACTATATGTTAACTTGTTATTTGTAGTAATGTGCGCATGTGGGAGGGGAATCATATGATATTTGTAAAACATTGATATCCTCTGATATAAACATTACACTATGAATGTTGAAAACAATTTATGTTCATATGGGTACAAGAATTGAATAGTCGGACAACAATTTGTACTACCATTATAACTAATAAATTTCAATTAATATAAATGACCATATGAGAAAATGAATTGACCTATTGTACAAATTTAGGAATAAATCGGTAACTACTATATGTTAACTTGTCATTTGTAGTAAAGTGTGCATGTTGGAGGGGAATCAAATGATCTAGGTATAACTTTGATATCCTTTGATATAAACATTACACTATGAATGCTTAAAAAACTTTTTCTGCATATAGGGAAAAGAATTGTATAGTCGGATAACAATTTATACTACCGTTATAACTAATAAATTTCAATTAATATAAATGACTACATGGGAAAATGAATTAATCTATTGTACACATTTAGGAATAATTTGGTAACTACTACATGTTAACTTGTCATTTGTAGTAATGTGTGCATGTGGGAGGGGAATCATATGATATAGGTTTAACATTGATATCCTTTGATATAAACTTTACACTATGAATGCTTAAAACACTTAATGTGTAAATGAGGATAAGAAATGGATAGTCGAATAACAATTTATACTACCGTTATAACTAATAAATTTTAATTAATATAAATGACTATATGGGAAAATGAATTGATCTATTGTACACATTTAGAATTAACGGTAACTACTATATGTTAACTTGTTTTTTGTAGTAATGTGTGCATGTGGGAGGGGAATCATTTGATATATGTATAACATTGATATCCTTTTATATAAATATTTCACTATGAATGTTTAAAACATTTTATGTGCATATGGGGACAAGAATTTGATAGTCGGACAATAATTTATACTTCCGTTATCTAATAAATTTCAATTCATAAAAATGACTATATGGGAAAATGAATTGACCTATTGTACAAAGTTAGGAATAACTCGGTAACTACTATATGTTAACTTGTTATTTGTAGTAATGTATGCATGTGGGAGGGGAATCATATGATATATGTAAAACATTGATATCCTCTGATATAAACATTACACTATGAATGTTTAAAACAATTTATGTGCATATGGGAACAAGATTTTGATAGTCGGACAACAATTTATACTACCATTATAACTAAAAAATTTCAATTAATATAAATGATTATACGGGAAAATGAATTGATCACACATTTAGAAATAATTCGGTAACTACTATATGTTAACTTGTCATTTGTAGTAATGTGTGCATGTGGTAGGGAAATCAAATGTTATAGGTATAACATTGATATCATTTGATATAAACATTACACTATAAATGCTTAAAACACTTTATGTGCAAATGGGGACAAGAGTTGGATTGTCGGACAACAATTTATACTACCGTTATAACTAATAAATTTCAATTTATATAAAAGACTATATGGGAAAATGAATTGACCCATTGTACACATATAGGAATAATTCAGTAACTACTATATGTTAACTTGTCATTTGAATTAATGTGTGCATGTGGGAGGGGAATCATATGATATAGGTATAACATTGATGTCCTTTGATATAAACATTACACTATGAATGCTTAAAACACTTTATATGCATATAGGGACAAGAATTCGATAATCGGACAACAATTTATACTTCCATTATAACTAATAAATTTCAATTCATATAAATGACTATATGGGAAAATGAATTGACCTATTGTACAAATTTAGGAATAATTTGGTAACTACTATATGTTAACTTGTTATTTGTAGTAATGTGCGCATGTGGGAGGGGAATCATATGATATTTGTAAAACATTGATATCCTCTGATATAAACATTACACTATGAATGTTTAAAACAATTTATGTTCATATGGGTACAAGAATTGGATAGTCGGACAATAATTTGTACTACCGTTATAACTAATAAATTTCAATTAATATAAATGACCATATAAGAAAATGAATTGACCTATTGTACAAATTTATGAATAAATCGGTAACTACTATATCTTAACTTGTCATTTGTAGTAAAATGTGCATGATGGAGGGGAATCATATGATCTAGGTATAACGTTGATATCCTTTGATATAAACATTACACTATGAATGCTTAAAACACTTTTTGTGCATATAGGGAAAAGAATTGTATAGTCGGATAACAATTTATACTACCGTTATAACTAATAAATTTCAATTAATGTAAATGACTATATGGGAAAATGAATTAATCTATAGTATACATTTAGGAATAATTTGGTAACTACTACATGTTAACTTGTCATTTGTTGTAATGTGTGCATGTGGGAGGGGAATCATATGATATAGGTTTAACATTGATATCCTTTGATATAAACTTTATACTATGAATGCTTAAAACACTTAATGTGTATATAAGGACAAGAAATGGATAGTCGAATAACAATTTATACTACCGTTATAACTAATAAATTTTAATTAATATAAATGACTATATGTGAAAATGAATTGATCTATTGTACACATTTAGAAATAACGGTAACTACTATATGTTAACTTGTCATTTGTAGTAATGTGTGCATGTGGGAGGGGAATCATTTTATATATGTATAACTGATATCCTTTGATATAAATATTTCACTATGAATGCTTGAAACACTTTATGTGCATATAGGGACAAGAATTGGATAGTCGGACAACAATTTATACTTCCGTTATAACTAATAAATTTCAATTCATAAAAATGACTATAAGGGAAAATGAATTGACCTATTGTACAAAGTTAGGAATAATTCGGTAACTACTATATGTTAACTTGCTATTTGTAGTAATGTATGCATGTGGGAGAGGAATCATATGATATATGTAAAACATTGATATCCTCTGATATAAACATTACATTATGAATGTTTAAAACAATTTATATGCATATGGGAACAAGATTTTGATAGTCGGACAACAATTTGTACTACTATTATAACTAAAAATTTCAATTAATATAAATGATTATATGGGAAAATGAATTTATCACACAACAATTTATACTACCGTTATAACTAATAAATTTCAATTTATATAAAAGACTATATGGGAAAATGAATTGACCCATTGTACACATATATGAATAATTCAGTAACTACTATATGTCATTTGAATTAATGTGTGCATGTGGGAGGAGAATCATATGATATAGGTATAACTTTGATATCCTTTGATATAAACATTACACTATGAATGCTTAAAACACTTAAAGTGCAAATGAGGACAAGAAATGGATAGTCGAATAACAATTTATACTACCGTTATAACTAATAAATTTTCATTAATATAAATGACTATATGGGAAAATGAATTGATCTATTGTTCACATTTAGAAATAATTCGGTAACTACTGTATGTTAACTTGTCATTTGTAGTAATGTGTGCATGTGGGAGGGGAATCATTTGATATATGTATAACATTGATATCCTTTGATATAAAATATTTCACTATGAATGCTTAAAACACTTTATGTGCATATGGGGACAAAAATAGGATCGTCGGACAACAATTTATACTTCCGTCATAACTAATAAATTTCAATTCATATAAATGACTGTATAGGAAAATGAATTGACCTATTGTACAAAGTTAGGAATAATTCGGTAACTACTATATGTTAACTTGTCATTTGTAGTAATGTGTGCATGTGGGAGGGGAATCATTTGATATATGTATAACATTGATATCCTTTGATATAAATATTTGACTATGAATGCTTAAAACACTTTAGGTGCATATAGGGAAAAGAATTGGACCGTCGGACAACAATTTATACTACCGTTATAACTAATAAATTTCAATTAATATAAATGACTATATGGGAAAATGAATAAATCTATTGTACACATTTAGGAATAATTTGGTAACTACTATATGTTAACTTGTCATTTGTAGTAATGTGAGCATGTGCGAGGGGAATCATATGATATAGGTATAACATTTATATCCTTTGATATAAACATTATACTATAAATGTTTAAAACACTTTATGTGCATATAGGGGCAAGAATTGGAAAGTCGGATAACAATTTATACTACCTGTAAGGTTCCCATTTTTTGATTGGCTCATTTCGTGGACAAACCACATGTTGGGGTTCTTTGTAAGGGTAGCCTAGGTATTGGGTTTTTTGTTCGAAGCCCTTTGAAGACCTCGTATTGATAAGCATCGAAGGTATATTTCTTTGTGCTTACTTGTCTTGAAGAGATAGTTGCACACACTCACAACTCATGCATTTGTTTAATACTTGTATGTTGTGTGTCTTATTTTTGTGCATTAATATTCATTAACATCTCTTCTTGCATGTTAGTTTGATTGCATCTTGCATATCCAATTGCCTTGTCATGCTTAGACTTAGGATTGCATTTTTGCATTGGGCGCTCCCAAAAGCGCTCTACAGAAGCGCTATACGAACAGCGCCCATTAAGCGCTGTTCAGACCTGAACGATTTAATTCGGTCGCTGTTGGGTCGCTGTACAAAGCGTTGTACAAAGCGCTCTACGTAAAGCGCCACTCTGTTTTCCCGTGAGAACAGTGTAGGGGCGTACAGGCGCTGTACAAGCGCTGTACAAGAGGCGCTCTACGTACAGCGCCCAAGGAAAATATGAGGCCAACTTATCAAAACGACCACACCTTGTTTTGGCCCCCTATATATATGCCACTTTGACTTTAGGTCAATCACAAGAGTTCATATTCAGATTCCATACTTAGGATATTTTTCAAAGAGAAGAAAAATTCCAAAGAATTCATTTTTAGTTTACTCAAACACTTTTTCATGATCATCAATCATCATCTAGCATCATCCTTGATCATCTAGATGACATCTTGCATGGATTCTTCATCATACTTTGCTTGGTAAGCTTTTCACTAATATCTTACATATTTTGTGTTTTTCTTAACAAGCAATATCAATTTATTACTTGTATGATTTTCATATATCTTTTGATATAAGATTGAGATTAGTGTGATGTATGTTTGAGAAGTTGTATTGTGATAGCTAATTAGGTTTTGTGCTTAATCTTGATTAGCTAAATTATTTGATTGAACATGTCATTTAGTTTTTAATATCTAGGATTGTTCTAATTGCATATTAATCATCTTAGATAAGCATATAGGGTTTCCCTTGCTCTATGTTGCATTTGGATATTCATATATTCACTTAGGGTTGTATTCTCTTCATAGAGAAAGTAAGTCTTGTATGTAGCATCCGGGATTAGGTTGCTTAGATCACAAGCAAATTGGACTAGGTTCACTCATACCGGGATTAGGTAGGTGTGTGATTACTTCCGGGATTAGGTTGTAATCGTTTTACACATTTAGTGGATTCGAGGTTCGAGTGTGGCTTACTTACTAGCCCCGTGGTTTTTCCCGTGAGGGTTTCCACGTAAAAATCAAGTGTTGTTTAATTTCCGCATTTTATACTTGATTTATTGCTTTATCTATTTAAGGGTAATTTCGTAATTTTGACTAATACGAAAAATTGGGTAAAAAGCTTAAAATCTATTCCCCCCCCCCCCCCCCCCTTCTAGATAGGTTTTTACACACCGTGCTATAATTTGTTTCAATTGGTATCAGAGCGGGTTCCTAGACATACATAGGTGATCCTTGCTTATTTTGGTGTGTTTTGCATTTTGTGTGATTTTTGATCATTCATACATTTCATTCATTCATTAACACTATGAGTGGAAACGGTGGAAATGGTGGTGGCAACGAAGGTGCTTCAAGCACAAGGCCTCCACTTCTTACCGGATTGAACTATTCCCAATGGAAAGGGAAGATGGAATCCTACATATGCCAAATTCATGACCGTGCATGGATGGCAGTGGAAGACGGATATGATCTACCCAAGATGACTCCCGATGGTGGAGGAGAAGAAGTATTGAAGCCTAAGGCGCAATGGAACGCGCAAGAGTTTGAGGCTTCAAAGTGGAATAGGAAGGCGATGCATGCCATCTTGTGTGCTATGGATGAAAATCAATATAAATTGATTCAAAATACTAGGATAGCTAAGGAGGCTTGGGACATCCTAGAGATTGCACATGAGGGAACCGAAGTGGTGAAGGACTCTAAGCTTCAAGTCCTCTAAACTCAATTCGAGATGCTTAAGATGGAGGAGAATGAGTGCTTCAACGACTTCGAGATCAAGTTGATGGATATAGTCAACCAAAACCATCAACTTGGTGATCCATATTCGGATAGGAGAATCAAGCAAAAGATTATGAGATCTCTACCCGATAGGTTTGAATCGAAGGTGACGGCTTTAGAAGAAAATAGTGGATATAAGGATATGAAGCCGAGTGAGGTGATTGTGAGACTTCTAGCTTATGAGTCTAGGAAAGGGCCTATCTCTACACCCACTAAAAAGCAAAAAGGAATTGCTTTAAAAACCTCCAAGGATGAAAAGGAGGCAAAGAAGGTTAACTCGGATGAAGACCTTGCCTTGTTTGTAAAAAGGTTCAACAAGGTTATGAAGTTTAGAAGAAAGGGCATTGGATCAAAAGGTCAAGATTTGAAGAAAAAGGGCTCTTTCAAGAAGTTTGAACCTAGGCAAGAAAGGACCGAAAGGAAAGGGGTCCGATGTTTCGAGTGTGGTGGCATAGGTCACTTTGCCCCCGAATGTGCAAATCACAATGAGAGGAAAAAGGGAAAAGTGATGGCCGCCACTTGGAGTGGAAGTAGTGATGACTCCATTGAGGGAGATGAGTCTTCAAGTGATGAAGAGCTCATGGCTAATCTCCTAGCTTTTGCCTCCTCCCATAAAAGCAAAAGTGCTAGTGAGAGAGAGGAAATGAGTCAAGAGGAAAATGACTTAAGTGAAGAAGAAAATGATTCCTCTTCTAACTCCATAAATGGATTTGTGGAGAAAAAGGTGCTTGCTAAATATCATGCCGAGTTTAATGAGTTATCAATCAAGAGCACAAGAAAGATCAAGATGTTGAGAGAAGAAAATCTTGAGCTTGCATCTCATAATGACCACTTAGGTGAACAAGTGAAAAAATTCAAGAAGATAGAAGATAAGCTAAGAGAGGAGTTAGTCTTATCTAGAAGGAATGAAGAAAGCCTAAAGAGGGAACTTGAAGAAGTAAGAGAGTCTATGACTAGGATGGATTCTAGCATCAAGAAGCTTGACCATATGCTTGGTGTTGGAAAGAGTCAATGTGACAAGAGGGGTCTTGGGTATGAAGATGGCAAGAAGATCTCAACCTCTAACAAGACCGTGTTTGTCAAGAGTTTGAAGAACGAAGAAACTTCATATGTGCAAATTCCTAGGAAGAAGTTAGAAGTAGGACAATGTTCAAATGCACAAGTGAAGATGGGGCCAAGAAGGAAAACTCAAGCTCAACCACCTAGGGTACCTCAAGCCAACATTCCTCCACAATTGGCTCACAAAGGAAAGAGACCTATCATGCAACCTCAAGCTAGGAATCAATCTAGACCGGTTCAACAACGAAGACGGATTGAACCCTTTCATCCACAAAGACAAGGACAAGGTATGATTCCTTATTTTACTCCTATATGTCACTTTTGTGGATTTGATGGTCATATTAGACCACATTACTTTCGATATATAAAAATGTGCAAAACTAGAAGCATGATAGAGAAGAAAAAGAAAAGAGCCATGATGCATGTTCCTAGGAATGATAAAATTGTTATGCATGATCCTAGGACATCTAGAGCCCGATTACCAAAGACCACTAAGAAAGCAAATATTGTTTCTAGGTGGATTAGAAAGAATGAAAATGTTTGTCATGTTGCTCAAATTGCCTTGAAGGCAAATTCTTCTAATTTTTGGTATTTAGATAGTGGGTGTTGTAGGCATATGACGGGAAACAAGAGTTTCTTCGAGACTCTTGTCATGGAGGAAGAAGGATATGTCACTTTTGGTGATGGATCCAAAAAGAAAGTTGTAGGGAAAAGAACCATTTCCGTTCCCGGATTACCCTCCTTATCTGATGCTTTATTTGTTGATGGCTTGAAAGCCAATTTAATAAGCATTTCACATCTAAGTGATGAAGGATATTCCGTCTTGTTTTGTAAAGATGATTGCTCGATCCTAAAGCCCAATGGACAAACCTTATTGAAAGGTATGAGATCTAGCGACAATTGCTATTGTCTTGAAGCTAGAATAGTCTCAAACAATGTGTCCATGGATGAGCAAATAGAGTTGTGGCATGAAAGACTTGGCCACATGAACTTTAGGGATTTAAGAACCCTTGGAAAGTTCGAGTGTGTGTGTGGCCTCCCTAAGTTTGGGAAGAAAGCCAATGGTATTTGTGGACCTTGCCAACAAGGAAAACAAACTAAAAGCATGCACAAAAAGGGCAAGTATCTCTCCACCAAGGAGCCCCTAGAGCTTCTCCACATGGATCTCATGGGTCCTATACAAACCGAGAGTTTAGGTGGAAAGAGATACATTTTTGTTTGTGTTGATGATTTCTCTAGATTTACATGGACATATTTTCTTAGAGAAAAATCCGAAACTTTTGATAAGTTTAAAATGCTTTGTACTAAAATACAAAATGAAATGAATTCTAACATTAAAAGCATTAAACGGATTAGAAGTGACCATGGGAGGGAATTTGAGAATGCCTCATTTGAAAGCTATTGCAATAGCTTAGGCATCTCCCATGAGTTCTCGGCTCCTAGGACACCTCAACAAAATGGAGTTGTTGAGAGGAAGAATAGGGTCCTTCAAGAGATGGCCCGTGTGATGTTGCTTAGCAACAATGTCCCTAGGAACCTATGGGCCGAAGCCGTCAATACGGCTTGCTATATAGGGAATCGTGTTTTCCTAAGGCCCGGTACTAGAAACACCTTCTATGAGTTATGGAAAGGTAAGAGGCCAAATGTTAGCTACTTCCACACTTTTGGAAGCAAATGCTACATTTTAAATGACCGTGATCAACTTGGCAAGTTTGATGCTAAGAGTGATGAGAGTATCTTTATTGGCTATGCCTTGAATAGTAGAGCCTATAGAGTTTTCAACTTGAAGACTCGAACCGTCATGGAATCATCGAATGTTGTTATTGATGATACAAGGCTCAAGTCTCATGACCATGAGGAGGAGGAAGTTTTAGAGGATGACTCTCCTTTGGAGAGGGTTGTGGTGACTCCCAATGTTGGGACGTCCAATGACATTAATGAAGTCACCAACCTATTACTAGAGTCCCTCTCTTGGACTCTAATGAACCTACTCCATGGGTTAGAAGGCTCCATAACAAAGAGGATGTTATTGGAGATGTGAATGAGGGTGTTAGAACTAGACGTCAAATAGCTAATCTTATTAGCTACACATGCTACACCTCTCAAATTGAACCCAAAAAGGTTGAAGAAGCCTTAAATGATGAATTTTGGGTTCTTGCCATGCAAGAAGAGGTAAACCAATTCGAAAGGAATGAGGTTCGGACTCTAGTTCCTAGGCCTAAGACCACTAATGTCATAGGCACTAAATGGATATTTAGGAACAAATCCGATGAGGATGGCAACATAGTGCGGAACAAGGCTAGACTTGTAGCACAAGGGTACTCTCAAATTGAGGGTATCGACTTTGAGGAGACATTTGCTCCCGTTGCCCGTTTAAAGTCTATTAGGCTTCTCTTGTCCATTTCTTGTGTGCACAAGTTCAAATTGCACCAAATGGATGTCAAGAGTGCCTTCCTCAATGGCTTCTTGCAAGAGGAAGTGTTTGTTGAACAACCCAGTCTATCGCCTCAAGAAGGCTCTATATGGGTTGAAACAAGCACCGAAGGCTTGGTATGAGCGCCTCACTCAATTTCTTGTTGACAATGACTACACACGTGGTAGTGTTGACAAGACACTATTCATCAAAAGAAACAATGATGAGCTTTTCATAGCTCAAATATATGTTGATGATATAGTGTTTGGCTCCACCAACAACACCAAGGTCCAACAATTTGTTGATGTTATGTCTCATGAATTTGAGATGAGTCTTGTTGGTGAGCTTAGTTACTTCCTAGGTTTGCAAATTAGGCAATTAGATGATGGGATTTTCATAACCCAAGCCAAATATGCCAAAAACCTAGTGAAGAAGTTTGGTTTAGAGAATGCCAAACATTGTGATACACCCATGAGTACCACTTTGAAGCTCAGCAAGGATGCTAGTGGTAAAAGTGTGGAACAAACGTTATATCGTGGCATGATAGGTAGCTTGCTTTATTTGACCGCAAGTAGGCCCGATATCTCCTTTAGTGTGGGTATGGGTGTGTGTGCTAGGTACCAAGCGGATCCTAAGGAGTCCCATCTCTCTTCCGTAAAGAGAATCATTCGCTATGTGAATGGGACATCCAACTATGGGATTTGGTACTCTTTTGACATTAATGCTAGTCTTGTAGGCTTTAGTGATGCGGATTGGGCAGGAAATTGCGATGATAGAAAGAGCACATCGGGCGGTTGCTTCTTTCTAGGCAACAACTTGGTGTCTTGGTTTTGCAAGAAGCAAAACTCGATTTCCTTGTCCACGGCCGAGGCCGAGTACATAGCCGTGGGGAGTGGATGCACACAACTCCTATGAATGAAGCAAATGCTAGTGGACTACGGATTCAACCAAGGTACTCTCACTCTCTTTTGTGATAACATGAGTGCGATTAATATTTCCAAGAATCTGGTACAACATTCTAGAACTAAGCATATTGACATCCGCCATCACTTCATTAAAGAGCTTGTTGAAAATAAATGCATAGTACTTGAACATGTAGGTACTAATAATCAACTTGCGGACTTATTTACTAAACCCTTAGATGCTACTCGATTAAAAACTCTTAGTAGATCTATTGGGATATGTCTTATGGAGTGATGTTCTATGATTGACCCCATATGGGGAACTCAAGCAAAGAGAGCTATTTTGCATTCTTGTATCTTGCAAAAAATTCTAAATAACTTATGCCTCTTCTTTTAATTGTTTGAGTAAGCTTGGTTGCACATATGTATATATGTTTTCAAATCAATAAGTGTGAACCTTGCTTGTTTACAATCCATTTATGTTCAAACATGCATTTTTGGACTAGGAGATGTATGTAGGAAGTATGATTTGAATGACCTATGATTATCTCCATGACATGATGATTCTTAAATAACATGCTAATGTCAAATGAAAAAGCATGAAGTTCATATAACATGCTCACATGAAAAGCATGAATTGATGATTGCATATTCTTAAAATGCAAAACTTGTGTGAAAGCTTATGAGACTCAAAATGAATAAAGGATCTTGTATCCATTCAAAGGAATTTATATTCCAAATGTCTCTCTTTCTTTATTCGGTGACCATGGCTACTATCATACGGATATCTTATCCGAAAAAATCAAAAAGGGTGCAAAGTCGCTCATGCCATGTTTCACTTATAAAGTTGGATATAGTTTCTCTTAAATTGAAATCAATATATTCTATATCCTTGCTTTACTCATGACTTTGGTGAAATTGGTTTGAATTCCTATTAGAAACCTTTGTCATTTGTTTTGCCAAATACCATTGTATTTTGGACTTGAATGCTACATGTCTTGTATGCAAAGCATGTTTGATTCACACATTTTCTCACAAATAAATCTCCTTGTTTCTCTCCAATTAATTGAGATGCATAAAGTGACTTATATTAATTATGCAATTCTTGCATGCTACTATCTCTCGTTGCTATGAGTGACCCGGTTGGGGACTACTCCTTTGCCTATATCATGACAAAAAGGGGGAGTAGTATATTGTAAGGGGAGTTGCAAATATAGAAGCAATTGTGCATATTGGGGAGAACATTCATTGAGGGGGAGTAACCCGTTGAGGGGGAGCATTGCATACACTACATTTTATCATGTTGTGCCTAATTTTTTTTAAATGCAAATGCTTGTTTTTGTTCTCACTTGATTCATCTCACTTTTTACTTGTATTGGAAATGTTAGAAACTTTCTTTTCAGGGCTTGATTATTCTACAAAAGATTGATGTTTTATTTTCTTATCTCTTTGTACTATAGAATATCATAGTTATCCCGTTGTTTCTATTTTAATGTGAGGAATCAATGTGAGTGGTGGTTTTGTCACGAAATAGCCAAAGGGGGAGATTGTAAGGTTCCCATTTGTTGATTGGCTCATTTCGTGGACAAACCACATGTTGGGGTTCTTTGTAAGGGTAGCCTAGGTATCGGGTTTTTTGTTCGAAGCCCTTTGAAGACCTCGTATTGATAAGCACCGAAGGTATATTTCTTTGTGCTTACTTGTCTTGAAAAGATAGTTGCACACACTCACAACTCATACATTTGTTTAATACTTGTATGTTGTGTGTCTTATTTTTGTGCATTAATGTTCATTAACATCTCTTCTTGCATGTTAGTTTGATTGCATCTTGCATATCCAATTGCCTTGTCATGCTTAGACTTAGGATTGCATTTTTGCATCGAGCGCTCCCAAAAGCGCTCTACAGAAGCGCTGTACGAACAGCGCCCATTGAGCGCTGTTCAGACCTGATCGATTTAATTCGGTCGCTGTTGGGTCGCTGTACAGGCGCTGTACAAAGCGCTCTACGTACAGCGCCACTCTGTTTTCCCGTGAGAACAGAGTAGGGGCGCTGTACAAGCGCTGTACAAGAGGGGCTCTACGTACAGCGCCCAAGGCAAATATGAGGCCAACTTATCAAAACGACCACACCTTGTTTTGGCCCCCTATATATATGCCACTTTGACTTTAGGTCAATCACAAGAGTTCATATTCAGATTCTATACTTAGGATATTTTTCAAAGAGAAGAAAAATTCCAAAGAACTCATTTTTAGTTTACTCAAACACTTTTTCATGATCATCAATCATCATCTAGCATCATCCTTGATCATCTAGATGACATCTTGCATGGATTCTTCATCATACTTTGCTTGGTAAGCTTTTCACTAATATCTTACATATTTTGTGTTTTTCTTAACAAGCAATCTCAATTTATTACTTGTGTGATGTATGTTTGAGAAGTTGTATTGTGATAGCTAATTAGATTTTGTGCTTAATCTTGATTAGCTAAACTATTTGATTGAACATGTCATTTAGTTTTTAATATCTAGGATTGTTCTAATTGCATATTAATCATCTTAGATAAGCATATAGGGTTTCCCTTGCTCTATGTTGCATTTGGATATTCATATATTCACTTAGGGTTGTATTCTCTTCATAGAGAAAGTAAGTCTTGTGTGTAGCATCCGGGATTAGGTTGCCTAGATCGCAAGCAAATTGGACTAGGTTCACTCATACCGGGATTAGGTAGGTGTGTGATTACTTCCGGGATTAGGTTGTAATCGTTTTACACATTTAGTGGATTCGAGGTTCGAGTGTGGCTTACTTACTAGCCCGTGATTTTTCCCGTAAGGGTTTCCACGTAAAAATCAAGTGTTGTTTAATTTCCGCATTTTATACTTGATTTATTGCTTTATCTATTTAGGGGTAATTTCGTAATTTTAACTAACACGAAAAATTGGGTAAAAAGCTTAAAATCTATTCACCCCCCCTCTAGATAGTTTTTTACACGCCGTGCTATAATTTGTTTCACTATCGTTATAACTAATAAATTTCAATTAATATAAATCACTATATGGGAAAATGAATTGATAAATTGTACACATTTAGAAACAATTCGGTAACTACTATATGTTAACATATCATTTGTATTAACGTGTGCATGTGGGAGGGGAATCATACGATATATGTATAACATTGATATCCTTTGATATAAACATTATACTATGAAAGTTTAAAACACTTTATGTGCATATGGGGGCAAGAATTGGATAGTCGGATAACAATTTATACTACCGTTATAACTAATAAATTTCAATTAATATAAATCACTATATGGGAAAATGAATTGGTAAATTGTACACATTTAGGAACAATTCGGTAACTACTATATGTTAACATATCATTTGTACTAACGTGTGCATGTGGGAGGGGAATCATACGATATATGCATAACATTGATATCCTTTGATATAAACATTACACTATATATGCTTAAAACACTTTATGTGCAAATGCGGACAAGAGTTGGATAGTCGGACAACAATTTATACTACCGTTATAACTAATAAATTTCAATTTATATAAAAGACTATATGGGAAAATGAATTGACCCATTGTAGACATATAGGAATAATTTAGTAACTACTATATGTTAACTTGTCATTTGAATTAATGTGTGCATGTGGGAGGGGAATCATATGATATAGGTATAACATTGATGTCCTTTGATATAAACATTTCACTATGAATGCTTAAAACACTTTATGTGCATATGGGGACAAGAATTGGATAGTCGGACAACAATTTATACTTCCATTATAACTAATAAATTTCAATTCATATAAATGACTATATGGGAAAATGAATTGACATATTGTACAAATTTAGGAATAATTCGGTAACTACTATATGTTAACTTGTTATTTGTAGTAATGTGCGCATGTGGGAGGGGAATCATATGATATTTGTAAAACATTGATATCCTCTGATATAAACATTACACTATGAATGTTTAAAACAATTTATGTTCATATAGGGATAAGAATTGGATAGTCGGACAACAATTTGTACTACAGTTATAACTAATAAATTTCAATTAATATAAATGACCATATGAGAAAATGAATTGACCTATTGTACAAATTTAGGAATAAATCGGTAACTACTATATCTTAACTTGTCATTTGTAGTAAAGTGTGCATGTGGGAGGGGAATCAAATGATCTAGGTATAACGTTGATATCATTCGATATAAACATTATACTATGAATGTTTAAAACACTTTTTGTGCATATAGGGAAAAGAATTGTATAGTCGGATAACAATTTATACTACCGTTATCACTAATTAATTTTAATTAATATAAATGACTATATGGGAAAATGAATTGATCTATTGTACACATTTAGAAATAACGGTAACTATTATATGTTAACTTGTCATTTGTAGTAATGTATGCATGTGGGAGGGGAATCATTTGATATATGTATAACATTGATATCCTTTGATATAAATATTTCACTATGAATGCTTAAAACACTTTATGTGCATATGGGGACAAGAATTGGATAGTCGGACAACAATTTATACTTCCGTTATAACTAATAAATTTCAATTCATAAAAATGACTATATGGGAAAATGAATTGACCTATTGTACAAAGTTAGGAATAATTCGGTAACTACTATATGGTAACTACTATATATTAACTTGTTATTTGTAGTAATGTCTGCATGTGGGAGGGGAATCATATGATATATGTAAAACATTGATATCCTCTGATATAAACATTACACGGTGAATGTTTAAAACAATTTATGTGCATATGGGAACAAGATTTTGATAGTCGGACAACAATTTGTTCGACCATTATAACTAAAAAATTTCAATTAATATAAATGATTATATGGGAAAATGAATTGATCACGCATTTAGAAATAATTCGGTAACGACTACATGTTAACTTGTCATTTGTAGTAATGTGTGCATGTGGTAGGGAAATCATATGATATATGTAAAATATTGATATCCTCTGATGTAAGCATTACACTATGAATGTTTAAAACAATTTATGTGCATATGGGGACAAGATTTTGATAGTCGGACAGCAATTTGTACTACCATTATAACTAAAAAATTTCAATTAATATAAATGATTATATGGGAAAATGAATTGATCTATTGTACATATTTAGAAATAATTCGGTAACTACTATATGTTAACTTGTCATTTGAATTAATGTGTGCATGTGGGAGGGGAATCTTACGATATGGGTATAACATTGATATCATTTGATATAAACATTACACTATAAATGCTTAAAACACTTTATGTGCAAATGGGGACAAGAGTTGGATAGTCGGACAACAATTTATACTACCGTTATAACTAATAAATTTCAATTTATATAAAAGACTATATGGGAAAATGAATTGACCCATTGTACACATATAGGAATAATTCAGTAACTACTATATGTTAACTTGTCATTTGAATTAATCTGTGCATGTGGGAGGGGAATCATATAATATAGGTATAACATTGATGTCGTTTGATATAAACATTTCACTATGAATGCTTAAAACACTTTATGTGCATATGGGGACAAGAATTGGATAGTCGGACAACAATTTATACTTGCATTATAACTAATAAATTTCAATTCTTATAAATGACTATATGGGAAAATGAATTGACCTATTGTACAAATTTAGGAATAATTTGGTAACTACTATATGTTAACTTGTTATTTGTAGTAATGTGCGCATGTGGGAGGGGAATCATATGATATTTGTAAAACATTGATATCCTCTGATATAAATATTACACTATGAATGTTTAAAACAATTTATGATCATATGGGGACAAGAATTAGATAGTCGGACAATAATTTGTACTACCGTTATAACTAATAAATTTCAATTAATATAAATGACCATATGAGAAAATGAATTGACCTATTATACAAATTTAGGAATAAATCGGTAACTACTATATGTTAACTTGTCATTTGTAGTAAAGTGTACATGTGGGAGGGGAATCATATGATCTAGGTATAACGTTGATATCCTTTGATATAAACATTACACTATGAATGCTTAAAACACTTTGTGTGCTTATAGGGAAAAGAATTGTATAGTCGGATAACAATTTATAATACCGTTATAACTAATAAATTTCAATTAATATAAATGATTGCATGGGAAAATGAATTGACCTATTGTACACATTTAGGAATAATTCGGTAACTACTATATGTTAACTTATCATTTGTATTAACGTGTGCATGTGGGAGAGGAATCATACGATATATGTATAACATTGATATCCTTTGATATAAACATTACACTATGAATACTTAAAACACTTTATGTGCATATAGGGAAAAGAATTGGATAGTCAGACAACAATTTATACTACCGTTATAACTAATAAATTTCAATTAATATAAATGACTATATGGGAAAATAAATTGATCTATTGTACACATTTAGAAATAATTCGGTAACTACTATATATTAACTTGTCATTTGTAGTAATGTGTGCATGTGGGAGGGGGATCATATGATATTTGTAAAACGTTGATATCCTCTAATATAAACATTACACTATGAATGTTTAAAACAATTTATGTTCATATGGGGACAAGAATTGGATAGTCGGACAACAATTTGTACTACCGTTATAACTAATAAATTTCAATTAATATAAATGACCATATGAGAAAATGAATTGACTAATTGTACAAATTTAGGAATAATTCGGAAACTAATATATGTTAACTTGTTATTTGTAGTAAAGTGTGCATGTGGAAAGGGAATCATATGATATATGTAAAACATTGATATCCTCTTATATAAACATTACACTATGAATGTTTAAAACAATTTATGTGAATATGGGGACAAGATTTTGATAGTCGGACAACAATTTGTACTACCATTATAACTAAAAAATTTCAATTAATATAAATGAATATATGGGAAAATGAATTGATCTATTGTACACATTTAGAAATAATACGGTAACTACTATATGTTAACTTGTCATTTGTAGTAATGTGTGCATGTGGAAGGGGAATCATATGATATAGGTATAACATTGATATCCTTTGATATAAACATTACACTATAAATGCTTAAAACACTTTATGTGCATATGGGGATAAGAATTGGATAGTCGGACAACAATTTATACTTCCATTATAACTAATAAATTTTAATTCATATAAATGACTATATGGTAAAATGAAATGACCTATTGTACAAATTTAGGAATAATTCGGTAACAACTATATGTTAACTCGTTATTTGTAGTAATGTGCGCATGTGGGAGGGGAATCATATGATATTTGTAAAACATTGATATTTTCTGATATAAACATTACACTATGAATGTTTAAAACAATTTATGTTCATATGGGGACCAGAATTGGATGGTCGGACAACAATTTGTAATACCGTTATAACTAATAAATTTCAATTAATATAAATGATTGCATGGGAAAATGAATTGACCTATTGTACACATTTAGGAATAAATCGGCAACTACTATATGTTAACTTATCATTTGTATTAACGTGTGCATGTGGGAGGGGAATCATACGATATATGTATAACATTGATATCCTTTGATATAAACATTACATTATGAATACTTAAAACACTTTATGTGCATATAGGGAAAAGAATTGGATAGTCGGACAACAATTTATACTACCGTTATAACTAATAAATTTCAATTCATATAAATGACTATATGGGAAAATGAATTGATCTATTGTACACATTTAGAAATAATTCGGTAACTACTATATGTTAACTTGTCATTTGAAGTAATGTGTGCATGTTTTGGGAATCATTTTATATATGTATAACATTGATATCCTTTGATATAATTATTTCACTATGAATGCTTAAAACACTTTATGTGCATATGGGGACAAGAATTGGATAGTCGGACAACAATTTATACTTCCGTTATAAATAATAAATTTCAATTCATATAAATGGCTATATGGGAAAATGAATTGACCGATTGTACAAAATTAGGAATAATTCGGAAACTACTATATGTTAACTTGTTATTTATAGTAATGTGTGCATGTGGGAGGGGAATCATATGATATATGTAAAACATTGATATCCTCTTATTTAAACATTACACTTCGAATGTTTAAAACAATTTATGTGCATATGGGGACAAGATTTTAATAGTCGGACAACAATTTGTACTACCATTATAACTAAAAAATTTCAATTAATATAAATGAATATATGGGAAAATGAATTGATCTATTATACACATTTAGAAATAATACGGTAACTACTATATGTTAACTTGTCATTTGTAGTAATGTGTGCATGTGGGAGGGGAATCAGATGATATAGGTATAACCTTGATATCATTTGATATAAACATTACACTATAAATGCTTAAAACACTTTATGTGCATATGGGGACAAAAGTTGGATAGTCGGACAACAATTTATACTACCGTTATAACTAATAAATTTCAATTTATATAAATGATTATATGGGAAAATGAATTGACCTATTGTACACATTTAGGAATAATTCAGTAACTATTATATGTTAACTAGTCATTTGAATTAATGTGTGCATGTGGGAGGGGAATCATATGATATAGGTATAACATTGATGTCCTTTGATATAAACATTTCACTATGAATGCTTAAAACACTTTATGTGCATATCGAAAAAAGAATTGGATAGTCGGACAACAATTTATACTTCCATTATAACTAATAATTTTCAATTCATATAAATGATTATATGGGAAAATGAATTGACCTATTGTACATATTTAGGAATAATTCGGTAACTACTATAAGTTAACTTGTCATTTATAGTAAAGTGTGCATGTGGGAGGGGAATCATAAGATGTAGATATAACGTTGATATCCTTTGATATAAACATTACACTATGAATGCTTAAAACACTTTTTGTGCATATAGGGAAAAGAATTGGATAGTCGGATAACAATTTATACTACCGTTATAACTAATAAATTTCAATTAATATAAATGATTGCGTGGGAAAATGAATTGACCTATTGTACACATTTAGTAATAATTCAGTAACTACTATAAGTTAACTTATCATTTGTATTAACGTGTGCATGTGGGAGGGGAATCATACGATATATGTATAACATTGATATCCTTTGATATAAACATTACACTATGAATACTTAAAACACTTTATGTGCATATAGGGAAAAGAATTGGATAGTCGGACAACAATTTATACTACCGTTATAACTAATAAATTTCAATTAATATAAATGACTATATGGGAAAATGAATTAATATATTGTACACATTTAGGAATAATTTGGTAACTACTACATGTTAACTGGTCATTTGTAGTAATGTGTGCATGTGTGCATGTGGGAGGGGAATCATATGATATAGGTATAACATTGATATCCTTTGATATAAACATTACACTATGAATGCTTAAAACACTTAAAATGCAAATGAGGACAAGAAATGGATAGTCGAATAACAATTTATACTACCGTTATAACTAATAAATTTCAATTAATATAAAAGACTATATGGGAAAATGAATTGATCTATTGTACACATTTAAAAATAATTCGGTAACTATTATATGTTAACTTGTCATTTGTAGTAATGTGTGCATGTGGGAGGGGAATCATTTGATATATGTATAACATTGATATCCTTTGATATAAATATTTCACTATGAATGCTTAAAACACTTTATGTGCATATGGGGATAATAATTGGATAGTCGGACAACAATTTATACTTCCGTTATAACTAATAAATTTCAATTCTTATAAATGACTGTATGGGAAAATGAATTGACCTATTGTACAAAGTTAGTAATAATTCGGTAACTACTATATGTTAACTTGTTATTTGTAGTAATGTGTGCATGTTGGAGGGGAATCATATGATATATGTAAAATATTGATATCCTCTGATGTAAGCATTACACTATGAATGTTTAAAACAATTTATGTGCATATGGGGACAAGATTTTGATAGTTGGACAGCAATTTGTACTACCATTATAACTAAAAAATTTCAATTAATATAAATGATTATATGGGAAAATGAATTGATCTATTGTACACATTTAGAAATAATTCGGTAACTACTATATGTTAACTTGTCATTTGAATTAATGTGTGCATGTGGGAGGGGAATCTTATGATATGGGTATAATATTGATATCATTTGATATAAACATTACACTATAAATGCTTAAAACACTTTATGTGCATATGGGGACAACAGTTGGATAGTCGGACAACAATTTATACTACCGTTATAACTAATAAATTTCAATTTATATAAATGACTATATGGGAAACTGAATTGACCTATTGTACACGTTTAGGAATAATTCAGTAACTTCTATATGTTAACTTGTTATTTGTAGTAATGTGCACATGTGGGAGGGGAATCATATGATATAGGTATAACATTGAT
The DNA here is from genome assembly GCA_008009225.1 of Acer yangbiense. Taxonomy (NCBI): domain Eukaryota; kingdom Viridiplantae; phylum Streptophyta; class Magnoliopsida; order Sapindales; family Sapindaceae; genus Acer; species Acer yangbiense. The sequence continues at coordinate 41,711,760 of CM017770.1, forward strand.
GTCCTTTGATATAAACATTTCACTATGAATGCTTAAAACACTTTATGTGCATATGGGGACAAGAATTGGATAGTCGGACAACAATTTGTACTTCCGTTATAACTAATAAATTTCAATTCATAAAAATGACTATATGGGAAAATGAATTGACCTATTGTACAAATTTAGGAATAATTCGGTAACTACTATATGTTAACTTGTTATTTGTAGTAATGTGCGCATGTGGGAGGGGAATCATATGATATTTGTAAAACATTGATATCCTCTGATATAAACATTACACTATGAATGTTTAAAACAATTTATGTTCATATGGGGACAAGAATTGGATAGTCGGACAACAATTTGTACTACCGTTATAACTAATAAATTTTAATTAATATATATGACTATATGAGAAAATGAATTGACCTATTGTACAAATTTAGGAATAACTCGATAACTACTATATGTTAACTTGTCATTTGTAGTAATGTGTGCATGTGGGAGGGGAATCATTTGATATATGTATAACATTGATATCCTTTGACATAAATATTTCACTATGAATGCTTAAAACACTTTATGTGCATATGGGGATAATAATTGGATAGTCGGACAACAATTTATACTTCCGTTATAACTAATAAATTTCAATTCTTATAAATGACTATATGGGAAAATGAATTGACCTATTGTACAAAGATAGTATTAATTCGGTAACTACTATATGTTAACTTGTTATTTGTAGTAATGTGTGCATGTTATAGGGGAATCATATGATATATGTAAAACATTGATATCCTCTGATGTAAGCATTACACTATGAATGTTTAAAACAATTTATGTGCATATGGGGACAAGATTTTGATAGTCGGACAGCAATTTGTACTACCATTATAACTAAAAAATTTCAATTAATATAAATGATTATATGGGAAAATGAATTGATCTATTGTACACATTTAGAAATAATTCGGTAACTACTATATGTTAACTTGTCATTTGAATTAATGTGTGCATCTGGGAGGGGAATCTTATGATATAGGTATAACATTGATATCATGTGATATAAACATTACACTATAAATGCTTAAAACATTTTATGTGCATATGGGGACAACAGTTGGATAGTCGGACAACAATTTATACTACCGTTATAACTAATAAATTTCAATTTATATAAATGACTATATGGGAAACTGAATTGACCTATTGTACACGTTTAGGAATAATTCAGTAACTACTGTATGTTAACTTGTCATTTGAATTAATGTGTGCATGTGGGAGGGGAATCATATGATATAGGTATAACATTGATGTCCTTTGATATAAACATTTCACTATGAATGCTTAAAACACTTTATGTGCATATGAGGACAAGAATTGGATAGTCGGACAACAATTTGTACTTCTGTTATAACTAATAAATTTCAATTCATATAAATGACTATATGGGAAAATGAATTGATCTATTGTACACATTTAGAAATAATTCCGTAACTACTATTTGTTAACTTGTCATTTGTAGTAATGTGTGCATGTGGGGGAAATCATTTGATATATGTATAACATTGATATCCTTTGATGTAAACATTATACTATATATGAATGCTTAAAACACTTTATGTGCATATGGGGACAAGAATTGGATAGTCGGACAACAATTTGTACTACCGTTATAACTAATAAATTTTAATTAATATATATGACTATATGAGAAAATGAATTAACCTATTGTACAAATTTAGGAATAACTCGGTAACTACTATATGTTAACTTGTCATTTGTAGTAATGTGTGCATGTGGGATAGGAATCATTTGATGTAGATATGACATTGATGTCCTTTGATATAAACAATTCACTTTGAATGCTTAAAACACTTTATGTGCATATGGGGATAAGAATTGGATAGTCGGACAACAATTAGTACTACCGTTATAACTAATAAATTTCTATTTATGTAAATGACTATATAGGAAAATGAATTGATCTATTGTACACATTTAGGATTAATTTGGTAACTACTATTTGCTTACTTGTCATTTGTAGTAATGTGAGCATGTGGGAGGGGAATAATATGATATAGGTATAACATTGATATCCTTTAATATAAACATTACACTATGAATGCTTAAAACACTTTATGTGCATATGGGGACAAGAATTGGATTGTCGGATAACAATTTATATTACCGTTATAACTAATAAATTTTAATTAATATAAATGACAATATGGGAAAATGAATTGATCTGTTGGACACATTTAGAAATAATTCGGTAACTACTACATGTTAACTTGTCATTTGTAGTAATGTGTGCATGTGGGAAGGGAATCATTTGATATATATATGACATTGATATCTTTTAATATAAACATTACGCTATGAATTCTTAAAACATTTTATGTGCATATGGGGACAAGAATTGGATAGTCGAATAACAATTTGTATTACTGTTATAACTAATAAATTTCAATTAATATAAATGATTATATGGGAAAATGAAATGACCTATTGTACACAATTAGGAATATTTCGGTAACTACTATATGTTAACTTGTCATTTGTAGTAATGTGTGCATGTGGGAGGGGAATCATATGATATAGGTGTAACATTGATGTCCTTTGATATAAACACTTCACTTTGAATGCTTAAAACACTTTATGTGCATATGAGGACAAGAGTTGAATAGTCGGATAACAATTTATATTACCGTTATAACTAATAAATTTCAATTAATATAAATGACTATATAGGAAAATGAATTGATCTATTGTAGAAATTTAGAAATAATTTGGTGACTACTATATGTTAACTTGTCATTTGTAGTAATGTGTGCATGTGGGAGGGGAATCATTTGATATATGTATAACATTGATATCCTTTGATATAAGCATTACACTATGAATGCTTAAAACACTTTATGTGCATATGGGGACAAGAATTAGATAGTCGGACAACAATTTGTACTACTGTTATAACTAATAAATTTCAATTAATATAAATGACTATATGTGAAAATGAATTGACCTATTGCACACATTTAGGAATAATTCGGTAAATACTATATGTTAACTTGTCATTTGTAGTAATGTATGCATGTGGGAGGGGAATCATATGATATAGGTTTAACATTGATGTCCTTTGATATAAACATTTCACTTTGAATGCTTAAAACACTTTTTGTGCATATGGGGATAAGAATTGGATAGTCGGACAAGAATTTGTACTACCATTATAATTAATAAATTTCAATTAATATAAATGACTATAAGAGAAAATGAATTGATCTATTGTACACATTTAGGAATAATTCGGTAACTACTATTTGTTAACTTGTCATTTTTAGTAATGTGTGCATATGGGAGGGGAATCATATGATATAGGTTAAACATTGATATCCTTTAATATAATCATTACACTATGAATGCTTAAAACACTTTATGTGCATATGGGGACAAGAATTGGATTGTCGGATAACAATTTATATTACCGTTATAACTAATAAATTTCAATTAATATAAATGACAATATGGGAAAATGAATTCATCTATTGGACACATTTAGAAATAATTCGGTAACTACTACATGTTAACTTGTCATTTGTAGTAATGTGTGCATGTGGGAAGGGAATCATTTGATATATGTATGACATTGATATCTTTTGATATAAACATTACACTATGAATTCTTAAAACACTTTATGTGCATATGGGGACAATAATTGGATAGTCGAATAACAATTTGTATTACCGTTATAACTAATAAATTTCAATTAATATAAATGATTATATGGGAAAAGGAATTGACCTATTGTACACATTTAGGAATATTTCGGTAACTACTATATGTTAACTTGTCATTTGTAGTAATGTGTGCATGTGGGAGGGGAATCATATGATATAGGTGTAACATTGATGTCCTTTGATATAAACACTTCACTTTGAATGCTTAAAACACTTTATGTGCATATGGGGAAAAGAATTGGATAGTCGGATAACGATTTTCATTACCGATATAACTAATAAATTTCAATTAATATAAATGACTATATGGGAAAATGTATTGATCTATTGTACATATTTAGAAATAATTCGGTAACTACTATATGTTAACTTGTCATTTGTAGTAATGTATGCATGTGGGAGGGGAATCATTTGATATTTGTATAACATTGATATCTTTTGATGTAAACATTATACTATATATGATTGCTTAAAACTCTTTATGTGCTTATGGGGACAAGAATTGGATTGCCGGACAACAATTTGTACTACCGTTATAACTAATAAATTTCAATTAATATATATGACTGTATGAGTAAATGAATTAACCTATTGTACAAATTTAGGAATAATTCGGTAACTACTATATGTTAACTTGTCATTTGTAGTAACGTGTGCATGTGGGAGGGGAATTATATGATATAAGTATAACATTGATATCCATTGATATAAGCATTGCACTATGAATACTTAAAACACTTTATGTGCATATGGGGACAAGAATTGGATAGTCGGACAAAAAATTGTACTACCGTTATGACTAATAAATTTCAATTAATATAAATGACTATATGGGAAAATGAATTGACCTATTGTACAAATTTAGGAATAATTCGGTAACTATAATATGTTAACTTGTCATTTGTAATAATGTGTACATGTGGGATGGGAATCATATGATATAGGTATAACCTTGATGTCCTTTGATAAAAACATTTCACTTTCAGTGCTTAAAACACTTTATGTGCATCTGTGGACAAGAATTTGATAGTCGGACAACAATTTGTACTACCATTATAACTAATAAATTTCAATTAATATAAATGATTATATGGGAAAATGAATTGATCTTTTGTCATTTATTTGCATATGAGGACAAGAATTGGATAGTCGGACAACAATTTGTACTACCATTATAACTAATAAATTTCAATTTATATAAATGACTATATGAGAAAATTAATTGATCTATTGTACACATTTAGGAATAATTTGGTAACTATTATATATTAACTTGTCATTTGTAGTAATTTGTGCATGTGAGAGGAGAATCATATGATATAGGTATAACATTGATATCCTTTGATATAACCATTATACTATGAATGTTTAAAACACTTTATGGGCATATGGGGGCAAGAATTGGATAGTCGAATAACAATTTATACTACCGTTATAACTAATAAATTTTAATTAATATAAATCACTATATGGGAAAATGAATTGATCTATTGTACACATTTATGAATAATTCGGCAACTACTATATGTTAACTTATCATTTGTATTAACGTGTGCATGTGGGAGGGGAATCATACGATATATGTATAACGTTGATATCATTTGATATAAACATTACTCTATGAATACTTAAAACACTTTATGTGCATATAGGGAAAAGAATTGGATAGTCAAACAACAATTTATACTGCCGTTATAACTAATAAATTTCAATTAATATAAATGACTATATGAGAAAATGAATTAATCTATTGTACACATTTAGGAATAATTTTGTAACTACTATATGTTAACTTGTCATTTGTAGTAATGTGTGCATGTGGGAGGGGAATTATATGATATAGGTATAACATTGATATCCTTTGATATAAACATTACACTATGAATGCGTAAAACAGTTTATGTGCATATGGGGACAATAATTGGATAGTCAGACAAAAATTTGTACTACCGTTATAACTAATAAATTTCAATTAATTTAAATGACTATATAAGAAAATTAATTGACCTATTGTACACAGTAGGAATAATTCGGTAACTACTATATGTTAACTTGTCATTTTAGTATTGAGTGCATGTGGGAGGGCAATCATATGATATAGTTATAACATTTATATCATTTGATATAAACGTTTCACTATGAATACTTAAAACACTTTATGTTCATATAGGGACAAGAATTGGATAGTCATATGATAGTGAAGATGAAACATTGTTTTATTTTTATTCTTAATGGATTCAAGATATTAATGAAAAGAAAGAAGAATAAACATGCGCAATAAATGCATCGTTTGAGATAATGTTTTATGGTCTGTTAAGGTTATTTGAGTAATTTTATAGATATGATGTATAAATAAAAAATAAAAACCTAAAACTCTAAACAACATAAGTAAACCTAAAACTCTAAACAACATAAATAAAACTTTCAGAAACCCTAAAACTCTCTCTCTCTCTCTCTCTCTCTCTCTCTCTCTCTCTCTCTCTTACGGTCTGCTGTGTACATCCATCAATCTTCAAACAATCTACACCCTGCCATGTTGGTTACATTTTTTTTTCTGTTATTTCATAACTTCGAATTACTGTCTTTGTAATTTAATAATTTCGATTGTAGGGAAAATACATGCGGCGGAAGCGAAAAATAGGTTTATTATATTTTAAAAATTTTCCTTTTTAAAGATGAACCTTAACCCTTGACTAATTAATGTATAACTAAAGATATCATGTCTTTGTCGCGTGATCCGATTGACGTTGCGTCGATGGTAATCCGCAAGATCTTCCAATCAAATCACAAACGTGAATTACCTAGGAGCGTGGTCTCCCTTTCTTTGAATTGTGTACTTGAGGATGGATAACAAAAACATTTTCTTTTTCATTAGTCACAATAACCTTCTTAGAGCAAAACGAAGAACGTCCGGTCACTTGTGAATTATCAATCTATTGATCGAAACTCGTGTGAACCTAATTCGAAGTTGTACACAAAGCCTTTTGATGTAAAAGCTTACTATTGCACCATCAAAATAAAAACAATTCTTCTCTCTTTTTGCTCTTGGCCGAAATCACACTATGTCTAGGAGTTGGATTTTATTTTTCAAGTTAAAGAAAAATAACTCTCAAGCAAGCCTTTAGGGTTTTTCGAATTCTATACAAAGAATATATATATATATATTGGCCGAAAGTCACTTACCAAAAAATATATATATGTATGTATGTATGTATGCGTAAATTCTACTTGCTATATAATATAATATATATTTGCGAATTCATATTGCCTATATGTATTATATATTGAGTGCACGAATTCAACCTTCCTATTAAAATATATTTAGTGCACAGAATCTGCACTTTCCTTATATATTCTATATTAGCCAAATTCTGCACTTTATATTTTTATTATATAGTTGTCGAATTCTCTTGCTCAAATATATTTAGGGTTGCCGAATTCTATGATAGGTAATCTAGAAGGTGGCCAAAATCTTCACTATAAGAGGATTTGTGTTTCACCAAAATACTTATTAACTTTAGAATCCAAACCCTAATCCAACTCTTTAGTGTATTTGTGACTATATCAAAGACTTCCTAATTTGACTAGATAAATAAATTCATTTTATTTATCTACTTACCAAGTAAAGTCTTTGATCCTTATTATACTACTAACAATAGTATAACACTAAGAAACATATTTCCTAGTCAGAAAAAGATTTTGACTTTTAATTAAATAATTAATCAATCAATTAATTAACTTCCATTTAATTAAATAATAAAATAAAATAATATATTAAGCTAATCCATTAGCCTTGCCGCCCATATACGATACATGGGCCATATATTATTTTCCCATTTTATTTAATCCATTAGACTTTAAATAAAAAGTCCACGTGTGAACTAGACCCATTCTTACTAAAAGAAACAAGCCCACATGCCTTTCATTAATATATTAATATAATCTAACAGCCCACTCAATAAATAATATGCAAATTATATTCTTAATATATTAAATACAATTCTAGATGGACATATAATCAGTCCGGTAGAATATATCAAGTGATCCATGCAAGTCCATGTGGATTGGAGATCTTGGCAGGCTATCTAAATTTAAGCTTCAATAGACATAACCTAATCACAATCAACAAATGATTCACTTAGGTTCAATCTATTAATTTTAGTTCATTCCACTAAAGAACTAAAATTGCACTCTTAAATAAAGATAGAATAAGTAAATGTTTTTCATTCATATCCTAGACAATCTTATTGGAGATAGTGTATCCTCATGAAGAATATCAGTAATAGCCAAGAGCTCATAGACCACCTATAGCTCTCCAAGTTACCATGTTTACTCATATGACCACATTTTGAACTTAGATATTTTGACTTGTCCAGAAGCCATGTTTCAATAGACGCTATCGAAAACTTAACGTTAAGATTTAATATCCAATACCTCAAAACATCCATATGATGATATTCTACTCTCATTTAATAAATGGAGCCACGATGTCCATATCTATAAATGAAGTCCTCTATCGATTAACAAATGAATACCACCAAACTATCGAGGATAGACTATGCTATATAATCGTACTCATTGATAGCTCAAATGATAACACTTGCAACCATAAGTCCATCATTTATCTCAGGATTAAGAAAGACTCTCTGATTGTCCTGATAATGAAAAAGACTTTTATCTACTGACGGTTCTAGATAAAGTATTTCATTGTGATTCTATTCAATGCACCTAGTGCACTAGATTCTTTTACTCAAAGCCACTTTGATGATTTTAGACTCATCATACCCACATGCTAGCAAAAGAATCTACAACTTTAACAAGATAAATGTGCCCAACCTTTACCTTAAGTTGTGAACATTATTCAAGACTAACTAAAGAATTGTGTCTACCTCATACACATCCAGATGTATGAACAATTCTTCTTTTCTCATAGTCTTTTGACCTTATGATTATTTACTTTTGACAATTATAATAATTAAATTATAAATGCTATAAGATTTGTTAAACCAGAAATCACTTTATTAATATGAAAAGATTGTCAAAACCATATTACACTCTTGCTATTGAGTATAATCCTAACATCGATTTAATATATTACAATTTTTTGTGATGATTATTGGTTTTCATATGTAATTAGAAGAAGCAAAGATGAAAATTTATACTCGACTGTGTCTGATAATGGTGTGATGGTTTATCGCATTCATACCCAAATGATGTAGCCACATTTTCATGATTTTTAGTTTGTTTAAAGTTAATCTTGACTGTTGTATTTATAAAAAATTGTCTTAATTTATAGCTGCCGCTAAGTTTGAACTTGTTTAAATTTTATATATAATCTTATTCTGCGATATTATACTTGCGTAAGTATTTGCATGTACTTGATTTGACTTTTAGAATGTTATTTTTGAAAATTAGAAAAATCTTGATATTTAGATAGCTTTTTTTTATTGAAAAATAGTAGTAGTTGCAAATTGTTTGTTTTGTTTTTTTAGAAAGGTTTTATTCATATTCTCTCACTTGCACAATAAAAGGTTTTGTTAATGTCATCTTCCTCTTCTTCAAACATACGTGCGTATGGGGAGGGAAAATTCAAATGTGAGCTACCATTGAGAGAATATCTTGCCATAACACCTTGGAACTATAAAAGACTATTCAAAGGGTGTTCCAAAGGAAAGGTTAGTGAACTGTAAGTGACTATTTTAATTTATACTTATATAGATTGATTTATGAATTAATAGAGCTTACATTTCAGGTGTTAAACTACAGAAAGAATTTGGTGGATGTAATTACTTCAAATGGTTGGGTCATGAAGTACCGGTTACAATTATCCCAGCTGATATCTCATTGAATGAAGAATTGCAGAGGTTACAAAGGGAATTTCATAGGTCAGAACGACTTCATCAGTTCTACGAAAGCAAAAATATGGGCTTAACAAATCGTGTTCGGGTGTAGGAGTTTGATTTGGCTAAGAAGAGGGCAACCATTCATAAAACTAGGGCTTTTATATTTCTGTCTTCGATTGCCATTCTTTGGCTGCTGTGTAAATTCCCATAACAATGTGTAATGTGGAGTAATCGAATAATATCAAATGTTATATCCCCTGTAATGTAAAATTACTATGGTTCCTGTAATTTCATTTTATTTAACGTGATCGCATTATTTCTGTAGATTTATAGTACTGTGTTCTTCATATTAGGTTATTTATGTTGTACCTTATTAATTGCCATCGGAGGTAAGGTAAGTCCAGGTTTTGAGTTGGAGGATAATTTTGGTTAACTATGTATATGGAAACTTTTATAATCATTAAAAACTTCTAAGCTGTCTTTGAAGCATTTGTTGGGCTTTAGACATGTAATTATTTTTATTTGATCGTCGTTCTCTAAACGTAATCTAAAACTTTTGCATTTATGAACCTCTTCAAACATATTGGCTCGATGTGGCCCAGTACAAAATATACAAACAAAACTAGTTAAATTTCAATGGAAGTCATCTAGACCACATGGACACATAATTAGTATATAGAAAATTATGTGTCCTTGTGGTCCAGTTCAAACTCCATAAATCAAATAAAGTACATATCAATTGAAATCATATAACAAATAGCCCAAAGAGAATTATCAACACAACAAACAATAACGAAAGTAACTAACATTCATGAGAATTAAATAACAACCCAGTGACAACCAAATACATATAACAAACAAGACAAATGAAAAAATCCAAATGCATCATCAACCCAAAACACTAATGAAAGTGACTAACTGTCTAATTCTTTTTTTGGACAATTACGCCAGTCATGCCTAGAAATGTGGCATATACAGCACTGATTTGGTCTTTTACACTTCTGCGGCTTGGCTGCTGGTGTAGTAGGTGCAGTCAGACTAGTGGGTCTAACTTTGGTCTTCACAACATTTGGATCTTTTAAAATTTGGCTCTTTGTACCAGAATCATCACCATTTTTGTTGTAATTATTTCGGAACTCATCATCCAACCCTTGCACATTATTTCTCAGAATATTGAGTTCCCTTTTAATCAAATTGAAACCTTCTTCGGTTTGGCTCCCACGGTGATAGATATAGTTGCACTCTGCACTCAATGAAGCAAACCGGGCAATATCAACACTCTTCAAACAGTCATCGTCGAGCTGGAGATGGATACAAACGTCATTTGCAGCTGACTTCGTCCACCTTTTAAATATCAAGAACTCTGGAATCTTTGTAATGTTCTCCACTTTTATAACATAAAACATATGATAGTAGGGAATTCCTTTATTTTGTAACAACTTGCATTCACATGAAAGTACTGGCAGATTGTGCTTTGATGAATCCCAATCACCATCCTCAACGACTCGCTGAAAATCAATTATGTCCTTATGGTAAAAAAACACTCACAGTCTTTTTATATGGAGAATCATATTCGGTGAGAACGTATTCGACTTCATTCTCCTCATTCCATGGTGCAAAGTGTGAATACTTTATTGAATCGTTGATCTCTTTAGTAATGTCATAGTAGATACGATAAGTGTAGATGGAAGATGCATGCTTCTCCAACGACTTCATATGGCTTAAGATAACTGGACTCTTAGTGTTTGAAGCATATTCATCGGTAAAGAAATTGGTTCTTAACCTCATGAGTGCCCTATCAATTTGAGGGAATAAGTCGAACAATTTCTCACGGCTGCAAACATATTCTTTCATGTAATTATTCATTGACTCTAATCTTTGAGTGTTGCGCATTCCGACAAAAAAATGGCCCTTGGAATATGTTTCTACCCATCTATGCCTCTTTTTCATACATCATATTAACCCAAACGTTGTCTTCTAGACTGTGTTGTTTTATCATTTCATTCCAACATTCATCAAATTTGTCCTCGTCTATATGGTCTATAAGGTTCATGATTTGTATTGGCTTGATTCCATTACAAAACGCTCTATATTAGTAATAGTTGTTGCTTAGGATGTTCTTAGAAGAAAAGAAGCTTCAAAGTTGAAGAGTAACGTCTAATGCAAATATCGTCTTCAAGAGGTGAAAGGGTCAAAGGTATACTTAGACTTCTATCCTCTTGCAAGGCGTTAGCGCACACACACACAATTCATATATGTGTGTCCCTGCATCGTTGTGCAAAAATTTGGTATAACACATTCACACACATTTAAGTATGCACATGCATTGGTCTCTTATAGACAAACATTGTAGAATTGCATGTTTTATGACTATCGCGTAGATATGGCATACTTGTGTGACATTGTGTTTATATGTTTATGTTTCTTGCATTTTGGACTTGAACATGTTCTTATTTGATTCCTTATTGAGTCCCAGTCGTTTCGGTTACTCATTCATAAGGTTTTGAGTCCAAACGATGTAGCTACGCTACTTTGCATTCTTATTCGTTGAGTTGACTTCATCGTCATTTTCTGAGATGATCTCTCAACCATTTGCCAAAGTTTTGTAGTCATCATTGTGCGTGAGGGATTCATGATTCGTAATCTAAAAACGGATTCAAAATCGGAGTTCGGATGCCAGAATACGGCTAAAGAACGTGAGATGAGCGGGCGAGAGGTTAGCATGGCCGAAGGCCATGCATTGGCCACCACGTGTGGAGGCCGTGGGACCCACGGCCAAAGCACCCCTCTGGTCCCGTGTGGCCCACGCGCCCCACACAGGGAGTGTGACATGGCCGCCTCTGATTGGGTCATTTTTGTTCCCTCCTTGAATCATTCAAATATGATTTTCCTTCCCTCCAAACATAACTTGAAGAAAATTTTGAAAAGAAAATTATGCAGAATTCTTCATGATTTTAGTGTTCTTATTTTGATCATAACTTTTTCATACGAACTCGAAATCGAGTGATCCAAAAGCCAAAAATGTTGGTCTCGACAAGAGCTACAAACCCCAAGCATTTCCAGAGGTAGTTAACTTCATCACCTTTCCCAATGGTCTGATTTCAGTACGTGGTTCAACTTTGTATGTGTTACTTGTTCTTCTTTCAATTTCTTTTGATATTCTCTTTTATTCTTTCTATTTGATTGATGAAATATGTTGAGAAGAATGCTAGTACATATGCTAGGGTTTTATGATTGAGTGTTTGTTTGAGTTTTAGCCATTTGATTTCAATTGAACATATATTGCTAAACTTGACCTATCTTGAAATTGATTCTAGAAATATCATATATGTTGTGCCTAATGACATTTTCTAGGTTTAATTTCATCATCTAAGAACTAAGATTTTTGTGTGATATATTGAATATTCATATCTTGTTCTTATTGATTCACATGTTTTGATTTCTAGATAGATTTGTGATTGTGTGTTGAAAGCATAATTCTACTTTATCACTAAGCATGTACATTTAGCTTGATTGATCATCTAGCTTTATTTGATCATGTTTGCATCATTTGCATCACTTAGATCATTGTCTTGTATAAGGTTGAAGTCTCTAGCAAAGTGAGTGAAGCTTTGTGGATAGAGCAAAGATGTCTTGATTAGAGTCGGAAGGACTCGGATAGTCAAGCAAGGAGTCTTGTCTAGGGTCGAGAGGATCCGAATAGACAAGCAAGAAATCTTCCTAGAGACGTAAGCATCTTAGATAGGAAGTTGCTTTCTAGAGGTGTAGGACACATCTTGGATAGGAAGTAGGCTTGGTAGTTCACTAGCCATTGGGTAGACTAGGAGGTGATAGCTTGAGCGGATATCATGTGTTGAAGCTTAAGTGTGTAAGTCCTTTTCATATAGTGGATTGCTTTGCCGGTGATTGTAGTATCAACCCGTGGATGTTTCCTCTTTGAGGTTTTACCACGTAAAAATCATTGTGTCAATTTTCGCTTTACTTTTCTTTATCTTCCATATCTTACATTGATTGCATATCTTGTGTATTGATTTACTCTTGCATTAGTTAAATCAACTCATTTGTCAAATCTTAGCAAGTGTGCATATTCTTTGTTATATTCCACATTATTTTTAATATGAGAAGAGATTTGGGCCTACACCTATTCACCCCCCCCCTCTCTAGGTATATTTTACACTATTACTTAAGGGAATTTCATTGTCAAAGATGAAGGATCTAAATGCCGATGACTTCTTAGGGCCGTTAATGTGAGCACATGCATTTCTTGCTACGTGCCATCCACATACCCTATACTGACAGTTTGGAAATACCTCGTCGATTGCATGTAGGCTGTCACATTGTTTTGTCTCCATCCGTCATTATAGAAAGGGAATGCTTGTTGCCCATTGAATCCATGAGTTTAGTAAGGGCCCATTTGTATGAAGTAAACGTCTCGTCTAACAAAAGTGCAACACCAAATACACAAGTTGCACTATGGTTGTTTGCACCGACAAATAAAACCAAAGGCTTGCCATAGGCATTTGTCTTGTAAGTGGTATCAAAAACAAGAACATCTCCGAAGCACTTGTACTCGAATAGAGAATGGGAGTCCCTCTAAAATATATTAGCAAGCCTATCATCATCATCTGTATTGAACCTGCAGTAAAAGTTTAGTTCAGTAAATGTCTTTAACTCGAGATACGAAATTGCTGCTTGTTAATCATTTTCAAAGGCTTTTGATCGTCTCATCTTAGCAATCTTGTTATACATGTCCTTCTGAGTGAATCCAATTTTGGAGTATCCTCATTTCTGGTCAACCATGTACTCAAATGTTTGACAACCTCTTATGAAGTTTTTGCCCATGGCATCAATTTGTGCATAGTCACCTTTATCTAAGTTTCTGTGAGATCGATAGGATGAAACCTCACGAAAAGTTGCTAGTTTGTGTAAATGATCATTCATGAATACACTTATGCTGTACTTTAACGTATCACTGTCTAGGCCAATTTAGAAACAAGCTTTGCAATTCTGTCTTGTCTGCAGCCTTGGCTTGCGTTTCCTATTTTTATTGGTCAAATACTCCTCCTTTCTTGATCCTTGCTTATCACAAACCCACTTTCTCCTTAATACTCTACCTTCATGGTCATGGTCCAATGGTCCAAGTTCATCGCTCTTATACCAAACCCATTACCCCTAGCATAACCAAGATAAAATGACCTTGCATCATCCACATAATCAAATTTCATATTTTTTATATGATTGATATCAACATCTTGATTGCCACTGCCTTCCTATGACAAAAATTGCACAGAATGAACCCCAGTAGAACACATATTATTTGATGTGAAAAACAATCCTTCCTTGTTGTCAGGCTTACTTTGCGATCCACTCCCATCCATTACTATACAAAGTCAAAACAGGATGATCGAAGTATAAGTAAAATTTTAATCGCAATAAAATGTGTTGATCAAAGGATAATGAAAGTAATAGCAAACAGAAAAATAATATTGATGCTAGGAAACATCGACATTTTGAACATGCATCATTCAGCATAGAAATTATACACATAATATAGAAAACATTATTGAGGTAAGGAATCACCGAGATTTTGAACATGAATAATTCAGATTAAAAATTATAGAAATATCACTATAAAGATAAGATAGAGAAACAATTACACACATGAAAACATTATTGATTCTATGAATTTGAACACTAATTAACTTCATATTGATTTCTAAACTAATCAAAACAACCGCATGGATGCATTGTAGAGATGAGATAAAAATAAAGATTCAAACAATAAGTAATTTCATATTGAATTCAAAGCTTACCGAAAAAACCATGGATGTATTGTAATGATGAGAAAAAAAGAACGATTCAAACAATAAGCAAATTCATATTGAATTCGAAGCTAACCGAAAAAAGCCATGGATGAGACATACCTATGAGATCAAACTTGATGAAGCAAAAAAGAATAGGTTGGAGATGAGATTTCAATACGAACGCAAATAGACGAGTTAGACCACCAGACCGAAACACCAATAAGCAAGACGAATGATCGATTGAAGTGGATGTTTACCTGTGAGATCAAACTTGATGAAGCATAAAAGAATATGTTGTAGACGAGATTTCAATACGAACGCAAATAGACGAGTCTGAACACCATACCGAAACACCAATCAGAAAGACAAATGATCGATTGAAGTGGATGTTTGGAAAAAAAATCGACTGAAGTGTTTGAGCTGGTAACAAATAAAAGTTCACAAGAGTTTTTGAGCTGGTAAACAAGAAAAGTTAAAAAGATAGCGTTGGGAAGGAGAAGAAGTGTTTCTGTACGTTTAAATAAAAAGAGTTGGATTTGGAAAGGAGAAGAAAATTGCGTTTGGAAGGAGGAAAATTAAAAACGGTAACTATTGGCCTTTGTGAAGAACAAACGATCATTAGGTTTTGTGACCAGCTAAGAATGTAATATTAGGATGCATAGGGAATCACAACAACTTTAAAACATAACCAATAGATGTGAAAGTTGGACAAATCAAGGGTCAAGATTTGATGAGCTAGATTTTTTTTAAAAGGTGTATAGAAACACCGATGTTCTATAGATTGTCCCATATATTATTATATGTATTATATATAATATATATGTATTTTATATTATATATTATGAACGTTTTATAATTAGGGATATTTTGGTCAAAATACAGTTAATTCCATTCCATTCTGTTGTTAACCAAACAAAATAATACTGATTTAGAGACTAATTCTAAAGTTCCAACCAAACAAAAAACTCAGTTTTCCTTTCCTTTACATAACCATTCTTATTCCGATTACCATTTGATGAGCCGTCGTTGGTACTCAACAAAATGATTGTTTTTAAATGTGTTCGTGTTGAAAATTGATTTCACCACTTAGATGTAAAATTAGTAAAGTGGCAAGTAGGATTCGTTCCACAGGGAATTAGAATAATAGTTGAATAAATTAACAATTCCTATATGCGATAAAATAAATCATAAGCAATGGATGGTTGAATGGTTTGTCAAGCCATCAAACATACATGTAAAATAAACCTAATAAAACTAATAAAATAGATAGAAATCTAGATAAGATATATATGGGATAAACAATTAAGGGAATTGCTAGGGAATTAATGGAATCACAAGTGGATTACGGGAAGTGCTTCTCAAGCTACCTTAGTGAGCCAACCTCACAAATGTTAACCAATTGATTTCTAGAATGTGTTTAGACCATCACTACAAACCCTAAACAACTTATCACCGCAATGCCTAACCGATTAAAGAGAGGGGGTCACGGCGGGATCGGTTTGTTACAATTAAAGGTTTAGATAATCGCAGTTGATATACCCTCCGACGATCTATCCTAGTCACTATGTTCTCAATCCATCAAAGTTGTCAATACAATCAAGATTATATAACAAATTATCCTAAACAAGAGTACAATCAACTAGTGGCATACATGTCAATTATATAATGCATATAATCTAGTTATAAAATGAAAAGAACACAAATAGAGATTAAATATATATTAGCTTAAGCAAAACCCAATCCATATGTTCTCACATCAAAACCCTAGAAAGGGGGTTTAATTACACATATTACAATCAAAGGGAAGGCAAGTAAAAGATTAGGAAATCACCATTGGGTCTCCTTTTGTAAGCTTGATCATTTCCTTGCCTTTGATGCTCCTTGTGTAAAGAGTGGATGATGAGGATGTGTCTAGATAGGTGGAGTCAAATGGGAAGTAACTAAGGAGATATGTGGAGAAGATGGGAAGAAAGGAATGATTTAGAGAAGGTAATCTAGATATTTAGCTTAGGTAGGAGAGAAGTGGAGGGCTTAGGAATGGTAGAAAGAAGGTTTCTTGGTTGTCAAAAATGGCCAAGAGTTGTCTAAAAAGGGAAATTAGTGATGAATTTATAGGATTTTCAAATTAGGTCTCGGGTGGTAAATTACCAAAACATCCCTCCTACATGGCAAATTACCATTTAGTCCTTAAGAAGTGGCATTACGTAATTTTCCCCACCTATCAAAATTTGACAGAGAAGAGGTTGCGGTTTGTCTTCAATGGCGACACTAGGGTGACCTCAAATGGCGACTCAATCTAGGCCAAAAACACTCCCTGTCGCCACGGCGACATCGAAATGCAAACCGCGATATCGATTTACGCGGTTTGGTCGCGGTTTGGGAAAGTGGCGACCAAGAGGAGATAGAGGCGTGATATGGAGGCTGCGGATTCCGACCGATTGGGGCACTAGAAATGAACCGACTGGGTTACCGTCCTCCTTGCCGTTGATTTGGAACCGGTTTCGGTCGGAGGCGGAGACGGGAAGGCTGTCGTCGGCAGCTTAGGGTTTAGGTGCAGCAAGCTCACGCGTCAATGGAGGAAAAGGCTGAAGGTTGAAGAAGATGGGGTGCAATCGGCAAGAGCCTAGGGTGCACGCAGCAATGGGCTGATTTGTCTCATGTGGGGTGCACTTAGACGCTGACTGAGGTGTGCACAACAAGGCATGATAGGCTGCTTGGGTCATTGACTTGGGCCTGAGGTTTGGGCCACTAGTGTGTGCGCGCAGATGAGAGCAGGGGTGCACTAAGGCCCGTTCTTATTGTCTTCAATAGGGGTGCGCTTAGACGTGGTCTGGGGTGTATTTAGAAACCCAAACCACCATCAAAACGCACCGTGTCATTTTAATGACATGGTGCTGCCTTGCCTCCTTGCTCGAAAAATTACAATTAGGTCACCTGATCTTTCACAAAACCACAATATCTTCAATCTTTCTTCAATATTTACACTTTTGCCCCTAATTGACCAAAATTACTCAAATGCCCTTGAACTCTGTAAATACCTGAAAATACTTAATTTACACCATTAAAACACGGGATATTACCCGAGAATCAAATAAAAAGAGAAGGAAGTGAGGGCCAAAATCGTACCAATTTTGGTCCAATCACCATTCCCCCAAACCAATCTTTTGCTTGTCCTCAAGCAAAACAATCACAAGTACTCATGGACATGTGTCTAAATATCATTCAATCAACATTTAAGTACCAACTCTTTGAAAAAGACTCAAAAGTCAGAATTCGACTTGCAAAACCAAAAGTGAAAAGATTTAACCAATGTTGCGCTCATTAGGAAATAATGCATGTAAGAGATGCTAAATGAAGATTAAAGTCATGCCACTATAAGTACACATTGCACGCAACGTGATCCTACATTCAAGATGTTCAAGCTTCAAGACTAGAATGCCATTAGGAAAAGAATGTAATTCGCCTCGACATCTAATCCTCACCGGATTCTCTCATTTTAGCACAGATTCCTAGGTTTCACTCACAATCCATATGCAATATGAGTTTATGTTCAAAA
The DNA here is from genome assembly GCA_008009225.1 of Acer yangbiense. Classification (NCBI taxonomy): domain Eukaryota; kingdom Viridiplantae; phylum Streptophyta; class Magnoliopsida; order Sapindales; family Sapindaceae; genus Acer; species Acer yangbiense. The sequence goes on from CM017770.1 coordinate 41,730,692, forward strand.
TATCAAATATAATTGCACATGATCATTTAAAAGCATAATTTCTGAAAATTTGTCTCATAAATGGAATTGAAAGCCATGAACTGAAAAGAACATGCATTAACCAAAAATTCCAAAGTGGACATTCCAAAGTGGACATTCCTAAAGATCAAATAGGTCTTTAATTTGGTTGTAATGGGGCCTAAGGTGAGTGGTGAGTCAATACATGGGAAGAATTGATAACAAACACCCAAAGGTCACAATAAGGCATTCATTTTATATTAAGCACATTTTTGCTCATTACAACTTGCATATTCCACACTTTAGCGTCCAGGCTTACAATTTACTATGTGCATTTTTCTACTCTTAATTTTCATTAAGTAGCTCATTTAATTTCACAAAATTCATCAAGGCACTTTGTGCCTCATTTTTCTTTTCTTTTCATTTCTTTCTTTTGCTATGCTTTTCTTTTGTTTCCTTTTCTTGCTTTTCTTTTCTTTTCAAGCATTGCATTTCATCTTTTTAATGTGTTTGCACATACATATTTGCCTATTCCTCACTTCCACTCTCTTTTACTTATCTTTCTACTAGTTGGTTTTGCAGCAAGTTTTCTTTGTGTCGAGGAAAATTTTAGCTTGAGTCATTTTATTGTTGTGTCTTATTTGTTTTATTTTGTGTTTTGCTTGAAGATGAGCAAAGGTTTGGTTTGGGGGTATTTGATCGTGCCTAAATTATTATTTATTTCGGCCCTCAATTTTGTATCCTTTGTTTCGTTCCCATGTGTTTTTCCGTGTATTTTATGTCTAATAGGTTCTTTTGTGGTAATTGCATGCAATTGATGTAATCCAGGTATTGGAGATGAAAAGTGGGAATTACAAGCATAAAACAAGCCAGAAAGAAGGAAGAGAAGCATCAGTGCGCGGGTACTGTGCTGGTCAGTATACCCGCGCACTTCCAGCCTACCTCCAGCACAAAAAGGATAAAGTGCAGGTCCCAACCGCACTCACCTGCACTCCACCCGTGCTTTATGAGAAACCCAGGGGCTGATTTCAGAAGCAAAGATAAAGTGCGAGTCAGTATGGGTCAGCCAACCGTACTCCACCTGCACTTTAAGGCAGCAAATTCCCAGAAATTGTATTGTGCACGGGTACTGCATTAGTCATCACCCACGCACTACCAGCACACTACGTGCCCAAATCAGTTGAAAAATGGATAAAGTACGGGTGAGTGCAGGTCCCTGAACCGCACTCCACACGCGTCAGATTCAGTTTTTAAGCATTTTGTGACCTATTCTTGTAATCCTATAAATAGAAAGTGGTCTTAGATAGAAAATACCTCCTCCCACACTTAGATTTTCATAAACTTTGTAGTCTGGCTCTTAGAATACACTTTCCCTCTCATCCAAACCATCTTTACTCAACCTAAAGGCAACTAGGAGGACTGGATTAAAGCTTCAAGGAAAGAGATGATCTTTAAGGGTTTTCTCTCAATCTCTTCTCTTAGTTTATTTGTTGTAAAGAACATGAGTAGCTAAATCCCCCACTAAGGGGTTGATGTTATTAGTTTGATGGATATGGGGCTTTTGTAATTAAACTCTATTCTATATACATATCTATCTTGTATGTTCTTTTCACTTGCTTTAAATGATTTCCAATATTAGCTCGTCTTGGATACACCCTTTTAGCATGTTGATTTGGAACCTATTTAAGTAGACAACTAGGTATACACCCTATTTGGTTGTCTAATGCTCTATTGAACGGAAGGATTTCTAGAAATCCGACTTTATAACATTGTCTTGATCTAATCTTAAATGGGTGGCCTTCACTATACACCCTAGGTCGGCCACTTGTGAGAGAATTAGAAGCCTTCACTATACACCCTAGGTTGGCTACATTAGTGATTTTGCAAGAACTAACCTTCGAGTAGAATCCGGTTAATAACCTCAAGCCTCATCTAATCTTAAACGGGTGGCCTTCACTATACACCCTAGGTTGGCCACTTGTGAGAGAATTGGAAGCCATCACTATACACCATAGGATAGCTACATTAATAGGAGTTTGAGCCCTTAATAGATAGATGAGCATTCATGGTTAGAATCCTAAATGAGCAACTAGCACTATACACCCTAAGTTGGTTACTTAAGAGGGGTTAATCTCTAGTAGGAAGTCTTCACTATACACCCTAGGTTGACCCCTTGCTAGAGATAAATAACCAACACTATACACCCTAGGTTGACCCCTTGCTAGAGATAAATAACCAACACTATACACCCTAGGTTGGTTACATTTGATAAAATGTGCTTAATTCCGAGTTTGTTGCATTTGCCCAATGTTCGCTTACGAGTCCATCAACTCCTTAGTTGCCATATCATATCACTCCATTCACATTCCATTTAGTTTGCATTCTTAGTTTAGTTTATATTGCATTCTTTTTCACTTTTCAAAACACCAATCATTTACTTTACTTTTATGCATTTTAGTATTATTAATCCTAATCTAGTCATCGCTACCTCCGATCCTTGTGGATGACACCCATGCTTATTGCTTTACTTGTTTTTATACTTGTGAACTGATCGAACCAAAATTGTGATGATTTTGGCCCTCACTTCCTTCTCTTTTTGCTTGATTCTCGGGCAATATCTCGTGATTTAATTGTGTAAATTAAGTGTTTTCAGGTGTTTACAAGGTTCAAAGGCATTAGAGTAACTTTGGTCATTTAGGGGTAAAACTGTAATTATTGAGAGGAGATTGAAGATATTGTGATTTTATAAGAGGTGAGGGGAGCATTTCGTAAATTGCCACGCAACACATAACAGCCCACGCAATCAGTTCCTCTAAACGGTGCGTTTGGAAGGCTAGTTTGGGCCTCTGATTGCACCTAGCCACGTCTGCGCGCACCCACGCCTAGTTCTTTGCGCCTAAATTGCAAGCCCAAGTCAAGCGACCCAAGTGACTCATGGCAGCCCGTATACACCCCAAACTACTTCTAATTGCACCCCTAAGAAGACAAAAATAGTAAAGACTGATTGCACCCCCTGCTCATGCTAAGTACACCCACTCTATCTTCTTCAACCTCTAGCCGCTTCCATTGACACACGACCACCAAACCCTAGTCGCAGCAGACGCCAGAAACTGACCTACCGCCGGCCAAAATCGGTCCCAAACGAACGGCCATGATGACGCCTGCTTGTTCGTCAACCTCTCGGCGTCCCAAAGCTACCGGAATCCAAGCGACCAGGAGTCACCACTTTTCATGGTGATAATGCCCTGAAAATTGTCGCCACTTCTCGTTCGATGTCACCATGGCGACAAGGAGTTGATTTTGGCTCCAGATGATGTCGCCATTTGGGTCGCCATTTGGGTCGCCATTGAAGAGTAGTGTGTCATCTCTGATTGGTGGATTTTGGCATGAAAATTACAGAATGGCCCCCTTGAGGGGCCAAAATGGTAATTCGCAAACTTAGAAGGGTGTTTTGGTAATTAGCCACTCATGACCTGATTTGAAATCACTATAAATTCATCCTATTTTTTCTTTATAAATACACTTGTTCAAGCAAGAAATTCTTTCTTCCACCATTCCTAATCCACTCATTTCTCCTCTCCAATCTCATCAACAAACAACTAGACTACCTCACCTAAATCATTCATCTCTTCCCATCTTCTCCACCCATTTCCTTTGTCACTCTCCATATGACTCCACCTATCTAGACACATCCGTTTCTCCCACTCTTTGCACTAGGAGCATCAAAGCAAAGTGAAAGAACAAATAAACGCTCGGTGTGTTCAATATATTAATCTAGAGGGGGGGGTGAATAGATTTTAACTACTTTTACCCAATTTTCGCATACAAGTCAATTTTACGAAAATGTCCCTACTAGTCAAAAATACAAACAAGTGTAATATGGTACAGAAATTAAATAACACTTGATGTATACGTGGAAACCCAACCACTGGAAAAAACCACGGGCTGTATAGTGCGCCACACTCGAACCTCGAAATCCACTAATTGAAATGGAGTTTACAACCTATGTAGACCTCGTCTAACACACCGGTCAATAACCCCCCACTTCTACCACGAGGGCCTTTAAAAGTGGCTCTAGTCCAATTTGATTTAGGCCTAAGCAATCTTAGCCCCAAGTCTTAATTCTCAATTAAGAGATAATGAAACCTATGTGAATATGTATGAATATTCAAATAACAAACAAGGTTAGGGAACCTTAGATGCTTATCTAGGATGATGATATAACAATTAAATCAATCATAAATATCAAAAGCTAAATGACATGTCAAAAAGCTTAGCTAATCAAGATTAGGCAAAAACCTAATTAGCTATCACAATACAACACTCAATCATATTCATCACAAATAATCTCTAACTTGTATTTAGCATATGATCTAAAACATACAGAAATTAAAGAGATAGATAGATAAATAAAAACACTAAAATTAGATTAAATTAGTGTTCAACTTACCATAGCATGTGTGATGATGAATACCTATGCACTAGAACATCCTAGATATCATGGATGATGCTTAGATGAAGATTGATGCATATAAATTTTGATTTGAGTTATCAAGGATGAACAAAGAAGAGTTCTTGATGAAAATGCTCTCTTTGAAAATGCTCTCAATTAAAAATATAATTTTTGAGTCATTAGAGACGACCTAAAGTTGAAGCAATGTTTATATAGGTGTCCAAATTAATGCAACACCGTTTTGAAAAAAACAGGGCAAACCGCTGCCATTACCGTTGCCATTACCGCTGCCAAAGCCACAGTGGTATCGACAACGGTACATTAAAAATGCATTAGGTATGAAACCGATGTGCCAACCGCTGTGGCTACCGCAGTGGTTATGACAGTGATGAACACTGTTCATGAAACCGTTGTCCAACCGCTACGAAAAATCCACAGCGATCGAAGTGATGCAAACAGAGCATCACACCGCTACCATAACCTCTGCCGAAGCCACAGCAGTAGTGACAGCGGTCTCTAGCCTTCATGCCAAGCAAAAGCAAGGCTTTGCATCCTAATGTCTAAATGTCATGGCATTTCAATGTACAAGATACAATCAAATAAAACATGCAAGAAGAGATATTCAAGAACATGCACGCGCTCATATAAAACACACAACATACAAGAATAAGATTTATGCATGTGTTGTGTGTATGTGCAACTAATCTCTTCAAAGCAAATTAAGCACATAGATATTTACCTTTGGTGCTTTTTCTCTTGAGGTCTTGAGAGCCTAATCTACCCTTACATCAAGCCCCAATATGTGGTTTGTCTACGAAATAAGCCAATCAAGATATGTGAATCCTTACACAAAGCAAGAATCAAGCATTAAAGAAGGAGGCCTAAAGGTGATTTCCTTATTTATTACTTTCTTTTTATTTGATTGTAACTATGTGTAATTAAATCCTTAATATCTATCATTAATTGTTAAGACCATTCTCTTATCTAGTATTGTTGATGTTGTATTTCTATCTATTCAATTTCTTTATATTATTGTTATTTACTTTTCTAGTTTATTATATCTTAATCAATCAAAAACCAAAAAATATGATTTATGTTTTATGCACCTAGATTAGACTAACTTAGAATAGATCACAAATTGATTAATCTAACATAATCCCTGTGGAACGAATTCTTACTTACCATTATACTAATCTTTACATCCTAAAAAGATTTTCTAGTGGTAAAACTAGTTTTCTAAACGAACACATAAAAACATCATTTTATTGTGCACAAACAGCCACATCATGAACGCATTGCATAGGTTTTATAAATATTTTTGACGTACGATCTTTTTAACGACGAAAAACGTACTAGTCAATCTCCAACAAGAGTAAAGAGTTGGAAGAGCAATCCAAGAGACTTGAAGCCGAAAAAAGTACAGCATTGAAGGAGTTGCAAGACTTGGCAAGGTCATCAAAAGAATTGGAAGATGAGATAGCTCGCAAGTCGAGAAAGATGCAAATGGAAGTCAAGCTCAAAGTCAATGCCTTGGAGGAAGTCAAAGAATTCTCTAACAAGAACAAAGAGTTGGAAATACAAATTGGGAGACTTGAATTTGAGAGGAATTCCGCATTAGAGGAATTAAAAGACCTTGCAAAGCTATCAGAGGAATTCGAAGAAGAATATGAAAGGAAGACAAGAAAGTTACTTATGGAAGTGGAGCGAAAAGCAAATGCTTTAGAAGAAACGAAGGAAGCACTTAGTAGGAAGGAGGCGGCCCTCAAAATAGCAAAAGTCAAGGAATGTGACTACATTGTCAATATAGACAAGGTGGAGAATGAGGTCAAAGCACTACAAATGAAGCAACAGCATAGGCCATATAGTCACCAACCAAGAGGGAGTTTTCTTAACTATCCTCACACTTGCTATTTTTACTCAAAAAAAAGGTACTTTAAAGCTCATTGTTTTAAATTCCATAAGCATAGAAAAATGAGAGAAACTAGGGGTAGGAAGAACCCAACAAGATTGAAAAAAATTTGGGTGAGGAAAGACATACTTGACCAAGCAAGAAACAATGGGATGAAAAAGAGCGGAAATTCATCCATACCCGTATGGGTTGTAAAGAAGAGTGAATTCCCCAACTTGGTTAAACCACCCTTAGTTAATCCTAGCCCCACCCCAAATTCACAATGTTGAAAATATTTGTGCATGTTATGTTTATGCTTTATGTTGTTTGAAAATTGCACAATCTATTTTTCCTTCTTTAATCTAGTATTTTTCTCTATGTGTGAACTTGTGCATGGTAATTGAGAGGAGAGAAAGCATTTGGTTTGGGGAAAAATCTATTGTGGGATTTGTTTAGTTTGTTTCTTTTGAATAAATGGTGTTTCAAGCTCTTGTTGGCAATTGCATGTATTGAGTAGAATTTTATTTGCCGAAACTTTCTAATATGCTTTGTGAGTGTGTAGATTTCTATTGCTTTTTGAGGAGGCGAGTTGTGTAGCTTGTGCAATAAAACAAGGTTTCTTTATCTCTTCGGATGAAACAAATACAACTTGCGAGTCTTGGAGGGATGAGCAAGCCAAGAGTGCTCATAAAAAGAGCAAGAGCCTTATCCTTATAATAAAAGCAACAATTTGGAGTTTGAAGAGCCGGAGTGCCATACCACGTCTTGCCTAGATGTTAAATCGTGCGCTTGGTGGGAGGCAACCCACTTAGGTACATTTCTTTTATACTTTAAATTTTGTTTTTATTTAGTCATATTTTTTTTAATTCTCTTGTTTTTATTTCATTCTTGCTTAGAATAAGAGTGTAAGTTCCTTGTGATAGTGGATTTAGGACTTGTATGATCACATATTTTGTCCACTTTGATTGTGATGATAACTCTTGATGAATTTACATTGATATATCTCTTGAGTTGATGATAAGCATATAAGATATCATTGAACCTCTTGATTCCAATCTTTGGGATGGACTTTGATATAGGACATTGATTTTGTTTTAACTCTTTGTTTGTGGATCTGTGTTGCGATGCGCTTACCAATTGTAATATACCCCGAAAACATTAAGGACAATATCAAATTTAGGTTTGGGGGTGTGTGCGCAACATCGTCTTTTGTTTGCAAATCGTTTGAGCCGAATTTTTTAAATTTTTTGAAAATCTTGTAATAATGTCAGCTTGAGCATATTTTGCTTGTGAGATTGTACCATTGTGTGTGCGAGTAAGGAATTGTGCATCTTTGCATTGCTTAGTTTAGATTAACTTCATGCCATTTAGGGTTGCATTGCGCAGAGCACGCTAGTTCTTTTCTCTTAATGTTGGAGTGAATATTCAATTGTGCTTGAATGATAGGAATTAATAGTGGAGAATTCCTGTGAAGTTCACAAACACGGCCTAAAAAGTGTATTTTAAGGGAATTCATTCATTCTTTAATCACTCACTCACAAACATGCACTAAACATGTATATGTCTCATTTGCACTTAAATGTTGTTTGTCGTAGAACATATGGACTGCTTGTGGATGCTTTAATTGACTTTGTGGACAAACCTTTAGAGATGATTTTAGGCAATGCATGTGAAAAACCACTAAATTGGCCTAGATACTTCCAATCCCTCTAATGTGTGTGCTCCCATGCCCATTTGAAGCCAAACACATTTAAGCTTTTCATTCATGAACCGCATCAACATAAACCATATAGCCTATACACTAGACTTACCTTGTACCAAATGGTTTGCTAAGGCTTAGGGATTGAATGTAAGCTTTGGGTTCGTAAAAATTGTAAAGTGTGTACCTAGGAATGTATGTATGTGCAAACATATTGCAAGATAAAATGCAATGCTTGAAAAGAAGAGACAAGCAAAGAAATGAAAAGAAAAGCAAAGCAAAGAATAGAAAAGAAGAAAAAAAAATGAATTAGGCATAAATTGCCTAAATGAAATTAAATGAGCTACTTAATGAAAATTAAGAGTAGAAAATGCACAAAGTGAATTGTAAGCCTAGATGCCAAGGTATGAATATGCAAGTTGTAATGAGCAAATTGTACTAAATTTAGAATGTATGCCTCAGTGTGACCATTGGGTGTTTGCTATCCTCATTTCCTATTTATTGATTCACCATTCACCTTAGGCCCCATTATAACTAAATGAAAGACCTATTTGATCTTTAGGGATGTCCATTTTGGAAATTTTGGTTGATACATGTTCTTTTCGATTCATGGTTTTCAATTCCATTCATGAGACTAACTTTCGAAATTGTGTTTTAAAATGCATCATGTGAAATCAATTTGATATTTATGACTTGAAAAAACTCATATTGCATATGAATTATAAGTGAAGCCTAGGAATCTGTGTGAAAATGAGAGAATCCGGTGAGGATTAGATGTCAAGGCGAATTACATTCTCTACTGAATGGCACTCTAGTTTTTGAAGTTTTGGCATCTTGAATGTAGGATCGTGTTAGGTGCAATACTTACTCAGAGTGGCATGATTTTAATCATCATTTAGCATCTCTTACATGCATATGTCCTAATGAGCACAACGTTGATTAAATTTCTTCGTTTTTCGTTTTGTAAGTCGAATTTTGACTTTAGAGACATTTACAAAGAGTTGGTGCTTTAATGTTGATTATTTGATATTTAGACACATGTCCATGAGTGCTTATGTTTGTTTTGCTCGAGGATTAGCAAAAGATAGGTTTGGAGGTATTTGATCGAACCAAAAATGTACATTATTTTAGCCCTCATTTCCTACTCTTTGTGTTTATTCTCAGGAAATATTCTGTGATTTAATTGTGTGAATTAAGTGTTTTCAGGTCTTTATAAAGTTCAAGGGCATTGTAGTAATTTGAAGAAATTAGGGGCAAAAGTGTAACAGTTGAGGAAAGATTGAATTATTGAGATTTTATAAGAGTACAGGGGCTGAATTGTAATTTGCCATACAAAACAGTCCTCGCCTCATTATAAGTGAAACGGTGAGTTTTGGCCTATTGGGCTTCTAAACGCACTCCAGCCCACTACTAAGTGCACCCCATAAAAGACAAAAAACTTAAGCCCAATTGCACCCCGACCCAATGCTAAACGCACCATATTCTTCATCTTCTTCCTCACGACCTGGCAGCCATAGATGACAGCCAAACCCTAGGTTTTTGCAAATGCTAGGAGTCAGCTATTTCTCGTTGTATTTCGGCCGATTTTCTGTCCAAAAGATCCCCAAGCTCAACGTGACCTTTGTGATGTCTTCCTTTTGGTTTGCTGTTCTCCACCGCAAAAGTAAACACCAACAGCTTCGTGTCTCCACTTTCGCCATCATTCAAACCACGAAGCCTCAGCGAAAAACATGTCTAGAAAGGTTCGCGGTTTAGCTTCGCTAAGTGTAACAGTTGAGGAAATATTGAATTATTGAGATTTTATAAGAGTACAGGGGCTGAATTGTAATTTGCCACACAAAACAGTCCTCGCCACATTATAAGTGAAACAGTGAGTTTTGGCCTATTGGGCTTCTAAACGCACTCCAGCGCACTACTAAGTTCACCCCATAAAAGATAAAAAACTTAAGCCCAATTGCACCCTGACCCAATGCTAAACACACCCCATTCTTCATCTTCTTCCTCACGACCTAGCAGCCATAGATGACAGCCAAACCCTAGGTTTTTGCAAATGCTAGAAGTCAGCCATTTCTCGTTGTATTTCAGCCGATTTTCTGTCCAAAAGATCCCCAAGCTCAACGCGACCTTTGTGATGTCTTCCTTTTGGTTTGCCATTCTCCACCGCAAAAGTAAACACCAGCAGCTTCACGTCTCCACTTTCGCTATCATTCAAACCACGAAGCCTCAGCGAAAAACATGTCTAGAAAGGTTCGCGGTTTAGCTTTGCTATTCCCCACCACGAACTCCACAGTGACGGTACCAGTGTTTCACCTCTAAAGTTTGTCTCCAAAATGTCGCTATTGACTCAACCACGAAAATGGGCGACGACCTTGATCTGATTCTGGAAATTTACTAAATTCGTACCCTAATTCTAAATCCACATAAATTCATCATAGCTTTCCATTTGAAATAGAATCCTTTCTTCAACTTTGGATCATCCATAATTCCCATCTAAAATTCCTCAATTTCTATACTTGAACTCATCTCCTTCATCCCAAACTCAACACCAAATCTAGATTACTTTCACCCAATCATTCATCTCTTCCCATTCTCTACATTCCCTACCTTTGTCACTACCCATTAGACATCCATCCATCTAGACACATCCTCATCTACCACTCTTTGCACACGGAGCAACAAAGGTAATGAAGGATCAAGCACTAAAGAAGGTGGCCAAAGGGTGATTTCCTATTCTCTTACTTGCCTTCCCTTTGATTGTAACTATGTGTAACTAAATCCCTATTCTAGGGGATTGATGTGAGAAACATTTGGATTTGGGTTTTGTTTAAGCTATATTGTATTTGAATCTCTATTTGTATTCTATTCATTTGATAACTAGATCTTATTCATTATATAATTGGCATTGTATACCCACTAGTTGATTATACTCTTTGTTTAGGATACATTGTTATACAATCAATCTTGGATTGACACCCTTGATTGATTAGGAACATAATGAATATGATAGATTGTTGGAGGGTATATCAACCGCAATAATCTAAGCCTTGATTTGTAATTAACCGATCCCACCTTGACCCCCTCTCCTTAATCGGTTAGGAATTTTGGTGGGAAGTGTTTAGATTTCGTAGTAACGGCCTAAACACATCTAAGACTACAAATGGTTAACAAGTATGAGATTGGTTCATTAAAGTAGATTGAAAAGCATTGCCCATAATCCACTTGCAACTCCATCATTTCCCTAGCATTCTTGTAATTGATTACATCTCATTATCTTATCTAAGATTGTTAAGCATTCTATTTTCCCTATCACTTTTGGTTACATTTACTTTACAAGCACATTTGATGGTTTCTCAAACCATACACTATCCAACTACTATGATTTACTTTCTTGCATTTTAGACTATTTAATTAATTCAGCTAATTACTATAATTCCCTGTGGAACGAATCATTGCATACCGTTTTACTAATCTTTTTATCCTAAGTGGATTCCTAAGTGGTTGAACACGGTTTTCAATTGAACACATAAATACATTGTTTTGTTGAGTACAAAACGACCTCATCAATTGTTCTATTTCTTTATAACATCTCTGACAACTTCATCTACAAGTCTGGATTCCAGCTGATCAAATGAAAGAACAAACAATTAACATTGAATTAAAATGAATCACAACTGAAGCAAAAGAAAGTCTTTGCTTCTAAAAAGTAGAAAATATGATAAATCAAACTAGCAAGTGAAATGATCCAAGTACTAGAAAGTTTCAACTACAGGATATATAATCAGCCAAAAACAAAATTGAATAAACAAAATGAAATTAACACGTTAATTACAAAAATTATATTAAAACTAATTGCAATCTCTATATTGATATAGATTGACCAAGGTTAGATTTACCTAATAACAGAACAATCCCATCCAAAGAGATTGGATGCTTCAGTCAAAGTAGCCTTCCATCTTTGCAACTTGACTTTCCTATCATCTTCTTGAAAATCTTGTACATGCTTCACAAAAGCATGCTCGAAACTTCCTGTTTGTTTCCGTACATTTGATGGATTTATGTGGTAGAAAACAGGTATAACAACTTGCCAATTCCTTTTGTTGCATTCAAGAATCTTTATAAGTTCATTTGGAAGAAGCATAGTCTTTCAAGAAAATGATAACCAAAATCTTTGATTTTCTTCAACTGCTTCCAAAAGCACTGGAGAGATTTCATCCCCTCTCTTGAGTTCATAATCGATGAAGGTTTCACCTTTTTTCCGACACAAAGCTGCATAAACATGACTAGTGAAATTATCACGAGTATCTTCACCTCTAAAACTAAGGAAAACATCGTACTTTGCTTGATGGGTGGTGCAAGGAGAATAAGACAATGATGATGGACCATAGGAGAAAAATCCATTTGTGTAAAGAAAATTAATTAATTGGACAGAACAGAGTCTCTTGAGTCTACTAAAATTTGTGATATTTAAATATATAAAAAGTGAATGTCTACTCTTTTTTTTTTTTTTACCGGTAAGTTTATGCACCTTTCTTGCCTCTTTCCTAAAAGACCTTTATGCCCCTCAGCCGTTAAGTTATAATGGAACATCACTAATGGCAAGGTATGTTTATATAATTTTGAACAAAAGTTAATTATAGCTGTAATTACACCCAAACTCGGGGTATGTTTGTCCAATTTACCCAAGAAACAATACCAATGAGGCAACCATATTAGAACAATTATCAAATCAAATTAAAGTCTGAACAACAATTTTTGTACAGTAGATTGTACACCTTTTTGTAAGCTCAGATATGGGAGCTGCGTTCAAGGACGAAATATTTAATCTAAGCATTTTCTGACAAAACAAACCTGCTCTTTTTCTCTCCAAACAAAAAATAAAAAAACAAAAATAAAATTGAAGTTTTAAAATAATGCAAAATCGAAGCACAATAAGCAAATCATCGGTTGGACAGAGTCTTACCAGAAAATCTCCATTTAAAATCAGCCAACAAGAGCTTATTATTGTCATATAAATTTTTTCAATAATACTACTTTGTTTAAATCTGGTATCCAAATGATATTATATTATATTTGAATGGTTTAAATGAATGTATTTGAGTGTTTTCACATCATTTTCACATCGGATTTGGACACCAAATTCGGAAAAAGTAGTATTACTTAAATTTTTTAATATTATTTTCCTACGAGGACTAACTAAAAATGAGTTGACAAAAAACATAACATCACTAGTTTTTGTTTGGTGATGTCACGCCCCGCTACACGTGCATGTTACGTCTCCATCCGGAGCTTCAACCACGGCAATGTCCGCCAAGTCTCCGGCGCATTCACTGAACCCGACCGGATACTCGAGAGGGTGCGCATGCTCTCCACGCGCGGCCACCTCTCGGAGGCTCTCTCGCTGTTTTATAATACACCACCATCATTTCTTCACTTTCAACAGACCTATGCGACGCTTTTTCACGCGTGTGCTCTTCACGGGAAGCTCAAAGAAGGCTTGAATTTGCACCAACACATGAACACCCATTTCGGCGATGACCCACAGGACCTTTTCGTGACCAACCATCTCGTCAACATGTATGTGAAATTCGGGTACTTGGACTACGCGCGCAATTTGTTCGACGAAATGCCTAAGCGAAACGTCGTATCTTGGACCGCTCTCATTTCCGGGTATGCGCAGCGTGGGAGTTGTCAGGAGAGTTTCCGTCTCTTTTCGGGCATGTTGGTGGACTGCCGTCCCAACGAATTCGCCTTCGCGAGCATCCTGAGTTCTTCGTGTGGTTACGTGGGTGGCAAGCAGTTGCACGCACTCGCGTTGAAAATGTGTTTGGATGTGTATGTTTACATGGCAAATGCGCTTATTAGTATGTACAGTAAGAGCTATAAATGCGGTGGCAGTGTGGATGAGGCTTGGAAGGTGTTTGAGACAATGAAGTTCAGGAATTCGGTAACTTGGAATTCAATGATTTCGGGGTTTCAGTTTTGTAAACTTGGGACGCAAGCTATCAAGCTTTTTGTGGAGATGAGGCGTGAGGGTATTGGATTTAATCGCGCCACACTTCTCAGTGTGTTCAGTTCCTTGTCTGGAAGGTGTGGCCTGGATGTGTATCTGGGTCTCATGTTTTGTTTTCTGTTGCATTGTTTGAGTATCAAAAGTGGGTTTATTTTGGAAATTGAAGTGGCAACTGCTCTAGTGAAAGCTTATTCAGATCTTGGAGGGGATACCGCTGATTGTTACAGGCTCTTCTTGGAGACGAGCTGTTATCGGGATATTGTTTCGTGGACTGGGATTATAACAGCATTTGCTGAACGTGAACCAGAAGAAGCCTTGTTCCTCTTTCGTCAGTTGCGCCGACAGAACTTAGCTCCGGACTGGTGTACTTACTCAATCGTATTAAAAGCCTGTGCAGGCCTTATGACTGGGCAGAATGCATTGGCAGTTCATTCACAAGTAATTAGAGATGGATTTGAGGAAGACACGGTGATTTCGAATGCACTTATCCATGCTTATTCAAGGTGTGGGTTGATTGTTTTGTCCAGGCAGGTTTTTGATGGAATGGTGTCTCGTGATTTGGTTTCATGGAATTCTATACTCAAAGCATATGCATTGCATGGGCAAGCTAAAGAAGCCTTACAACTCTTTTCGAAAATGAATGTTGAACCGGATTCTGCTACCTTTGTTGCTTTACTCTCAGCTTGCAGCCATGCTGGACTGGTGGAAGAAGGAAGTAAAATTTTTCACTCCATGTCTGAGGATCATGACGTTGTTCGTCAAGTAGATCATTATGCCTGCATGGTTGATATTCTTGGACGAGGTGGGCGTGTAGTTGAGGCTGAGAAGCTTATAAGTGAAATGCCAATGGAGCCTGATTCAGTGATTTGGAGTGCGCTGCTTGGGTCATGTAGAAAGCATGGTGAAACCCAGTTAGCTGAGTTAGCAGCAGCTAAACTGATGGAGTTGGAGCCTGAAGATTCATTAGGTTATGTGCAAATGTCAAACATGTACTGCTCAAGTGGCAGTTTCAATAAAGCTGGGCTAATCAGGAAAGAAATGAAAGGGTCGAGAGTAAGAAAGGAACCTGGTTTAAGCTGGATTGAGATTGAAAATCACGTTCATGAGTTTGCTTCTGGAGGAAAACGTCATCCACAAAGAGAGGCTATATGGTCAAAGCTTGAAGGATTGATTGGGCAGTTAAAGGAGATGGGTTATGTGCCAGAGACAAGCTTGGCCTTGCGAGACACAGAAGAGGAACATAAAGAGGAGGAATTGTATAATCATAGTGAGAAGTTGGCATTGGTGTTTGCCGTAATGAATCTAGGCAGTTTTCGATACGAAGGGAGTGTAATAAGGATTATGAAGAATATCCGAATTTGTGTTGACTGCCATAACTTCATGAAGCTAGCTTCAGATCTTCTTCGGAAGGAGATTGTTGTGAGAGACTCGAACCGTTTCCATCATTTTAAAGATAGAACATGCTCCTGCAACGACTATTGGTAACAATCTAACATTACTCAACTAGTGTCCTGATTTGCCGCTTCTCACACCTGCTTGGTTAATCAAGCTCCTAACGTTCAAATGAAAGTGTTTGAAGCTGTGAACTTCACGAATTCTTAACATAGAACTGGTTAGTGGATTTTTCAAGTAAACCAGTTAAAATGAGTTCCAAATGAGTTTTCCTTCGTGTTAGTTTCACTTTGAGGAGTAGCAGATTTCATGACTTTTGAGTTCTTGGTGGAGGAGGTTGACTCAACATTGTAGTGCTCCTGTAAGCAATGTGGACTATATTGAAGTCAAAGGTCGCTTAGTTTGGAGTACCTAGAAACGGAGAGCTACAAACAAATCGCGCGCTTGCCTTTTAAATTTGAGCCCTAGTTGTCTTTTTAATGGAGCTTTACCTTCTTATGTTAAAAGTCTTGCACAGTTAAGTTGCTTATGGAGCTCAAAGCTAGTCTGTGAGATTTGCTTACTGAAATGCTGAATGCATCCAGTCCCAAATTTGTTGACAACCTAGCATCAAGTTTGAGAATACAAAGATATTTGGGAGGAGATTGGATAGCTAAACGAGTAAACGGGGCCGAAAAGAAGCCGGGGAGCTGAGGAGTTGTCTAAATATTTGAACTCAGAAGAAACGAAGGATTATCCAGAAATGGCAGTCAGGGTATGATGCTGTTCTCTCCTAAGTACTTTACTTTCCCTGAAATCATGTAGAATCTGAAAAAGGTTTGAATGGAGATCTAAAATTGATTCCATTTTCATCTATCATATGATTATGAATCTTGAACGAAATTGGATATTTTGCCTATATGAACTTTTAACATGATTTCTGTAAAATTAGAGAAATAAATAATTCTTAACTGTCTATTGCCGACTCATCCAAGTAAGATTTCAGATTAACTTGATGTGGTGGTCATGTATCTCTTTGATTTCACTTACAAGTTACTTGAATTGAATAAAGACAAGCCAGAATCCGAGAGGAGGAGTCAATTCCTTTCCAATTTGGGGGGACTCTATGGATGGGCATCACGCGTAATGGACTACCCCATTTGTTCTTTATACACAAATTTTGTAAGAACGCTTTCAGCTTTACTTTCAGTTTTTACAAAAACCAAACGCTTTCCAGAAAATCTCGTGTGTATAAATATCACATCACATGCAAAGCTTTTGAAACAAATTTGCAAGCTACTTTTAGTGAATTTCAATGGCTTTCAATAATAGAGGAGGGTCCTCTTCTTCAAACTCTCTACTTCCATGGTGGAACTACGACGTTTTCGTCAGTTTCAGAGGAGCGGACACTCTTAACAACTTCACCGACCATCTCTGCACAGCATTGAACCAAAAGGGGATCATCACTTTCAAGGATGACAAGAAGCTCGAGAGAGGAAAACCCATCTCGACAGAGCTCCTCAGAGCCATCGAAGACTCCAATTTCTCCGTCGTCGTCTTCTCCAGAAACTACGCTTCTTCTTCCTGGTGCTTGGACAAGCTCGTGAAGATTGTTGAGTGAATGAAAATGGTGGGTCAAACTGTTCTTCCCATTTTTCATGATGTGACTCCAACTGAGGTTAGAAAACAGAGTGGGAATTTTGAGAAGGCATTTGAGGAACATGAAAAGGATGGTGTTAAAACAGAGAGATTGATGAAATGGAGAACAGCTTTGACAGAAGTTGCTAATTTGTCTGGTTGGGATTTACAGGACAGGTTTGGTTTCCCTTTCAATCCATTCAATGATTCAATTTTGTTTATTTACATATATTTTATGTATTTGTAGGTTCTTTACATACATCTATAATTGCAATTATCAATAATAAATAATCACTGGCCTCGAACATTGTCAGTAGGGATGGACATTTATCCCCGGATACCCAAATCCCCACTTTTCTATACCTATTCGAAGAGAAATTTTTAGGAAAAAATAGAGAAATGGGGAGGGATGAGGATGATTTTCATCTACAAATTGAAATTTCCCCACAAATTTATTGAAATGAGAATGGGGAAGGGAGAGGTCCCCCATCCCTATTTTCCCCAAATCTTATATAATAGGGAAATTATCATTTCCCCCCTGAGGTTTGTCATGTTAGATAAACCGGTCTCTCTAGTTTCAATGATGACCAGTCAACCCCCTGAAATCCTAAATATTGGTCATTTTGCCTCTTCTGTCAATTTTTCCATCCAAAAACTCTTCGACTGTTAATTAAAAAATTAAGACGCCTCCATCAGGTATTAAACCTTCGACCTTGTAGTTAAAAGCCACACGCTTTAACCAACCATGCTACTACAACTCATTGTTGAAAGTTTGTTGATTTAAATGTGTGTATATATATATATATATATATATATATATATATATATATATATATATAGTTATATATAGTTATATAATTTGTTTAAAATAATTTAAATCAGTTTATATAATTTAAAATAAACTCATATTTATAAATAATATATAAAAATAGATTTATGAAAAAGAAAAAGAAAAAGAAAATATGAAAACAAAAGAAAAAAAGTTGAAAAAAAGGAAATTTTATTATTATTATTATTATTATTATTATGAATTTTTTTTCCCTTTTCAATTTATGGGCTTTGATTTTCTGGGTTTTTTTTATCAAATTGAAATAATATATTTTTTTGAAAAGGAAAAAAATTCAAAAAAAAAAAATTACGGACTTTGATTTTTTAGGTTTCCCTTTGTTTTCTTATGTTCCTTTTCTATTCATAAATCTGTTTTTATATATTATTATTAAATATGAGTTTATTTAAATTATATATATAAGTAATGAGTTTATTTTAAATTATATAAATAAATTTAAATTATTTTAAACAAATTATATAACTATATATATATACACACACATTTAAATCAACAAATCTCCAACAATAAGCTGGAGTAGCTTAGTTGGTTAGAGCGTGTGGTTTTTAACCACAAGGTCAGAGGTTCGGCGTTTTAAGTTTTTAATTAACAGTCAAAGAGATTTTGGATAGAAAACTTTATAGAAGAGGCAAAATGACAAATATTTAGGATTTCAGGAGGTTGACTGGTCGTTATTGAAACTAGAGTGACTAGTTTATCTAATATGGCAAACCTAAGGGGGGGAAATGATAATATTTAGGATTTCCCTATATAATATTATATATATATATATATATATATATATATATTAGTAATTTTCCAATGAGGACTATTACAATGCACATTTTAAGCACCTTTTGATGAAATTGTATGGAATATATTGAATCTTGATTTAATTTTTTGTATGGATGGTTAAAACATTGAAATACATTTATGGAAAAAAAATTAGGGTGCAAAAACTAATTTTTTCCAATTGTTTTGAAGATAAATCATTTTAAAATAGGGAAATATAAGAAAAAATAGTCCTCAAATCTAAAAAATTTCCAAATTTTTACCAAATGTGTATTTTAATTTTCTTAGGATGCATACAAAAAATCTTATCAAAAAACATTTGATTACATGCAATTTCAATCAATTTCATTAAAAGATGCATAAAGTGTGCATTGTAAAAGTCCTCATTGGAGCATAAAGTGTGCATTGTAAAAGTCCTCATTGGAAAATCTCTCTCTCTCTCTCTCTCTATATATATATATATATATATTTTATTATTATGATTATTATTATTATTTTTACCGAGAAAGTAAACATAAGAAATTTCATAACTGAAATTTTATTAATCAACTCAACTCTGCCATCAAATGGCTACAAAGCTCCAATATATAGGAGAAAAAAGATTACATAAAAGGAAACATAAAAATCATAATTTGAATCCTAAAAATATGCCTCCATCACCAAATCCCATAAATTAAGCAAATGCCTTCATCATCTCCATGATTAATCAAATTGCATAAATCAAGGTGCTATCAACACCAATGGCGGATCCAGGAATTTTAACCAGGTAGGGCACTTGAACAAAATAACAATTATATTTAAAAAAAATACTGAAAAATTTAGTAAAATGAGTTTTTTTTTTTTTTTTTTTAAATTATAACAAAAATGAGTTTTTTTATATAAAGAAAAATTGATGGTATAATGAAGTTTAGATAAAATAAAATAAAATAAATAGAACACTTACTCAAGATGAACTAAATAATCTTACATTAAATATATATATATATATATATATATATATATATAACACAATATTAAAAAATAAATAATAACAAGAAAAACAACATAAACTATAAAAAAAAAAATTAAAAAAAATTAGAATATTTATTTTTAAAATAATAAATTGCAATATAATTTTATAATAAAAATTTTTATTTTGTATTTATAATTAATTCACTTTAAATTTAAATAAAAATAATTGATTAACAAATATTACTAGACATGTTTTTGAATTTTTATTCTTCTACTTTTTATATAAATTATTAATTTATTGATTCTAAATAAATTAAAACTATAAAATAAAGAAAAATACTAAGGATAAAATAAAATGAATCATAATAATAAATGTCTATTTTAATACAATAAGTTAAAATTTGAGATTTTAGGGTTTATTGATTGGATGTGTTTAGGTATTTCAAACTATAACTATTAGAAATAATAAAAGTTTAAAATTATAATAGATAATTTAACATAAAATAAAATTGAATTATGTAAACCATAAAATGTAGATAGTTAAAAAGTTGACAATGATGGAAAAGAGGAAGTGAATTGTTTTGTTTCAGAAGAATATGAAAATTTGAGAAATTGTAAAAGATGGTAATATATATATAAAACTAAAACCAAATATAAATATATAAAATGAAATATATCATATACGAGGTCGATAAAACACATGAAATAATTGAGGTAGATAAGACAAAAAAACCTTGAAAAGCTAAAAAAAAAAAAGGGTAAAATAAAAAAATTACAAGGATTTGAACCTAGTCTAGCCTTGTAATCGGTAAGAACACCATTGAACTGAGAAATGTCATGGTTCAATAAATGTTAATTAATATCTATATATTATATAAATAAAAAGAATCATTTTTTTTTATCAAGATTTGAGGCAAGGCACGGGCCCCACCTGACCTTAAGGTAGGTCCGCCCTTGAGATTCAATACCATGATTTTTATAGATCTTTCACCACTTGATCTCTATCATTCCCGCTATGGTCTAAAAAATTCGTCATCGAATTTGTATAATGAGGAATATATGAATCATAAAAACAACACAATATATATATTATGAAAGAACAATATTAGATTTCATTTGAATTTGTAATGGATTTTATTTTGTATTTGTAATCATTGTTTGGTTTTTTTAGTATGTAATTTTTATTAAAACAGGGGAAATGGCCAAATGGGGATGGGGATAACATTGGGCTGTGTGTATGTTAATTGCTTTTAAGTTATTAACAAAGTGATTTTCATGTGTGGATTGTTGAAATTTATCTATTATTTCTTTAATCTTTGTAGGCATGAATCAACAATTATCCAATCCTTTGAATGACTGAATTTTCTTTCTTTTCATAGAATTTATGTATTTGAATGTATTTGAAAGTCATTTTCTGCTGCAGACACTGTAAATGGTGATAAATGCAATCGATAAAAATTTCTTACATGTATGTGTACGAGTTATGTAGCCACAATTAAGTTAGTTTCCTACTCAATTAAGACAAAAATATATTGCATGTTTATGCTTCCATTTGGAACCAAATCTTTGAACTATTTATTAAGACTTATTAATCAAGTCATTTTCATTTGTGGGTTATCGAAATTTGTCGATTATGTCTTTTATTCTTTGTAGGCATGAATCAACATTTATTCAAGAGAATGTTGAAGAAATATCAAGTAAATTGATCTATTCGTTCACAAGTGTTGATAAGGACCTGGTTGGAATATATTCTCGTTTGCAAGTATTGGATTCGTGTTTATGAATGGGGTTGGATGATGTTCGCATCATAGGGATTTGCGGGATGGGTGGTATAGGTAAAACCACTATTGCTAGGATTGTTTATGACTGGTTTTCCTTTCAATTTGAAGGTAGTAGCTTTGTTGCAAATGTTAGAGAAGTTTCTAAAAGATTCAGGCTTGCTACTTTGCAAGATTCTGAAATCTTACTGGAGAAAAATGTAAATATATGAGATGTTCGCAGAGGAATCAATTTTATAAGGCGGAGTGAGAAACAAAAGGGTTTTCGTAATTCTTGACGATGTAGATAAATTAGAACAATTAGAAGCGTTAGCCGGAGAGCATGAGCGGCTCGGTCCAAAAAGTAGAATCATCATAACCACTACAGATGAACATCTATTGATTGCTCATGGTGTCAACAATTTTCTTGGACGTTTCATGTTTCTTTAACTGGAAGAAGGTAGATCAAGTAACTGAAATACTAGAATGTTGTGATTTTTACCCAGAAATTGGACTTGGAGTTTTGATTGATAAGTCTCTCATATCAGTCGACAGCAGAATGCTGCTCTGTGTCCACAGTTTACTGCGATAAATGGCTCGGGGAATCCGTTCATCAAGAGTCACCAAAAGAGCCTGGAAATCATAGCAGGCTATGGATTTGTAATGATATTTGCTATGTACTTACAAACAAGACGTTAAGTGACATTTAGTGATCTTTAATGTTCTATCATCTAGTAAGATTTGACAATTCATTTCTCGTATCTTTGTTCTTTGCTGCTAGGGAATATAAGCAGTTGAAGTCATATACCAAAAACTCTTTTGGATCGAAAGAGATATACGTGGATGCTGATGCATTTTCGAGGATGAATAATCTAAGACTGCTTAAAATCCATGATGTTCATCTTTCCAAAGGGTTTGATGATCTTCCCAAAAAGTTACAAATTCTGAAATGGCATTGATACCCACCGAAATCTTTACCGCCAAGTTTCAAAGCAGAGAAACTTCTTAAACTAAATTTATCTCATAGTCACATTGAACAACTATGGAAGGGAATGGTGGTATGATTGTTTCTCAGAAATGTTTGTTTCTTTGAGTAGGTTTTGTTCAATTCATCACTGCTAAATTTTCTCTCTTAAACTTTTTTAACAGCATTTTGACCAGTTGAAAATCATCAAACCCAGTCATTCAAGAAAGCTTATCAGAACCCCCAGATTTCGGAGGGGTCCTAAACCTCAAGAGACATATTCTTGAAGGTTATAAAAATTTATACGAGGTTCATTCTTCAATCGGTGACCTTAAAAGGCTTGTTTTGTTGAATCTCAAAGAATGCAGAAACCTACGGAGTCTTCCAAGAACAGTCTCTAGATGGAAATCTCTTGAAGTTCTTTTGCTGCTTGGTTGCTTAATACTTGACAAGTTCCCTGGGAACTTGGGAGATTTGGAATGTTTGGAAGAGCTTGATGTGTTGGAAGTAACAAGATGAAAAGAAAAAGTCTATTGATAGGAGCCTTGTACAAAGAAACAGCTTCAGACATTGCTCGAGTTCTGGGATATTCAGGCATTGAACTCTTAAAGAACATCCCTTTGATACTCTCCACTCTCAACTCTCAAGTAGTTCAACTTGTCTTGTCCAACCCAAGACTCCTTCTCCCTTCTTGTTTACTCTTTTTCAACTTCCTCCGCTGAAACCCGTCTAATAAGCCTAATCTTGTTGCTCATTCGACCCTCATTCATAAATTATATGACGGGAGAAGGTTTACTGATATTCAATTTGTATTGAATTGCATTGCAAATGATGTTAATCTTCGAACCTCGGTTTCAAATATAGTTTCTTCGGTTGAAGATCGCACTGATGACCCCATTTTTGTTCAAAAGTTGTGTAGTATGATGTTTAACGTGTATATTGATAATGGGATGTTTGAGGAGGCTATTGGGGTTTTTGATTATATAGAGAAAAGTCGGTTTAAGATTCATGACAAGTCATGCATGGTGCTTTTGCTTGCTTTGAAGAGATGTGATAAAATGGATATGTGTTTTAGTTTTTTCCGACGAATGGTTGAGGCCAATGTGGAGATTACAGTTCATTCTTTGATTATCGTGATTCATGGATTGTGTAAGGGAGGAGAGGTTGAAAGGGCTAAGGATTTGATGGAGGAAATGGTCACTAAAGGGATAGAGCCTAATGTTTTTACTTATAATATACTCATAAATGGGTTCATCATTAAAGGTATGGTAGATGAGGAAGCAAAAAGCTGGCTGTTAACTATGATTGAAAGAGGCTAACTCCTTCTATGGTGACATTCAATACTTTTAGTACCATATTTTCCAAGAAAGGGAATTTAAAGAAAGCAAAGTGGCTATTTGAATGGATGTAGAAAGTGGGAGTGAGACCTAACATTGTAACTTACAACACTTTGATTGATGGGTACCGCAAAAAAAAAAAAGGACTTAAAGGAATCAACATTGCTATTTGAAGGAATGGAGAAAAGGGGAGTGACACCTAACAATGTTACTTACAATGCTTTGATTGATGCTTACTGTAAGAAAGGGAATTTAGAGGAAGAAAATCAGCTGGGAGAAAAGGGGGGGGGGTGTGGTGAGACCTAATACTTTTACTTACAACATTTTGATTAATGGGAACTGCAAGAAAGAGAACTTCGAGGAAGCAAATTAGAGGCTATTGAAAGATGGAGAAATACAGAGTGAGACCTGACATAGTTACTTATAATGTTTTGATTGATATGTATTGCAAGAAAAGAAAGACGGAGGAAGCTCATAAGTTAATAGGTCATATGAAAGCGAAGGGAGTGAGACCTGACATTTTTACTTACAATGCTTTAATTGATGGGAACTGCAAGAAAGGGAATTTTGAGGAAGCAAAGTGACTATTGGTAGAGATGGAGAAATGCAGAGTGAGGCCCGACACTGTTACTTACAATGTTTTGATTGATATGTATTGCAAGAAAGGAAAGACGAAGGAAGCTCATAAGCTAATAGGTCATATGGAAGCAAATGGAGTGAGACCTAACATAGTTACTTACAATGGTTTAATTGATGGGAATCGCAAGAAAGGGAATTTTGAGGAAGCAAAGTGGCTATTGGTAGATATGGAGAAACGCAGAGTGAGACCCGACAATGTTACTTACAATGCTTTAAATGATATGTACTGCAAGAAAGGAAAGATGGAGGAAGCTCATAAGTTAAGAGGTCATATGGAAGCAAAGGGAGTGAGACCTGACATTGTTACTTACAATGCTTTAATTGATGGGAACCGCAAGAAAGGGAATTTTGAGGAAGCAAAGCGGCTATTGGTAGATATGGAGAAACGTGGAGTGAGACCCGACACTGTTACTTACAATGCTTTAATTGATATGTATTGCAAGAAAGGAAAGATGGAGGAAGCTCATAAGCGAAGAGGTCATATGGAAGCAAAGGGAGTGAGACCTAACATTGTTACTTACAATCCTTTAATTGATGGGAACCGCAAGAAAGGGAATTTTGAGGAAGCAAAGCGGCTATTGGTAAATATGGAGAAACACGGAGTGAGACCCGACACTGTTACTTACAATGCTTTAATTGATATGTACCGCAAGAAAGGAAAGATAGAGGATGCTCATAAGCTAAGAGGTCATATGGAAGCAAAGGGAGTGAGACCTAACATTGTTACTTACAATGCTTTGGTTGATAGGTACTATAAGAATGGAAACTTAGAGGAAGCAATTAAGCTATTGGAAGAGTTCCAGAAAGACAGAGTGAGACCTAACATTTTTACTTATAGTGCTTTAATTGATGGGTACTACAAGAATAGGAACTTAAAGGAAGCGGAGAAGCTATTGGAAAAGCTTGAGAACGGCAGAGTGAGACTTGGCATTTTTACTTACACTGCTTTGATTGATGGGTATTGTAAGTAGTGGTGTAAATATGTGCCGGGCCTGATGGGCTCGGCACGCTCGACCTGCCAAGGGTGGCGGGCCGTTCCAAGCACGGCCCATATGTTTCGCGGGCCAGGCCTGGCAAGGCCCACATACCTGGCATGGGCCGGGTAGAGGTTTGAGGTCTGGCAGGTCGATGGGCTCGACCCGCCGGGCCAATCTTTCAATTTTTTTTTTTTTTTTTTACCGTTTGAAACCATTTTTTATTGTTGTTAACCCAAAATTATCACTGGGGTGCAATTTCTAATTAATAGTATATGAAGGACCCAGATCTGGATTGATCGGGGTTAGCGGGATACTTAGTAGCCCGATATCCCGCTGATTCTTGCAAATCTACTAGGTATAGCGAATGTAAGTAGTAAGATAAGAAGGATTCTGATATATGGTAGAAGGTGGACTGGCCTAGGGGGAAAAAGCATCACGTATGATCATATGCTGAAAAACCCCTAGGTAATATCCGGTGGAGAGAGATCATTTATATATTTATCAATAAGGCGTGCTCCGGGGAGCTTACAAAAGTAGGAGAATAATACAATATAAGTGCTCCAAAGAGCTTACAATAATAGGCCGGCTTAGGCTTTTTCTCTAATCAGTAGAAAAGAAGAAGAAAAAAGAAGCCTTATTGGGGAAGAAGCCGCAGGTCTTTTTTGGGAGGAGAAGAAGAACCCTTTTTTTGTCGAATATCATGTCATTTATATAGGTTTTTGTTAACCAGAAATTTAGGCAATTAATTCAAGGAAGAGCTTCTCCCACGGGGGGACGAAACCGCGTCGTTGCATACCACGACGGCACTCCTGATTAGTCCAGCCCGTTTGTTAGGAAGAAGGACCCTGCCTTTTTGTAACCACGCCTTCTCACGTGCGCGCTAGGGTTAAGCATTGCGCGACCCGGAACCGGCTTCCTCCCATGAGAGCGCTTGCGAAGAAAGAGTACCTGACCCAGGCGGGAGCCCGCCTTCAAAGCCACGACCCATCCGGAACCCGGCTCCCGCTCCATCACCCAATAAGAAGAACCGCGTCTTCCAGCGAAGGTTCCACTCTAGTAGCCATACTCGCCACAAAGGCCACTACCTCATCCCCCACGGCACCCTCCTACGATTCGAGCGGTCCTCTCTAGAAGAACCCTTGGGAGCTCGCCAGCGCGTCCTGTTCCGTAAGGGCTGACACCAATCCCTGCTTCCAGCTCACATGGATGAAAAGGGTGCTGAGAACACCTGCAAGGCACCAATGTCGCCTCATTAATAAGAAAGCAGTAAGCATGACTGAGGAAAGACAGCAACCGACGGTCGAGATCGCCCACTAGCAGCGCTGCATCAACGGTTGGATGACGTTCCATCTCAACCCTAATTGGAGGTCAACTATCCCTTACATGCAAGAGGATGCTGGTTTCCTCAGCAAAATATTTGCAGAAATGCAGCCAGCACGAAGAAAGAAATGGTGGAAGGGAACGCCTGACAGGGTGCAGCGGGACAGGCGCTGACATTGTCCCCTGCCAGGCCAGAACCTTGACAACGACTTCCCACCGCCATGAAGGCCCCTTGCGACCAATCAAAGCTCGTGGAAACGCCACCTTTTCACCACCTCAGCCCTACAGAGGCTCTGATTTGGGCCTAAGGCCTAAGTGGAGCGATCGGAACCCTCCAAGGCGTGTGGTAACCCCGATCCTACCCCAGATCAGTGGCTGGGATTAGCCCTGCCAACTGCGCCCTAGGAACTAGGGCCCCCACCTACCAAAAAGGATGCTCCCGCCACGGCAAGCCAACAAGGTGCAATCCTGACCCTTGATTCATTGTGACCGCCATTGTGGATAGGGGGAACGGTGGGGATTTAACTGGCGGTTCCCGCCCAAACAGAGGACCTCCACCTACCCCCTGACTAGAGACACTATAAAATGCCTCTACATCCCACAGAGAAGGGGCTGGCCTGAAAAAAGAAAAACCTCCCACTCCTCCTAGTCAAAGTTACTATGTGTGTGTTCTACTTGGCTACTGCCCCGTCTAGTCAAAGCTCCTATGTGTGTGTTCTACTTGGCTACTACCCCGCTAGGTCAAAGCTCCTATGTGTATTCTATTTGGCTACTGCCCCGCCTAGTCAAAGCTCCTATGTGTATGCTATTTGGCTGCTGCCTCATCTATATAAAGCTCCCGTATGCAACCTATTGAATGAACTCCCCGCCTAGTTTGGACTCATGCATGTTGTATCCCCGTCCCGCTAGTACCCCCTTTGTAACAGCCAGGTGGTACATGTAGACTAATGTATGTTGTATTCCGCTATTAAGTAATAAAAAACCCATCTTGTTACCCCTCCAAAAGTGTGCCAGTCGCACCTCCCGCACTAGTACGCTACCTCAACCTCTGTTCTGCCCTGTAGGACCGGTCCTACTGCATAGTATCGGTCCCTGGTACCCGGTCCAAAGGGGGTTTCACCCTACCCGGTCCGGGCCAGCTGTGGTGCACCCCGTACACCGTGGTCCAGGTTATCCCGGGAAAACATCCGACGGATTTTCAGGATAACAGTTTTATTTCTTATTGCCCACTCCATCAATTTAGTCAATCAATCCATAATTATAGGAACACTGATTTGGCATTGATTGAGTTTAATATTCTCTTATTAATGGCGTTGTGAATGGTCATTAAAGAGTTGACTATCTTCATTAATACGATTGATTATCTCCATTAATAGGGTTGACTATCTCCATTAATGGCGTGGTGAATGGCCGGAGAGGTCAACCTTCCTTGTATTCGAATGCTGGCGCATACTGTCCTTCTTATAGCATGGTTCTGGTCTTCCTT
Source organism: Acer yangbiense (assembly GCA_008009225.1). Lineage (NCBI taxonomy): Eukaryota > Viridiplantae > Streptophyta > Magnoliopsida > Sapindales > Sapindaceae > Acer > Acer yangbiense. The sequence continues at coordinate 41,758,797 of CM017770.1, forward strand.
GGCAATCTGACAAACAGTGTATTAAGACCTCCCTTGTTGACGCCTTCTATGTTAGGTGGTTGGGAGGTGCTTGGAGGATCGGTCTGGGCAGGAAACATGATACGGGGTATCGAGTGCGGGGCACCAAGTACCAGGTGCGGGATACCGGGTACCGGGTACCGGGTACCAGGTACAGGGTACCGAGTACCAGGTGCGGGGTACTGAGTACTAGGTGCGGGGTACCAGGTACCAAGTACGGGGTGCGGGGTACCAAGTGCGGGGTACTGGGTACCAGGATACCAATGTGGCGCGGCATCAAGATACTGTGTATCATGGATCATGCGGTAGAGGGGTACCGAGATAGTGTGGTAGCGGGATCCTTAGGATCCTGGGTTCATTCTTTCATCAATCAAATGACTTTGACATGGATGGAAAATTCTTCTTTGGAACCTTGCCAAAAAAGGTGGTTAACAAAAGTCCCCCCTGACTTGAACACCGGTACCTAGTTGGGGTTGGAGTCGGAGTCAGGATCCGAAATGCTTGAAGAAATTTTCTCCTTCTTTCTTACTAGTAATCTTCACTTGAAACGAAAATCGTTCCTAGCACATTTGGCTTAGGCGAACCAGGGTACTAGATATTCCAACATCAAGAGTCTTGATGCTTAGGCGAGAAAGTCCTGGTGGGTAACTAAGGCCACTTAAGCATTAGTTCATCATATGGCGAATCTGTGGCATCAGGTATCTTGATAAGCGATCCTGATCCTTAGGCGATCTGTCCTGGAGAGGGGTATTCTCTGTCCGAGGCTTCAGGAGTGCAATATAGGCTCTCTTGGTCTTCCGTTTGGTGAATCTTCGGCACCAGGCATCCTACTGGAGGATCCTAGTCCTTAGGCGATATGTCCTAGAGGGGGGTATTCCCCGACCGAGGCTTCAGGATTACCGTATAGGCTCTCCTGGTTTGGAGGATGACTCTGCATCCTTAGTCTGGCTGGCAACTATACCATTTAAGCACTTGTGCACCAGATCCTTCCTGGAGGAGGGTATTCCCCGACCAAGGCAGCAGGAATGCCATATGGCTTTTCCTGGTCTTAAGGCGATTAGTTATGGAGATCCTCCTAGAGAGGTTGACCCGGTCTAGGGCATCAGGAGTGCTATGTAACCTTCCTGGTCTTGATTCAGTAATGGAGATCCTCCTAAAGGGGTTAACCTAGTCCAGGGCATCAGAAGTGTTGTATAACCCTCCTGGCTCGTTATGGCGGTCCTTCTGGAGGGGTTAACCCTGTCTAGGGCATCAGAAGTGTTATATAACCCTCCTGGCTCGTTATGGTGATCCTCTTGGAGGGGTTAACCCGGTTTAGGGCATCAGGAGTGTTGTATAACCCTCATGGCTCGTTATGGCAGTCCTCTTGGAGGGGTTAACCCGGTCCAGGGCATCAGGAGTGTTGTATAACCCTCCTGGCTCGTTATGGTGATCCTCCTGGAGGGGTTATCCCGGTCCAGGGCATCAGGTATTTCTACATAAGAAATCCCAGTCTTCTGGCGTTTTTATCATAGATCGGTAACCCAGTCAAATCTCTGAATGTAGGGGTCATTGTCCCTTCTTTGGGGATTGCGAGAGAGAATGGTGAGTTTTTAGGCCCCAAGTATTATAACTAGTTTAAGGGCTTGCTCGGGTAGATGAGAGTCTTCAACAATCACAACGAGTTTGTGATCCTTCCGGAACGATCTGGGACATCGGTTATTCACTGGGGCGTTGAGTTGCCCGGAAAAAGAGAGAAGGAACTATTAGTCCTCCTCTGATGGTGCAGGTCCAGGGGCGTGCTTGAGATCCTAGAAGTCCCCTGTAACTGAAATGAGGATCTGGACCCTACTCGGATGAATCGGAACCTAGGTGGTTCACTTAGGCGTTGAAAGGCTCGGTACAAAAATGAGAAGCCTTCTACATTATACTGGTCCAGAGGCTTGCTAGGTCATCAAGAAGTACCGCCCAACTGAAACGAGGCTCTGGACTCCACTCAGACAAATTAGGATCGTATGTGGCTCACTTGGGCGTTGTCCGGCATGGTACAAAAGTGAGGAGCCTTCTATATTATACTGGTTCAAAGGCTTGATAAGTCATCAAGAAGTACCCAGCAACTGAAACAAGGCTCTGGACTCCACTCGGGCAAATCAAGAACGTATGTGGCTCACTTGGGCGTTGTCCAGCCCGGTACAAAAGTGAGGAGCCACCTACACGATACTGGTCCAGAGGCTTGCTAGGGCATCAAGAAGTAACCTGCAACTGAGATGAGGCTCTGGACTCCACTCGGACAAATCGGGATCATAGGTGGCTCACTTGGGCGTTGTCCAACCCGGTACAAAAGTGAGGAGCCTTTTACATTATGCTGGTCCAGAGGCTCGCTAGGGCATCAAGAAGTACCCAACAGCTGAAATAAGGCTCTGGACTCTACTCGGATGAATCGGGATCGTAGGTGGCTCACTTAGGCGTTGTCTGGCCTGGTACGAAAGTGAGGAGCCTCCTACATTATACTGGTCTAGAGGCTTGCTAGGTCATCAAGAAGTACCCAGCAACTGAAACGAGACTCTGAACTCCACTCGGGCGAATCAAGATCGTAGGTGGCTCACTTGGGCATTGTCCGGCCCGGTACAAAAGTGAGGAGCCTCCTACATGATGCTGATCCAGAGGCTTGCTAAGGCATCAAGAAGTACCCAGCAACTGAAATGAGGCTCTGGACTCAACTCGGACAAATCAGGATAGTAGGTGGCTCACTTGGGCGTTGTCCGGCCCAGTACAAAAGTGAGGAGCCTCCTACATTATGCTGATCTAGAGGCTTGCTAGGTCATCGAGAAGTACCCAGAAGCTGAAATGAGGCTCTGGACTCCACTCGGACGAACTGGAACCTAGGAGGTTCACTTGGGCGTTGAGGGGCCCGGTACAAAAGTGAGGAGCCTCCTACATGATGCTAGTCCACAGGCTTGCTAAGGCATCAAGAAGTACCCAACAGCTGAAATAAGGCTCTGGACTCCACTCGGATGAATCGGGATCGTAGGTGGCTTACTTAGGCGTTGTCCGGCCTGGTACGAAAGTGAGGAACCTCCTACATTATGCTGGTCCAAAGGCTTGCTAGGTCATCAAGAAGTACCCAACAACTGAAACGAGACTCTGAACTCCACTCGGGCGAATCAAGATCGTAAGTGGCTCACTTGGGCATTGTCCGGCCCGGTACAAAAGTGAGGAGCCTCCTACATGATGCTGGTCCAGAGGCTTGCTAAGGCATCAAAAAGTACCCAGCAACTGAAACGAGACTCTGGACCCCGCTGAAAAGAATCGAAACAATAGTGGCTCACTTGGGTGTTGTTAGGCCCCGATACAAAGGGTGAGGAGCCACTGGTCTTTTACTGGTCGTGCTACTCCTAGTGCTCACAGAGGCAGCCTGCAATGCTTTATTTCCAAAATCCCGTGTAGAAATTCTGTGCTGACCTTTAGGTAGTAAAATAGCCATAACTCATTCTAGAAAACTCAAAATCGCAAACCGTAAAATTCTACGGAAAGATAACTTCCGTACCTTTCCAACCATATAAGACTCGAAACCTGGTTCCTTCTGAGATGATACAGTTTAATTCTTGAAGTTGACCCATCAGTAGCAGAAATTCTGGGCTGACCTTTAGGTAGTACAATGGTCAAAACTCTTTCTAGAAAACTCGAAATTGTGAACCGTAAAATTCTACGGAAAGCTAACTTCCGTATCGTTCCAACCATATAAGACTCAAAACCTGGTTCCTTTTGAGATGATACAGTTTAATTCTTGAAGTTGACCCATCAGCGGATGTGGCATTCTCAAGCTTGATCGAAAATCTTCCAAATTGCTTCCAATTATCCCCTAGGACTTGAATAGCTGAGAATTAGGTGCGTTTGAAGAGTGGATCCAGTGACATGAGGGGATCCATATGTGTAAGTGCAATTCTGGTAGATCAACTGGATAGGAGCTCTACCGGTACCAGAGTAAATCTACTGTAAAGAAGCAGGATTGGTGCAACTCTGCTGCATAGGAGCTCTAAGAGTGCCGGGGCGGATCTGCTGGATAGGAGATCTACCGATAGTGGAGCAAATCTTCTGTAAGGAAGCAGGAGAGGTACAACTCTACTGCATATGAGCTTTAGGTGTACCGGGGTGGATCTGCTAGATATGAGATCTACCGGTAGCGGAGCGGCTATAGAGGAGCTCTACAAGTATATGAGCAAACTTGCTGCCTTGGGGCAGCATAGGATACCGGCTCCACTAGGAGCCCCATACATCATATTTGCTCCACATCAAACAAAAGTCATCAAATGACAAAGTGAGCACCATTCGTGGTGCACATACATCATATACAAATATGGATAATGGGTATACCACATGAATAATATGCCATGAATAATGAATCAATCACTTCAATAATAGAAGGTTGAGCTTGCATGGCAATAAATAAATTAGATCCTATAGATCTACATCATGATGCATTTCATACGTTCAACACATTTAAGGCGAAATATCAACCAATTATAATAGGCATTCATTTAGTTCTCAGGATCCATGCAAACTTTTTATAAAATCACACTAGTAATAAAGGAACTAGTAGGGTGAAATAAAGTATCATGGCAACATAACATCATGGCATAAGCATGTAGTGAACATATAAGTGGAATGCATTAAAACACATGTATAGCGATTATATGTAAGAGATAAAAAAACATACGCTCATGTAGAGACAAGGAAGCCACGTTGGTCAAGTGATTTCCTATAGACGGCGCCAAAGTGTTAACCCAAAATTATCACCGGGGTGCAATTTCTAATTAACAGTATATGAAGGACCCAGATCTGGATTGATCAGGGTTAGCGGGATACTTAGTAACCCGATATCCCACTGATTCTTGCAAATCTACTAGGTATAGCGAATGTAAGTAGTAAGACAAGAAGGATTCTGATATATGGTAGAAGGTGGACTGGCCTAGGGGGAAAAAGCATCACGTATGATCATATGCTGAAAAACCCCTAGGCAGTATCCGGTGGAGAGAGATCCTTTATATATTTACCAATAAGACGTGCTCCGGGGAGTTTACAAAAGTAGGAGAATAATACAATATAAGTGCTCCAGAGAGCTTACAATAATAGGCCGGCGTAGGCCCTTTCTCTAATCAGTAGAAAAGAATTAGAAAAAGGAAGCCTTGTTAGGGAAGAAGCCGCAGGTCTTTTTTGGGAGGAGAAAAAGAACCCTTTTCTATCGAATATCATGTCATTTGTATAGGTTTTATTTCTTGTTGCCCACTCCATCAATTTAGTCAATCAATCCACAATTATAGGAACACTGATTTGGCATTGATTGAGTTTAATATTCTCTCATTAATGGCGTTGTGAATGGTCATTAAAGAGTTGACTATCTTCATTAATACGATTGATTATCTCCATTAATAGGGTTGACTATCTCCATTAATGGCGTGGTGAATGGCCGGAGAGGTCAACCTTCCTTGTATTCGAATGCTGGCGCATACTGTCCTTCTTGTAGCATGGTTCTGGTCTTCCTTGGCAATCTGACAGACAGTGTATTAAGACCTCCCTTGTTGACGCCTTCTATGTTAGGTGGTTGGGAGGTGCTTGGAGGATCGGTCTGGGCAGGAAACATGATACGGGGTATCGAGTGCGGGGCACCAAGTACCAGGTGCGGGATACCGGGTACCAGGTGCGGGGTACTGAGTACCAGGTGCGGGGTACCGGGTACCAGGTGCGGGGTACTGAGTACCAGGTGCGGGTACCGGGTACCAAGTACGTGGTGCGGGCTACCAAGTGCGAGGTACTGGGTACCAAGATACCAATGTGGCGCGGCATCAAGATACTGTGTATCATGGATCATGCGGTAGCGGGGTACCGAGATAGTGTGGTAGCGGGATCTTCAGGATCCTGGGTTCATTCTTTCATCAATCAAATGACTTTGACATGGATGGAAATTCTTCTTTGGACCATTGCCAAAAAAGGTGGTTAACAATTGTTTTTTTTTTTTTTTTGAAAAATTTGACTGTTGCTGACGTCAGCAAACGGTCAAAATTTTCAAAACTTACTAAAAATTACAATTTACCCCTCATCTCTTCTATTTTATATTTTTACCCACATTTCAAATTTTTCTATAAATACCCCCACTCATTTCAATTTCCCTACACTTTCTCTCATTCTCTAGTCTCTACTATCTACTCTCTACATTCTCCAACTCTCCATTACTCTCTCTAATCTCTATTTCTCATTTTCTCTACACCTTCATATTTTAAATTTTTAATAATTCCATTCTTACTCTCTCTCTCTATTCTCTACACAGCTAATCTACTGCTCTACTATTCTAAATTTCTACTACTATATTACTAATATTATTCTCTAATCTCTCCACCAAAGCTCAAAGCCTCAAAGGTATGTTTTTCCTTTAATTGTTATTAATTAGTTTTATGTTTTAGTTTTTAAAATTTATATTTATAGTTAATAATTAATATATTTATGCTTAGTTATTAATTTTGATATTTATTCTTATGTTTTATGTATATTTTATATTTATGGCTTTATGCTTAGTGTATTTATGAGTTAATATTTTTATGCTTTGCTTTGTTATAAATTTTAATATTTAATCTTAGAATCTTAGATTTTAGTAAATTTATCATTTTATGAATTTATGTCTAGTAATTAATTTTAATATTTGTATTTTTTTTTTTATGCTTAGTAATCTTACTATCTTAGTATATTTTGTTTAGTTAGTAAATTGATGATTTTATATTTAATAATATATTTAAATATTTTTATGATATTTATGATTTTATGTTTAGTAATTAATTTTAATATTTGTATGATATGTATATTTATGATTAAATGCTTACTAATGAATTTAAATATTTTTATGCTTAGTATATTAGTATATTTATCGATTTATGATTTTATGTTTAGTAATGAATTTAAATATTTTTATGCTTAATTAGTATATTACTATATTTATGATTAAATGCTTAGTAATGAATTTAAATATTTTTTATGTTTAGTATATTTATGATTAAATGCTTAATAATTATTTAAATATGTTTATGAATTATGCTTATTATATTTATGATTTTATATTTTTATGTTTAGTAATATATTTTAATATTTGTATGATATTTATGATTTTATGTTTAGTAATTAATTTTAATATGTTTTTTTTTTTTTTTTTTTTTGAAAAGAAATATTATAGAACACAAACTAGGCATCACAATCACTCCTGATAATCAACTCAAGGCAAGAAGGACAAGAGTCCTGCCACCAGAAATCTTCGGAGGAAACGAAAGCTAACTTAGCCAAGGCATGAACAGCCCCATTGGCATTTCTAGAAACAAAAGAAATCGGAATCTCAACCAGACTAGCAAGAATCCTGATATCACTAAGAACAACACCAATATCAGCACAGATATCAGAGCCCGAGCAAATCAAATTCACAACACTCTGAGCATCGCTCTCCAGAACAGCAGGCAACAACCCTCTCCCAACAGCCACACGCAGACCGAACAAAATTGCAACAGCCTCTGCCACCGAGGGATCATAGCAAGCATCCATTCTCTGCACAGCAGCAACCATCACCTTACCTCCAGAATCTCTAATGATCGCACCAACACCCACCTGATTATTAGCAACCTTAATCGCCGCATCCGTATTGATTTTAAAGGAACCAATATCAGGTTTACTCCACCTAATTCTGGCAACAGGTCTGGGCAGACCAGCAGGACCCTTCTCAACCAAATTAGCCATGCGAAACTCCCCAATATAATCCGAGGCCCAAGCAAACACATCCTCATTTCTGATGTAGGGGATAGAATGAGCATGCTGATTGCGCCAATACCACAAGCGCCACAAAACCACACACATTAATTCCATTTCATCTTTGTTTAGCGTGCACTGACCGAAAGCCAACAAATCCAAAATGTGCATATCATCTATCCATTTAAAACCCTGCAACAAGTAACAGGTTTTTCGAGTGGACTTTATACTTTCGCAACCCCATAACGCATGCAAAGAGGTCTCCTTAGTCTTGTCACAAACAGGACACACCATATCCACCATCATTCCTCTATCAGCCAGATTTCCTCTTGTCGGCAGCCAATTGTGGCAGGCTTTCCACATAAAAACTTTCACCTTTTTAGGGATACAGAGTTTCCAGAAAAATCTCCACCATTCATTGACACTCGAAGCAGAAGGAAAGTCCTGACCACTGATCGACCTCCCTAAATGATAGCCACTTCTAACAGAGTAATTTCCAGATTTTTCAAAATGCCAAACCAGCGAGTCCTCTTTACTAGAACTCCCTAAAGGCAAGCTTAAAATGGCATCCGCATCATCAGCCAAAAAGGAATTACGAATCAGTTGGGAATTCCACTGACCCGAACTAGAAATCAAATATCGCACTTGAGCTGAGACACCCAGAACCGACGGAGACTGAATTTTAAAGGAGAATTTCTTTGGAACCCAACGGTCATAATAAATAGACAGAGTTGATCGAGCCCCCACTCTCCATCTAGACCCAGCAAGCAGCAACTTACAACCCCAAAGAAGACTTTTCCAAACATACGAGCCCGACTCACAAAGACCATCCTGAAGAAAATTAAACGTAGGAAAATATCTACCTTTCAGAACCTTCGAAACCATAGAATTAGGGTTCTTGACCAGCCGCCAACATAGCCTGGTTAAACACAGTAATATCCCGGAACCCGAGACCACCCCTGTCTTTGCTATCACACAGTTTATTCCATGACCCCTAGTGAAGTTTCCTATTCGTGGACGAACTACCCCACCAAAAGCGGTTACAAAGACCATGAATCTCCTTAACAAGCCCCTTCGGAAGCCGAAACAGATTCATAGCATAAGTAGGGTTAGCTTGGATCACAGCTTTCAACAACACCTCCTTGCCACTCGCAGAGAAAAGACGACTCTGCCAACCCTGAACTTTCTTCCAGATATGCTCCTTGATATTATTAAACAAATGACGCTTAATTCTACTTGCAAAACTTGGAAGCCCAAGATTTCGTTCATGACATTTAACAAGGCCCACACCCAAAATCCCGGCTAACTCCGAACCAACACGCTGAGAAACAGAGCAGCTCACACACAAAGCTGACTCATTGTAATTAATAACCTGACCCGACGAAGTAGCATAAACATCCAGAATCTCCTTAATTTTCCTACATTCACTAGCAGTTGCTTTAGCAAAAAGCAGACTATCATCTGCAAAAAAACAGATGAGAGATGAAAGGGCTCGTACTTCCGCATCTATAACCAGTAATCTCCCCCAAAGAAGTTGCTCTATTAATGAGACATGAGAAAGCTTCAGCACAAATCAGAAACAAATAGGGGGAGAGGGGGTCCCTCTAACGAAGGCCCCTAGACGGCTTCACATTACCACAAATCTCACCATTAACCAAAAAAGAGAAATTGACCGACGACACACAGCGCATAATCTTCTCAACCCAACCATTAGAAAACCTAAGTCTCAACATCATATGAGCCAAAAAAATCCCATTCCACCCTATCATAAGCTTTCGACATGTCAAGTTTCAGAGCTAACGAACCCTTCTTCTGCACCCGAGACCGAAGACCATTAATACATTCGAAACCAATAATTATGTTGTCAGAAATCAATCTTCCAGGCACAAAAGCACTTTGAGAGTCTGAAATAACATCCTCCAAAACCAAACGAAGCCTATTGGCTAACGTTTTCGCCACTATTTTGTAAGACACATTACACAGGCTTATTGGACGAAAATCCGCCACACTACTAGCATTGGAGTTCTTTGGAATCAAGCAAACCAAAGTCTTATTAATAATTTCCAAAGAATCCCCCTCATTCAAACAACGCAAATAAGCACTAGTCATAGTTCCCCCAATCGAGTCCCAAAACCGTTGATAAAAGGCTGTCGGCATACCATCAATACCAGGAGCTTTGGTAAGGGACATATCAAACACGGCCTTCCTCACTTCATCCGCCGAAAAAGGAGCATCCAAAAAATCCCGCCTCCTTTAGGACAACTTGAAAGGGACAGTGTCAAGCACATTCTGCCAATGGGGACCCGAAACTTGAGAAGAACAAAACAAATCAGTAAAGTAACTTACCACACAATTTTGAATCTCTGACTTGCTTTCCCTCAACACTCCACCGTCATCAACCAAACCCTTAATCTCATTTTTCTGTCGGTGAGCTATTGCTTTAGCATGAAAAAATTTGGTGTTTCGATCTCCCCCTTTCAGCCAGTCCTCCCTAGATCGTTGCTTCTAAAAACTTTCCTCAACATCTAACAGCCTGTCAAGTTGTTTTTCAATAATTCTGATATGCTTCCATGAATGTAAGAGGGGATTCTGCAATGCCACGGCTAACTCCTTCTTTTTTCCTTCAATTCCTTCTCTCAATTTTCGCTTCTTGTCATAATTCCATTTCACCAACTTAGAGGCACAACACTGAATTTTCTCCACCACCAGTTGCATGTTTCCATTGCTAGAATGGCCCCCCCCAACTATCACAAACCAAGTCATGGCACTCAGCATCAGCAGCCCATGCTTCTTCAAAGTGAAATCTCATCCTACCCTTCGAACGACAATTATCAGTTAACACCACACTATCTAAAATTTCCACCAACAGAGCTCTATGGTCAGAGGACCAAAAATCCAAATTCGTAACCTTCGAGTGAGGAAATAAGTCTCTCCAGGAGTAACAACAAACACTTCTATCCAACCGTTCCATAACCAACCCAACATCCCTCCTATTTGTCCACGTAAAACTTGGTCCCGAAAACCCCAAATCACCTAGCTCACAATCGTCTAGCATCTCCCGGAATTCATCCATGAGGTTTTTATTATGCGGCAAGCCTCCAACTTTCTCGGCTTCAAAGAGAATCTCATTAAAGTCGCCAAAACACATCCAAGGCAAGGATGACATACCTTTCAATCTGCGCATCAAGGTCCAACTATGACGCCGTTGTTCCAGATCCGGGTTCCCATAGAAGCCAGTTAGCCTCCACACCTTAGCATTATGAGAACTTACTTTCACATCAATGTGATATCTAGAGTAAGAAACCAGAGTAATGTCAGCTTTACTAGACCAGAACATGCACAACCCACCACTTCGCCCAACTTTTTCTACAACCAATTTGCTACAGTAACCTAACCAAACACGAAACACTTCCATCTGATCTTGAGTCGATTTTGTCTCCATTAAGAATAGAATATCCGGATTAAAGCTATTCTTCATATCCGAAAACGCGCAGAATGCCCGTTGATTCCCTAACCCCCGAGCTTTCCAAGCCACGCAATTCATTGAGTTCGGCGGGCCAGGGACTGCTGGCCGACCGATAATACCATTGAAATAGACGACGATGAATCAACCTTGGGTTTCTTAGCCCCATCCATGAAACACTCGACAGTCCCTACTTCCTTCCTTTTTCCACACACAGATTCCTGGTTTGAGATCTCCACACCCCTCGATTTCTTCCTCGCGGCTTTCTTCCACTGACCCACACCTCTCCCATTACCGCCAACTTTCTTGCATGCTACAGAAGCCACACTCGGAGGACCAATGCATTCCTCCACTCCAGATGCATCAGTAATCCTCCCAGCTTCTAATCCCTCCAGCGTAATAGTAGTAGGATCCAAATGACCCAAACTTAGCTTATTAACAAGCCCACTCACATCAGCACCATTTGGCCCACCATAGTTTTCTTTTACAAAAGAAGACCCAAAGACAAAAACCCCTTTTGGGCCTAACCCACCATCAGTAACATCCTGCTTATTAATAGCTAGCCCATTCACTTGTATATCCTTATTTATTACAGACTTACCTTTCCCGCTTCCTGAATTATCTCTCCCATTTGAATTTCCATCCCCTGAATCTCGCTCGTAATTTCTATCCAAGACAGAGATTGAATTTGAGTTTCCCTTAATTACTCTCTCCGACTTGTCCGCAATTAAGTCCCCTGAAATATTGCTACCTGACTTCTTTTTCGACACTAGCTGACCAGCCAGCCCCTGACTCCCATACCCTGCACCGGAATTATGATGCCAATGATTACGTCCCCTCCCCCCCTCCAGACCATAATTCGGCCTCCTAACGTTGCCTGAATTATACCGTGGATTCCATTCACGATTTCCCACTGGTTTAGGAGGAATCGTTGCCCTCATCCAGGCCCCATATAGAAAATCTTTACTATTGATGGGACTATGACAATCCCCTTCCGGACACCCATGAACAGTGTGACCTAGAAGTCCACACCGGAAACAAAAACTCGGCAACCTTTCATATTGAATAGGCATTACAGTCTCCTCTTCATCGCCTAGCACATCCACATGCAGGAATCTCCTTAATGGTTTAGTGATATCCACCGCTACCCGGACTCTCACAAATTTTCCAAGACAGTCTCCAGTTGGTCCCGAATCCACTTCCCTAACCTCACCTATTATTCCACCCAGAAACTCAGCTATCTCCTTAGTCATACATAACATAGGTAAATTAGATATCTGTACCCAAAAATCAACTCTGTCAAACTTTAAGCCCTTAATACTACCCGTCCCAGTAGGCTCCTCAAGAACAATGAGTGAATCATCAAAGTTCCAGGGGCCACTAGTAAAAACCTTCCGTCGGTCCTCCGATAATTGAAAATGAAAAGCATATACATTATTAGTGACCACTTCAATCTCAACTCCTCCCCTTACTTTCCAAATTCTTGATATCAGCGATCTAAAAGCATCCCGATTCACCAAATCTGGGGACAATATTTTTCCCGCTAGGCACAGAGCCATTTTTTGCACACCGCCCCCCCCCCCCCCCCCCCCCCCCCCCCCCCCAATCTTCAAACCCTCATGAAGAGTGCGCACCGGTCCCTCCCCAACCTCTCTATTTCCTCCGACCTCATCTCAATGACTGAAGATCCGTAAACCCAACAGCAAAGAAAGACAACACACTTCGTCAAACCTAAAAAACCTACCCACCAACGATGGCACCCTATCTACTCTCACGCTAGGTTTTTAGAGAAAACACCACGGACAGACTTTTTATCCAAAAGAGAAGTCTTGGCCGTAGGATATTAATTAATTTTAATATGTTAATGCTTATTATATGTATGATTATATGTATAGTAATTAATTTTAATATGTTAATGCTTAGTATATTTATGATTTTATGTTTAGTAATTAATTTTAATATTTTTATGATATTTATGATTTTATGTTTAGTAATTAATTTTAATATGTTAATGCTTAGTATATTTATGATTTGATGTTTAGTAATTAATTTTAATATTTTTATGATATTTATGATTTTATGTTTAGTAATTAATTTTAATATGTTAATGCTTAGTATATTTATGATTTTATGTTTAGTAATTAATTTTAATATTTTTATGCTTAGTATATTACTATATTTTTGATTAAATGCTTAGTAATGAATTTAAATATTTTTTATGCTTAGTATATTTATGATTAAATGTTTAATAATTAATTTAAATATGTTTATTATACTTAGTATATTTATGATTTTATATTTTTATGTTTAGTAATATATTTTAATATTTGTATGATATTTATGATAGTTAATGCTTATTATATGTATGATTTTATGTTTAGTAATTAATTTTAATATGTTAATGATTAGTATATTTATGATTTTATTTTTAGTAATTAATTTTAATATTTTTATACTTAGTATTTATGAATTATGATTTTATGCTTAGTTTTTAATGACTAATGCTTTAATATTTGTATTGTAGGAAATGGATCATAATCATCCTCAATTTCTGGACGGTTTTAACATGGACAACGATTATTTTGACCTTTCCGGCCCCGGGCCAACGGAAATGACAGCGGAACCTTCTGGTTCCAGTGCAACACCGACATCATGTCCTCCCAAACCTGAAAAGTACACATCAAATGTATGGCAGTGTTTTGACGTAGTACAGAAGACTATGCCAGACGGTTAACTCATGGACAGAGCTCAATGTAAGTTTTGTCAAAAGCACTATGTCACTTCTAGGGGAGGGACCGGTCATTTGCGAAGGCATATGGAGAAATGCATGCCTGCACACGGACAGGTAGACACTACAACCCAAACACAACTACAACGGCACCTAGACGGGTCCGTTACAACATGGCGTTACGATGCCGTGCATGCTAGAGAGTGCATGGCACGTTACATTGCATGTACTGATCAACCGATTAATTTCGGTGACAACCCTTTTTTTGAAGAATTTATTCAAACTGCATACAACCCCCAATTTAAATATGTTTCTAGAACCACTACTCGAAACGATTTGTTAAAATGTTTTCAAACCCAATGAGATGAGTTGAAGGCTGAATTACAGCATCTAACTGTCTCTATTGCATTAACTTCTGATATTTGGAGCGCATGTTCCAAATAGGACTATTTAACTGTCACGGGACACTATTTAGACTATGATTGGAATTTACAAAAAAAATTCTTGGTTTTCGTCCTATGGATGGCGCACATACCGCAAGAAATATTTTTAATGTCATTATGTCTATTTTAGAAACTTTTGAAATACAGCATCACGTCATTTCTATCACATTAGATAATGCATCTGCAAATACTAGTTCCATTGCATTGTTTTTTGAAAAAAAAATCCCGCAACATAGGGGTTATTTCTTCCATCAACGATGTGCATGTCATATCATCAATTTAGTTGTAAAGTCTGGTATGAATGTAGTAAGCGATCGTATAGATCGCATCAGAGATGCCCTTGCTTGGCTCTACAGTTCTAATTCAAGATTGAATGAATTCGGTAGATACTGTACAACCTTCGGTCTACGACCCCGAAGATTCCTAACAGATATGCCGGTAAGGTGGAACTCTACTTACTTAATGCTGATAAATTGTTTGGAATATGAATCACCTATTTCAGGTTTTTATAACATGAAAATGTCCAAACTTAGCCGTCCAACACTGACACTAGATGATTGGCATGTGGCAAAGATCTTTGTTCAATTTTTAAAGGTTTTTTACGATTCCACTGTAACTCTTTCCGAGGTTTATTACCCCACATCTTCCCTGATAATCCATCATATTGTGGAGATGTCTGAATTGTTAAACAATTATAGGGAAGATAAAATCTTAGGCCTTGCAGTTGTTGCCATGGAAACCAAGTTTAAAAAATACTGGTCTGAAATTCCTTTCCTTTATGCTTTAGGTGTTATAATAGATCCTAAGGTTAAATTATATGGTTTAAAAACATTGCTAGATTATCTTCGTGAAAATTTGAGTGTAGATTATTCTGCACAGGTTACTAACATTCAAACCAAGTTGTTCGAAGTTTTTAGTACTTATGAGCGCAGGTATGGTGGCGTTGACATGCAACTATCAATAGAACCAGACACACTCTCGAATCAGACAAGTTGGAACATTTTAAAACGCCGAAAAAAAGTAGGCTCATTAAGTTCTTCTTCTTCACGAGCTGAATCAGCTGGTGCAACTTCCGGTGCCGAACTGACAAGCTACCTTGAAGCTCAATTCAACTCACGAGAGAAGGGATTTGAACTGTTGGTATGGTGGAAGACCTACGGCTATTATAAATATCCGATCATGTCACACCTAGCACTGGACGTATTGGTTATCCATATCTCCACTATTTCCTCAGAACAAGTATTCAACACGACTGGAAAAATTGTTGAAGAAAGAAGAAGTTCTTTGACTATAGAGATGGTGGAGGTATTGGTATGCGTTCAGGATTGGGAGCGTGCGAAAAAGAGGATGCAAAATGAAATGGTAGACGAACAACTTATTCAAAATTTCAGTAATTTATATGTCAAAGAGAGTTCCGGCAATAACCAAATCTAGGACTTCTAGCTTATACATGTACCGATGTACGTTAACTTGTAATACGATTGCACTCATTTTCCCTTACCAAGTTTTTATCCCACTGGGTTTTTCTTGGTAAGGTTTTTAATGAGGCAATCATGTAAATATGTAATACTGAGACTCCAAAAGAAATAAATAATTCTTCTTTTCATATTTTCATAATTTCATCTATTTTTATTTTCTTTAATATTTTAGCTTTATAATTATTTATTCTTTGAATTATTATTTTTTAAATAAAATAATAAATCTTTCTATTTTCTACATTTTTTTTATTACACTCAATTACTCAAATAATAAATAAGAATATTTATAAGATAAACAAATTACAATTAAAAATGTTTAAACAATATAACGTCCGGACCGGCCCGCTATACTTTTTATTTATTTTTATTTTTATTTTATTTATTTATTTATTTATTTATTTACCGTTTGAAGCCATTTTTTATTGTTTTTTTTTTTTTAAAAAAAATTTGACCGTTGCTGACGTCAGCAAAGAGTCAAAATTTTCAAAACTTACTAAAAATTACAATTTACCCCTCATCTCTTCTATTTTATATTTTTACCTACATTTCAAATTTTTCTATAAATACCCCCACCCATTCCAAATTTCCAATCCACAATTTCCATACACTTTCTCTCAATCTCTATTCTCTCATACTCTCATTCTCTCCATTCTCCAAGACCAAGAGTCCAAGTCTCCATTCTCCATTCTCCAACTCTCCATTACTCTCTCTAATCTCTATTCTTTAATAGTCTAATATTATTCTCTAATCTCTCCACCAAATCTTAAAGATATCTTTTTCCTTTAAATGTTATTAATTAATTTTATGTTTTAGTAAATTTATCATTTTATGAATTTAGGTCTAATAATTAATTTTAATATTTGTATATTTTAATTTATACTTAGTATATTTTGTTTAGTTAGTAAATTGATGATTTTATGTTTAGTAATTAATTTTAATATTGTTATGCTTAGTATATTTATGATTTTATGATTTTTTTGCTTAGCCATTTTAATGACTAATGAGTTAATATTTGTATTGTAGGAAATGGATCATAATCATCCTCAATTTCTGGACGGTATTAACATGGAGGAAAATTATCTTGACCTTTCTGGGCTGACGGAAACAGCAGCGGGACCTTCTGGTTCCGGCACAACACCGACATCACGTCCTCCCAAACCTAAAAAGTACATATCAAAAGTATGGGAGTGTTTTGACAAAGAAGAAATACCAAACTCAGACGGTAGGGTCACAACAAAATATCGCTGTAAGTTTTGTAAACTCTCATATGATGCCTATCCAGAGTCGGGAACCAGTCATTTGAAAAGGCATATGGCCAAATGCATGGCTCGACACGGAGAGCCAAAAACTATAACCCTGACATAACTACAACGGAACCGAGACGGCCAGACGGGCCAGTTACGACTCCGCGTATGCTAGAGAATAGAGATTGCACTCTTTTTCCCTTGCCAAATTTTTATCCTACTGGGTTTTTCTTTGTAAGGTTTTTAATGAGGCAATCATGTAAAAGTGAAAATCCGAAATAAATAAATCATTTTTCATTTCATATTTTCATGTATTTTTTATTTACTTTCATATTTTATCTTTATTTATTCTTTGAATTATTTTATTAAATAAAATAATAAATTTATCTTTTTTTTTATTACACTAAAATAATAAATAAGATAGACAAATTACAATTAAAATTACATAATTTAAATTGTTTAAACAATATTATAATATTTATAAAATTAAAAAAAAAAAAAAAAAGTTACAGCCTGCGTGCCGGCCTGGCCTGGCACGACACATACACGTCCGGCTCGTGCCAGGCTCCTTATTTTGTAAAACGGGCCGGGCCGGCACACAAAAAAGGGTGTGCAGTGCCAGGCCGAGCCCGTTTTCAAAAACGGGCTTTTTTGGCCCGGCACAAATGGGCCGTGCCAGCCCACTTTTACACCACTAATTGTAAGAATGGGAACATAGAGAAAGCAAAGAGGCTATTGGAAGAGTTGGAGAAAGGCAGAGTGAGACCTAACATTGTTATTTACAATGCTTTGATTGATGGTTATTGTAAGAAACAAAAGATGGAGGAAGCTCATAAGCTAAGAGATCGTATGGAAGCAATGGGGAATATTCCAGATGCCTACACATATGTACCACTCATACATGGTGAATTATTGCCTAGGAATTCAGCTGAGGCATTGAAATTGTTTAATGAAATGAAACAAAGGGGGATAACACCGAATGTTGTCACCTACGCAACAGTAATATCAAGTCTGTCCAAGCAAGGGAACCTGATGAAGTTTTGAGATTGCATGATGAGATGATAGAGGTTGGCATTACACCTAATACAGCAAGATCTTAGCTGCAAAAGGACTGCAGAAATATTGTACAATACATGTATACTTATGAACCATGAACCATCCAGTGAACTATAAATCCATGTTGTCATTGATTACAACTGAGAATAAACTTCCACCTTGTTTAAGAACATAAGCTTCCATTTTATGACTGGAAAAATTTCCTAGCTTCACCTCCACCATTCTGTTATCTTCCTTAATGCTTTTGTATGTCTATTTTGCTGCCCCATTTCTTTGATTAGCATTGACGACGTTGATATATGAAAAATAAGCTGTATGACTCTGTAGATTGAACATTAAATATTTCCTTTAATGGAAAGGTAAAAGTCTGGAAACAAATTGAACAGAGTACAAGGAAATGTCTGATCAACACGGTTTGAACAGTAGTGTGTTTTATGCATTGCCACCTGGAAGCTGGGGTCTGAATCAGAAATTACTGATAATATCACCATCATCTTCAATACAAATCATCACCCATGAACAACAAAGCAACAAACACTAAATTCACTATGGTAATAAAAGTATTGAATGTCACCATCCAGGCCACTGGCAATTGTATTATAAGTTACCACATCAGGCTCAAATCCTTTCTGTTCCATACCATTTATGAACTGTAAAAACATCAATCACAGTCAGGCTTATTAACAGGGATGTTCTTTAAATGTTCAAGACTTGACCGACGATTGAAGCTGTGGATTGCAGACAAGGATCTTATAAATTTCTGGGTTGACATGCTTGATTATAAATAAGGGTATGGATATTGACACCCATAAATTTGATAAGCGCACTCATATTTATAAGTACACCCATATCTAAAATTAAAAATTAAAACATTACTATAAACACTCATCTTAATGCCAATAGTACCCTTATCTAAATGAATGTTTTCATTTCAATACAATTTATTTATAAACTCTCATAAGTTATTAACACACCCAATAAGTTATTTGGTTCGTGTGTTTTCTTGCTCTGGCGCTCCGTTGGGCTTCTGTTTTTCTTGTTCTTTAAAAAAAAAAATAGAATTAAGGTTTAATTAGGGTTTAATATATATTTTTTTTAATAAAGTGATATGGTTGAAGATATGGGTGTAATTTTTTTTTTTTTTTTAACCAATCAAGTTGCAAATTCATTTCATCAATTCATGTATCATAATAATACACAATTTCAGTGTCATCAGCTATATTACAAGGAACCAACCTTCAAAATTGTTGAAAATCTACTGTACAAATGGAAAAAGTTCTCTTGTATTCTCTCATATTGGTTACAATTCTTTCAAAATGCAAAGGAAGCATTGACAAATACTCCATTGGTCGCTATGTGACTGTCCGTGTCATTTACAGTCAGAATATTTTATATCAACTCAATATGTTAGTACTGATTCCCTGAGCAACAAAACTTAGGGAACTGGAAGCAGTAGCATCAGCATAGAAAATTTATATGGTGGCAGCAAAGAATTTGCCAAGGCATGAAAACTCTGTCACAATCGCTCTTCTGCTAAGATCCTGTCTATTTAGCAACATACCAGTTTTGAGCACACTTAGCATCAACGTTTAGATCAACGCTAAGAATATTCTTGCCATTGAAGGGTTTGGACATGCACTCAACAACTATGGCCTTAGCAGCTTCAGCTGATTCACTTGGACCTTCCAAGATCACTTCATCATGAACCTATATGGGTGTAATTAATGGGTGTAAATAGTATTTTGTTTATTTTTAATTAAACTAATTTGTCCTTATTGGTAAATTCCTATTGAGATATTTTTGTAATTAAATTTTTTATTAAAATATGGGTGTGCTTATCATATTTATGGGTGTTAATATCGGCTCCCTATAAATAATCAAACAACATTTGCATGCATTTTTTTATTCAAAGATTGAAAAAATTCGAGATGCTTACAAATCAGAAATGTGATGAGCTGCTTCGCTATAGACCCAATAAAGGGTTCAAAAATTTAATAGCACCATTTGGGGCGCTCTTTGTAAGACAGTCACCAGATTACTAATTTAAGTTTAAAATGCACCTATTTAGATGACCAGACAAAAATACCCTTTTTGTCAGTTTGTGCTTTTTGAAAAGTTGAGAGAAAACCTTTCTTTTAAAACGTTTGTAACAGATATAGATATATTGACTTTTAAAATGTTTTCCAAGCCTTTTCCGAGACTTTTAAAATGTTTTCCGTGAGTTTATAACACAAATCCAAGCTTTTTTAAATCTTGAATCTCTGAGACTTTTAAAATGTTAATCGAGCCTTTTAAAACTTTTTCCGAGCCTTTTCCGTGACTTTTTCCGTGACTTTTAAAACGTGTTCCGTGACTTTTCCGTGACTTTTCCGTGACTTTTAAAACGTGTTCCGTGACTTTTTCCGTGACTTTTAAAACGTGTTCCGTGACTTTTCCGTGACTTTTAAAACGTGTTCCGTGACTTTTTCCTTGACTTTTAAAACGTGTTCCGTGACTTTTTCCTTAACTTTTAAAACGTGTTCCGTGACTTTTTCCGTGACTTTTAAAACGTGTTCCGTGACTTTTCCGTGACTTTTAAAACGTGTTCCGTAACTTTTTCCGTGACTTTTTCCGTGATTTTTAAAACGTGTTCCATGACTTTTTCCGTGACTTTTAAAACGTGTTCTGTGACTTTTTCCGTGACTTTTAAAACGTGTTCCGTGATTTTTCCGTGACTTTTAAAACGTGTTCCGTGACTTTTCCGTGACTTTTAAAACGTGTTCCATGACTTTTCCGTGACTTTTCATATGCTCTTCGAGACTTTTCAAACGTTTTCCGTGACTTTTCATATGCTCTCCGAGACTTTGTAAATAGTCTCCAAGCCTTTTAACTATAGCTCTGAGACTTTGTAAATAGTCTCCAAGCATTTTCAATTTGTCTTTGAGCCTTTTCAATCAGTTCAAAATTCCCAGATCTTCATTATCGACAAATTTTCATACATTAAAACCCTAACCATACTCACATCGACAAATCAAACCAAAACCAAAACCAAAAAGCTCGACCCCCGAATGCATCTGCGTAGCGCCATTAAACTAATTATCCAATGATGTTCAACCTCCATTGGAGGTCTGTTAAAAAGACCTCTATGAAGAAGATGAAAGAATAAAAATAAAAATAAAAATAAAAACTTCAAAGTAAGAGAATGTGTGTAAAATAAGGGCATTATTGTCCGTTCACCATAATAGGTGCCTTTTAAACTTAAGTTATTAAAGTGGTGACTTTTTTACAAAACCACTTTAAAAAAGTGACATTTTCCACCATTTCCACCCAATAAACCATTCAAAAAAGCTCAATTGAGTTTAAGAAATCAAAGTGCTAGTTTTCGTAAGTACGAAGTCGTATATCAGTGCAAGTTAGTTTTTTATTTTATTATTTTCTTCTTTTTTTATTTATAAATAATCTATATTTAAAATTTTTAATTAATTAATTAATATAGTTAATATCTTGATCAAAATATTAACAAAGCACGCGATTATCTATAGAGAGAGGAATGTTAATTGTATGTGTATATAATTGAACACCATTTCTATGTAATTTAACAAGAGACGTGTGATATTTTTGTGTATATAAAATGAATTCTTTAGAGGATTTTATATTTGGGCATTGTCATACTCTTAATCCTTTGGTTGAATTGAACTCTTTATACGGGTTGGTAGGTCGTTTGATTAACTCCTATATCCATTACTTAAACTGTAAGTTAAGAATCCAACTAGGCTAAGTAAATTTTTAATTTTCAACCTCCACTGAGGTTGAAAATGAGGAAGATGGCCAAAACCTTTTTTTTTTTAATTTTATTTTTATCCAATAAGTCTCGGAAATTATAAATATATCTAATAAGTTTCAGAGACTACCTAATAAGTCTCAGAAATAACAAAATAAGTCTCGGAAACATAAAAAAATAAAAACAACTCGAGACTTATTTTTTTAAGTGTGTTTTAAGGGTATTTTTGTCAGATACACACTTTAAGTTCTATTAAAACTTAAGTTATTAAGTTGGTGATAGTCTTAAAACTTACTCTTCAAAGAGTGTTGTTAAATTTTTGAACCCTTTTTCAAAATATATCACTTTAGTCTTTTTGACTTTATTACTAACAGTCAACTGTGACAGAACTCGTTAAAGTACAATTTTGCCCTTCTTATCATTTAATTAAGCTAAGAAGACTATTTCACCCTCAAACTTATTACAATAATATTGCACCTCAATCTGAATATGTATTGTCCAAAATATCCTCAAACATATAAGATTTTTACACACACCTATATATATAGTAACTAAACTAATCTTAATATCAAAAAATATCAAAAACATTTTAATAAGAAAACATTAAATGAATACAAATATTTAAATTCATTTAAAAACATATATAACAAAAAAAAAGTTAGAAAATAGGAGGCACTCCCTTGGTTTTTTTCTTTTTTCTATTTTTGTTATGTATTTTTTAATTAACATTGTTTAGTTTGTTTTGATTAAAAATTTTTTTTGTTAATATATTTTATAATTAATTATATATAATTAAAACACATTTTAGAGTTAAATAAAAATTGGAAAAAAAAATTTAGTATAAGATGAAAAGAAAATAAACAAAAACCAGAGTTGGAGCCTTGGAGGAAAGTAGCTTACACTATGACCAACTCCACGTGCCCGTCTCCAACTCAATCTTCATTTCCAACTTCATCCCATCTCCAAATCCATCATAAAAACCATAAACATCAACCAAACAAAGTTAAAACGAAAAACAAAAACAAAAAAATGAAATCGAAATATGTCGATATGGATATTTGGGATCCATGGAAAGGAAGATATTTGGATTCCATGGGGAGGAAGATATTTCAGACTCATAAAAAAATAAAATAAATAAATAAAAACAAAAGAAAAAACAAAATCAAAAATGGAGGAGGTCCATTCATATCCTGATATGCCACAAATGGCATGTTTATTTAATTTATTTAACATTTATTTAAATAAAACTTTTTTTTGATTATTTTACTCTTTTGACACGTTGTATATTTGAAAAGTGTTATATATTAAGTCAAAAATACCCCTGAGACCGTTAGTCAAAATTAACCGTTGACTAACGGAAGGACTAAAGTGTGTATTTTGAAAAAATCGAGAGATTAAAGTAGCTAATATAACAAAGACTTTTTAAAATGTGACATTTCATGAAAATGTAAGGACTTTAGTGAAATTACCCCTATATCTATATATAATTTAACGAGAGAGATATGATATTATAATTTAGAATCTGAAGAGGAAAAACATTGCTTGAATCTTCAACGTCATTGATATATGAATGAAAATTATACAGCCAGAATTTTAAATTTAGTGAAGTTTAGAAGGGTCAAACTGTAAAATTTTCATTTTATAAGAAGTAGACAAAATAAATAAATAAATAAATTATGCAAGCAAAGATGAAATTTTCCAATAGCCTAAAAGGGTTATGACTTATGACAGCTCAATAGCCTTTCCGACTGTACTAGATCAATTTCATCTTGTTAGAACAAAACACCGAGTGAAAAAGTCATGGGTGCACGTGTTAAAGAAAAAGTCTTCTAGTAACAATAAAGCCTAGTCTAGCCTAGTCTTGAGTATGATCGATTCATCTGCCTCCTCTCTAGTCTTAGGCCTGATCTCTAAGTGAAATTTGTTTTTCAGTTTGTTTGTTTTGACAGCTGTTTGTAAGCTCTGTATTTCCCTATAAAAGGAGATCATGAGATTCAAATAAATTGTATCTTTTGCCAGAGTAATAAATTCATTAGTTTCACATTTCGTACAACTTTTTCTTTGTTTATCCTGTTTCTTTTTTTATAAACATTAACATAGTGGTATCAGAGTCTATTTGCCTCACAGCATTTTTTCTTTTCTTGGTCACAACCATGTCATCAAACTTGGTCCAGCTTCAAGTTCCTAAGTTAACAAAAGAAAATTTTGAAAAATGGTGCATTCAGTTCAAAGCTCTATTTGGTTCACAAGATTTGTGGGAGATAGTCAGTAATGGCTATATTGAACCAAGTTTAGAAGAAGAAGCACTCTACACTGCTAATCAGAAGACCGTTCTCAAAGATTACCGAAAAAGGATAAGAAGGCTCTCTTTCTACTGTATCAATGATTGGAGGATGATACGTTTGAGAAAATTTTAGAAGCATCAAAAAGCAAGGAGGTTTGGGACAAGTTGAGCACAATATTCAAAGGAGTTGACAGAGTAAAGAAGGTACGATTACAAGCTTTAAGAGGTGAATTTGAAGTAGCTCTCATGATAGAAGGGGAGACAATCTCAAATTATTACTCATAGTTGATTGCAATTGTCAATCAAATGAAGAGAAATGGTGAAAAACTTGATGACGTTCGGGTGATGGAGAAGATACTGAGATCTCTCACTCATAACTTTGAGCATGTGGTAACAGCAATAGAGGAGTCCAAGAACTTGGAAACTATCAATATAGAAGAACTTTTAGGTTCTCTGCGAGTTCATGGGCAACGCAATCTGAAGAATACTCAGAGCACTATCACTGCAATAAAGCAAGCATTGGAATCAAAGCTCACACTGGAGAATTCATGTGGTGAACGTGAACATGGCCGAGCTCCTTCACAACGTGGTGGCATTTCCAATCGCGGACAAGGTAGAGGTCGTGTTAATTATTCTCAAACTGGATATGGCAGAGGTAGATCAAATGTTCAATGCTTTCAATGTAGAAAATTTAGACACTATTCATCTGAATGTTCAAATAAACCTGAAAACTATGCCAACCTAGCTGAAGCTTTTAATGACATTACTGAGGAGCCTACTCTTCTTTTATTCCACAATGACTCTATTGGACAAAATAATGTCTGGTATCTTGACTCAAGTGCGTCCAACCGTATGTGTGGGAGGAAGGAATATTTTGTGAATCTCAAAGAAGAAACTGGTGGATCAATAAGTCTTGGTGATGGCTCTAAATTACAAGTCGCTGGGAGAGGACAAATCCAAATTTATCAAAAGGATGGACATGTCAGGTACATTTCTGATGTCTATTATATTCCTAGTATGAAAAGTAATATTCTCAGTCTTGGCCAGCTGCTTGAAAAATGAGATATTATTCACATGGAAGACAATCAGCTCTATCTAAGAAATGCAAATGGACAACTCATTGATCAAGTTATAAATGACCAAAACGTTGTAGCTTTGTGGTGACCTTATATATAAGTGTCACTTTGTCTCTAAGTCAGTTCATAAGAGTTCAAAATCATATTTTTAACTTAGAACTTTTTCTAAGAGAGAAAATCATCCAAGAACTCACATTTGATCACTCAAAACCATTTCCATGTGCATCAAACTTCATCTAGCATCATCTAGCTTCATCTAGGATGCTTTCTTGCATGGGTTTTCCTCAACACATATGACTTGGTAAGTTGAACACCATTTTAATCTATTTTTCTGTTCTTCCTTAGCAAGAAATCTAATTTATTACTTATATGCATCTAGATTAGATTTTAAATATAATCACTACAAAAAAAATGGTCTTTTCCGACGGTTAAATGCTGTCGGAAAAGACCATTTGCAGTCGGAAATACACTTTTCTGACGGGAAAAGGCCGTCGGAGGCCGTCGCAAATACGTTTGTCAGAAATAACTATTCACTGACGAGCTGTCACAAATACTACCATTTTTTACGGCCATGGCCGTCGGAAAAAATGAAAATGCTATCGGAAATAGTAATTCAAGGTGGTCAAAATTACTTTTATTTCCGACGGCTTTACTGCTATTTCCGACGGTAATAAGCCGTCGGAAATAGTCGAATTATTAAAAAAATAGCGTGACTCGACTTGATAGTCGCCATGTCATCCTGACACGTGCCACGTCACCGCCACATCACCCAACATGTGGCACTATAAATACTTGAAATTCATGTGGCTTGAACCCTTGACCTGGATGACAGTAAGAGTTTCCCTTACCATTTTGCTATAACTTTATATCTGATATGTTTTGCATATTATTTATATATAAGCTATTGATATGTTTGTATATTATGTAATTACAGTAAATATTTTTTTTTTGTATACTATTGAGATATTGTTTTTTAAAATAATATTTTATTAAAATTATTAGAGTTCTTGTTGATAGTGAATTTTGGATACATTTAACACATATAGTAATACATTTAAAATATTGACCTACAAGTCACATTTTTTGTGTAGTGTTATAAATTACATACATTCCATTATAATTTATTAAATAATATTTTAATAATAAATTATTTATTTATTCCATGAAATTGAGGTCAACAAAGCAAAGACTATTTCTGACGGCCTAAATGCCATCGGAAATAATGTATTCATTTTTTTTCTTTTCAAATGGAACAAGACTATTTCCGACTGCATTGAGACCGTCGAAAATAGTGTATTCCTTTTTTATTTTCAAAGGGAACGAGACTATTTCCGACGGCATTGAAGCCGTTGGAAATAATGTATTCCTTTTTTTCTTTTCAAATGGAACAAGACTATTTCCGACGGCAATAGGCTGTCGGAAATAGTGTATTCCTTTTTTCTCTTTTCAAATGGAACAAAGATTATTTCCGACGGCATTATGCCGTCGGAAATAGTGTATTCCTTTTTTTATTTTCAAATGGAACGAGACTATTTCTGACGGCATTAAAGCCATCGGAAATAGTGTATTCCTTTTTTTATTTTTAAATGGAACGAGACTATTTCCGACGGCACTTTTTGTGCCGTCGGAATTGAGAACAAAATTAATGGCTTTTTCGACTATTAAAGGCCGTCGGAAATGTGGTATCATATTTTTACTCATTTCCGACGGCACTGAAATGGCCGTCGAAAATTGTACCATTTCCGACGGCAATTAGCGCCGTCGGAAATAGTTCGTCACTGATAGACTTTTTTTTTTGTAGTGAATATTGAGATATTTGTGTTGATTAATTGAGTGTTGTATTGTGATAGCTATTGCCTAGGATTGCTTTATCTATGATAGCTATGTTGTATGCCATGTCATATAGCAATATTGATATCTAGGATTGATTATTGACATATTTAATTTCTAGAAAAGCATTTAGTGTAACCTAGCATTACTTGCATCTTAAATATTATGATATTCACTTAGGTTGTTGATCTCTTCTTTGAGTATTAAGTCTTGTGGCTAAAATTGATTAATGCGCAAGCAAGTAGGTCTAGAATCGCTTAAAGGCCCGTAGGGTAGTAGTGGTAGGTTAGTGACCATGTAGGGTTTGACGGTGGTCAACCTAGGTTGTAAACATCATTACAAGTAGTGGATTTGAGGACCGTGTGTGGCTAGCATAGTAGCCCGTGAGTTTTTCCCTGTTGAGGGTTTCTTACGTAAATCAATCAACTTGTAATTTATTGTTTTCCGCACTTAGATTAAGTTGATTGTATTTGTGACTAGATTGGGGTTTTTTATTGAATATTGACTAATCAAGAAAAATCGGTATTTATCTTGATTAAAATCTATTCACCCCGTCTAGATATATATTTAGACACACCATCATATTTGTTTCACGCTTTAATTAATATTTCATGATTATTAACCTCAAAGTACTCCACTATAAACCTGAGGTTGTACTCTCGTAACTATAGATCACTTAGAAGTAAGTAAAACACTTAGGATTAAGATCACCCATATACAGTCATCATTTGTCGATATATATGAATCTCCACATGTAACGGATATTGGAGAGAGATTCATATAGATCGTGACCCAGTCCTATATGATCACATCATATAAGGTGCCTCCATTCTCATATCACCATATGAATAGTCTAGGATAAGACCACCATATATTATGGAATAGACCGCAACTGTAGATTAACCACAAATAAAGTACCCAACTTCATTTGCTCTCTACGGACTCTTTAGATTGCACATCTTAAACTAAATTCATCTGCATATGACACTCATATACTCAGTTCGAGATTATATTCGGCAATCTTAGATGTTTAGCACATATGATATAAAAGTATGAGACATATAAATAGAATGAAAATGATTACTTCTTTTATTTATAATTAATCATCATTTATATATTACAAGCTTTAGAGCAAAAACCCCAACATTAAGCTCTTTGGATCTCTCTTTCCTAATTATTGGAGTTGGAGAAGGGAAGAGATTCTATTGATGAAGTTATGAATAATAATGATAATAAAAAAACAACAATAAATTGAAGCAATGATGATATAGTAGATTAACGGAAGAATTGTAGACACATATCAGAATTGTCAACAAGTATATTGAATTCGAAAAGTCTATCAGGTTCCACATGTTTTGGCAGTAAGAGTTAACATACCGTTGACCATTTTGAATCAATAATAAGATCCTAGGAGACTATTTCCAGACAAATTTTCAAACAAGTCATGTTTTTCATGGCAATCCATGTTCACACAACTATTGATGAGTTTGTAAAATAGGCAACATCCTGCTTTCTTTGTATTATTAATCAATTCAAGAGTGTGATTTTATAAGATTTCTCCATATGCAATGACTGAATCTCATGTACTCTGGGTTTGTTCTGTTTACAGTCAATATAGAAAAAGACTGAAGCTCAATTCATTTTTGATACCTTTACTTTTAATATAGTTTTTGACACTTGAAAGCAGCTTGTTACTTGCAATTCGGGAATCAGGAGTATGTTTTGTATATAAGAATTAATTAATGAGTTTTAAATATCAAATGAATCAAAGTTGCATTCAAAGCAAAATGGATTTAGATTACAATCGAAGTTGTAAAAATAGTGTAGTTACTCCAAAAAAACACTAAATAAGAAAAATAGTGCAATTGCTCCAAAAGTAATAAACAGAATAAGAGTACACTTACTCTCAAATATCCCAAAAATACTAAACTAAATCATCATAGATAAAACCTAAAATTGTTGAACATTTCATTCCATCAATTCTTCTTTTCTGTTGTGGCCATCAATTCTCTTGATTTGGAAATTGATTAACACCAGGAGAATTCGAAACCTACATCGCAATTTTGTAATATTATTATTAGAAAACAATCATTATTATTTTTTCTCATAATGAATACACAAAGAAACAAAGAATAAGAAAAGAAAACAAACCTGACATAATGGAGACCATTGAGTAAATGAGGGATTTGGACAATAATATTGTGATGAAACCTGTCAATTTGAATAATTAGTTTATCATAATACATTAAAAGTTTTCAATGCAACTTTAACCAATACCTGATTTAAATGAGACGTTTGTTCGTTTCCTTGCAACATGCTTGTAAAGCTAAAGTTAGAACCAACCTGAGAAGGAAAAAAAAGTAATGAGACATTTATCTATTGTAAATAATAAAAGTTAACATATTGTATACATATTAAACTGTAAAAATCACACCTGGTGATAAAAATTTAAACTGTGAGATATAAGACTTTGTTGGAATGTTGGATGAGGAGTTGATGTAGGATGAGGGTTTGCTATAGGATGATGATAAGTAGTCGCTCCATAAGAAGGACCATTTGCCAATTCTTGTATCTGTTTTCCTGCATATATTTGTATATACTCTTAAGAATGAAACAAAGACAATTGAAAAAAAAAATTTGACATCAAGATAGATAATGCATATATATACCTTTTGTTGCTTTCCGTTTTCGCTTCTCCAAATTGCTCTTCAATCTAGCAGTTGTTTATCCTTTAGTCTTAATATTCGATGGATTCAAAATCGGTGAATCACTACTAAGAAGGTCGTCATACGGTTGCTCGTCCACCTTTTTAAAACATTTCAACATACTAATAATTTCACTATCTTTCTCAAGTAGCTCCATTGCCTTTACTAATTTGCTTTTAACTATCTTAGTTCCAGAACTAGTCAATGAAGCTATAGTAAAAATATTGTTTCTTTCATACATCAACTCAGACAAGCATAATGATTGGATGTACTTCTCATTGTTACTTGATGAAACCGAACTTTCACAACTCATAAAATTTCCCTTTTTTGTCTATTTAGCATATTGTCAATATGTATCTTGATAGTATGCTAGTAACATTATTGAAATCAAGCACCTTCAAAGTATGATGACATAACATCCCCATTGACTCAAACAACTTATAACAACATGAAACATCGCAAGAAATAGAATTAAAATAAACTTTACAAACTCTTTCTTGCCCATCCTCATTCGCTTCATATGTATAAACCCCACTATCATTATAAACTTCCTTCATCCTCACTCCCATACAACTTATTAATTATGTTTCAAAAATACTAAACATTTTGTTAGTATACATATGAAGTCCATGAGCTAAGATTTTACTCCTTACCTTTAGACGATGTACACCATGTTTACATCGATAATCTTCTTCTAACTCTGTCAACCACATCTCTTTTGTTTTTTTTTTCTCATAATGATGAACAAAGTTAATGAGATCTATCGTTCTTGTAGAAATTTGACTAAAAATGTTATTTGCACTCTCACTTCTTTAAGTAGATTTTATGTTTGTTGAAAATGTATTCATGGTAAAGATTGGACACCATTTCTCTCGGAGCTCATATAACTTTTTTAGCCATCCATGATTATGAAGTTGATGAGTATTGATCATGTCATTTCATTGCAGCACCCGTAAAAGCATTTATTGAATTGCTTCTTGAACTCAGGCTTACCATAAAGAGATGAAAGATGTTGCGCATCATTCTTGGCAATATGCCAAGTGCATAAGCGATGGTGTGTCTCTGGAAGCATTTTTGTAATTGCATTTTCCATTGCTTTATCTTGATCGGTGAAAATGGTTTTTGATTGTTTATGTCCCATTGACTCCAAAAATGACTCAAGCAACCAAATAAATGACTGAGTGCTCTCATCCATTAGAAAAGCACAACCAAATAACACATTCTTCCAATGATGATTTACACCCACAAATCATGCACAAAATCAAACTATACTTATTGGTGCGAAAAGTGGTATCAAAGCACACAATATCCCCAAAACAATCATAATCTAACTTTGATATAATATCTCACAATTTTTTTTTTTTGTCATTTGATTATATTAATCAACCTAAATTGAGTAAAAAAAATTTGGATCTTCACCTTGTTTATGCTTGAAATGATTTAATAAACTTTGTGCATCCCTTGCTTCCAACATCTCATCTTTCTTTCGCTGTAAATAATTTTTTGCATCTTTCTTTAGAAAACCAAGATTGTTAGCACCACTTGCTTCATTTGCTAAATAGTAATAGGTTTTTGTAGGCCCTATACCAGCTTCAACAACAGAACTAATGACATCCCTATGAACACCAGCTATTTTTTGTCCCGATCTTAAAAAATGTTTTTCTTCGGGTTTAGTTAGTTATTGGTTATGTTCAGAGTTGATATGTGAAATTGTCCATACTCCATTATCCACGGTGAATCGTATTACAAACTTGCAACCTGTTCTTGTGTCTAACCGGTTCGATTTCTTTACTTCACTCAAGACTTATCTTTGTAAATGCCTTCTTTTGAACACACAAAATCTCTTTGTCGAATATTGTTTTTTACATCTCTTCGAATATGCCTTTTACGAATACTAAAACCCTTCTTTAAAGCATATGCATTGCATAAATTGTAGGCTACTTTATCAGAGTGAACTTCCTTTCCTACTTTGAGTTCTCCATCGTCTTCCCCTCTGAATGTGTCTTCCATTCCTTATACAAATGAAAATACAAAAAATGTTAACATGACAAAACCATTTTATTTCCCTTGGTGAACAAATCTTTTTTTTTTCTGTATGTTCTGTACTACAGCTACTCATCCTATGTTATGTACTTAAAAAAAAATAGCAACATACCAAAAACAAATAGCATAGAGATTTAGAGAACTTAAAAACCAGCAAAAGAATAATGAAATAATATACTTAAATATAGTGTAGTTTAATATATGTAATGCTAAACTAATGAAAATTTAACAAACAAATATTTTGAATATCCACATACTTAAAATGTGCTACCCATTATATATAAAGAAATACATTATATCCAGATAATTAAAATGTGCAACTCATTATATATAAAGAAATACATTGTTCTCTCTCTCACTCTCTCTCTCTCTCTCTATATATATATATTGATTTTGTTTACCCATCATATGATGACATACATATAAGAGCTTAGCAACTGGCAAATGAGAATGCAGTGTAATTTAATATATGTAATGCCAAAATATTGAAAATTTACCAAGTAAATCTTTTGACTGTTACTCATCCTATATAAAGAAATACATTGTTCTTTATTAAAAAAATAATAATATTAATCCTATATATATGTTCTATATTTTGTTCGGTACTTTTTTACCCATCCTATAAATAGTAGACATACATTTTTATTTTATTTTTTATTTTTATGACAATGTAGCAAAATCAAAATAGGAAAGAGAGATTCAAAGAGCTTAAAAACACCAAATGAGAATACAGTGTGATTTAATATATATAATGCCAAAATATTGAAAATTTACCACACAAATCTTTTGAATCTCCAGCTAATTAAACTGTACTACTCATCCTATATAAAAAAAAAATACATTGTTCTGTATAAATAAATAAAAAATACTAAACTTATATGTTCTGTATTTTCTTTCGTACTTTTTTCCCATCCTATAATGGTAAATGTAGTAAAAACAAAACAGCAGATAGATTCATAAAGTTTAAAAACCAACAAATGAGTTTTTAAAATAAAATACAGTGTAATGGTAAACTATATATTGAAAACTTACCAAATAAATCTTTTAAATCTCCAAATAAGTTGAACTGTCTGAGAAAAAAAAATTGTTTAAAGACTGAGAAGATGATGAGTCGTTACTGAGTAAATTGAAGGGTTAATAATATCTGATGTGCCAAGTTTTTATTTTTATTTTTTATGAGTTAATAAATGTTTTATGACTTGGTATTGATTATTGTGAGATTTTTATAAATACGATGATATGTTAAAATTTTAGTGGGTAGACATACCACATCACCCATTAAGCATGAAGTACTGAAGTTTCTCTCCTGTGACCGAGTCATTTCTACAAACCAAAAATAAATATATTATTAAATCGTTTTAAAAAATTAAAAAAAATATTAAAAAAAAACTGGAGAGAGAGGAAGCGAGTTGGAAGAAAAGGAAGCCGAAGACGAAGAAGAAACAAAACATCTTCCCATTCCTCCCTAAAAACCTTCACATTTTCACATTTTTTTTTAAAAAAAAATTTAATTTCAATTTCAATTTCACTTTTTCATCAATAAAATTCAAAAAAAAAAAAAATGTCTCTCAACATGAAAACCCTCACTCAAGCCCTAGCTAAAACCGCTGCAGTGATCGAGAAAACCGTACAAACCACCGTACAGGAGGTCACCGGACCCAAGGCTCTGCAGGACTACGAGCTCCTGGACCAGATCGGGTCGGCCGGACCCGGGTTAGCCTGGAGGCTCCACACCGCTAGGGCGCGTGACAGCACGCGCACGGGGCAGCAGTATCCGGTGGTGTGCGTGTGGTTGCTGGACAAAAGGGCGCTGTCGGAGGCGCGAGCACGTGCGGGGCTGTCGAAGTCAGCGGAGGACGCGTTCCTCGATCTGGTGCGGGCCGACGCCGGGAGGCTGGTGAGGCTGAGGCACCCTGGGGTGGTCCACGTGGTGCAGGCGCTGGACGAGAACAAGAATGCGATGGCGATGGTGACGGAGCCGCTTTTCGCTTCAGTGGCCAACGCGCTGGGTAACCACGAGAACGTCTTGAAAGTGCCCAAGGAGCTCAAGGGATTGGTATGTGAGAGCTGCATTTTTGATGATTTTTTGTGGAAATCGAATTTTGAATTTTTTATCATCATAATTATGTCGTGTGATCTGAATATTAGGATGATTTGTGGAATTGTTTGTTCGGCTCCTTTTTAGTAGAAGTTAAGAGTGTAAGGAATTTGAAATCCAAAATCGAAATCTGTAACATAAGGTGATTTGGTACTGTCCGACTAATGGACAGAACCTAAAACACAGTAACCATACTTAGATATAGCATGAAAGCAGTGGAACAAAGCTGTAACCGTGAGGTATAAAGTTTAGGTTTTTTTTTTGTTTTTTGTTTTTTTTTGTTTGCGTATAATGATGTATATGCTATTTAGGTTCAGTTTTAAGCTTGGGTCCGACTAATCGACAGAACATAACACAATTAGTAATTGTATGTAGACATAGCATGGAAGTAGTGGCTATATTCATGGATGTAATCGCAAGTCATGTGGTATTTATATCACCCCATCTTTGAGTGAGAAAAGGAAGGATGTATAGAAGAAGATATGTTAGGTTATTTTATGATTGAGTGAGATTAGGCAGGTATGGTGGCAGTGGCTCAGCAGAGGTGGAGTGTGGGGGAGTGAATTGGCTCTGCAGTAATTGAGAGAACAATTTAAGGCTTCCCCATAAGATATGTGCATGCACACATCTGTAATTTCTTTTTCCATCTGATTATCAAAACTCACTGGTATTGACTAGAAAGAAAATAGATTATTTTTCCAAAAAGATGGGTTGAATGATAATACCTTAGGTCTTCAGCCAAGAGGTTAGGAGGTCAAATCCTACCTTCCTTCGATATTGTAATCCACAAGTTTCCTAACCACTAAGATTGTAGGTTAGAATAAAAGCTCAAATTAGAGCCTGACGATTGATGAACTAAATAAGTTGGGGGATTTTGTGGTATAAAAAATAAGTATTTATAGCATCTAGCTGAATGTGTCAGCACTTAATTTTTGTTGAGGAACATTTGAGATCAAGTATCCTGACTACATCTTGTAGTTTGTGTTGATGACGGCTCTGTTTGGGATATTATAGTATAGAATCTGGTGAAAAGAAGTTTTATCATTATTTATGTGAAACCACAGTTTTCTGAAATTGTTTGCTTTCCAGGAAATGAGTTTGTTGGAAATGAAGCATGGTTTGCTCCAGATTGCGGAAACCTTGGAATTTCTCCATAGCAATGCACGTCTCATTCATCGTTCTATAGCCCCTGAGGTTATTGCTTCACTCTATTCTTGTTCTTGTCATTTTGAAATGATCACAGTTCTCTTCCTTTTTTCCCTTGTTATTACAATAAGTCAATAATGAGTACTGTTATGCAAATAGATATCTTGATCATCTATGATGTTGGTCCTTTAAGTTTGGAGCTCCTATAAATGCTGGATATGCTCATCTAATGATTAATTATATGTTTTGCAGAATGTACTAATTACTTCCACCGGGGCTTGGAAACTTGGTGGATTTAGTTTTGCAATCTCAACAGATCAAGCCAGGAGCGAGTCAGCTAGTGTGCAGGCATTCCATTATGCTGTGAGTGAAAGTATCAATTGGAGTGGAGAAAGCAACATTAGTCTTTTTCATTTTGTATAAAGTTTTGTATTGAATTTAGTTGTCCTTGTAGGCTGAGAATATGAACCAGGTTTGCATCTATTAGTCAATTCTTTTCAGACTGATTCATGTCACAAATGGTTTTATATAGTAACTTTGCCTACTTAACTGTTATGATTCTATTAATGCCTTCTTCCATAATATTTTGCCTGCTTTTGCCACAAAAATGAACGAAATGAACGACTGTCTTCTGTGGGATTGTCTATGCAGTGTAAAAGTGTCTTTTATACTGAGCTGTATGACTCCTATTGTGTGCAAATGTAAAGTGTTATTGTCTCGTTTTAATGGTTGCTAGCTCATTTAGTTGCATTCCAGAGACGAATTTGAGATATTTCATACAGTGAATTTTAATTTGGCTATTGTGTCCTGATTTTATATGAATTGCACAGGAATATGATGTTGAGGATTCTATGCTGCCCCTTCAGCCATCACTGAATTATACTGCACCTGAACTTGTTCGGAGCAAGACATCTTCAGCTGGAAGCTTTTCTGATATATTTAGTTTTGGATGCTTAGCCTACCATTTGATTGCTCGAAAGCCTTTGTTTGATTGCCACAACAATGTTAAGATGGTACTCTTCGATTAGAATTTTAAGCTTTCTTATCTTATCTCAGAGATGTCTGTAATCTTGATCTACAATTATTTTCTGAAACTAGAAGGAATTTGATTTTCATAGGTTTAATTCTATTTCTGTTGCTGTCAGCATGTTGCCCCCTGCAATTAGGTTTCCAATTACATATTAGAGGCACTAATAAAGTAGGTTTTGATAATCATGTGGAAGGTCCTTTTTGTAACCTTACTTTCTCTACTGTTGTATTGGTATTGGAAATTAATCATTATTAAACCTATGCATTACTAATTTAGTTCACTCTTTCATAATTATTCTGATTTTAATAGTCTGTGATCAGTTCTTCGTGTTTTTCTTGTTTGTTTTTCGTTTTTCGTTTTTGGTTATTTGTTTTTTTTTTTCTCTGCAGTATATGAATACCTTGACTTATTTATCCAATGAAGCTTTCTTTTCTATCCCACGGGAATTAGCTCCTGACCTGCAAAAGATGCTTTCGGCAAATGAGTCTGTCAGGCCAACGGCATTGGAATTTACAGGTAAAATGTGAGCATTATGAACCCTTTTTTTTCCCTAG
Source organism: Acer yangbiense (assembly GCA_008009225.1). Classification (NCBI taxonomy): domain Eukaryota; kingdom Viridiplantae; phylum Streptophyta; class Magnoliopsida; order Sapindales; family Sapindaceae; genus Acer; species Acer yangbiense. The sequence goes on from CM017770.1 coordinate 41,795,511, forward strand.
AAACTCTTATATTTTAATTAGACGAAGGATTACTACACAACATGGATAGCATAAAAGAAAAGCATTAACAAATAATTGGGGAAAAGAAGGTACAATCACATAGAGATAGAGTAAGAAGTTGCCTGTCATTAGCTGATTTTCCCCTGTTTTGTCAAGTTTGCTAATCTCTCTCCAATGTCTCTACTACATAATTCTGCAATTCCGGAAAATACAGTGGGAGGGTATATTTTTCAAATTTGGATTAAAAGATTATGGATAGTATGAGCTGCCTTGCCTTCTGAGTTAATGAAACAATGCTCATCCAATTTGATGTGCTATTGCCATTCATGAAAGGATATCATTAGATTTTTACCACTTTACGACATTGGAGAGCTATGTGTGCCACAGGCTTCTTCATTCCATGATATTGCTTTCTATGTTTTATGATGATTATGACAAAAAGTCTAAATGTTTTATGCATTATATCTTGGTTGGACATAATTATTTATTTATTTATTTATGTTATGAATGTTGTAGCAGCAATTCTCAAGTGGCTGTATTGAATAAGTTGCTTGAAGTACGTAAACAGTTTGCTTGAGTTATTAGTTATCTGTATGCTATATCTATATCTTTTGTGTCTTACTCATATTTAGATTTGTACATTTTTTTATTTTTTTTTAATTTTAGTTTGCACTTTGCAGGTTCCCCGTTTTTCCGGGACGACACTAGGTTGCGTGCTCTTCGCTTCCTCGACCATATAATTGTATGCATTTGCATTTGAGCTTGACTGACACATGCCTACAGGATAAGTCTGTTAGGTCTTTGTGTTTGAGGAACTAAAGAAAGATTTAGATGGAAAGGTTTTTCCTTGGTTACAAATTTCATCTTTTTGCAGGAAAGAGATAACATGCAGAAATCTGAGTTCTTAAAAGCGTTATCAGATATGTGGAAAGATTTTGACTCTCGTGTGCTGCGGTATAAGGTTGGAATCTTCTTTTAGGTCAAGTTTTCTTAGTTTGTTTTAAGTACAAGCATATCCTTTTGGCTTTAAAAAATGAGTACTTGAAGGAAATTTAAGATTAGAATTTATCGGGAAATTGATAAGCTTGTGATTTCAAGAATATTTTTAGTTTTTAGTTTTTTTGTCCTATTTGTCTCTGTTATTGATAACCCGACTTGGTTACCATAATGAAATATCTGGTTATTAATTACAGAATTAAATATGATATGTTATAAATTGTATTGTGTTAGTTTTCTCATGCATGTATGTTCATTTAGTTTATGTACTTTTTGATATATTATAAATTGTATTAGTGTTTTTACTGATTCTGGTCTGCTGAGCATAACGGATAGTTCCCTTTTGCCAGTATTAGAAGGCATGAATACTTGGACTGAACGAGGTTTTCATACAGGTATTACCACCACTTTGTGCAGAACTCCGGAATTTGGTGATGCAGTCTATGATTCTGCCTATGGTTCTCACGATAGCAGAGTCTCAGGTGCCAGTTCTTATATTATTCTGATACTATGTAATAAAGTTTCAATCATTGTCAATTAACTTAATTTTATATCCTTGCTTAGCTATTAATTAGATCTTTGGATTGATTGCTTAGCTATCCTTGCTTAGCTCTTTATTTTTATTTTTATTTTTACATTTTCTACTAAAGCTACTTCTAATAGCACCTATTTGATTTGATGATGATGGCAGATGGTGTGATTATCTCTTCTTGGCTTTATTAAATTAATTTACAATTTGTGGAACTGCTCACTGCAAGTCTGGAAGTCTTTTTTTTTTTTTTGTTTATTCCTGATCCTTTAGGGTTGTAGCCTTTCTATGCATTGTCTTTATAAATTTTCATATTTGGAAAAAGAAAAAAGAACAGGAAGTTTTATCTGTCTCTCTTTGGCAAGGTTATACTTTTTGAAAGATTAGGATTACAAACATAGATTTAAGGGAAAAAATGTTAAAAGTCCCTCTAGTTTGACCTATTATGCATTCTGATCCCCCTAGTTTCAGTATCGGCCCGTTTGATCCTTCTGTTACAGAATCTGTTCTAAACAGCCTGTCAGACATGTGCAGAAGGCAGAATTACCTTGCTGCCCCTTAAAATGTCTGAGGGACATACGAAGACAGTTTTGTCCTCCAAAACAAGATCTACAATTTTTTTTTTAACAAAACTAGATCTGGAAAAAAAAAAATCGAATTAAAAAAAAATTCGAACAAAACCAGATCTGGAAAAAAAAATTGTTTGAACACAAGCAGATCTGGAAAAATAACTAAATTTTTTTGAACAAATCTGGAATTTTGAACAAAACTAAAAAAAAATATTTGAACAAAACAAAACTAAAACAATTTTTTTTTTTTTTGAACAAAACAAAACTATAACTATTTTTTTTTTTTTTGAACAAAACTAAACTAAAACTAATTTTTTTTGAACAAATCTGGAACAAAAAATTTGAACAAAACTAAAAACTTTCAACACTAAACACAAACACATGCACAAACTCAAATCATCTCTTCTCTTCTCTCTTCCCAAACCCTAATCTCTTCTCTTCTCTTCTCTTCTCTCTCCCCAATCTCTTCCTTCTCAAAAACGCTGCCTCCAATCCCACCCTCTTCCCCAAACCCGATTCGTCTTTCTCCCCCACTGCCACCGCATCACGACTGTCTCTCTCCAATCCCACCCTCTTCCCCAAGCCTAATAATCATCTCTCTCTCTCGATCTCTTTCGTGTCTTCGAGCAGCCGCACTGGCGGCATACGCACGCTCTCCGATCTGAACCGTTGCTCCGGGGCCGACTCCGATTCCGACTCTGACGGGCCTCAAGAGTACTACACCGGAGGCGATAAGAGGATTGTTGAAGCTGGTACCTGAAGCAATCCAATTACTTACTACCACAACTATACTAGCTTTATTTTTTCTGGTGGAGGAAATTGTTGAATTGTTTTGTTTGGAGTTGTGTTTCCGGTGAACAAGAAGCAATTTTGAAGTAAATTTGAGTTTGTCTGATTTGGTGTTGATTGTGTTTAGGGTTTGATTTGAATGTGTTTGTCTGATTTGAATGGGTTTGGTGTTGATTGGGTTTTAGGGTTTGATTTGAATGTTTTTGGTTTTTGATTTTTTGTTAGTGGCTGGGTTTGATTGAATCTGGTGGAGGATGTGGTGATAGATGGTTCTGGGGGTGATGTTGATTCTGGTGATCAAATCTGGGTTAGGGGTGATGATCGAATCTGGGTTTTGGGTTTGTTCCAAAGTTCATTCTAGTAGGGTTGATTTTGATTTATTGATTTGATGATGATGATGATGGGTTTTGTTAAATTAATTTAAATTAATTTATTATATAATTCTTTTAAAAAATCTATTTTTTATTTAATTTAATAATATTAATATTTATTTGTTTTTTAAAAATTCCAATTATTAAAATATAAAAGTTACCATTTTGCCCTCATTAAAAAACCTTCTAGAAACATGTAAGACAACTTTACCATTTTGCCTTCGTCTCATTGACGGAATTTTTAAAATCTCTAACGAAATTGGACGGTAGGGACTAACCAACCAACCATAAACTTAAACTATGGGAATACTGAAACTAGGGGGACCAGAACGCATAATAGGGCAAACTAGAGGGACTAAAATCATATTTACCCTAGCCAACCTCTTTTCCTCCCTATACCAGTTATGCTAAAACCCATGTATAAGTAGTCTATAATATTATTTAAGGGGTTAGTGAGGGCTTTCCCATGGAATAACTTTTGGAAAGTGGGACTCCCATCAACAGCTTAGTTTCTTTTTTTGAATTTTGAGTGAAGAAATTTGAGTGGTAGAAGACTAGAAGTTATACAAGTTCTAATCATAATACTTAGTGAGGGCTTTCCCATGGAATAACTTTTGGAAAGTGGGACTCCCATCAAAAGCTTAGTTTCTGTTTTTGAATTTTGAGTGAAGAAATTTGAGTGGTAGAAGACTAGAAGTTATACAAGTTCTAATCATAATACTTAATACTTCTGTAGTTCTGTGTCTGGTGGTTAGAGTTATGGACATTATTATTATGGATTTTGTTTCAAAGTGTGATCAAATTGTTGGGCAGCTGGAAAGATTTGTCTTAAAGGACTAGGAATGACATGATGTGGAGGTTGTATGAAGAACAAGTATTCAAGTGAATGAGCTGTCCACCAAGGCCGTAAAAAAAAGTGCCTAATGAGGAGACTACATAAAAGCTGCTCCAAAAACAGCTCACAAGAGTTGAATCGAAAACCAAAAAAACCCTAAAAAAAAGTAATATCTCACAGCCCCTTCCCAACTAAGGTGTATGAAAAACAAGTATCGTGAAATTCATTTGTGGTAAGAGTACTATAAGGAAGCTAGAATACGATACCATAAACCGTAAATAATGTCTTCTGTTATTTGTTCCTGTGTGTTATTATGGAAAATATGGAAGGAGAGGTAGTTGTATAGCTTTTGAATGTGTTGGGAATTCTTCAATGGTTTGAATGATGAACCTTCTGGATATTGTTCTATTGGTCCCCTAGTTCCACTACTTTTGACTTGTTCTTTTCCAAAGTTTATTGATCCTTTGCACTTTAAAAATTAATGTTTTTTTTTTTTTTTTTTTTTTTTGCATTTTGTTTTTGCTTCTGCTCTTTCATGTGTACTTGGTCCGTGCCATCTTTTTTCCACTTTTAATTGTGATTAAGATAAAGTCATCTCTCATCTGTTATATTTTGATGAGTGGCATCCTCTATGTGCGAATTCTGAGTTTGCTTTAGTAGTTGTTTATGCAGCATGGTGTTCGTATTCTAACCGTTTCTATTGGATTGTTGGGTAACTAGTATTTGATACTTAATGCTAAATTGCTAATATATCATTTCTAGTCTACAATGTACAGTTTTTCTTTCAAATTTGCTTCTGTGTGTTCAAGTTTGACTTTAGCCTTGCAGTTTTATCTTTATGGGACAGTTGAAGTTTTTTAGATATGTTGTATGGGGGATATGAGCAAGATGTAAATGAGAGGACTGGTCATCATGTGTTTGTGTGGTTATTATTATTATTTGTTTTCGTCTGTCTAACACCATGCATTAATGTATTAGTTTAAACAATGAATTGATGTTTGATAATTTTTTGTAGGATAAAAATGATTTTGAGCTAATGACACTTCCGGCTCTTTTCCCTGTCCTAAGTACTGCTTCTGGTGAGACACTGTTGCTACTTGTGAAGCATGCAGAGCTTATTATAAATAAGGTAATGGAAAGGGCCATACTGATTCATATATGTCATAGATTGGAGGATGAAGTTGCTTTGGCATTCAGTGTTTTCATTTCTTTTGCTATTACTTAATGATTGAAATAAATAGGAGTATAAAGTGGCTCAACTACAATACTAATGAAAAAAAGTTGCTAAGTGCATGAGTTTAGATGCTAGCTGTATGGGCATATATAGCTAAATAATTAGGTGTTTGAGTGGATTCAGATGGAACTGTCATGATAATATGGGGAATTCAAGCAATGTAATGAACTGTGGGACTCATACAGATGAGTTTAGATGTTTCTGGTTCTTCAGATTCTTGGGTTTCACTTGCTTTGAAATGTTCTTTGCTTTTTATTCTTTTTCTTAGAAAAACAAGAAGCAAAAAGCTTGGTTTCTTTTGTTTTGCTTTCTGTCGACAGTTGATTCAATGGTAAAAACATCATGATATTTGTTTCTAGGGCTTATATGCTTCAAAATAATTTCCTATAAAAAATATGCTCAAAAGTAATTGAATTCTCTTCAACAATGACCAATCAATTATTATTCAGTCTGAACAGATTTTGCTAAAGGTGCAAGCTTATTTCATTTTTTTTTTTCCATCTGTTCTCATTTTGTTATTTTTCTAAATTATTACCGCTGACTGCTATTAGATTAGATTGTTTAATATAAGGCTTGGTTACTGTAATGTTTCAAGCCATAACTAGTGTAAGTGCTTGATTACTCTGAAGTGCATCATTTATTCTTATAATCTTATTCATTCAATTCTACAAAATTTACAACACGTCTTATGTCTAGCTTTCTGTTACATTGCTGGAATTGTATGTATCTATCAGTTCTTGGTGGTGATGACATGGAGTGATGGAGTAATTAGGTTTCTGATCCATTCAACTAAAAAGTAATTAAAATGTTGAATACTAGGAAACTTCTTTGCTAATGGAACGAGGAGCTCAATAGTAAAATCAATTCTGATGTTTCATTAAAGTCCGTCTCGCGCAGGTGTCTCTCTTGTCTTCTGTGCAGTAGTTGTCTAAATGCCGCTTGATGGAATTTCCAATCTGAGTTTTTGATTTATCTGGGATTACAATTCTTTCATCCATTGATTGTTTCTTATCATATTATTTTTATGAACTTGTTTACACCATGATCATATAATCTTTTATGTGGTTATTGTAGACTACTCAGGAGCACTTAGTATCGCATGTCCTGCCCATGCTCGTTCGATCTTATGATGACAATGATCCTCGTATACAAGAAGAAGTTTTGAGAAAATCCGTGACCCTTGCTAAGCAACTTGACATTCAGGTGTGTAGCACTTATTTCCTTCCTCTCAAGTAGATATTAAACTCTGGAATTTTACAGAATATGTGCAAATATTTAACTTATGTATAGATTTGCATGGATATTTATGCTCTTTTTGCTCTGTTTAATGATCATGGATGAATATTTTGCATAACATCGGTAATCTTTAATTAGAATATGGAGAAACTTGTTGACATTTTGGTTTTGTACTTGTTTGACAACAATATGCTGAAAAAACCATCTAGCATTTTGATTCTCTTGACTTGTATTCTAGAATCTCTAATTTCATCTCCTAAAAAACAAATTAACTTCCCAAGTTCTTCTTCTTGAAGTTCCTTTGACTTTTTGCTTCAAGGATTCCTTCATGTATTTTGGATGTGTTACATTTTTATTTCCATGATCAACTTAGCACTAGATTTTATTACTTATTATCCACAGTGATGCTTTAAGTGTTGAAACATCAGAACTATATACCGAAAAATATACCCTTGCATTTAGCAACTGTCTGCATTGTAGAAAAATGAGACATAATTCGGAGCCGTAATCAATATTTTCTTCTTGATGGCAACCTTAAGAGAAAATCGCTAACATTTCTTTATATTTGTTCTTTTCAGCTGGTAAAACAAACAATTTTGCCTCGTGTTCATGGTTTAGCTCTTAAAACAACAGTTGCTGCGGTATGTCCGTTATCTTCGTTTTGTCAGTTTTTTTGTTTTAACATTCAATAAAATGGAATGATAGAGAAGATTAGCATGGCCCTATGCAAAAAAGACGCACAAATTGTGAAAGTTTTAGATTTTGCTATTATTGTGCCTTTATGCTAGATATTTTTCGATATGCTTCTCCATGTATGTGAGAGGTTTACCATTTTGAAAAATCATATAGATGTCCGAATATTAAGGCAAGTCTCACTCTCTTCCCATGTGTGCTACCACCTGAGTTTCACTCGCATAATATGTTTTGGTCAAATCCTGTATTATATTTTTTAAATGGGTTACATAGAAACTGTAACTAATTCACAATCGCCAAATTAAATTTTCATGATGTGCTTTAAGCTGTAGCTAATTCACTTAGAAACATATGGTGAATATTGAATAGTCATGAAGAATTGACTACACAATGCTTTGTCTTGGGATTAACTTCTTTAGAGTGAATGAAACACTTATTCTGTGAACAAATTATAAATTATTTTGCGTAAAGGGGAAAGGAGAAACAAAGTTCTTTTCACCAAATTCTTCTCCAGGTTTCTGGGATATATGGTAAAGTTATGCTATCAAGTACATGTCTTAACAGCATGAGCTTCAATTAGTCTGGTGGCAATGTTAGCCATGCAAACCCCATAGAAATTAGAATGAATAATTATAGACAGTGCTCTGTTTTTAGGACTTTCCATAATTCGTGTATCTAGAGATATTTCAATCTAAAGCATTGAATTTGCTTCTGTTGGCAGGTGAGAGTCAATTCATTGTTGTGCTTAGGAGATCTGGTTCAGACACTTGATAAACCCGCTGTTATGGATGTTTTGCAAACAATTCAACGTTGTACAGCTGTTGACCGTTCTGCTCCTACCCTCATGTGCACCCTTGGGGTTGCATACTCAATTCTCAAGAAAGTAAGCTATAATGCACATGTACTCAGTTGCTTTAGCTTTCCTACGGATGTGAAACTATAGATCATTGTCCTGCTTGGTTTATCTTGTTCAGTATGGAGTTGACTTTGTTGCCGAACATGTCCTTCCACTACTCATACCTCTACTCACTGCACAACAATTGAATGTTCAACAGTTCGCCAAATATATGCTCTTTGTCAAGGATGTCCTCAGGTATTACTGACATACATTACACCATTGATCCCCCGACCCCAACTCTCTCTCCTGTCGTCTTCTGTGCTTCCTAATGAAATCTCTTATTACTTTCAGCCCTTATTGATCATTCTGTTTCATACTTTCATTACAGGAAAATTGAAGAAAAACGTGGAGTTACTGTTACTGATTCAGGAATTCCAGAGGCAAAACCAACTTCTTTACCCAATGGGCCACAGTCACAAGCCTCTAGTAAAGCAAGTAACTCTGTTGCATCTACGACAAGGAGAAGCACTTCATGGGATGAGGATTGGGGTCCTATTACAAAGGGACCTGTCAATTCTCATCAGCCTTCTACGAATGACATCTCATCTACTAAAACTATTTCTAATAATCATCCTATTCAATTAATTTCTGTGCAATCACAATCCGTCATGTCTTCTGTATCTAGTCAGCAAACAGCCGTATCATGCCCTGCTGTTGATATAGAATGGCCTCCTCGAGCATCTTCAGGTGTTGCCTCTCAACCAGGTGATGGTGAGAAGCAAGTGAATGCCGGAGTGTCTTCCTCTTCAAGTTTTGATGATTTAGATCCATTTGCGGATTGGCCTCCACGTCCTACTAGCACTTCAAGTGGTTTAGGAACTTCAAACAATGGCAATATAGGACCTCTGTCCAACAATTATAGTTCCAGTTTGGTCACCAATACGCCGAACGATATGAACTTTCCGACCAATGGCAATAACAATTGGGCAACGAGCTATCAAAGCCCAGTTTCAACTTCAAATGCCAGCAGTTTGAATAGCGGGAGCCTTAATAACCTGAACTCGATGGGGTTCAAGAAACAGAATCAGGGGTATTCAGGTTCAGGTGCGTACAATAATGATAAGAAATCAACGGATCTTGGATCTATATTTGGTTCTAGCAAGACCGAGCAAACAGCACCAAAACTTGCTCCACCCCCATTAACTGCTGTAGGTAGAGGAAGAGGGAGGGGGAGGGGGGCCATGTCAACATCTAGGCCTAATCATGCGAAACCATCATCAGAACAGCCACCTCTTTTGGATTTGCTATGATTAGTTGGTTTTACGTATTTGTATTCTCAAGATGATTATATGGAGAAGAAATTTTGGATACGCCCTTGTAGAGCAGCCATCCCACGCTGTACAGAGAAGGCGGGATCTTCTTAAATGTGTTTGAAGTATTAAGTTCATCTATTATTTGGAAGTTCAACCGTAATGGCACCAGGGATGGCATGGTTTGTTTATAATTTTTATGAGTTTGTAGTTTATTCTGGTTGATGCTGAACTTGTTTTGTTTCTATAATTCTATATCATTCTGTTTAGTGTTACTTGTTCAGTTTCTTCACATTTGAGTATTGAAAATGCCTTTTTTTCTCTATTTTTTTCCTGGATTATGTATTCTTCGAAACAGCTCTGGCGACTGGATTTGGAAAACAAGAAGTGATTTTTGGTTGAAACATTGAACTGATCAAGTTCTATTAGGAACAATTTTATAGTTGATATATATGTAGATTGGACCATTTGCTTCTTTTTTGCTGGTGAATAAAGTTGTTTAAGGTATTTTGTTGGCAACAATAATCGATACAATCATCTAGATATGTTGTCTGGATGACCAAAAGTTGTCTCAATCCAAACAAGTATCAAGACATTGTTTGAAACTTTAGATCGCAACATTCAAGTCGACATCTGTCTTCTACTTCTGATAGGCTACGACATGAATTAGATCAGATACCGTATTTTTCATCGGATTCATTAAAAGAAAATTTGATTCCTCATGTAACTTTCCATTAACCGTAATGTATTATAGTATGCTTTATGTTTGGATTGAGATTCTGTACCATGCTCTGCTTTTACAAATAATGAAAGTGAAAAAAAGTATATAAATGGAAATATAATCACTATATCAATCTCAGATTTTCATATATTTAACAAGACAACTAGACAAGGCTTGTACGGCTTTTACGTGGCCCATATAAACGTTTTTTAATACAAGAAATGAATAAATAATCGTCTTCAAACTACTCACATGCACTGCTACCATCGCCATTTCATGTTCTGTTTTTCAAAAATAAAAATAAAAACAGTATTTTTGGTTTCAGTTTTGAAATCTGAAAACACATTTGGTATTACATAGGGATGGCAATTTGACCCGTACCTGCCCGAATCCGACCATGTAGGGTTGGGTTTGGGGTGGTGAATTTACGACCCACGAACCTGTATAAATAAAAACCCAACGGGTTTGGGTTTGGGTGCGGGTTGGGAAAACAAACCTGCAGGTGAACCCGAAAACCCGCATAAATAAAAATTATTTATTATTTATTATTTAAAGTATTATAAATTTAAATTCCAATGAAAACTTTTTAACCATATAGAGAATACAATATACAAATTTCACTCATTCAAAGTTTGAGAATTACAATTCTCATCTCTCATTTATATATAAACAAAGTTGAACCTTGCACTCTTGTTTTTTTAATGTAGGACTTTCCCATATTGAAAAAACAAGTGTAAGGTTCTACCAATCAATATATATATATATATATATATATAATGTGCTTTGCCTTTCGCCTCAACTAAGAAACAAACTTGAAATGAGTTAAAGTTTTCACTCTATTAAGTGTTTTTAATCTTTAAAATTATAATATTTCATATATTTAAATAATATAGAAATATTATTCAAAATTTTTTTTAGCGGGTTTGCGTGTTTACGGGTGTGACCTGTGGGCCCGCTTAGTTTCGCGGGTTCATGGGCAGGTGCGGGTGGCCATAAAACCTGCGGGTGAAACCCGAACTCGAACTTGTTTATTTTCACGGGTTTGCAGGCGGACATGGGTGAAGAAAATTTTCATGGGTGCGGGTTTGGATTTTGCAATCCGACCCGTTGCCATCCCTAGTAGCACATACTGAAAACTGTATTCTAAAAAAAAAAAAACGGAAAAAAAAAAACGCATTCGATAGGTTAATCGAAAAATATCAAAATTTGTAACATCAATTTCAATTTTTATTTTTATTTTTACATTAATCTGAAATTAACAATTAAATTAAATATTTAGTAATTTAATTTTTGTTTAACAAACCCTAACATCAATTTATATGTTAATTCTCTTTTTTGGTATCCGTGGGTGTCCGGGCCAGCTTGCGCGCACCTCGACTATCTCACGAGGCCTCTACTTCTCGATTACCAATTTTTTTTTTTTTTTTTTTATCAATCTCCAAATGCTTCAATTTTTATATTAAATGCCACAAATTCATCAAAAAACGAGACTGCAATTATATATATAGTCTTGTTTTGCCACAGAATCAATATCTGAATAACAATGGAGAGAATGAGGCTTGAGAAGATTTCATTATTTGCAACTCAAGAGTAATCTAAAGCAGAGCAGAAAACAATAATATTAAAACCAATACCCAGAAAATATTGAAACCAATAATTGGTACCACAATACTCATGATGAACGCACAATACCTAAAAAAAAAAATACACACTCATATTTGACAATCAAATCAACAACCAATAATACTGCATACAGTCTAGATTATCTCCACCACAAATCAGTTACTAATAGCTTCTCCATCATCAAGCTCAAGAGTCCAAAATCTTTAAAAAGGAAAAAAGAAAAAAAATTGGAAGGAGCCGGCAGCTCTAACGCTGGAGGAAGTGAGATCCTCCTCTAGGTGCTAGATCGGTGTTGCCTGGAGGAGGATCTCACCGCCTCCGGCGACGGCTCATGGAGTAGAAGAAGAGCTACAGGAGGAGAAGAAGGAGGAGAAGAAGACAACAAACTGTGAAGATGAAGGAGACAAGAAGACAATGACCTATGAAGATGAAGAAGATTAAGAAGGAGAAATTGTGAGTATGTGAGCGAAGAAGAAAATAAAAGTGAGAAAAAAAAATGAGTTAACAAAAAGTGAAAAACAAAATAAAAAATATGGAAAACATCTAAAACTTGTTTTTCAAATTTTTCACTTTTAATACTGGTTTTGTTTTTAATTTTATTTTTACTTTTTGAAAATAAAATGAAAAACGGTTAATGAATGAGAATTTGAAATTGTTTTTGGAAAACAAAAACGAAAACACCCACAAAATCTCCTACCGGACAGCCCCGTATATTTCTTAAAATCAGAAATCCCATGTTACAAATTCAACCGGTTGCTGTTGATCATCAGAATCCAATTGACAACATCAACCGACTTATCTTCCCTTTTCATTTATATTATTTTCCAGGAAACCTGTAGTTTGCTTTTGGTTCTCTACTTTACTTTATTTGTTTCCAATTTAGTAAATTACGACACCTCTTCAGTTGCTTCTAGTTTAAACACGTCTAACCTCCATTAATTTCCATGCATTTATTCTCCGATAATCAAATGCTTAATATCCTTATCAAAACTAGACTTCCATGCATGTCTTTGTTAAGCAATTCACAACCAAAATTTTCCTTGGAATATTAACCTTGTCGATCGGGTTGATAAGAGTTAGGAACCCTAGGGGAAAAAAAAAAAAAAAAAAGAAGTGAATAGTGGTTGCTGCTACAGTAATTCCGCCAGTGCCTGCTACAGTTCCGTTGCTGCTACAGTGTTTCCGTCACTGCTACAGTGCTGCTGCAGTGTTTCCATTGCTGCTACAGTACCCCCCTACAGTGTTCCGTCTCTACTATAGTGCCCCCCGCTACAGTGTTTCCGATACAGTCTCGATCACTGCTACAACATTCCTGCTACAGTGATTTTGCTACAGTACTTCCGCTACAGTTTTTCGAGCTCTATGGATCCTATGTGCATGGAGGCCGCTTTGTCTCTTTCATCTCCGGTGGCGGTGTCTTCCACCCTGAATAGTCAGGTTGGTCTGAGTACGGTGAGTGGAGTGAATTCCTCTTCTCGGGTTGTTCCTCTCGTATCTGGTGGAGTGTGTTCTTTGGTTGGTAGGCCGATTCGGTGATTGCTCCGGATTCGGTTACAGGTCTCATTTAGAGTTCAACGCCTATGGTCCAAGGTGGTAAGTCTTTTGTGGGTCTCTTCAAATCTTCTCCTGTTGAGACTTTACCGGTTCCATCAGTTCCCTCTAAGAAGGGGTGGGGGGGGTGTGTATGTTTCTATTCGGGTGGATCCGATTACTTATCAGGCTCGTCTTGAGTTGTGTAGGAATGCTCTTATTGGTCGTGTGGTGCTTTCCAGTGGTGAGCGGCCTTGGAAGCTTGTGGATCTTAAGGTAAGACTTAGCAAGCATTGGATGCTAAATTCTGATTGGCGACTTATATCTCTGGGGAGAGGCTATTATCAGATTCTTTTAAAGTCTCCTGCTGATAAGACTTATGTCTGGGGGTTAGGTTCAGTTCATTTGAAGCCAGGTATTCTTCGCCTACAGCCTTGGGTCCCAGATTTTAACCCATCACTACAAAAGTCCACCAATGCTCAGGTTTGGGTTAGGCTATTTGATCTGTCATGGGAATACTGGCATCCGAAAATTATTTCTGACTTGGCTAGAGGGATTGAGGTGCCATTACGGTTGGACAAGGCTACTAGTGATGGGGATTTTGGTCATTATGCTAGAGTTCTAGTTGATGTGGATGTGTCATCAGTGCTGCCTACTTCAGTGTTGCTGGAGAGGGATGAATTTCATAGTTCTTTTATAGCTGTTGAGTATGAGAATCTCCCGGCTTTTTGCTCCACTTGCTCTTCTATAGGTCATTTGCCTAGTTCTTGTCATTGGAACAAGTCTTCTAAGGTTCCTCTGACTAGTTCTCCAAAATCAACCCAGGATATAGGGGGATTCTAGAGTTTTTGGGGTTGATGGTTTTCAGCCTGTTTGGACCCGTTCTTCTAAATCAGTTTATTGCCCTGTTATTACACCTCAGGAGGAGGTCTTGTTATCCAATGTGTTTTCAGCTATTCACCAGGATGAAGGTGGTCAAGATTCAGTGGTTGTCCATACTTTAGTAGGGTCTAATTTGATCTCGGGATCTACTTCGTTCGCTGGTTTGGTTCACTCTTCGGATCCGTCTTCATCTATTGTCTCAGCTATTTCTGAACTGGTTTCGAGTTCGGTTCCTCCAATGACTTCCTGAGCATTGCAGATTAGCAAGGGTTCAAGATTTGATGACGGGGTCACTGATTCAGTTCTAGTTTCTAGTTCTTCAGTTGTTGATCCTTTTATTAGTTCTGTTAGTTTGGTTGTAGGGGTGGTGCATGATTCGAGGACTGTTATTCAGGGTTCTTCGGTGGTCAATCAGGTTCGCCCTATGGTCTCTACCATTTTATCTAGTCATTTTCTCGTCCGGGTCAGACGGCTCATCGGCAAGTTAGGGTTCATGAAGTTTCAGGCAATCAGTCGTCTATGGAGGCAATTGTGTCTTCAGCTCCGACTGTCAATGTGGATCAGAGTAGTTTACAAGATGGATCTGGTTTTTCTTGTTCTTCAGTTGTGGATCCTAGGGTGTAGATTTAGAACTTGGGTCTGTTATCAGAATCTCAGGCCGAGCTTCGCCTCATTGCAGATTCTTCATGGGCTTCCCATATGGAGGAGAGTGAGTTAGCCGATGCTGAGGTTGCTCAGAGAGCTTTGAGGGTTGAGCGTAGGCTAGCTTCTTTAAAGTCAGGATGCTGGGCTCCTCCGACTGCTTCTGATGATTAATGTTCTCTTTTGGAATTGTCGTGGGATCCGGGGCGAGTCCACGAGGCGGGTTTTTAGAGAGTTGTGTCGTTTACATAGACCTGCTTTGGTTTGTATTGCAGAGCCTATGGTTGATTTTTCCTTTATATCTTCAGGTTTCTGGTCTTCGCTCGGTCTTCGTCTGGTGGGAATGAATGATAGGGGTGGGTTGATTCCGACTATTTGGGTTTTCACTTGTGCTTCGTTTCCTGAGGCTCAGATGGTTCACTGTCATGATCAACATCTTTCTGTTTCGCTCTCAATCGGTTCTCGGGTCCATTGGTACACTTTTGTTTATGCGAGCACTTCTATAGTGGTTCGTAGGTCTCTTTGGCAGTCTCTTTGAGATATGGTTAGTTTGGTTTCTTCTTCCTGGTTGGTTGTTGGGGATTTTAATGCGGTTTTGGGTGCTCATGAGGCTTTGGGTTCTCGTTCTCCTGCCCGTGGTTCTTGTAAGGATTTCAAGTCAATGATTGAGGATTGTGATTTGGTTGGCATTTGTTCTCAGGATGCCTGATTCACTTGAGTTAGAGGTCGCAGTAACCGCACTAGAGTTGAGAGACGATTAGATAGAGTTTTGGTTTCAGATGGTTGCATTTCCTGTTGGCGGGAAATTTTGTGTGTGGCTCTTCCCCGTATATGTTAAGATCACTGTCCGTTATTGGTTCGGTTGTCAGATTCTGAGGTTTCTAGTCAAAGGCCATTTCGATTTCAGAGCATGTGGTTAGAGCATTCTGATTTTGTTGCTATTGTTCGCAGTATCGTAACGCTATATCAACCCTTTCGATTAATGGGGTTCTCTTGGAGGATCGGCCTACCATCAGGGATCATACCATTAGTTATTATTCTGACCTCTTTTCCACTGATGTTTCTCGAGTTGGGAGAGATTTATCTATTGTAGATGATGCGGTTCCTTCCTTGGTGACTGCCGTTGAGAACTCTTTCTTGACTAGCATTCCATCTGCAAATGATATTCAAGATGCAGTCTTTGCTATGGATGCTGCTTTTGCCCCTGGGCCAGATGGGTTTTTTACTAGATTTTATCAAAGATGTTGGGATGTTATAGGTAGTGACGTGGTCCTCGCTGTTCAGGATTTTTTCATCACTGGAGTTATTTTCCCGGGTCTCAATTCCAGCTTCATTGTTCTTCTTTCGAAGCTGAGGGAATCGATTTCGGTTGATCAGTTTCGACCGATTATACTTAGTAACTTTCTATTTAAAATTTCTTCAGAGATTTTGGCTAAAAGTTTAGCTCGGGTTGCTGCCAGGATTATTTCTCCTCAGCAGTTTGGATTCATTCGAGACCGGCATATCGAGGATTGTATTGCTTTGGCTTCTGACTGTGTGAATGTGTTGCAGAAGAAGTGCTATGGGGGTAACTTGGCCATGAAGATTGATATCTGAAAGGCTTTTGACACCCTGGATTGGTCTTTCCTTTGTAGAGTGCTTCAGGCTTTTGGGTTTTCTTCTGTTTTTATGGATTGGATTGATGGCATTCTTCGTTCTTCTAGGCTTTCGGTTCTTTTGAATGGGGTCTTAGAGGGATATTTCTGTTGCTCTAGAGGGGTTCGTCAGGGAGATCCGCTCTCTCTGCTTTTGTATTGTATTGCAAAGGACTTCCTTAGTAGATTATTGACGAGGTTGGTGGATTCTTCTCAGATTCTGTCAATTTCTTCCCTAAGGGGTTTTTTGGCTCCAACTCATTTGCTCTATGCAGATGATGTTCTGATCTTTTGCAGAGGCACTCAAAAGAATTTGAAGCATATCATAGGTGCTTTTGGGGATTATGGTGATATTTCAGGCCAGTTGGTTAACTGGGGTAAGTCTTCAATTTATTTCGGATCTTCTATCTCCCCCTCTTGGATTGGTAGTTTGCACTCTTCGGTTGGTATGCAGATTGTGCAGTTTTCGTTTTCTTATTTGGTAATCCCTTTGTTTCGGGGTAAGCCTCGAAAAGCGGTGTTACGACCTATTGCGGATAAGATCTTGTCTAAATTCGCTAAATGGAAGGGCAATTCCCTCTCTTTGGCTGGTTGTGCTACTCTAATCAGGTCGGTCATCACTGGTTCATTTGTGCACTCTTTCATGATTTACAAGTGGCTTTCTTCTTTACTGTCTCTGATTAACCGCAAGTTGAGAAACTTTTTGTGGACTAGTTCCTGTGAGGAGACTAAGTTGGTTCGGGTCGCTTGGGATCGTTGTTGTAGGCCTTACTCTCAGGGTGGTCTTGGTCTGAAAGATCTTGGGTTGCTGAATGACTCACTGTTGCGGAAATTCACTTGGAAGTTTATGACCTCTGATAGTTTTGCTTTCACTTTTCTTCAGGAGAGGTATCTAAGGCATTTGCAGAAGCCTAGTGGAGGGTATGTCACCTCCTCGATTTGGTCTTCTCTTCGGACAAATTATAGTTCCCTTCTTAAGGAAGGTATCTGGCTAATTAGAGAGAACTCTCAGAGGGACTTTTGGCAGGATAATTGGTTGGGGGTTCCCATTTTGGAGCTTTTAGGGATTCCAGATTATTTAGCTAATCCGCTCCGGGTGAGGGTCTCGGATTTTATTCATAAGGGTAGATGGGTGCTGGACGATAATTTTCGAGCGCGCTTCCCGGATCTGTGTTTTCTGATTGATCAGATTGCAATTTCTCCTATTATGGATTCTCTAGTTTAGGCTAATTCTTGGGATAGTCGTGTTTCTTGCAAGGCTGCTTATTCCTAGTTTCTCCGCGATATTCCTCAGGTTGTTTGGTGGAGAGATGTTTGGTCCCGTTTTATTCCCCCTTCTCGTTAAGCTTTGACCTGGCGTCTGATGTTGAACAGGCTTCCTACTGAGGATCGCCTTTGCAGGTCTGGGTTCCAGTTGGCTTCTCGTTGTAGTATTTGTGGGGTTAGTAGTGAATCTGCAGATCATCGTTTTCTTCATTGTCCCCTAGCGGTTGCTCTTCGGGAGGCGGTTTTCTCGACCTTTCAGCGACGTGTCTCTACCGATACTTGGCAATCCTTCTTCTTGCAGGCCATGTCAGTTTCCTTTAGTGAGCAGGTTAGGATTTTATGGAAAGCGGCTATCCATGCAGTGATATGGGGGGTGTGGACTGCCCGTAATCAGTGGATCTTTGAAGGGAAGTCGGTGGACTTTAGATCCGTCCTTTCTTTGGTTTGGCGTGTGGTTTCAGAGGCTAATCGCCTGGAGATTGGTTGTATGCGTAATTGTATGGACGACCTTTTGATTCTTCATCAATTTGGTCTTCAGGGTCGCCCTTCTAAAGCCCCGGTGATCAAGAGTGTGGTTTGGTCGCCTCCGGCCCCTGGTTGGATCAAAGTGAATACAGATGGCGCTGCAATGGGCTCTTCGGGGGTTGGTGGTATCTTTCAGAACTGTAGAGCCTTTGTGAAGGGTTGTTTTGCTATTCCTCTTGGTCAGGTTTTCGCGTTTGAGGTCGAGCTTCTGGCGGCCTCATTGGCCATTAATTTTGCTTGGAAGTATGGGTGGCATCGAATCTGGCTTGAGAGCGATTCTTCTTATGTGGTTCATCTTCTTTCTTCTTGTTCTAAAATGGTTCCTTGGAGGGTTCGTCAGGCGTGGCAGTGCTGCATCTTCTAGATTTCTCATATGGATTTTCAGGTTTCCCATATTTTCAGGGAGGGGAATCAGGTTGCTGATATGCTTTCTAAGCATGCTTTGGAGCTTCAGGCTGATTCTTGGTGGTTCTCTGCCCCGCCGTTCTGTTCTTCTTTAGTTGGCAATGACTGCATGGGCCAGGAGTCTTTTCGTTTTTCTTGATGTTTTCTTTTTCTTATTTCGTGTAGCCTGCGTGCCTCTTTTTGTTTGGGGTTGTTTTCCCCCTGGGTCTTTGTGCTTTATTGCTTTTTGTCACTTTTTTTCTTTTCTTTTATCTTTTATATATATGGATACTGTCTAGGGGTTTTTCAGCATATGATCGCTTGTGATACTTTTTCCCTTTAGATCAGTCCAGTTTTATTAAAAAAAAAGAGTTACAAAATACATTGGGCTAGACAAAAAAAAAATTAAGTCTTAAAAAAAATATAACTAAATAAATAAATAAAAATACATGTGTTTGTGTCTAAATGTATTTTTGTCAAAAACACATGTATTAAAACTTGGATTGGCACCGTGGTATACCCCTCATATCTACACCGTGAGGTTGTAGGTTCGAGGCGTGTTTCTTTCCTTAAACCCTGAATTATTGTAATATTTCAATAAACAAAAAAAACTCAACTTATTAAGTTGTTGCTATAGTCTAACAAAATCAGCAGGAAAAAGTGTTTGAAATTTTAAGAACTCTTAAACAAATTGTTTATTATTTTTTTTTTTTCAAAGTTTCAGTCGGGAGATGCGTAATGGTCTAATCATCGTATATCATCAATCTCATGTTACTTGTCATTTCTCAGTTCTCACATTTTCAGTTTCCTATCAAACAAGGCACCTTGTCACGGGCTTAGCTTTGCGCAGCGGATCCCGTGCGGCACTTAGGCAACTTCTGGGTGAATGTTGCTAAGTAAGCCTTAAATGTCTTGCTTGTCACTCTCACTCACACAAGAGAGACTAGAGAAAAGGGTTGGAAGAGCTTGGTTGGAAATAAGGCAAGTTTGTATTGCTATTAAGAAAGCTTTACAATGCTTGAATGCTTGAAGGCTTGGATGCCTTACAAATGAGAGAGGTTGGCTATTTATAAGGTGCCACCTCCTCAATGAATGGCTAGGATCACTTTGATCCAATGGTGGAGGTTTTGCCTCCGGAAATATCTACAAGATTCTAGAATTCTCTACATGTATTTACATGCCCTCTAGAATTCTATACAAGTATTTACATCATTCTAGATTATTCCTACATGCATCTAGATATATATGTACAAGAATAACCTATAATGGTTGTGTGGCTAGAGATTTCCAGAAGTTGATCAGGGCTAGATCAATCCAGAGATCTCTAGAATCTTCCGTCAACTAGAGACTTCTATTAGCAAACCATGCTGGAAGTGTGTGGAAATCTCTAGAGCCTTCCAGAAGCTTGGCCTTGCTGTGGACATGTTGGCTTCATAGTGCTCCTTGGCTGGAAATCGAATTTTGGATTTCGCGGGCAGTGACAACCTGCTCTCAAGGAAAAAAAAAAAAAAAAAAACTATGTATTCCATATTCTATTTAATATTTTTGAAATGAAATCTCATGTACTTGACAAACACTTATGATCCGGCCGCACGAAAAATTCATACGAGATCCTGCGCGCTCTTGATAATTTTCCTATATATATATATTATAAATCTATAACGACCGAAAGTTTTATGAGTATACAAAAACTTCGACCATACAAAAACAAAAACAAAATACTAAAAATAAAATAAAAATGAAGAGGTAGACCTGGAGAGAGGTGAGTTTATACATGTACGTTCTAAAATTACTTTAATTTTTAAATTTTAGTTTTTCTAATAAAAATATGGAAAATTGATAATTTCTTGTACTGTCGAGTAAGAAAGCTATTTTTATTTTTTATTTTTGAATTAAGTAAGAAAGCTATTCTATTGCTCATATTAAATTCAGCTATCCAATGAATTTCACTCTAATGAGTTTTATATAATTTGACATATGAGTATTTAATTTATGGGTTCAGTTACTATACAGTTTCAAAAATTAAAAAATAATAAATTTTTTTTTTTGTTTGGCAGAAGATTTTTTAAGCAGATATCTTACGCATCTAGTAGACTCGGGCTCTATGACTTCTATCTCTTCTCCGGTTGGGATGCGTGCCCCTTCGCATTTTCTCTATGCTGATGATGTTATCCTTTTTTACCGGGCTTCTCTTCAGAATCTGCGAGTGATTTTAGATGCTTTTACGCTTTATGGCTCTCTCTCAGGTCAACGAGTTAATTTGGTAAAATCTTCCATATTCTTTGGCAGATGGATCTCTGGGTCTCGAATTACTAATTTTCTCTCAATGCCTAGGATGCGTAAGAGTGGTGATTCAATGACTTATTTAGGGGTCCCTCTTTTCATTGGTGCCCCTAAACGTCGATGGTTGATCCCATGAGTTGATAAAATTAAAAGTAAATTGGAATCGTGGAAGGGTTTCTCTCTTTCAATGACATGCAGGTTATGTCTTATTAATTCAGTGATTATGGGTTCCTTCCTACATTCATTTCAAGTTTATCGTTGGCCTTTATCCCTTTTGAAAGATTTAAATGCTGCAATTCAGAATTTTTTTTAGACTGGTTCGATCGATGGTCGTAAATCTGTCAAAGTTGCTTGGAAGTCTTGCTGCAAACCTAAAGATAGTGGTGGTCTTGGTGTTAAAGACCTTGGTATTCTTAACAAGGCCATGCTTAAGAAGTTCACATGGCGGATGTTAACTGCAGAGACATTCGTTTTCACTTATCTTCAGGCTCGTTTTTTCACCCAGGATCACAGACCTAGAACATGGTATGTTGTTTCTTCTGTTTGGCCAAGTCTAAAATTACATTATACTCCCCTGATGATTGAGTTTAGGTGGTTGGTTGGTCGTCACTCTAAAGTTTGTTTTTGGACGGATAACTGGTTGGGAGATCCGTTGATTGATCTGGTTGAGGATAGGTCATCGTTACAACCTCTTCTGGATTCTGTTGTGGGTGATATTTACTCAGATGCTACGGGTTGGGATATTCCTGCTTCTTTTCACACTTCTCAACCGGATGTTGCTTCTGAGATTGAAAAAGTGGTGGTAAGCACTGACCCTAACTCGTTAGTTTGGACTTGTTCTTTGGATGGTGTTGTTTCTTGTAAATCTGCTTATGATTCTCTTTCTGAGATTAGGAGTTCTGTTTTTTGGGGTAAGCAGATTTGGGCGTCTTTTATTCCTCCATCTCGCTCTGTCTTCATTTGGCGCTTGTTTCATGGTAAGATTCCTACGGACATTGTGTTGCATGCTAGAGGTTATATTTCCCCATCTCGTTGTCGGTTTTGTTGTGCTGCAGAGGAAGACTTAAGACATTTGTTTCTTGATTGTCTTTTGTTCGTGGGTTGTGGGATGCTGTGTCCTCTACATTTGGTCATAAGCTTAAGTTGGACGGTACTTGTTTGGACTTATTGCAGGAGGCGATGAAGGTTGTCTTTAGCACTCAACTGAAAGCTCTCTAGCGGGCTTCTATCATCACGGTTTTCTGGGTGGTGTGGTTCCTCCGGAATCAAGCTACCTTTGAGGGTGGCAAGCCTGTTTTTATCGATGCTCTTTCCTTGATTTGGCATTCAGTTCGTGAGGCAGACTCTTTTCAATGTGGCATTATGAAGAATTCAGTGGATGAACTTCATGTCTCTGGTCGTCCTTCCAAGGCTCCTCGCATTTTAGAGGTTAATTGGCGCCCTCCCCCGCCGGGCTGTCTTAAGGTTAACACGAACGGGGTTGCTTTTGGTAGTCCTGGTCTTGCTGGTTGTGCAGGGGTTTTTCGCACTTGCAGGGGTTTCGTTAAAGGTTGCTTTGCTATTCCTCTTGGTGTCCGCTTTGCTTTTGAGGCTGAATTGGCCGCTGCCATCCACGCTATTGATTATGCTTGGACTTTTGACTGGCGTAAGTTATGGTTGGAGAGTGATTCAACTTTTGTAGTGGATATCCTTCGTTCTAGGTCTCGTAAGGTTCCTTGGCGTTGGCTCCCCGCTTGTGATAGATGTTTGAACTTAATCTCTCAAATGGACTTTGCTGTCACTCA
Source organism: Acer yangbiense (assembly GCA_008009225.1). Taxonomy (NCBI): domain Eukaryota; kingdom Viridiplantae; phylum Streptophyta; class Magnoliopsida; order Sapindales; family Sapindaceae; genus Acer; species Acer yangbiense. The sequence goes on from CM017770.1 coordinate 41,818,185, forward strand.
TATTTATCGGGAAGCTAACCAAGTTGCAGATAGTTTAGCATCCAGGAGTCCCAGTATCGTCTCTCCTACATGGTGGTGGACCGCTCCAAATTTTTGCTATTCCTTTATTTCAATGATTTTTGTAGCAGACATTCTTTTAGGTTCTGTTGATCTGTTTTCTTCTTTTATTTTCTTTTCTATGTTGTTCTCTTTCTTTTTTCTTTAATAAAATGTTGGAATTGATCCCTAACAACCTTATTCAAAAAAAAAAATTGATTGAATATGAAAGGTTTTTTTTTTTTTTTTTTTTTTTTTTTTTCTTTTGAATAAATTGAACATGAAAGGTTAACTTGGGATTTTATTATTTTTAATTAATTATGTTGTTGACACTTGATTTTCATCTACTAATTAATAAGAATTAAATAAAATAATTAATAGTTTTATGAAGGGGAATAAAATAAAATAATTAATAGTACATAAAAATCAAGAGTCATTCCCATAATTAATGGGATAATGAATACAAATCAGAGACAATTCCACAATTTACTAATAATACTTATTAAAAAAACTAATTAATAAGAATTCAAGGCTTGTCTTTTAAACCTACCAAATATTATAATATATATAACTAATTAAAAATAATTAATAATTACAAATCAATTATAGGATTAGTTAATAGTATTTATTCATTATCCTTTTGATTATCCAGATCCATATCCCACCAACATACAACTAACTCAATGAATCAAATAAACATAAAACAATTACAATGACTCATCATTTCCAATAAACTCAAAAGCAATATGAAAAAAAGAAAAAAAAAAGTGCTTGAACTCTGAAGATAAGGAATTTGAAGTGTATCACGGTAGCATCCAAGTATGCTGTCTTCCCCGATACACAAACCATAATCAAACTTTCCGATGAACCTTAATCATAATTTGACAATTATTTCCTATAAAACCATAATCATTAAAATAAAAAAAAAACACAATTCGGCAATTATAACAATAATAAAAAATCAAAACTAAAAATATAAAAATCATATAATATTTGAAATAGTGGACTTACCGGAGACAATGTGAAAGAAGAAGAATTTTTTTTCTTTTTATTAGCAGCTAATTTGTTGTCTCTGTCTATAAATCGAATAAAAAAAATTCAGATTTAGTGGCAATTTATATCTTTATAAAGGGAGCAATTCAACAGCTTTATGCGTGAGTATTTTGTTTTATATGCAATCGTTTACATTAGAAGAAACCGATTTCATGCCCTTAAAACCTCAAAATTTTAAATGAACATTTTTATCTTCATATCATGAAACAACAATTAAAGACCAAATACAATTCTTATTCACTTAATGACATTTGAAAGCATGCATTTAGAAAGTAAAAGAAATAAAAAAAGAAAAGAAAAGAAGAAGAAGTTGAAATCACCTGGTCTCAGCTTTAAGAAAATAAAAAATTAATGTACCGCAAAACTTCACATGAAAATTAATGTACCAGAAGCAACAAAAATTTAGGAAAAAACTTAATAAAAGAAACAACACACAAAATTACCTGGATTATCATCGCTTTCTTGTTTGTGTTCAACTGGCTTCCTGCAAAAATTTAAAAACAAATTTGCTACAATAGTACAATTTTTCAAATTTAATATATAAAGCATTAGAATTATTTAAATTTCTCAAGAACAAAAAAAAAAAAAAAAATTTGAGTATTTAATTAACCTTTGCTGGCAGCTCTTTGATTCTCCAACTTCTTTTCACATGCCATCATGCCATCATAGACTTTTGTGTTTATATATAAAGAGAGAGATAAAATCTGATAAGACTTCGGTTTATAGAAGATGAATGGTTTGCAATTAGTCATCATAAAAAATAATAATTAACAATTATGATATGTTTATTATGAGTACATGAATATAATCAGTTACCTAAAACTGATGGGGATTATAATGAGATGAAAGATCAATGCATTACATAAGTAACAATTCACAATTATGAGATGAATGATTAATGCATTTATGGATATTATAATTGAATATTATATTTATCTTTTAAAAAATTATAATAATAAATTAATAGAATAATTGAAATGAATTAATCATATTTAATATCAAACTTGTCTCACGGCGACATGTGGCGCTGTGAAACTCTATTATTATATATACTAGTTTGTAGCCCGCACGATGTGCGGGCATTGTATAATCTATTGGGAGATTATGGTTGCAATATTACTTGGTGGATTGGGTAAGGGGAGTTATCTAAAAATGGAGGTTGTTAAAGAGTGGGCGATATGAATTGGGAACAATGGTGGAAATGAATTGGTAGAGAAGAGATAGAAAAAATGGAAAGAGAGTTGAAACAATGAACGATAAACTGTGGAAATTCGAACATCAACAATAATAGTATAATGTCATACTAATACAATAGTTACCGATTGTATAAAAATAATTCATTATGGAAATAAATTAAAAGTCTTATGTTTGTCACTGTATTAAATAAGGTAAGTTAAATACAAGCATACAATTGTTGTACCATAAAATCAATTTATTTGTGTTTCAATCTTCATCTTCATCTTCAAATACTTTCCTGTATCGAAAAGAGAAACCAATTTAAGAAAAGTGACATCAGTATAAATTTTATAAATTTTAAATAATATACATGAAGCTTACTTCTTTGATTTCTTTATTTTTGATTCTTTGCCAGAGCTGCTGTCTATGCCATCTTCGTTTCTTCTTTTCAATGGAGTCGAAGGTTGAAAATGATTTGAGTTTGAGATATGAAAATCTTCATCTTCCTATGATTTGTTAAAAAATTTGTTACCTCTAGTTTCTTGAAAAAAATGAGATTGGCTAAATTAAAAGCTTAGTGTAGAATGTTGTTTTAGTATTTTCTAATTTATTACCTTTGAATGGTGAACGGGAGACGTATTGAGGGTTTTCGTCTCTATGCCACTGACTGTGTAATTCTCTCGCCCTAATACTAAATTGAAATGGTTGAGTCTTAATCGAAATGTGTATCGTTTCCCAACGATTTTGTTTAGAACATCGGGTGCTTGTTTGTCATGGTCCTGTTTTGACATGTAATACGATAATAGACATTAGTAATTTAATATATCTTTTATTGAATAAATGTTAATAACTTAAATAAAGATGGGTGTTACCTGTTGATCAGAATATAGTTCAGAAATAGGTATTTGAAGTATTTTCTCCATTTCCTTGTCAAAAATGACAAATATTGTACTTCCTGTTTTATCTTCAACATTTACTTGCAATTTGTATCTGAACGGAGAGGAATTTTTTTGGTTATAAGTAATATGAATTATAAAAATTCACTGAAAATGTGTATATGTTTGTACTTCGGGGTTGGGGATTGTTCCTGAGTGTTGCACTTGGCACACAAAAAAGTTGATCCAATATCATGCAATTTTTTACTGCATTGTTTGCAAGATACATAATACCAGTCGTACTTTGAATCAATTCCAATGATCTTGGCTTCATAGGTTACAGTTATGACATGTTTTATTTTAATTATTAGTACAAAATTTCATAGTAAGATGTTTAAAGTTTTTTAAAAAATTTTGTACCTCAGATTCTGAATTTGTTGTCATAAGAAATATTTCTTTAATTGTTTTTGCCAAAGTTGAAGAGGTGGCTTCATTCCGTTTATGTAACTCTTGTGTTGGTAGTTGTTCCACCTTTTCGGTGATATTTGGAATACTGTTGAAGCAGTATATTTTTGTTATATATATATATATATATATATATATATATATATATATATATATATATAAATCCATTGTAAATTTAAATAACAAAATTGATTAAATTGTAAAAATGTTATTACCTTTTCATAAGGTTTGATACCTATGGAATATCAATGTTTATATAGACCTTGCTTGCATTAGTTGTGGATAGACATATGTTCCCTGCAAATGAAATTGTTTATTAGTGTGTGATTTTTTTTTTTTTTTTTTTTTTTTTTTTAGGTATGAAAACATGGTATGTAAGTTGTTGTAATGGAATTGGATATTTGATGGTTTGATTACCTTTGAATTTTTTAACCAATGTTGATGTAATAACCACAATCAGTGGTTTGGAAATTGTCTCACACATGTTTTCATCGATCTCATTTACTTTTTCACCCCAGAGTGTTATTTGAATTATTTTGTCTCTACAAAAAGATTTTTTTGTTATTGAAAGTGTATGAAATCATAATAGTATATGTTAAGTATAAGAATTACATACCTGATGTCTTTAATTTGAAGAATCCATTTTTTACATGTTGAGCTTGATCCCCTAACTTGTTGGTTTTCAACATTTGACATTGCAATCAGGTTGCCTACAACATCTGTGTTAAAGAGTATTAACTATCATGTAGAATAATATATATTGTAACTATGCATAAAGAGTAAAATAAGTAAATTTATTATATAACCTATAAGCAGGGTGTTATCATCTACTCTCCTTTCCAAGTTTTCAAAGTCTTGAAATTCAAATTGATGAACTGGAATTGAACTATGGTCTCCCCTTAACTCGTTGATGGTTGTAGTAGGCAAGAGAAGTAGCTTATACTGATGTGAAACTGGCTTGTAATTTCCATTGTTATCGACAACTTTGAAGTTTTGAATAGAGTAAATCTTCCCCTCATCTACCAATTTGGTGAATTTTGGAATTAAGAATTTTTGGATGGAAGCATGAACGTGAGCACCTTGATTAAGAATTTTGTTAGTTTAATTTTTTTTTTTTTTTTTTTTTTAAAGATCAAGTTCGAAATTGTTTTAAAAAAGAGGGTAACGTACCTGTTCATCCAAAAGCAACATGTCTAAAGAGTAGACTTCATTTGAATGAAAGTTTCTTGATTCCCACTTTCTTGATATTCTTACTGTAATTCTCCAATCATCTTTTCCTTTCTTGATATTAGACAAATAGCTGCTTTGTCCATTCATTGTTCAATTGCGTTACCTGCTAAGAATTTCAAATAATTGTCATTTCACATGTTCTTATATTCTTATTAGAATTTAATTTGAGGAAGAATAAATATTTGACAAAGATTAATTAAACATGTTGTAGTATACCTGGAAATTTGAATTAATTAATCAAGATGCAATTCCCGATGATGCAACAGCAAGGTAGATCTTCCCTTCTGATCTTAAGCGGGAGAGAATGGTCTTATATAAGTACGTTTTTCTACTCCCACCGGCACCATATACAAAGTACAAACCCTTTTTTTTTTTCAATTACCGATTGCACAACGATATCATGAACATTCATTTGTTGCACATTGAGGCCACTGTACAATTCTTTGTGCTCTATAATCAACCTCTGAATATCATATGAAAGTTCTTCCCTTATTAATCTATTATTAGCATCCCGAATAAGAGAGTGATTTGGAAGGGGTAAAGGCGGAAAATCTTTGAGAGATTTGTTATTCTTTTGTAAAATCTGTTCTATTTCGTAGAGCACCAAATTTTTAAGTTGAGCCTTCGTCAAGGTAAGTTGAGGAAAATTTAAGTTTCTCCGTTGACGATGCAAAATATCGTCGGATAACAGATCCCAATTATCTTCCCAAAGTTTTAACGGCTCAGAAACCTCACAGAACAATAAACACGTGACGAATAACTAACGCAATTGTGATCCGGTAGACCATTGGGATGCCTGAACAATGGCTTCATGCCATTCTTTATCCTCATCTAATAAACCAAGAGCATAACATGTAGCCTTGTATGTTTCATATGTTACTCCATTGACAGTTTTGATCTCTTCAAAACTCTGAACTCCTTTCACAATGTTGAGTAGCATTCGAAGGTAAAATCTCTCTCCAGATGATTGGTGTACATAAAACATCCGGCCTATACATTTTCCAGATTTCCTCCTCTGCGATGCTTTATTTTGTGAATTCCATACCCATTTTGTTGGAAAATCTGCATAACTTAGCTCTCTAGCATCCTTATATTTAGCGCGCATTTGCTTCCATCCATTATGTGAACATAGTTTTTTGTACATCTAATCTGTTTACAACATTGTTCAAGTAATCTGAATCTCTGAAAGTGACAACATTTTCTTCTGGAAGGTGGAAGGTAAGTCTCTCTACACCCAAGCTTCGATATTGAATATCAAATTCAAATATTCTCCAACAAGCCTCACATGCAGATAGATATCGACAGTCTAAAAATGATTTTATCTCATCAATTTCCATTTCTTGTTTTGATCCATTTCTGCTAGTTCTGATAGCGTTCTCCTCCAAAACCATTGTTGCTTTGTCAGGTCCTTTATTTATATACTTGAATAGGTATTTTATTGACCTCGATTTGTTGCACCACTCTACATTTATATGTGCTTGATATTTAACAACGAAGTCAAGGTTATGAGGCACAACGAATCGATTATCTAGCATAATATTGTTCTTCTTGACAAAACTTTTGTCATCTCTTTTTTGATAAACTGGAAATCCATTATCATCAATTGTTGTTTGTTTGGTAAACTTTTTGGGAAAATGCTTTGAGCAAGAACCTTTCACTGTACATGGAGATTTGAGATTAGCATTTCCACATGGCCCATGAATCATATATTGCGCTACAGATTCATATCCAATTGGGTCTGCTTCTTTGTCTGGGATTTCTGCTGAAATAATCTTGTCTATATTTGTACCGGTTTGGCACCTATTGTCTGGATGAAGGAAAAGCAAGATATGTGCATGCGGTAGGCCTCTTTTTTGAAATTCTATCGTGTATATAGCTGAAATGAATTTTTAAAAATAAAAGTTAAGTATATGATATATAAATTTTGAGTTTTCTAGATATAATACTTTAGAAAGATAAACGTACTGGCCAAAACTGTTCCAAAATGTTTTTCTTGAACCAAGTCTCGTAGTAAATGATCAAGCTTTATTTTGAAGACTCTTGATACAATATCAGGTTTGTCATCGGGCTTTTGTCTTGGTATTAATTCCAAAAAATGTAGTATTTCATTCCACTTTGGATTTGCCGTGAAAGTAATAAACAAATCTGGATATCCGAAATATCTACAAATGGCCATAGCATCTTGGAAATTTTGAGCCATGTATCGAGGGCCACCAGTAAAACTTGAGGGGAGCACGATGCGTTTTCCGATAGATGCTGGAGTTAAATCACCATTTAAGACAACATCTTTTAATCCTTTGTAAAGCTCAGCTCAGCTCGTAGTTGTGGTTGGTTTAATCGAACCCAACGTAATCTATCCTCTTCGATGCATATATAGGCATCAACCAGATACTGTTGAAATAACCTTCCACTTAAGAAAATTGTATGTGCTTCATTTTGTTGTTGTTGCAATCTATACACATAGTATTCCCTCATGGTCACACACTTTCTCTTGGTTTTTCGTTTGCCATCATTAGTTATGTACTTAATGCCTAGCTGGAAACCATCTTCACCATATGGGAATAGCAAGGGATATTGCATAGCCATAAATGATGGGTGTAGCTCGCTAATCCTTTGTAATCCATCCGACTTATGCTCAACAATAATATCGCGCATAACGTTATCATCTAGATCCTCGACAATTAGAGCTACAACTTCTGACCTCGTTGGTAAATTATACACATTGGAATCATTAGAACGACTTCTCATCAATCTTAAACGGATGGGGATAAATTCTAAAGCTCTGAAACGATCTCGTGCCATTCTGAAGACTTTTGCTAGGTCATTGCATTCATCAAACATTTTCACCAATTCGGAAACAATGTCGAACTCTAATCTTGATGAAAGGGTATTATCCCTGGAAAATGCTTTCAATCTATCACTACAAAAAAAAGGGCTATTGGGACGTTTTTTTTTTCATCCCAATAGCCCAAAAATCGTCCCAATAGGTCTATTGGGATGAATAAAATTCGTCCCAAATTACGTCGCCTCAGGTGGGTCGCAATAGCTTCTTTGTGATGAAAATTAAAATTCGTCCCAATAGACTACCTGTAGGGACGAAATATTTCGTCTCCTTTGACAATCTATAGGGACGAAATATTTCATCCCATTAGATAAATTTTCGTCTCTATAGAATTTAAAAAAAAAAAAAAAAAAATTTGTTGCCCACTCAAGCCACCCCCACCCCACCTACGCACCCACTCATGCCTGCGCCATGCGCCACCCACTAGCTCGCCCAACACATATTACAAATAATATGTGTTATTACTTGGTTTTGAACCCACTCACCCACGCTCACCCACCATCCTTATCCACCGTACTGCAGCTTTGAATGTGATAATAAAAGCATAAGTTTTATATATAACCTCTAATTGTTATTAAATTTTTTATTGATTTCTTTTTCAATCAAAATTTTATTTTTAGATCGATTCCACTAATTTTAATTTTATTTTTATTTGATAAACAAATTGATATTAAAAAACATTTATTATAACATTTAATTAATTTTTTTTTAAAATCATATATTGTCAGATCAAATGGTCAATCGTTAATTGTATTCGGAATTAGACATGACCTCGGTTCCGGTTCTCAATTCGGAACCAGCGGTTCCGATTTTCAATTGGGAACCAGTGGTTTCGGTTTTTGATTCAAAATCAACAGTTTCGGTTCCGGTTCCAGTTCCAGTTCCAGTTCCGTTGATTCGGTTTTTTTTTTTTTTTTTTTTAATAATAGAAAACCTCTCAAGACTAATAATTATTGATCCTTATGAAGAATTTATTGGAAAAAATAAAATTCATCTCGATAGAGAACCACTTTGGACGAGCAAAATGATCCATATTGCATCATTTTCTAATTTATATGGTAATTTAATTATTAATCTACCTTTAAGGAAAAACTTTAAAAAAAAAATCAAGAATTTTCAACAAAATTAATTAATTAGTTCTTTGTTTTTTTTTTTTTTTTTTTTTTGAATTTTTGAATGGATAACATATTTTATATCATAAATTCCAGTATTTTGATTATGTCAAAAAAATTCCAGTAAAAAAAAAATTCGAGTACTTTGAAGAATTTTTATCAACTATGTATTTATTTTATTTAAACATTTCTATCAATAAATAAAAAAGAATGCCACAAGTGAAAATATAAAAAGAGATGAAATAAGAAATGTTATAAGATGAAAAGAAAATAATAGTAATAAGAGAGGAAAGAGAGAAATAAAGGACTAGAGAGAAACAAATAAAATGTTTAGGAAAAGAGAAAAAATATGAGAGAGAGAAACAATTAAGATAATTAATGATCATGAAATCTTGACCATTCAAACAAGTATGATCTAATGGATACATAAGTGTGACAAATTCTGTGTAAAAAAAAAAAAATGGTTAAGATGTACTCATAACCATAAATACAATAACTATTATACACATCAAAATAATATATAATTTTTTACCTCTATTATTTACCTCATTTTGTCTCCTTTCTTCTTAAAGTAATATTTTCTTTATCTTCGTCTTCTAATACTTTTTTCACGTTTCTTTCTTCACTCACATTCATCTAAGCCTTTTGAGGATTAATTGAAAACACTATAAAAAAAAGGGCTATTGAGACGATATTTTTCATCCCAATAGCCCTAAAATTGTCCCAATAGAATGTTTATTATGACAAATTTTGTCCAATGTGGTATGATCTTTAAGGACGAATTTTTTTCGTCCCAATAGGCAGTCTATTAGGATGAATTATATATTTCGTCCCAATAGATATCCTATTGGGACGAAAAAAATTCGTCCTTAAAGATCATACCACATTGGACAAAATTTGTCCTAATAAACATTCTATTGGGACGAAAATCTATAGGGACGAAATATTTTCGTTCCAATAGGCAGTCTATTGGGACGTTTTTTTTTTTGTCCCAATAGGATGTTTATTGGGACGAAATATATAATTTGTCCTAATAGATTGTCTATTGGGACGAAAAAAATTCGTCCCAATAGACTGCCTATTGGGACGAAAAAAAAACGTCCCAATAGATTTTTCGTCCCAATAGGTCATTTTTCTTGTAGTGTATTCACAACCTCGTTCTCAGTATCGTATATATAGAGTTGTGTGAATTTTGGCTTCTCTCCAGTAGCAGGAAGCAACGAACCCATCAGGTGGTGGTTCTGTATGCTAATACGATAAACATAAGGACCTCCACCAACATTAATAGTATTATCAACTTTAGCACCAGTGGAAGTAAATGAAAATACTGAATTATATCCTCTAATATTTTCTTTGAACTTGGTTGATCTATTTCCACCATTATAACGCAATATGGATTTAAGAAATGGTGGCGCATCCTTCAAAAAAGGTAGTTGTATCTTTCCGTCTTTATAACACAATGAATATTTTGGATTAGACGTTTGTTTAGATTTATCATTCCGCTCTTCATACCAAACTAGCTACACATTGTTGGCAAACTTGGAGCACCAAATTCTAAGGTTCGACAATTCTTCCTATTATAATATGGGGGACAAATGTTAAATTATAGCACGATAACTATACCACTTAGATGATCTAACGAAGTTTGTTTTAAAGATTCTTACTCTGTAAATTGTGTTGGTTTTCAGTTGGCGTTGAATTGAAACCTCCAAATGCCCTCTTATCTCCTATATTACATGAGGTATTATAATATTACTAATTAAATTTTATTTGTTAATTCTATTTATGTATAGATTAACGTAACCTTAAATTGTAAACATGTGCGTTACTAACCTGTTACCCTTATTTCTATTGTTGATTCAACTGCTCTAGTAACTGTTTCAAGGGTGTAGCCGCAATAAGTATTATTTGCAGTTGAATAAGAGGATTGATGCACATTGTTTGTTAATGGGAGGACGTTGTCATTCTTGTCAGTTACTAATGAAGAGCCCATAGTGTTTGAACGTTTGTTTGATCTAAGCAAATAACGATTTAGTCTACGACTTCTACCTTTATCAATCTCATCCATCTAAAAAAAAAAAAATACATACAAACTACTTTACAAATTTAATAAAACACATTAAAGAAAAAATAAATGCATTAATATATGGGTCCAATAAGGAAAGACTTTTAGACAAAGTAAAGTAAAGTTGAAAATGGATGTTAGGAGTACCTGTATATTACTTTTTGAAGCAATAAAGTATAACTTTGAGTACCTATAAGGAATTCATATGAGGTAAGAAATATTGCAATTAAATTAATAATAAATGGATTTAAGTATAATAATTATTTAATCATAATGGATATATGGTGATTATCAAATTGAGTGTAACATTAGAAAAATAAATCATAGGGAAAAATAAAAACACTTGTATAGTCACATAGAAAAGTTCAAACCATATACTTAACATTGATAGGCGTATTAAAAAAGTTCAAATCCAATTAATACTAAGAAAATATAATACGAAATTAGTAAATATTAAAAAAAAAAAAAAAAAACAGCCAGCACTGATCCATAACTTTTTTTTTTAATTTTTATTTATTTATATTATTTAAAAAAAAAACAGAAATCTATTCTATATAAACTTATAATAAGGTCACATGCAAGACTACATAATATTAGTTCATATTCAAATTTTTTTTTTTATAAACAATTATATAAAATAAGAAAGAAAGAAATAAGTCCATATCCGAATTGATACATGCACACACCGATGAATTATATCAAAGGAAAAAAAAAATACATTTTTCTTATTTTTACTAAGGATTGTGTGAAGAAAAGATTTATTTTCTCCAAGTGAACACATCGAACAGAGACTTAATTTTTTAACATTATCTTTAGCTTCGATTTATTTTTTTTATTTTTTATTTTTAATCTTTATCTACAATTTCTGGTTTCAGTTATTTTATTTTTTTTAAATTACTTTGTATTCTAATCTCAATCTAAATTATAAGATAAGTAGATAAAATGATAAATTGTAGTCCATAAAATCTAAATTATAAGATAAGTAGAAATCAACAGCTTAATTTTTTTTTTTAATTTTTTATCCTTGTCTATAATTTTTTTATTTTTTTTATTTTTTGTGATTTCTTTATTTGTTTCTTTTGTAATTTCTATGTTTTATCTATTCCAATTAATATCAAGAAAATATTGTACAATATTAGTAAGTATTAAAAAAAAAAAAAAAAAACGTAAACAATGTTCTCAAGCTTTTTTTAAAATTATTTTCTGTTTATATCATTTTTTAAAGTAGAAATCCATTCTATATTTATATATTTTTTTTTTAAAAAAAAAAACGTAAACATTGTTCTCAAGATTTTTTTTTTAAAATTATTTTTTGTTTACATCATTTTTTTTTAAAGTAGAAATCTATTCTATATGTATAATAGGGCCGCATGCAACACTACACAATATTAGTTTATACTTAAAATAATTTAAAAACAATTATATAAAAGAAGATCAAATGTTGTTCATAAAATCCAAATCAACACTGAAATATCAGTAAGTATTTAAAAAAAAAAAACGTAAAACCGATCTCTAATATTTTTTTTTTTTCTGTTTAAATTATTCCTTTTTAGGGAAAAACACATAAAACTAATCTCTAACAATTATACAGGTAAAAAAAAGGAAAAGAATGTACCTTTCTGTGTATGGTTGTAGGAACGATATCAATCTACACAAAATTGAAAAACAATTATACAATTATGAACATATTAAAAAATGGAAACAAAACAAAATCAAAAGAATATGTACCTTTACACAAAAGAATGTATCAATCTATTCTATCATTGACACATGTGAGGGCTATTTATAGAAAACGGTGGATATTAAAGAATTATTAGTGGAATTTATAACTTTAGAAAACAGGGAAAAATGAAGAGTCTGATGGAAATACCTGACATCTAAGGAAATGGAGAGTTTAAAATCATTAAATCAGTTAGTTTTGGTGGAAATAGAGAATTAAAAACAATTGAATCCAGTTAATACGAAAATAGAGAGTCAACAAAAACCGACTCAAAGTAAATTAATGTAATAATTGTACAACTAAAAATTTGGAACAATAATTCTTATTAGTATTTGGCCATAATAACAGTGCAAATAGAGTCATGGAATTGGATACCTAAAAATTTCCTAAATTGACTCAAGTAATAACTATATAAATTAATGCAATAATTGAGCAGATAAAAAAAATTCAAAAACTGACGCAAATGACAATAATTGGACAACTAAATAATTCCTAAACTGACTCAAGGCAGCTAAAACATTCCAAAAAAAAAAAAAAAACATACTGATTAATTAATTTGGCCATAATAACCTTGCAAATAGAGTCATGGAATTGGATACCTAAAAATTTCCTAAATTGACTCAAGTAATAACTATATAAATTAATGCAATAATTGAGCAGATAAAAAAAAATTCAAAAACTGACGCAAATGACAATAATTGGACAACTAAATAATTCCTAAACTGACTCAAGGCAGCTAAAGCATTCAAAAAAAAAAAAAAAAACATACTAATCAATTAATTTGGCCATAATAACCGTGCAAATAGAGTCATGGAATTGGATACCTAAAAATTTCCTAAATTAACTCAAGTAATAACTATATAAATTAATGCAATAATTGAGCAAATAAAAAAATTCAAAAAAAAAAAATACTAATCTTTTTTTTTTTTTTTTGAGAAAGAAACGACCAAACAAAAACACAAACTAAACCAGGGCATCAATCTGGACCAAAGCCTCCGCGCAGGGAGGGACAGAACTAGACCAGAAGACATCAACCTCAGAAGACAGGGCCAATTTAGCAAAACAATGGGCTACAACATTGGCTTTACAAGGGGCATAAATAACAGAGCAAACAGGGAGAGGATCAAGCAAAGCTAAGATATCACCGATAACAGTACCAATATCAGCAAGAGGAGAGCAGCCATTATCCACAAGGTTCACCACATTTAAAGAATCAGTTTCTACCTGGAAAGGACACAGCCCACTATCCAGAACCAATACGAATGCAACACAGGATCGCCATTGCTTCAGCAACAAGAGGCGATACCATAGCCTTAATGCACTGAGCACTTGAGACTTGCACCATACCAAACTCATTACGAATCACCATACCCAACCCAATAACCTGCTCAGAAATACGGATAGCTGCATCAGTGTTAATTTTGAATACGCCTGGATCAGAAGGTTTCCATTTGGGATTCACAGAACAATTAGAGATCGCCTGAGGATTATGATCCTCATTAGCTTTCCGCCACTCCAAAATAAAGTCATTGGCCCATTGAACCAGATTCTCATCAGGTAAAGCAAGAGGAAGAATGAACCAAGGAATTCCTGCGGTACCAAATCCTCAAAAAAATAATACAAATGAACTCCAGCTCCTCAACACGAAGACAGCGAGAACATAGAAGAAGGAAGTCCTGAAAATGGGTGTTCTCAGCACAGCGCAAACCCTTCATGAAATCACAAGAGGATCTCAGCTTCTTAAGATTAGGGCAACCCTAGAGGGCATGATACATAGTTTCAGGGCAACGACGGCAACAAGGGCACCACTCTGCTGTAGGAACACCACGCCTAGCTAAGTTAAAATTCGTAGGGAGCCATTGGTGACTAGCTCTCCAAATAAAAGTTTTAACTTTCAAGGGAATACGGAGGCTCCACAGAGATTTCCACCAAGAATTTAACTCTTTCGAATCTGAGGAGCTAGGATTAGCACTCAATCCTCTGCCAACATGATACCCGCTTCTCACCGAATAATTTCCACTTTTGTCAAAATGCCAAAGAAGCGCATCATCTTGAGCAGAAAGGGCAATAGGGATGCTAAGGATTAAATCCACATCCTCTTTCAAGAAGTTCTCCTGCAGTAAATTTAAGTTCCACCATCCAGAAACAGATTTAAGATGGACAACTTTAGAACTAATCGGCAGAGAAATAGGAGACACAATCTTGAAAGTTGTGGGTCTAGGGAGCCACCTATCGTTATAAACGGAGACTGATTGACCATTACCAATCCTCCAACGGGACCCTGCTTCAATGATACCACGACCCCACATCAGACCTTTCCAAATCAAGGATCCCCTCGAGTTTGAAGCAACATCCATGAAGGAAGTGCCAGAGAAGTAAATGCTTTTAAGGACCTTACCTGCCAACGAAGTAGGATTTTTAACAAGTCTCCAACATTGCTTCGCAAGCAGGGCTCGGTTAAACGTCTCCAAATCCCGGAATCCCATGCCCCCACTTAGCTTACTGGAACACAACCTTTTCCACGAGCACCAGTGCATTTTCGAACCCTGCTCAGTGTCACCCCACCAGAAACGGTTACAAAGATTATGAAGCTCACCTAAGAGGCCTTTGGGGAGTCTGAACAACCCTGTAAGGTTCCCATTTGTTGATTGACTCATTTCGTGGACAAACCACATGTTGGGGTTCTTTGTAAGGGTAGCTTAAGTGTTGGTGTTATTGCTCAAAGCCCTTTGAAGACCTCGTCTTGATAAGCACTGAAGGTAAATTTCTATGTGCTTACTTGTCTTGAAGAGATAGTTGCACACACTCACAACTCATGCATATGTTTAATCCTTGTATGTTGTGTGTCTTATTTTTGTGCATTAATGTTCATTAACATCTCTTCTTGCATGTTATTTTGATTGCATCTTGCATATCCAATTGCCTTGTCATGCTTAGACTTAGGAGTGCATTTTTGCAATGGGCGCTCTCAAAAGCGCTCTACAGAAGCGCTGTACGAACAGCGCCCATCGAGCACTGTTCAGACCTGATTGATTTAATTCGGTCGCTGTTGGGTCACTGTACAAGCGTTGTACGTACAGCGCCACTCTGTTTTCCCGAGAGAACAGAGTTGGGGCACTGTACAGGCGCTGTATAGAAGCGCTCTACGTACATCGCCCAAGGCAAAATCAGGCCAACTTATTCAAAACGACCACACTTTGATTTGGCCCCCTATATATATGCCTTTTTAACTTTAGGTCAATTAAGAGAGTTCATATTCAGATTTCATACTTAGGATATTTTTCAAAGAAAAGAAAAATTCCAAGAACTCATTTTTAATTACTCAAACACCTTTTCATGATCATCAATCATCATCTAGCATCATCTTTGATCATCTAGATGTCTCTTTGCATGGATTCTTCATTATACTTTGCTTGGTAAGCTTTTCACTAATATCTTACATATTTTGTGTTTTTCTTAACAAGCAATCTCAATTTATTACTTGTATGATCTTTATATATATTTTGGATGCAAGATTGAGATTAGTGTGTTGTATGTTTGAAAAGTTGTATTGTGATAGCTAATTAGGTTTTGTGCTTAATCTTGATTAGCTAAACTATTTGACATGTCATTTAGTTTTAATATCTAGGATTGTTCTAATTGCATATTCATCATCTTAGATAAGCATATAGGGTTTCCCTTGCTCTATGTTGCATTTGGATATTCATATATTCACTTAGGGTGTTATTCTCTTCATTGAGAAAGTAAGTCTTGTGTGTAGCTTCCGGGATTAGGTTGCTTAGATCGCAAGCAAATTGGACTAGGTTCACTTATACCGGGATTAGGTAGGTGTGTGATTACTTCCGGGATTAGGTTGTAATCGTTTTACACACTTAGTGGATTCAAGGTTCGAGTGTGGCTTACTTACTAGCCCGTGGTTTTTCCCGTGAGGGTTTCCACGTAAAAATCAAGTGTTATTTAATTTCCGCATTTTATACTTGATTTATTGCTTTATCTAGTTAGGGGTAATTTCGTAATATTGACTTCACACGAAAAATTGGGTAATAAGTTTAAAATCTATTTACCCCCTCTAGATAGTTATATACACACCGTGCTATAATTTGTTTCAAACCCCATCGTGTAGGATTGGATAGCTTGAATGACTGCCTTGAGCAGAATTTCCTTTCCACCAATAGAGAGGATTTTACTTCTCCAACCTTTGATTTTAGCCCAAACCCGATCTTTAATGGTGTTGAAGAGCTGACGCTTATTCTTGCAATTCAGGCTAGGAAGACCTAAGTACCGTTCATGGCATTTAACAAGCCGAACACCCATAATACTAGCAAACCGAATACCATCACTCCAAGGAATCGAACTACTGACACGAACCGTCGACTTGTCAAAGTTAATATTTTGCCTAGAGGCAGCAGTATAAACATCCAGGAGGTTTCTAATTGTGGCATAATCCCTAACCGTAGCCTTTGAGAACAATAGACTATCGTCTGCGAAAAATAAATGAGAGATGATTGGCCCAATCTGAATACACCTGAAGCCATTCAAGCCACCACTACTGACAGTCGAATTAATCACACAAGACAATCCTTTTGCACAAAGCAAGAACAAGAAAGGTGACAGTGGATCTCCCTGGCGCAGACCTCTCATAGACTTCAGCTTGCCACACACTTCACCATTAATCAAGAAGGAGAAGGAAACTGAAGAAACACAATTTATAATTCTAGTCACCCATTTACTCGAGAAACCAAGGCTACACATCATCCTTTCCAGAAATTTCCATTCAACCCGGTCGTAGGCCTTTGACATGTCCAGTTTGAGAGTCATTGAGCCATCCTTACATTTCCTAGACCGCAATGCATGGATGCATTCAAAGCCAATGATAGCATTGTCTGTAATTAATCTCCCCGGAATGAAGGCACTTTGGGAGTCGAAAGCAACCTCACCAATAACCAATCTCAACTGGTTCACCAACGCCTTCGCAACAATCTTATATATAACATTACATAAATTGATTGGTCTAAACTCATTAATCCTAACCGCATTCTTAACCTTTGGAATGAGAGCCACTAGAGTATCATTAACCCCATCTAAAGAATCACCATTGTTTAGACATCTCAGACAAGCAGCAACTACATTCGGCCCAACTATCTCCCAAAATTTGTGATAGAACAAACCCAATAGGCCATCAGGTCCAGGAGCTTTTGAAGGAGCAATTGCAAAGGCGGTAGCCCTTACTTCCTCTGCCAAAAAATCACGGTCCAGAAGAGTCGAGCTATGGCCAGATAATCGAGGTTGGACACAGTTCAGAACTTGGTCCATATGAGAGTCGGAAGGTTGAGCTATGTAGAACAACTTGGAGAAGTAATTACTCATAATGTCAGTCAAGTCTCCCCTATCAGTTCTCCACCTACCGTTATCATCAAACAACCCATGAATACTATTACGAGCCTTTCTTTCAGAAGCTTTTAGATGAAAAAATCTCGTATTGCGATCCCCTTCCTTTAACCAATCAATACGCGCACGCTGTTTCCAATAAACCTCCTCATGAGCCAAGAGATCATCTAACTGAGATTCAATAGTATTAATGCGCTCCCAGGAACCACTCTGAACATTGTCAGTAGCACTACGCAGCTCATTCCTTTTACTTTCGATATCTTTTTTGAGATTAAAGTTGTTGCACCTGTTCCATTCAGCCAAAGCCTTAGTACATCGATGAATGTTAGAAACCACACCTTGCATATTACTCATGCTGATGCCCTGAAACCAAATTTTAGTGATCATATTCTGACAGTCCTCCTTATCCACCCAGCAAGCCTCGAAATGAAAATGCCTTCCGGACTTAACTTTCTTAGTTTGCCCTGTGGTATTCAATAAAAGAGCTCGATGGTCCGAGTTCCTAAATTCCAGGTGTTAAACCATCGCACGCGGAAACATTTTATTCCACTCAAAACAGCAGACACCTATGTCTAGTCTTTCCAGAACAAAGTCCTCACCATCATGCTTATTACTCCAAGTGAAGTTTGGCCCTTTGAACCCTATATCTTCTAAGCCACAGTAGTCCAAAGCCTCCTGAAACCCCTCCATCAATTTTCGGTTTCGAACTGAACCACCAAATTTCTCATCATCATGAAGAATTTCATTAAAATCGTTTATACATAACTAGGGGAGACTGTTCAAACCATGAAGTCGACGCAGCAACGTCCAAGCATGGCATCGTTGAGCCAGATCCGGGTGCCCATAAAACTCGGTTAACCGCCAATTACAAGAACTAGAAGAACAAACACTGACATCAATATGAAACTGTGAGAAAGAGAGAAGAGAAACCACCACCTTATCAGACCAAAACATGCATAAGCCACCACTCCGACCCACACAATCCACAACCAATTTAGCCGTGAACCCCAATCTAACACGAAGAACCTCCATTCTACTATGATTTGCTTTTGTCTCCATCAAGAAGACGATGTCGGAAGAGTAGTCCTGCTTCAACTTGCGTAGAACCTGGAACGCTCGATCACTCCCGAGTCCCCGAGCGTTCCAAACTAGAGCATTCATTGCTCTCGGTAAACCGGTTGAGACCGACCCGTCGATATTTCAAATTCCATCACAACTTCCTCATCAGTGGAAACACACTTTTGTTTTTTCGTAACCACGTTCCTCTTCTCAGACACCACAATCTTCTTCTTCTTCCTCCCCAGCAAGGTTCCATCACTTGGTAACACCTCTTCCTTCTTTTGAGCCCTAGCTCTGTGTTTCCAATTTCCAGACAAAATCCATTTCCCTAGGTTGGTTTTCTTTTCCAGATCCTTCCCATCACATTCACATTTAGGAGACTCCTCAATCTGTTTTGAAGACCCAACACAAAAGGCTCCCCTATCATTATCTCCGCACCCACCGTGAAGCCCGTTTAGCTCTATAGACCCACAATAAGCAATAGGCTTTTCCACCTAGTTAACAAGGCTCTTAGGCCCATCCACACCAAAGTCACCCCTTGGCCCATCGCTAGAGAGCTGGCCTAACTTAGTATTACTTGCTCCCTTACTATCCAATTTTTCCATGTGCAATCTTCCATGGCCACTATTAAATGCAGAATAACCCAAGTTAACCACTTCTTGAACTTTAGGAGAGACAGCATCCTCAGTTACCATATCAAGACCTCTAATCTCACTAATCATATTAATCTTCATAATTTCTTTTCCTTTATCAACACTTTCCATAAATGGTTTAATTCATTGACCTCCCATACTTTCCTTCTGTGAATCCAGCCGCAGTCCGTTACCGTCGTCTGTAGCCGATTGAATCTCCCTCCTCCAATGCTCACGATCTCCAGAAGGCCTACGCTCACCACCCATGTCTTCTCTTGGCTCCCACCTCTTTCCCCAATTAGTTCTGTCTTACGGGATTTGGAGCATGCATCCAAAATCCAAATAACAATTCCTCTCCTACTGTCCTCTCTGCATCTAACGGTTTATCAGAACACTCCTTCATCACATGGCCTAATAGACCATATCGAAAATAAAAGTCAGGGAGGCGTTCATACTTTAGCAGCATAACTGTCTCCACTCCATCCCCTAATACATCGATTCTCAAACATCTTCGTAATGGTTTATCAACCTCCATGTTTATTCGAACTCGTAAGTATTTAGACATGTAAGTCCCAGATTCACCACCATCAACCTTCACTACATTCCCAATAGTACTACCAAGAAAATGTCCGATCTCCACAGTCATGAAAAGCATATGGACATTATGAATTTGCACCCAGAACTCTGCCCGATTAAACAACATCCCCTGAACATCTCCTCGTCCTTTTAGTTCTTCAAGAACAATAAGGGCGCCGTAAAAGCACCAAGGTCCTTCCGCAATGATTTTAGCTTTATCACTCTGAACTTGGAAGTGAAAAGCAAAAATATTATCAGTGACTGGTTTAATCTCCACTTCGCCATTCGTTTGCCAGATCTTTCTCATGACCGTCCGAAAGGCATCCTTATTCACACGCTTCGACGTTAAGATCTTTCCCACTAAACTAGTGGACATCATCATTATCCCTCCCTTTTTCAAATCCTCATTCAACCTTCTTACCAGACCCTCTTTGTATCTGAGAGACATGGTGGCACATAACCTTGCAATCTCATCCGTATTCATCTTTTCCAAAGAGAAAGAAATTGTTAGAGACTCTCCCGATAATCTTCTCACCGCCGAAGACACACTTTTACTCTAGGGTTTTAGAGAACCGACAGAGAAAAGACTTTTGTGAAAAAATATCTCAATAGTTTAATCAACGTTTTGTTGGGACTTGCTTATACGAAACATTATGGATGCTATTTAAAAAGTCGATCTCACAATAAAAATAAAAAAATACTAATCAATTAACATTAATCAACAATAATAAATCTCCTCCTATTTCACATGCAATAATTGAACAGCTAAAAAAATCAAAAATCGATGCAAATGACAATAATTGAACAACTAAATAATTCATAAACTGACTCAAGACAGCTAAAACATTCAAAAAATAATAATAATCTATTAACGTTAATCAACAATAATAAATCTCCCCATATTTCACACCTATTAATCAATAAAAATTAAATGTCAAATCCTCCACACGACGACATGTGTTAAGGTGAGGTACCATTTTACTATATTTTATAGATATTAGTTTTCCAACCCGAGCGTTGCACGGGCTTTGTATTAAAAACTGTTTGCAAAACATTGTGTTGTTTATACCAAATTTTTGATGCAAACATATTTAAACATAATGAACATATAGTTTTACCTTCAGTTATCTAAGTCATGCTAACATTTGAATTTCATTATCTCATGAAACAAAAGAAAAATATTAAATTAAAAAAGATCACCAAATACCAATGGCCTCTTGCCTTGGTGGTTGAAATCTCCAAGTGAGTTTCCACCACCGAGGTTCAAGCCTTGATATGTACATAATTATTGTCCACCTTTGGCTATTAAATCCCAAAGTGTGGGGAGCCCTCTCCCGGTTATGGAAGCAACCCTCTCTCCAGTTGTGAGAGTTGTAATCCATTTGTAACCTCTCCTCGATAGTGGGAGTAGTATTCCGGGCTGTGCTTGTAGAGTCTTATCTCACCAGGTCTCGGTCGTTGTTGTACATAAAAAATAAAAAATAAAGATCACCAAATATTTCTCCATTGTATTTCAAAACCTATTTGATTTACATAATAAGTTAATAACTAATTGATTAAGTAATACATACAGATATGAGATATATGAACTCCATTATCTATACTTTACCTAGCTCTGGTCACCCACTCCCCTGAAGAAAGTATTAGAAAATGCTTGCAAAATAGACATGAGAAAATTCAAAAATGTGATATAAAACTTCAAACCCACATATACATTCTTAATCATTAATAAAACAAAAATGAAAAGAAACAGAGAGGGTTCGATGTATATATAGACTATAGAGACCTTTCATTTTATTTCTATTATTTGGGTGGAGCATTAATATTATCATACAATTAAATAAGTGGGTCATTAATTAGAAGGAGTTTAATGGATAAATAAGATAGCCTTTCATTTAACTTCGATTAAATATATATTAATACTATTAAAATATATATATTAATACTATTAAAAAATATAAACGTTTAAATATATGAATGAAGATATATAGTTGCAACACTTGATATTATCTAATTAATATTTATCAAATTTTTTAATTTGATTAATCAATAAATAGGAAAATAGAAATAAAAAAATTAATAATATTTAAAAGTAGAAAAAAAAATAACTCTATTATGATGTAGCATTAAATTCAAAGCTTTCTTACGCTGACATGTGGCACTTTGAAATTCTATTATATATATATTAGATTGCATCCCACACGATGTGTGAGAATTATAAAATGTAACGCAACAATAATTTAAATAGTCATGATTTAAATTGTTGGTCTAAGATATTGGATGCATTGGTGAGGGAAAACAAACATGGGGCATTTCTCTAGATTTATTTCTTTGACATCTCCAACATAAAATTAATTAATGGTCAGGTCAAACCCTCTCATGTGGTATGTTGAGACTCTAATAATAGTAATAATTTTCATTAAATTAGATACTATATATATATATAAATCTCATTAAATCTAGAAAATCAACCGTTAATTGAAAAAAAATGGAGAGTTGAAGAATATAAAACTAAAGGGTTGAATATAATTTTTTTTTAAAAATTAATTAATGGTCAAGCCTTATCATGCCGACATGTGGCATGTTAAGGCTCCAAAATAAGATAAAATAATTAATAGTATAGAAAAATGAAGAGTCAATCCTATAATTAATGGGATAATGAATAGAATGAAGAGTCAATTTCATAACTAATGAGATAATTAATAAATTTTCTTAATGAGCCAAAAATAAAATAAAATAACTTACCAAATATTACATATATATATTATATATAGTTAAATAACTAACAATACTTAAAAAAAAAAAAAAAAAAAAAAAAAAAAAAAAACTAATTAATACGAATTTATTTTTAAATATTATATATGTTGGGATGAGATAGATGATGTGGATGCTAAGAAGATGACAACTTAAATAGGATGTCCTGATGCATTTATTGAATCCGATCTCCAACAACTTTATCAAAAAAATAATAATTACAACAAATGAAAAACAATATAACTATGAATAAGTCCTCTCTGTAGTTCTTCTACTCAAATATCCAAGAATTCCTGTCAAAAGTGAAAAATAATAATAAATAAATAATCTTTAAGAAATCTGCCTTGATTAGTTGATTGTCACAAATATTGGAAAATTTTAATCAATCTCAACTTCCTTATATATTTTCCACCAGTTTGGTACAAAATTATGACATTTTACTTAAATCATGATCGGCCTAAATAGTCTATAATCAACCTTTAAAATTAAATAAAGATTATAAAAAAAAGTTTCTAATGTAAAAAATATATATATATATTTAAAACTATATTTTTACTCACGCCCCGTGTATTCTATGGTGTTACAATAGACTTGCCACACTGTTAAAAAAGAAAAAAAAAATAGACTTGCCAGTTGCCAACTTGCCACACACAAATGTTTAAAACCCTAAATTTATCTCATTATTTTCCTCCCTTTCTACTGCCTCCCTCTATCTTCTCCCGGCTAGTCAACTATTTGCTTTAATGTTTGCCACAACTTGCTCTCATCGTCATCTACCCGCACTCTTCATATCTCTTCATCTTGTTTTAACCTTTACTCTTCACTTTCCGCATTCTATGATTTTTTTTTTCTTACAGTTATAGTTTGCTTTAACATGTAATTAGACAGTAATATGAGTTTAATTATATTGAAGTTGTAGTTGTTAGTGACACGATCTTGAAGTAGAGATGCTTATTGAGACTATGTTGATGATGAACATATGAGAGCCTGATTTATTTAGTTTAATCTCTCAAATGGACTTTGCTGTCACTCATATTTATCGGGAAGGTAACCAAGTTGCAGATAGTTTAGCTTCCAGGAGCCCTAGTATCGTCTCTCCTACATGGTGGTAGACTGCTCCGAGTTTTTACAACCATTTTATTTTCAATGATTTTTGTTGTAGACCTTCTTTTAGGTTATGTTAATCTTTTTTTTTTTTTTTGTTTTCCGTTCTCTTTTGTTATCTTTCTTTTTTCTTTAATAAAAAGTTGGGCCGGACCCCAACATCCTTATCAAAAAAAAAAAAAAAAAAAAACATGAAAGTGAAAAACACTGAAATCATCTTAGAGTTTTTTTTTTTTTTTTTTTTTATGAAATGTTTTTGTAAATGATTATGAAAGAACATTTGAATTATTTTATGATTAAAAAAAAAAACGAAAACAACATTTAGAAAAACACTTGGAAACAAAAACAGGGAAAAAGAAGATCAATACCTTGAAGGAAGCAGAGATTTTGTTGAAGCTCTTGGATTCCAATCCTATACAACAAAAAGAACACAAAGAAATTGAAAGAAAAATAGTGAAATTCAAAACCACAATAGCAAACGTGACTTGCTTGAAAATAACAATGATTGTTGTGAGTATTAATATAGTATTGATGTTCACAAAGTTTACATTTAAATATAGTATGAAACAACAACGTTTTACATCCCAATAGCCAAGAGTCATGCATTCATCATTGTACATTGAATGAATTAATATAAACTTAAATTAAATATGGCATGAAACAACCAAAATTTTACATCTCAAGAGTCATGCGTGTATCTTTGTAAATGAATGAATGAATTAATATAAGTTTTCTGTTATCATTATAGGGAAGAGAAGAGTCTATAGACTATAGAGAGAGAAATTAGAGATAAGAAATCAAAAAGAATTAATGGACAAATAAGAGTGAATTATTTTTTTGACAGGTCCAATATAGGTGAATTAAATGCTACAATTATTAATAAATTTTTTTATTAAAAAGAAAGCAGTAACAAAATAAAAGTCAAATCAATTAATTAATTGCCAATCCTTCTCATGCGAAAACATGCCTCCTTGAGTGTTCCATATAGATATAAAATATAATTTATATAGATTTGTAAATTGTAACGATTGCTCACAAATATACTCATAATTCTTATTAGTAATTAATAAGGTTGTATTGAATGATGTTACAATAAAACGTCAAGAATATGGGTGATTTATGGCTTTAAATGAGCTTGTCTTTATGTCAATTTATAATAACTTTAATAAGCAACTTGAAGGAGCAATAATTGGAACAATAACTATTATCCATAATTAATATGGCCAAAGCTCCTCCTACAAACATTTAATAATTAATAAAAATTTAATGGTAGAGTCTCTACATGATGACATGTGTCAAGGTGAGGTTCTATTTTACTATATTATATAGATATAGATATAGATATAGATTCTTTTAATTAGGATATAATAAAGATCAAGTCCTTTGGGTTTTCTATGATGTTGTGTTATATATATATATATGACTTTCTATGAATTAAAAAAATTAATGCATATATATCTCTTGTTCTTTTGATTTCTCATTCATTGCTTTAGTTTTTTATAAAGTCAGTCTTTTAAAAATTTTGTGGTAGGTTCAGTGTTTTCTTAGCATTTATTGTTTAGTTTTTTTATAATGTGAGGTGGCAATAGAAAAGCCTCTGAAAAATGTTTTCATAGGTATAAAAGACAATTATTAATGTAATTCTAAACCTCTCTTAGAATTTAATGCCAACAAACCAATTATTAGATAAGTGGTGAATTGTGATTTAATGCCAAAGCTCTCTCACAACACCACGTGGCGCTGTGAGGTTCCATTTTACTATATATATGATTGGATTTCAATCCAAGAGTCTACAAAAATCAAATATTTAAAATTTTAGTAAAAAAAATTAATAGATAGTTCCAGTATTATAGTTAAATCCATAATTTATACAGCTTGTAATTAGCCAACCAAAAAGAGGAAATTGAGGGAGTTTCTGAATCCATATATAAATCTTATAAAGAAGCACTTACATAGTCACATACATGTATGTATAGCTAGAAACCATCATTTAATTAATAATTGTTGACCATGAACCATGTCTTGGAAGCCTGTTTTTAAGGAATTAATTCAGTTCAATCTCATTAAAAACTTTTACCAAATTTTCCTTCTTAATTTCAAATATTTAACACTAACCAAAACCTTTCCAATTTTATATTATATTTTTCCCACTTACCATACCAGTTTCAATCAAAACCCCATCAGCTCTCTCTCGATGTAGTACAATTGAGAAGTGCTTTTTTTTTTTTTTTTTTTTGATGAAATTGGACTGATCTAAGGGGGAAAAGCATTACAAGCGATCATATGCTGAAAAATCCCAAAACAGTATCCATGAATATATAAATTAAAGGAAAAAAAGAAACAAAAGAATCCACAAAACATCATAAAACAGATGACACAGCCCTAAAAAACCCAAAGGCACGCATGCCAAGCAAAAAAAATAAAATTAGGAAAACCTGAAAGATTATCTACCTATACAGTCATTATTAACTACCAAAGAATAGAAAGAAAGAGTGGAAGACCATAACAAATCAGAAGGAATACCCAAAGCGTGCTTAGAGAGAGCATCCGTCACTTGATTACCTTCCCTGAAAATATGAGAGACTTGGAACTTCATATGCGAGATCTGATAAATGCAACGCTGCCAAGCTTGACGAACACACTAGGTAACCTGATCAGACTTACCAGAAAGAAGCTGAACAACATAAGAAGAGTCACTCTCGAGCCAGATCCTATGCCAACCCAACTTCCATGCGTAATTGATTGCTAAAGAAGCCGCAAGGAGCTCAGCCTCAAAAGCAAAGACCTGACCAAGGGGGACCGCAAAACAGGCCTTAACAAAAGATCTGCAAATCTGAAAAACACCCCCACAAGCCCCACACCTAGCGAACCCAAAGTAGCACCATCTGTATTAACCTTGATCCACCCCGGAGCAAAGGGCGACCGGACTACAATCCTAATAACCGGAGCCTTACCAGGATAACCACTGAGGCCAAATCGACGGAGAATTAGCAGATCATCAACACAGTTATGCATACAGTCGATCCCCAAACAGTTCGTATCATAAACAGAATGTCAAACAAGAGATAAAACAACCCTGAAATCAACATATTTCCCACCAAAAATCCACTGGTTACGGGAATACCACACACTCCAAACCACTTCATGAATAATAGCTTTCCACAAAATCCTAATCTGATCACTGAAAGAAACAGACATGGCCTGACAGAAAAAAAAGAGCACCAAGTATCAGCAGAGACGCACCTCTGAAAAGCTGAAAAAACCGCCTCCCAAAAAGCAGCAGCAAGAGGACACTTCCAAAAAAGATGATTCACTAACTCCGAGCTAGCACCATATACATTACACCGGGAAGCTAATTAAAAATCGAACCTACACAAACGATCTTTGGTGGGTAATCTATTAAGAAGAAGACGCCAAGTCAAGCGATCGGGGAAGGAGGGATATAGCGAGACCAGATGTCCCTACACTATGGGACTTGAGGGACATCATGAAACATCCTAGAATAGGCCGCCCTACAAGAAACCATACCGTCCCTAGAATGAGGCCACACCAAATAATCACCCACAGGAGAAATTACAATTTTCTCAATCTGAAAACAGAGATCCGGGAACCTAGCACGAAAGCGATCTTCCAAGACCCATCTACCATCCTGAATGAAGTTGGAAACCCTAGCTTGAATATGCGTGACCACGAAATCAGGAATTCCAAGAAGATCGACATTGGGCACCCCAAGCCAGTTATCACGCCAAAAATCTCTCTGGGAGTCTTTCCCAATGAGTCAGATACCATCCTTAATGAGTTCAACATAGTTAGCCTTAAAAGAAGTCCAGATGGAAGAGGTGATGTAGCCTTCCTAAGGTTTCTGCAACTGCTGAATATACCTCTCACATAAAAAAGTGAAAGCAAAACCGTTCGAAGTTATAAACTTCCAAGTAAGCTTCCGAAGTAAAGAATCATTCAACAAGGTCAAATCCTTCAAACTAAGCCTACCAAGAGCATAAGGTCTACAACAACGTTTCCAATCAACACGGACCAACTTAGACTCCTCACAAGAACCAGTCCATAAGAAATTTCTGATCTTCTTAGTAACCATCTGAATTAAGGAAACTAGCCACTTATAAATCATAAAAGAGTGAACTAAAGAGCCAGTAATCACCGAGTGAATCAAAGTAGCCTGACCAGCCACAGAAAGAGACTTACCTTACAGCCTGGAAAATTTAGACACAATCTTATCTGTAATAGGCATTAAAAAAGATTTCCTAAGCTTGCCCTGGAACAAAGGAACCTCTAGGTAAGAAAATGGAAAACAACCAATCTGCATCCCGACTAAGGACTGAAGAGAACTAATCCGAGCAGAAGAAACATAAGACCCAAAAAAGATGGAGGATTTACTCCTGTTACCAAGTTGGCTCGAAATGCTACCATAAATACAAAAAACATGCATAACATTCCTCAGATTTTTGGCCGTGCCCCTATAAAATATCAGAACATCATCGGCATACAACAAATGGGTGGGAGCAAACAAAACCCCTTGGAGAGGATATAGGCAAAAGTTGGTCAGACGCCACCATTTTCAAAAATAACCTATTGAGAAAATCCTCAGCAATACAAAAAAAAAATGAGAAAAAGGATCCCCCTGTCTAACCCCTCTCATGCATCTAAAATACCCAGTTGGAAAACCATTTAGCAAAACAGACAATCTTGAAAAGCCAATAATACTATCAATCCAAGCCAAGAAGGTTGGAGAGAAACCAAAAGCCCGAAGAACACAACAAAGGAAATTCCAGTCAAGAGTGTCCAATGCTTTACGAATGTCAATTTTCATAGTCATATTACCCCCATAGCATTTCTTATGAAGCACATTAACACAATCAGAAGCAAGGGTAATAAAGTCCTTAATGTGTTGATCCCTAATGAAACCAAATTGTTGCGGAGAGACAATACGAGTAGCAACCTGAGCTAACCTGTCATCCAAGATTTTAGAGGAAATCTTGAAAAGAAAGTTACCAAGCACAATATGACGAAACTGATCAACTGTGATTGAATCCCTCATCTTCGAAAGAAGAGCTATAAAATTTGAGTTCAAACCCGGAGCAACCACGCCAAAATAGAAAAAATCCTGAACTGTAAGAATCACATCTCTACCCATAATCTCCCATCAACGTTGAAAGAAACGACCTGAGAAGCCATCAGGCCTAGGGGTCAAAAGAGCATCCATGGCAAAAAGCGCATCATGGATAACATCGGCAGAGGGAATAGTGACTAGAAACAAATTCTCCTCATTAGAAACTAAAGAGGGAACAATGTCATCCACAATAGAGAGATCCTGATCAATCTGAGCCGAATCCGAAGAGAATAGATCCTCATAAAATCTGACAATGTGATATTCGATAACATACTGATCATCCGAAATAACACCATCAATCGAAAGTGAAGACAAAACACTCTGACACTGCCTTTGCTTAATCGAAGAATGAAAGAATGATGAATTACGGTCCCTATTCTACAACCATTTCACTTGGGATCTATCACAAAGAAACACTCATGCCTACATAAAAGCACGTCAATGTCATGATGAGTGCGTGACTCATTCAAAAAAAGCTCCTC
Source organism: Acer yangbiense (assembly GCA_008009225.1). Classification (NCBI taxonomy): domain Eukaryota; kingdom Viridiplantae; phylum Streptophyta; class Magnoliopsida; order Sapindales; family Sapindaceae; genus Acer; species Acer yangbiense. The sequence continues at coordinate 41,847,879 of CM017770.1, forward strand.
AGAAAAACCCAAACCAGACATTTGTCTCTAAACCGAACGAAGCTTAGCAGATTTCCTAGAGACGTTAGCATTGAGATCACCGAAAACCTCATAATTCCAAGACTTGAGAGCCTTCTTTAGATTCTTAAGCTTACCAATAACTGTTTGAGGAGGACAACCAATACACAGAGTGCCCCACACCCTGATAACCAGGTTCATGAAATCAGGATGATCCACCCACATACTTTGAAAACTAAATGGCCTAGATGAAGAACCTGAGACTCAGCTAATCTAATCCAAAGTGAACAATGATCAGAAAATCGGCGGGGGAGAGCCACACAGGAGATATCATGCCAACAGGAAGTGCAACCCTCAGAAACTAAAGTCCTGTCCAATCTCCGGTCAACTCTAGTATGACTAGAGCGACCCTTGACCCAGGTAAAATAAGCACCCTGGGAACGAACACCAATCATATTGCAATCCTAAATCATTGATTTAAAGTCCTCACAAGAACCCCTAGCAGGAGAGCGAGACCCTAAACACTCATGAGCACCCAAAACGGCGTTGAAATCACCAACCACCAATAAAGAAGAAGAAAAATAACTAACCATCTCCTGAAGAGAACACCAAAGCGCCCGGCGAACCGATGCAAAGGTACTAGCATAAACAAAAGAGTACCAATGTGTCAAAAACCTAATGGAAATAGAGACGGTCAAATGATGATCATGCCATAAAATTATTTGAGTATTTACAATAGAATCATAAGCAAATACCCAAATAGACGAAATCAATCTGTAAGGTTCCCATTTGTTGATTGGCTCATTTCGTGGACAAACCACATGTTGGGGGTTCTTTGTAAGGGTAGCCTAGGTATCGGTGTTATTGCTCAAGCCCATTGAAGACCTCCTCTTGATAAGCACCGAAGGTAAATTTCTATGTGCTTACTTTTCTTTAAAGAGATTAGTTGCACACACACACTTAACATATATTGCATATGTGTGCATTCTCTTCACTTGTCACATTTCACACTTGCACTTATTTGTTATATTTTGTTGTGTGTAATTGTGTCTTGTTGTCTTGTAATTTGTTTCCCGATAGTTTTCAGAAACGTCCGCGCATGCACTAGAATGTGTTTGGTTTAGCGCGAGGACCGCCTACGGAGAATGCCATTGGCTTCTCTTTGGTTTTCACCTTTGTTGGTGATCGGCGGTTATGATCGGCGGCCTGGCCGCCGAATGAAACCGTCGTTTGCTTCCAGTAGTGTATGGAGCAATTCTGCGGTTACGATCGGCGGTCACGACCGCCGTTCGAAACCGCCGTTCAAGACCTGATTGATTTTATCTCTCGGTCCAATTCGGCGGTCACGAAACCGCCGAATGAAACCACCGTTCATACCTGATTGATTTTTTTTATCTCGGGTTTGATTCGGCGGTTAGATCGACGGTCATGAAACTGCCGAATGAAACCGCCGAATGAAACCGCCGTTGGTCCCCTGTTCCTCTCGGATCCAATTCGGCGGTTATGATCGGTGGCCTGGCCACCGATTGAAACCGCTGATCGGTGCGTTTCAGGGGCAAACTTGTCTTTTCACATGCTCTGTTTTTCATGCCTATAAATACATCACTTTCTCTTGTTCTGAATGTAACTCTTTAATCATCAAGAACCCTACTTTCAAAAGAGAGATTTTTAAGAGAGAAAGCAATCAAGTTTGCTCATTAAACACTCAAACCAAAATCCATTTGCATCAAAGTTCATCTAGCATTCTCTAGCATATCTAGGATGCTTGCTTGCATGGGTCTTTCATCATCACACTTGCTTTGGTAAGTTTTTCACTATTATCATACATAATTAGTGTTTAATTTATTAGGGCATCTATTTTATTACTTGATTGTTCTTAGATTAAATTCTAATATTCAAGATAGAGATTATTGTGTTGATTTGATTGAGTGTTGTTTTTATGATAGATATCTAGGTTTCTATAATCTATGATTATCTAAGCTAATTGACATGTCATTTAGCTTTAATATCTAGGATTGTTTTTAATTGCAAATTCATCATCTTAGATAAGCATATAGGGTTTCCCTTGCTCTATGTTGCATTTGAATATTCATATATTCACTTAGGGTGTTAATCTCTTTTTAGAGAATTAAGTCTTGTGTTGTGACCGGGATTAGGTTGCTTAATTCGTAAGCAATCGGACTAGGTTCACTTATACCGGGATTAGGTAGGTGTGTGATTACTTCCGGGATTAGGTTGTAATCGTTTTACACATTTAGTGGATTCGAGGTTCGAGTGTGACTTACTTACTAGCCCGTGGTTTTTCCCGTGAGGGTTTCCACGTAAAAATCAAGTGTTATTTAATTTTCATATTTTATACTTGATTTATTGCTTTATCTATTTAGGAGTAATTTCGTAATTTTGACTAAACACGAAAAATTGAGTAATAAGCTTAAAATCTATTCACCGCCCCCCTCTCCCCCCTCTCTAGATAGTTTTATACACACCGTGCTATAATTTGTTTCACAATCCACCCCTATCATTCATACCCACCAAATGAAGACCAAGATAAGACCAAAAACTAGTAGAAATCGAATCAAAAGCCACCATGGGCTCTGAAATGCAAACCAAGGAAGGCCAATGAGAACAACATAAATCTCTGAGAACTCGTTTCAAAGAGTTGTTCCCAATACCACTGCAGTTCCAATAAAGGATACTAATCATAGGAACTGGTGGAAGGAGTCCGAAACACGGACTTATATGACTCCAATCTACGTTTGATCATTGTGTTACTCTGAACAACATCATTAAGATCCAAAACCTCGGCTTCCACTTGTTTAGGCCAAGGAGCGTCTGTAACAAAACCAAGCTCAGCATGAGAGTCCGTCAAAGAGGTCTCCAATCATAAGACCTGAGAAGAGCTGATCCCATGCTTCCAAAAAAGCTTCTTAATAGATTGATTGGGATCACCCGAAGATAAAGGTTCCATCATAGGACCACCGGAAGAAACAACAACAGAGGGAGGAGGAGGAGAAGCCCTATGTGGCAAGAGGCTACAGACCTGCTAAACATTAGGAACATCTGGTAAGGAATTGGAATCAAGTCCACAGCAGTGGAAGAAGATCTTAGATGAGTGTTACATGAAGAAGACGGAACTGAAGCCTAAGAAGTACCTGAAGAAGCTGCATGATGGCCTACCACTGAATCTACAGACCCCAAATCTTGAGAAATAGCAGCAAAAACATTAGATATCAGGATCTCCTAGACTGACTTATCTATCGGACGATAAACCATCTTAAAGGATCGAGGGCGAATTGGCTAAAAAATAGGCTCCTCAACAGAAACCTCGACTATTAGCTGAGGAGATTTTCCCACACTAGCAACAAAAACCTTAGGATTGTTCTGACGCCAAGAATTGGGCAAATGGCCAATGGAAGAGCAGATGGAGCAAAAGGTTGGCAAGTTTTCTTACTCAAATGAAAGAGCTTTGAAGCTCACCCCTATCTAAAAGGACCAAGGATGGAAGCATTACAGACATGTTAACATCTACTAAAACTTTGGCAAAATGACCAAAATCACCATTAATAGTAGCCTTATCCATTCTCAACGGAACTCCAATACATCTGGCCAAATCAAAAATGATTTTCGGATGCAAGTATTCCTAAGACAAATCATATAACCTAACCCAAACCTGCGCATTAATGGACTTTTGCAGAGAGGGATTAAAATCCAGAACCCAAGGCTGAAGGCGGAGAACCCTTAGATTCATATTAACAAAGCCTAAGCCCTAAACCTGATTCTTGTCCTCAAGAGACTTCAAAATAATCTGGAAATAGCCTCTCCCTAAAGATATAAGTCTTTAATCAGCTAAAATCATCCAAAGCTTACTAAGCTTAGCCTTAAGGTCAACAAGCTTCCAAGGATGCTCACCACTAGAAAGAACCACACGCTCGATGAGAGCATTCTTGCATAAATCAAGTCTAGATTGATAAGCTACTGGATCAACCCAAAAAGACATATAACCTCCCTTTTTTAGAGGCGCAGCAATCATAGGGAAGGGCTAAATAAAATCATGAGGAGACTTCAAAAGATCCGCATAGGACTTGCCACCCATAGATACAAGATTAGAATTCAAAACCGGGCCTTGAATTGAACCTCCAACACTAACCAGAATATCACACAAAGCAGGAGTAAAAGGCAACACATTACCCAACCTGAGCCTACCACTATTAGAAATCGACCTCTCGCCACAAATAGGAACAAAAGTGGGTGAGGAGGAACACAAAGTAGTTTCCAAAACTATGGAATCCTCCACGAGGCCATGCATTGATGGAGAAACCATGGAATGAAACACAAATAGGCAAACGAACCAGCAACAGTAAAAGAGAAAAAATAAAATTAAAAAAGCATCAAAGAATAAACTAACCAGGAAAGGACAGCCGGCACTTTTAGCAAAGCAGCCCAAATCAGGTGAATCAGAGAAGAAGAATGCACAAAAACAATCGACAGAGCTATTGTAAACCAATGAAATAGAGGTGAAACCCTAGCTGCTATTAAACTCTAAAGACAAACCACAAGCGCATCGACAAACCACAAACACAGCAACAAGGGAGACCATGTCAGTGACAGAAAAGAACGACAACAGCAGCAGCGCAAGAACACCAGGACGCTGAAACAGCAGCAGTCAAGAACCATAAAGCTAATGGCCAAGAACCAGGATTAGTTTTCACGTGAAACCCAGAACAGCAACGGCCAAGACCAGAAAGCCAACGCCACCCAAAATCAAATGGCACCCAGCGGAACAGCAGCAGCCCAGCAATCCACGACCAGACCTTAGAACACGACAATAGCGAACGCAGCAGTAGCAAACGGAGGAGAAGGCCAATGCCCTACAAAAGCAAACAGAGGACATAGAACCGCAGCAGCAGCAGAGCGATAGTGGAAGAAAGACCCCGAACCAGAAAGGATGGCAAGACCAGAATACCGGGCAAGGGTGACCGGTGCCGGCCGCCGGATCAACAGTGAGTAGTCCAAACCCTAGGCACCCATGCAGTTAACGTGAAGCAAACACTAGCAAAGATTTTTAAAACATAATCCTACTAATTCTTCACTAGGGGTGGGCATTTTCGACCCGACCCGACCCGACCCGACCCGAACCGACTCGAAAACGGCGGGTCGAGTCGGGTTGGCTGCCAAAAACAGACAGACTCGGGTTAGAAGAAGGCAACCCATTATTTTGTTGGGTTGGGTCGGAGTTTTTTTTGAACCCGTAACCCGACCCGAAATGTTGTATGTATAAAAAAAAAATAGATTTTTTCCCCTCATTTCTCTTCTGATTCTCTGAAAGACTGAAACCTAACTCTAAAAGACAAACCCAGCCACCGCTACTTTCTCATTTTCTCTCCATCGATCGACCATCTATCGATCCGCCGTTCAACGTCGTTTTCTCTCATTGGCACCGCTCTTCCAAGCCGTTTCACACGGTTTCTTTTTTCAGGTTTGAATCATTTGATTTTTTGTTCCTTTGAATTTAATTTTGTGGGTGCTCTGATCTGGTCTCTGATCTCAGATCTTGTTTATATGGCTTGTCTCTGATCTCTGATCTTGAGAGTAACGCAAGATAACTTTAAAAATTAAAACTGAATTAAAGTTAGATATTTAATTAAATTTTAAAACTGTGAAGTGATGTTTAATTGTTTTTGTTTTGTTTTTTCTCGTTAGTTTGGTTGTTGCCTTGTTGGTGGCTTTCGTTTGTTTGGTTATGCTCTCCCCTGTTTGGTTTCTTGTTGTGTTTTTCTGCCCCTTTGCTGGGCGTATTTGTTTTGTGTTCTTCCTTGCCTCTTTGTTGGGCTGTGTTAATAAAGTGCTTTTTTCAAAACAAAAAAAAAAAAAAAAAAAAAAAAAAAATTAAAGCTGAATTAATACTAAAATATCTTAGTTTCAATTGGTATTTTCTCATGAGTGCGCAGTAAAGAACAAAGTGTTAAATGTTAATCTCTCCCCTTTTTACTCAAACAGTAGTTGGTGTGTCATTATTATCTTGTAATTTTCTTATACATGGAAAAAGTGGCCATTGAATTTTTTTTAAATGTGCTGGTGTAACTCTTGTCGAAGCATCCAACCTAAGACCTTCCTGGACTTTGGTTTTGTGTGTTATACACATTGTTAATAAGTTAACTAGTAGATAGATTCCCTGACACAGTTTTAGACAGACCTATGCACTTGTAAATCTGAATCATCTCTTTCGTGTTCCTGTAGTTTTTTTTAGGTCAATGCTAAATTCGGATTCGACGTCTGTTTATTCTTTGTATGATTCTATTGTTTATGGAAAGATTAAACTTTGTAGTTGTAGATAACTTCAATTCAAACGCATTTAGATAATTAATTAAATTTTAAAACTGAATTAATACTCAAATATCATGATTATTTAAGGAGATAAAAACAATGTGATTTGTTTAAATTAACAAAGTTTAACAAATCTGTGGTCCAAAGTAGCACATATGATTTCAGCTGAAGAATTTGAGACTGTTGGCTGCTGCACTTGAAGATTTGAGACTCTTGGCTGCTGCACTTGGAGATATTTATCCAAAATCTGCACTTGAAATTATGTGTTATTTTCCATGTTTTTTGTTTGTGTTATTTAGATTTAATGTTTAAACTTATTTTATGTTAATGTATCAGATATTTGAAGATGTAATATTTAATATTTCAACTTATTTTATGTTAATGCATCATATATTTGAAGATGTAACATTTAATATTTCTATGGACATGTCATGTGTGATGTAATTTGTACGGAATCGAAGTTTTTTTTACGTTTGTCTAACCCAATCAACCCAACCCAACCCGACAAATATTGGGTTGGGTTGAAAATAATGTTGGGTTGGGTTGGGTTGAATTTCTCCAACCCAAAATAGGATCGAGTTGGAAAAATTACAACCCAACCCAACCCGAACCCGAAAACGCCCACCCCTATTCTTCACAATTGAGAAGTGCTACTTCAGTAGCATTTATTTTTAAATTAGTGTTTGAGATTTGATTCGTATTTTAATTAGATTTATTGAGGAAGTTTTTGTTTTTGTTTTTTGTTTTTTTGGTTTTTTTAAAGGTTTTTATCTATCCACTTATCTAGGTATTTTTTTGAAGCTTATTTTTTCCATTGGTAGGATTCGAGCTTGGAAGACATTTGCCTAAACCTTAATTAGTCCATCTACCAGCTGAGCTACGCCCCTAGGGTTATTAGAGTCGTATTATGATTAGGTTTAGTTTATTATAAATATTCTTTTTGACTTCTACTGATGTATTGCTTTTGATTCGTCATCTCTATTCATTTTTCCCTCCCGTGATTTGCTCACAAATTCACATGCATATTTGAACATGATGATTCATCCTTTCTTCTATGAAAACACAATTTCCCATTTCAGTAACAAATCTTGCGTTCAAACCTCTCTCTCTCTCCATGCTTTTCTCCATCTATAAATAGCCACCAAACCCACCACAAGTTCCTCACATTTATCCTACCAACTTCATCCAAAAAAAAAAAACCCACCAAGCAAAATGTCATGCCTTAGAAAAATGATCTTTGTTTGGTTGGTTTTCTTGCTTGTAATCCTAGTTTCTAGAGCTATGGTTAATGCAGCACCTTCAAGTTTTGTTCACACCAGAAATACACAATTTATAGTGAGCCTGTTTTTCAGGTAATTATATATATATTTCCTTTATTGTTCAAACAATTTTCCTTACTTTTAATTCTTTTATAATTTCAGGATTGTGCATGTATATATATTGTGTATTTGGGAGTGTTTTTGACATGATCAAATAATTAGCCAAAAGTTATTTTAAGAGTGTATTCTTTTAAAGCCTTTGATTGAAAATAAACAATAGTGATTTAAAAAATAAAAAACATTTGTAGTGTGTTTTGGAAAAGTACTTCGATCTATACTTTATTCTCCCAATGTGGTTTGATAGTAAATAACATTCATTCAACCAGATAATGCTCCAAATGCATGCATGCAACCACAAATTTAAAAAGTTTTGTTAAACAACTTTTTACTTATGCAATGAAGAAATAAATTAAAAGATAAACATTACAAGATAATTAAAATTATTCATCAATAATTTTTTGCAGGGACTTGATTTTGTGATTTCAAAGGCAAAGAAGTATGGACTCTAGTTAATATTGAGTTTGAGCAACAATTACCATGAGTTTGGTGGAAATTAAGTTCCTTTACAATGTTCATTAAAAACTATTAAGGTGCGTTTGGTATGCGGGATGGGATAGAACAATGTAGGACAATTTGTTCTTGTCCCACGTTTGGCGCGTCCTTAGCATGGGATAGGATGGGACAAGGTGGGACAAAAATCACAAAAAATTGTCCCACCCAAGACCCTAGGACAACTTGTCCTATAACATGGGACAAGTGTCAAAGAGACCAATTTACCCTTTAAATTTTCAAACAATTACAATCATGTCTAATATATTATATATTATAATTACATATATAATATTATATATATTATATAATAATATATAAAAATATATTATTATATATAATAATAATATTTAATAATATATATATATATCCTATATATAATAATATTCAATATATCATATATATATATATATAAATTATAATCTTTAATATATTAAATATTATTAAATATAATAATCTATATATATATATATATATATATTATAATCTTTAATATATTATATATTATTAAATATAATAATATAATATATATATATATACATTATTATTATATATAAGATATATATATATATATATTATTATAATATAAACATATTATTATAATATATATATATTAACACATAATATATATGATCAGTCTTTCTATTATTAGTTCGAAATGATATAAAATATATCAGTTCCTTGTATGTGGGCCACTGGATTTAAAAGATGCTTTGACAAGTGCATACAACCAAATCAAAGTATTTAAATCCAATGGTCCACATACAAGGAACTGATATATCTTTTATCAGTTCGAACTGACAATAAAAAAATTGTATATATGATATATATATATATATATTATATAAAATATAAATGTGCCAATGACCTCTTACCAATGTGGTGTGTCTCTCCAAATAGAGACTCTACCACCATGGTTCAAAGCCCATGGCATGCATGCATATATGCAAATTTTCCCACCAATAGTGTGGGTGTTGTCCCACCAAGGTGTGGGTGCTCTCTCCCCGTTTGTGGGGGCTGCAATCCGGGCTGTGCTAATAGAGCCCAATCTCGTCAGTCCCAGCAGTTGTTGTATTATCAAAAAAAAAAAATCAAAAAAAAAAATATATATATATATATATATATATGTAATATAAATATAAAATTTATATATTATATTTTATTATTATATATAATAATATATAATATATTAAATATTATTATGTATATAATAATATTATTACCCATACAATAATATATATATATATATATATTATTGTACATGTAATAATATTTAATATATTATATATATAATAATATTTAATATATAGAATATATTATTATATATATATTATATTTTCTATATGTACTAATATTTAATATTATATATATCTATATATATCTTATATATATAATACATGTAATATTCTTTATTAATATATAATAATATCAAATAATAATAATATATATATAATATGTTATATATTATTATATATTATATATTTTATTATTTAATATTATTATATATATATTATATATTATATATTATATATATTTTATTATTTGATATTATTATATATTAATATATAATATTATAATATTATAATATATGTTGTTATATATATAAGAGGGGTACTCTAGTCATTAACCTCTTGTCCTTTCCTATCCCAGTCATACCAAACGCATAATAGTACAGTCCATAGTTCTGTCCCAAGCTTTCCAAACACAATACAAAACAACATGTCCTATCTCGTCCCACCTTGTTGATCGGACCAAATATGGTACGATTTTGTACCCTTATTTCTTATTCTTTGTGCTTAATCCTCGGGCGTTTCCCCGTATTTAATATTGCAAAATCAAGTGTTTCAGGTTTTATTAGGCCTCAAGGGCAATTGTGAAGAAGAGGAGTATCTTGCTGTAAGAAAGGAGCATAAAGACATGAAACAGGGCAATCTCGCCACTTGCTGAATATAGGTCGTCATAGCGACAGGGAGGTGTTTTACAAAGGACCAGATGTCACCCCAAGGCCGCCATTTGGTCGCCATGGCGACAGAAATGATTGTTTCAGAAGAGCAAAGGTCGCCCTAGGGTCGCCATGGCGACAATCTATTTTTCTCCAAGAAAATGCATCAGGTGTGGTCACCATTTGCATATCGCCATGGCGACCTTCATGGGCAAATGGCGACCTCTCCCCAAATTCCTCAGTGTTGCCATTTGCAAAGAGCGAAAAAGATGATGCTCATGGCAACAATTGGATCTCAGAAAGCGTAACAGTATGTCGCCATGAGGTCGCCATGGTGACACAAATAGCGACATTCCCGCCACATCAGCTTTCCAAGAGATTTTCAGCACAAAATCAAAGCCAGTATAAATATCCCTCTTCTTTGAGTTTGAAAACACACAAGAATATGCAGAGTTTTAGAAAGCACACTTTTACTTAGCATTTTTAGACCTAGATTTCTTCCATAACCCCCACTCCCAAATTTCTCCATTTCTAACATTGAACTATCTTTTCCATCAAACACTCAACACCAAATCTATCCTACCTCACCAAACCATTCCTCTCTCACCATATTCTTCACCATATTACCTTAGTCACACACCATTTGACACTTATCACAATTCTACACAAATGAGCATTTAAGGAGGGAAAGGATTGAGCATTAAAGAAGGTGACCTACGGGTGATTTCCTCATTTATTACTCTCTTTTCCTATTAGTAACTATGTGTAGCTAAAACCCCCAATCTAGGGGGTTGGTGTTAGAAACACTTGGACTTGGGGTTGCTTGACTATATTTTAATTGAATCTCTATGTATTTTCTATTTATTATATCTTTAGATTCTTTTCACTATATGATTGATTTGTATATCAACCTATTAATCATAATCTTGTCAAAATAATCTATTATATAATCACCTTTGAAATGACAACCTTATTTGATTAAAGAATTCAATAAATAAGATGGATTATTGTAGGGAATACCAACCACAATAATCCAAACCTTGCTTTGAGGTTAATCCATTTGAGATTGGTTCTTTATGATAGTTTAAAAAGCACCCTTAATCCACTTGTAACTTCACTAATCCCTTAGCGTATCTCTTAATTGATTTCACCCGCTTTTCTTATCTTAGATTGTTGAGATTCTATTTTACCTATCACTTTTGTTACTTTTACTTTATGTATGTTTTGTAGTATTTTAAACCACCCACTATCCACTTATTATGATTTATATTATCGCAATCTTAGATTAGTTAATCAACCTAACTATTACTTCATTTCCCTGTGGAACGAATCTAACTTATCATTATTACGTTTTACATCCTAAAAGGATTCCGAAGTGGTAAAATATTATTTCCAAAAAGATCACTTATATATATATATATATTGTTTTGATGTGCACAAACGACCTCATCACTTGTCCTGTCCCATGTCTATGCCAAACACACTCTTAGGAAACAAATTACGTAGATCTTATGTACAAATTAGGAATAAAGTTCGAAGCTAATTTTATTTATATATATACAGGGTACCAGGACAGAATGATGATGCACAAATGCAATTTCTGGTAAGATGGATGACAAGCCACTGGATAGATTGGGAAAATCAAACAGAGATTCAGGATACAACATCAGTGTTAGAGATTCATTCTTGAACACAGTCTACACAAACATCTACAATCTTACCAAAAAATGGAGGAACAATGATACAGACCCAAATATCTGTAATGAAAAACTTACATAAAATATAAAATAAAAGATAGGGTAGACAGGTTAATTCGAGGAAACCTTAAACCTCCCAAATATTGGTGTTTCGAGGAACCAATAACCTCCCAATTACAACACAAATGTGCAGACAATAATTCTCTGGATACTTTTCATTAATGAATTGAAGCTATTTATACAAAATATCAATGCTCACTCTCTCCTCACTCTCTCCTAAACTTAAGCAATTAACTAACCCACCACCCATAATTAAATGAGCAGTAAACCCACTAACTTAATAATTTAATTACTCATTAAAACAAAATAAAACATAAAATTAACATTACAATAAATATCTAAATAAAATTAGTAGGATCGTATCAAACAATAAGCGGTGCCTTGGTTTGGAAACTGGTAGCTCAAAGGATGGAGCTATATTTTGATGGATACGAGATTGTTTTCTCAACAATCAAAACAAATGACTTCACTTGAACACGTTTTGAGCTAATAAGCTAACAATGAATTGCAAACATTAGATGGTGGGCAGTGGCACTCTAACCTGAGATCGATTTTCAGTGATGTTTACTTTTAGCATTACGAGGTTTCTGTTAATTAAAGCATATTATAATACATTCCATGTTGGATTATAAATTCTTGGAGGCAGGAGAGCTAAAATTCAAGATTGGGGGCCATTGTATAAAAACAAAAAACAAAATGGGGGCCAAAAATTTAATAATAATTTTTTGTTATAAATATTATGCAATTATATATGAATGAATATCCATCAATCTATGGAAGAAACTTCCATCATTTTGTATTCCCATTAGCTCTATCATAATGATCAATTTTGTTATTCATTACAATGTAATTTATGTATACTTAATGTAATGTGGGATTATGAGGCTATATAAATGGTCTCTCACCATTGTATTTGACACACTTTTTGTGATGAGAACAATTGAGGAATAAAAGACTTCTCTCTTTTATTTATTCTTTCTCTCTTCTTATATTTTAAGTTTATGTTTTATATTATTCTTTATTCTTATTCATTTTATAACACGTTATCAGCACAAATCTCTAACCATTGTGTGTTTCAAGTTTTAGATTTGAAAGTTCCTTATATAAAGACCAATTGTCATATGATCAAGTTTGATACATGATAAGAGAACACTTTCTTAGTGCAACCGAGTGTTCCGAGAACAGTAAAGTATTTCTTTCTCTAATTTTGGGCTAAGAAAAACAAAAGGAATTGGTTTATAATATTCATTGGGCTGCCAATAAAAGAAAATAAAGATTAAATGATTGTATTGCAACCAGAAGATTGCAAAAATGAAATTAATTATATTACAACCCAAAGGTCGCAAAATCAAAGAGTCTGAAGCTCAATCTGATATATATTTGATAATTGTTAAATCAAAGAGCCTGAAACTAGCTTGATCTAATATCTGAAGATTGTAAAATCAAAACGCCTGAAGTTCAATTTAGTGTTTTGAGATTGCAAAATCAAAAGGTCTGAAGCTTGACATAATCTTATTTAAAATTATGGATTGCAATCGAATCAAATTTTGAAATAATGAATTTTCAATGAATCAGAACTTGGAGTACTGAATTCCGATTGAAGTGATAATTATTTTTGGAATTCGAAGTTCCAAAACCTATTATTCTAAAGTATAAAGTCGATATTTAGATATGCATATGGAGTCATAATGAAGTTTTAAATTTCTATCAAATATGAATTTTGTTAAGAACCTGAAGTTCTGAAATAGTAAATCATGAACTTAATACTGTGACACAACTATAACCAAATATCTATTTGTTTATAGATATTGTGCAATCACTTTTGTGATTTATTTTAGAGGATATGGACTATAAGATAAAGTTCAAAAATTGAAAAGCGGGTAAATATATTTTATCGAATTTTGAGCACGATCCAAGTATTTCAATATGATTTACTTTATTGTTGTTTAGATTTAATTTATTTATACAACTATACTCTATGGTTGCCACTATATGTTGGATCTTTTACATCAGAAAATAAATTTAGTTTTATTTTTAGCAGTTCTTATTTTGATGATGTGATTGGAATTGATTGATATATATGAAACCAACAATTTTGAATTCAAATCCAATTAGGAACTAAAAGTTCTGAATTTGAATCCAATTGAGAACCTGAAGTTCTAAATTTGAAGACAAACCAGAAGTTCCAAGAGTCAATATGATTTTATTAAGAGCCCAACATCTTGAAATAAGAGATCACAATCTCATGGTGAGACCATAAGTTCCAACAAATTGTGAAGTATATCTTTCCCTAATTATTGGACCCAAAAATTGATTTTCTTTTCTTTATTCCATTTTGTTCACAATATTTTGTTTTAAGAAAAAAATTTAGATGATTGTATCATGACCCGAAGATTGCAGAAATGAAGTGAACATTTTGCAACCTGAAGATTGCATACATTAAAATATCCAAAACTGAATCAAATGTGAGATTGCAAAATCAAAGAGTTATAGCTCAATTTGTTGTTAATCCTAAAGAGCCAGAAACTCGATCTAATTATGAATTATAATCAAATTATAACTTAAAATTTTGAATTTAAATCGAATTATAACTTAAAATTTTGAATTTCAATTTATGTGATTATTATTTGGAATCTGAAGTTCTAAATTCATATTTTTAATTATATTCATGAAATTTATAAATGAACTTGAAGTTCTAATGAAATTCAAACTTTTAATCAACTATGAATTTTGTTTAAAACCTGAAGTTTTGAATTTGTATATCATAATCATAAAATTATGATATAAGTAGGTTCAAAATTAATTTGCCTAGCCTCTTGAGTTTTTTGTAAATTATGATCCTCCTACCTCTTATTCATTGTTCATATTTCATATGAAAAGACTCCAACAATGTGATTGCTCCTTCTTACCAAGGTATGTAAAGTGTAAGAGTTTATATTTTTCATATACAAAACTATGAATTTTCATATTTCGCACATCTATTTGTCAAAAACTGTCTTTATTATTTATTCATTGACCTTTGATCGAAATCAATGTGCAAATTTTAGCTTTATGATCCTCGAATTTTATGATTATTAAAATTGGTGGTTTTATTATGAAAATTTGCATTCACATGGTCTTAAAATTAAGTTTTTGTATTGCTTTAAGTAGCTTTGAATTATCATAACATGAAGTTGCTTTCATGGTTTATTTATCTAATACTTGATATGGATTCTTTATGAATTATATTTTACTTTAATTTCTCATTTCTAATTAAAATATTTGATGATGAAACTAGTGTTATTTCTTCCATAATTCTTTCTCTTAGTGATGTCTGAAAGGTACGAAAACTTTCATAGAAAATATGAATTTTCAAATTTTGCATAATATAAATTTTACTGTCATATGTACATTTTGATATATTTACATGATACATATGAACAATTAATATATTTGCTGGTTAATATATTACATACTTATAACTGTTATGATATCTAACATTCTTATTAAGATTAGATATATTTTGTGTTTAGATTTTTATCATTTAAATTGTTACTCCAAATCATGTTAATTTGTTATATAGTATCGTTGTTTTTATTTATTTATGATGAATTGAAATATAAATATTTCATGGTAAAGATCCAATAGTCCTTTTGATTTGATAAGAATAGTGATTTGATCATCATATGAAAAGACATACATGAGTGAATATTGAAGCATATTAACTAAGTTTCTACATGCCTCAAATAGTGCTCCAGAAGTAACAATATTAATAGCCTATATTTGAACATATTATTAGTTTATATCATGTCTTTTATGGTTGAACAAAACAAATAGTTTTGATTATAATGCCATTGACATCACCCAAATTGATCCATATCATTCCCCTAAGGTGAATGTTATATAATGTTATATAATGTTATATAGTGATCTAATAGGATATTCAAATTGATCCACTAGAAGTGGAATAACATCAAAATAAGGAATGAAAATTAAAGAGTGCTTAATACACCATCCAAGAATTAAAAAAACTTGGGTTTGCTATATGTTAAATAAAAGGACAATGACTATATATATGATGTATATTTATGAATCTTTACCAAGAATAATGAATGTTCCAAAAGAACTAATATTTTATTACAAAATGAAAAAAAATACATAAATATACTTGGTATTTACTAGATCTAGAAGATCTATGACCATGGAAATTATTTTGAGTCAATATATTAAAAATATTTTACATGATTTTTGTTTCATGCTGGAAGCATGTGTGATTTTATAGTTTATTTTGTCATGACAAATGTTATGAACTAGAAGTTCAATTCATTTCATTTTAAAGAAAATGATGAATCGTGATATTGAAATATTTTATATGGATATCCATTTCATAAATGAAAACTATTATTGGTACCAAATGTCCCTAAAGGACATAAGACGATATAAGTAAGTACTTAAAGGACAATATGACAAAATAAACGAGGTCATGTAGAAAATTACAATGATGCAAAATATTTTCTCAAAGAATAAAAATTTAAATTTCTCGTCGTTAGAGGGAGAATTATCACAAATTGATAAACGACGTGAAATTACATGACATGCATCATCTTGTGATTTGCATAGTATGTAAATAATTTTTCAGATGATTTGAAGAAAATAATAAAATTACATTCTGCCAATATACAAACCCAGGTGGTTGTTCCTATAGAACAATTTATGAAATGGCAGCAAAAATTATTTGTTAGTGAAAGACAATTTAGTTCAAATGATAAGGTTCCCTAAAAGTGGAATTTGAAATATCATTATAATAATCGAGTGAAAAATAAATTACCATCATCAAAGGCTCCCGAAGAGTTAGTCTCACAAGTGAAAAACAAAATCTTGAAGATACATATATAAATGTTAATCCCCCTTATGATACTATTGAAGTAGAAAATAGAAAGATCTTAATTGTCTCATTAGAGACACTTGTACCAGAAATAAAGAGATTATATTTCTTCGAAAGGAATATTTGTATAAAGAGGCATATGTACCGAACATATACTAAAGAGATTTCAATAACCCCTGAAGAGGCACCTAGATTACGAAATGTAAATCAATTATATTGATAATATAGATATTGAGATCATATATTGCTTTGCATATTATGAAAAATATGATGATGGTCTTAACTATAAATTGTATATATGTCGACATAGTGATGAAAAATAAAAGAAAGAGTTATACTTACTTTAAATTTGAAAATTTTGGACATGTTCAAATGTTTGACAATATCAAATTTATTGAATATAATCATTTTTCGTACGAATTAAGATAAAAGATTTACTGCAGAAACCTAGTTTGACAATGAATAAAAATCTTAGAAGGATTTAAATGCCTGAAGCAAGTTGTTTGATACTACATTTTCTATATATTGAATTTAATAAAACAAAATGCATGTAGTGCATTATGCACACGCCTTTGTGAATATTGTGTTGAAAGAATCAACAAATTTGATTCCAAAGAAATATATGTTGATTGTTTGAGACTTATTAATACTCTCGACGAGCTTACAAATTATACTTTTACAAGGAATATTTTTTAAGTTGAAGAATCTTGGAAAATAATATTTAGTCCAGATTAATGGTCGGGTTGAGTTTTTCAATTAGCATAACAATACATGAATCAACATATATAGGAAAAGGTCCTAAATCACTTTTTCGTGGATCAAACTTATCTGACGGATACCTTGATACTTATTATATAAAATTAATATGATGTACAATCCCCTCTCATTCTTGAAAATGATAATGAAGAACCTTTTGGTCTTAAAGTACCAAATCTATATTCAAATGGTGTTTTTTTTTTTATACTAAAGCAACATGATGTTGTATATAACAAGTTGCACCAATTTGAAAAGTAACTTTAGTAAAGTTCTTCATATATGATCTCCAAAAGGTTGGAATGCGATAGATAGAACTTTCTTAACAAAAATATTAACGCATCGGGGTGGGGGAGCATATTTATCAAGGGTTTTTATGATTTTGAGGAAATACAATGCACTGTACTCTTTTTCCTTCACTAGGTTTTTATCCCACTAGGTTTTTCCTAGTAAGGTTTTAATGAGGCAGTTTTGCACCCCCATTACCATTAAAGGTTAATTCGAGATGTAGATGAATAATGTACTCTTTTTCCTATGCTAGTTTTTTTCCCACGGGGTTTTTTCTAGCAAAGGTTTTAACGAGACATATTTATTGTATGATTGATGGACATTAATTCAAGGGGGAGTGTTATAAATATTATGCAATTATATATGAATGAATATCCATCAATCTATAGAAGAAACTTCCATCATTTTGTATTCCCACTAGCTCTATCATAATGATCAATTTTATTATTCATTATAATGTAATTTATGTATACTTAATGTAATGTGGGATTGTGAGGCTATATAAATGGTCTCTCACCATTGTATTGGATACACTTTTTGTGATGAGAACAATTGAGAAATAAAAGACTTCTCTCTTTTATTTATTCTTTCTCTCTTCTTATATTTTAAGTTTGTGTTTTATATTATTGTTTATTCTTATTCATTTTATAACGTTTTTAACTTTTTAAAAGAAATTGAAAAAAAATGAGATAAGGGGGAGTCATGGCCCCCATAATACCCCCTAAATGTAAAGGTTTTTTTGTTTTTTGGGTACGGATATTGACACCCATAAATATGATAAGCACACTCATATTTATAAACACACCCATTTCTAAAATTTAAAATTAAATCATTACTATAAACACACACATGTCTAAAATTTTAAATTAAATCATTACTATAGACACCCAATCATTACTATCGATTTCGGTTGATCAGTTTCGGCCGATTGTGCTTAGTAACTTTCTGTTCAAAATTTCTTCGAAGATTTTGGCAGATCGTTTAGCTCGAGTTGCAACCAGGATTATTTTTCCTCAACAGTTCGATTTCATTCGAGACCGGCATATCGAGGATTGTGTTAGCAGGAAAATGTTAGAGGGGTCAAATTCCAATTAACACTGTATATATGTATTATCAATTAAAATGGAATAACACTGTTTTATTGATCATCCAAATGAAATACATAATACAATAGAGATAACACACAGTTTTGATAAAATGAAGGTTTTTATTGAGGTTTAGGTAGGAGGTTTCTAACACAATTTGTGATGTCGGTCTCATGCTAGTCGATAAGTAGAAAACTATAGTGTTGTGGATTCAAAAATTGGATCCTTCTTTTTCGAGAGTCTCGTTGTATTTATAGGTCCCTTTTCTTGCTCATTACTCGTGCAATCAATCAATCAATTAAGCAATCAATAGGACGTTGATAGTGGCTTCATTTTAGGCGCAAGAATGGTTCCCGTAATCAAGTGATTCTATTTCCTTTCATGGCGATCTTGACAGAGTTGGCTAATCCCGTTCAAAATGGTTGGAGAAGTCAACTTTCCTTGTATTTAAAAAGTTGGCGTATACTGTCCTTCTTGTAGCATAAATTTGGTTCCTTACTGTATCAGTTCTTTCTTCCTTGATAATCTTCTCTTTACTTCGGTCCCCACTGCTTGGTAGCCTGGTTCTAGGAGGGGTCGGGGTATATGGGTATCCCGCATCCTACTGGACCGAGGTACCATTATCCTTTGAGTAGCGGGGTATAGGGGTACCGAGATACTAGGTCAACATAGTAGCGGGGTATCGAGATAATGCAATAACGGGGTCCTTAGGACCTTGACTTCTCTGTCTCCTAGTACTTGGGGATTTAGGTGTCCCTAATTTTGATCTGGATTGGCATAAGGTATATCTGGACATACTGGTCTAGCTTCTTCTCAGGGTAGCCGGATACTCCATGTAGTGTTCCTCTACTTCAATTAATCTTGGCACATATGGAAAATTCTTCTTTGGACCCCTGCCATTTTTGGCGGTTGACAGATTGTATTGCTTTGGCGTCTGATTGTGTGAATGTGTTGCAGAAGAAATGCTATTGGGGTAACTTGGCCATGAAGATTGATATCCGTAAGGCTTTTGACACCTTGGATTGGTCTTTCCTTTGTAGAGTGCTTCAGGCTTTTGGGTTTTCTTCTGTTTTTGTGGATTGGATAGATAGCATTCTTCGTTCATTTAGGCTTTTGGTTCTATTGAATGGGGTCACAGAGGATTATTTCTGTTGTTCTAGAGGGGTTCGTCAGGGTAATCCACTCTTTCCGCTTTTGTTTGGTATTGCTGAGGACTTTCTTAGTAGATTATTGACGAGGATTGTGGGTTCTTCTCAGATTCTGCCGATTTCTTCCCCTAGGGGTTTTTTTTTGCTCCAACTCATTTGCTCTATGCAGATGATGTTCTGATCTTTTTTATAGGCACTCAAAAGAATCTAAAACATATCATGGGTGCTTTTGAGGATTATGGTGATATTTCAGGCCAGTTGGTTAAGTGGGGTAAGTCCTCCATTTATTTCTGACCTTCTGTCTCCCCTTCTCGGATTGGTAGTTTGCAGTCTCTAGTTGGTATGCAGATTGGGTAGCTTCGGTTTTCTTATTTGGGAGTCCCTTTGTTTAGGGGCAAGCCTCGAAAGGCAGTGTTACAACCTATTGCGGATAAGATCTTGTCTAAATTTGCTAAATGGAAGGGCAAGTCCCTCTCTCTGGCCGATCGAGCTACTCTGATCAGGTCAGTCATCATTGGTTCATTGGTTCATTTGTGCACTCTTTCATGATTTACAAGTGGCCTTCTTCTTTACTGTCGCTGATTAACCGTAAGTTGATGAACTTTTTATGGACTGGTTCTTGTGAGGAGACTAAGTTGGTTCAGGTCACTTGGGATCGTTGTTGTAAGCCTTACTCTCAGGGTGATCTTGGTATGAAAGATCTTGGGTTGCTAAAGGACTCACTGTTGCGGAAATTCACTTGGAGGTTTATGACCTCTGATGGTTTTGCTTTCTCATTTCTTTGGGAGAGGTATCTTAGATAGTTGCAGAAGCCTCATGGAGGGTCCGTCACCTCCTCGATTTGGTCTTCTCTTCAGACAAATTATAGTTCCCTTCTTAAGGAAGTTATCTGGCTGATTGGCAAGAATTCTTAGCAAGACTTTTGGCGAGATAATTGGCTGAGGGTTCCCATTTTGAAGGTTTTAGGGATTCCAGATTATTTAGCTAATCTGCTTCGACGAGGGTCTCAGATTTTATTCATGAGGGTAAATGGGTGCTGGTTGATTATTTCCGAGCGTGCTTCCCGAATATGTGTTTTCGGATCGATCGGATTACAATTTCTTCTGTTGTGGATTCTCTAGTTTGGGCTAATTCTCGTGATGGTCGTGTTTCTTGCAAGGCCGTTTATTCCCAGTTTCTCCGTTATATTCCTCAAGTTGTTTGGTGGAGAGATGTTTGGTCCTGTTTTATTCCCCCCTCTCGCTCAGCTTTGACCTGGCGTCTTATGTTGAATAGGCTTCCTACTGAGGATCGCATTTGTAGGTCTGGGTTCCAATTGGCTTCTCGTTGCAGTATTTGTAGGGTTAGTAGTGAATATGTAGATCATCTTTTTTTTCATTGTCCCCTAGCGGTTGCTCTTTAGGAGGTTGTTTTCTCGACTTTCCATCGACATGTCTCTACTGAAATTTGGCAATCCTTCTTCTTGCAAGTCATGTCGGTTTCTTTTAGTGAGCAGGTTATGATTTTATGGAAAGCGGCTATCCATGTAATGATTTAGGGGGTGTGGACTGCCAGTAATCAGTGGATCTTTAAAGAGAAGTCAGTGGACTTTAGTTTCGTCCTTTCTCTGGTTTGGCGTGCGTTTCAGAGGCTAATCGCCTAGAGATTGGTTGTATGCGTAATTGTATGGAAGACCTTTTGATTCTTCGTCGATTTGGTCTTCGAGGTCACCCTTCTAAAGCCCCGATGATCAAGAGTGTGATTTGGTTGCCTCCATCTCCTGGTTGGATCAAAGTGAATATAGATGATGCTGTTATGGGCTCTCCGGGGGTTGGTGGTTATGGTGGTATCTTTCGAAACTGTAGAGCTTTTGTGAAGGGTTGCTTTGTGACAAAGGGTCGTTTGTATGTAAATTCTCTTTGTCAAACACTATTTGTAAACCTAGCAATGCCTATAAGGGTTTTGAAAACACATGTATAGTGGCAAGCAAGGGTCGTCCACAGAGATCGGAAATTAGCTAAAACTAATCAATACTTAAGTGATATTAATGCAATAAAGATAAATGGTTGATGATGTTGAAATGTGAAATAACATATACTTAATACGAAACTAGAAATATAACTAAAAATGGAATATAAATGTAACGAAAGATAGATATGATAGAGACTAGGGAGTTAACGGATTAGAAAGCAAACATTTGGGCAAATGTAATAAACTCGTAAATGTGCATGTTTTGACGAATGTAGCTGATCAAGCCAAATTTGGTATGATTTTGGCCCTCATTCCTGTCTCTTTATGCTTGGTTCTCGGGCGTTTCCCCGTATTTAATAGTGTTAAATTGAGCATTGCAGGTTTATTTAGGCCTCAAGAGCATTTGTGAAGAAGAGGAGGAACTTGGTGCAAAAAGGAGCATAAAGATGTGAAACAGGGCGTTTTCGCCATTTGATCAAGATATGTCACCATGGCGACAGGGAGGTGCTTCTCAAGTGCACCAATGTCGCCACAATGTTGCCCTGAGGTCACCATGGTGACAGAAGATTTTATTCAAGAAGTTTGCAATCAGGTGTTGTCGCCATTTGATGTCACCATGGCGACAATGAAGTGCAAATGGCAACATCTCTTATACTTCCTCATTGTCGCTATTTGCTCCATGGCGAAAAAGATGAGATTGGTGGTGGCAAGTGATTCTCAGAACGGGTAACTGCCTACCGCCACGAGGTCACTATGGCGATAAAAATGGCGACATCCTTGCCACATTAGCTTTTTAAGTAGTTATCAGTACATGTCCGAGAACGACAATATGTATTCCTCTTCTTCCATCTTGAAAAGGATCCAAGCATTTGAAGAGCACGAAAATTACAAAGTTTTAGATCTAGTTCTTCTTCCATATTTCATTTTTCAACTTCCTCCATTCTCTAAACTTGTACTACCTTTTCCATCCAAAACCTCAACACCAAATCTTGATTACTTTACCCAACCATTCCTCTCTTCCCATTCTCCACATCTCAATACCTTTGTCACTACCCATTAGACACACACCTATCTAGACACATCCTCTAATACCACTCTTTGTACTAGGAGCAATCAAGGAGAGGAAGGAACAAGTACTAAAGAAGGAGGCCTAAGGGTGATTTTCTTATCTATCACTTCCTTTTATTTGTTTATAACTATGTGTAACTAAACCCCTAATCTAGGGGATAGATGTGAGGAACAATTGGTTGTGGGTATTTGCTAAGCTATTTGTAATTGAATCTATTTATGTGTTCTAATTCACTTTATATTTAGATCCTAGTCACTATATGATTTGCTTGTATATCACTTGTAGATTGTAATCTTGTGTGGGATAACATGTTGTGAAACCAATCTTAGATTGACACCCTTGATTGGTTAGGAGCATAGTGATTAGGATATGTTACTGGTGGGAATATCAACCCCATTAATCTAAACCTCAATTTGTAACTAATTGATTCCACTTTGACCCCCTTTCCTTAATCGATTAGGCATCTCAGTGGAAAGATGCTTAGGGTTCATAGTTATGACCCAAGCACATCTTAGACAACAAATGGTTAACATAAAAGAGATTGGTAACTAAAGAGGCTTTGATAGCATTACCCATTCCCATTTGCATCTCCATCTATTTCCTAGCTTCTATTTTAATTGCTTACATTCATACGCTTATCAAGATTGTTAAGTCTTCTATTTATTTTATCACTTTTTGTATGTTTATTTTATTTGCATTTTTGGTGTTTATAACACCACACACTTATCTATTTTCATTGATTTATTTTATCGCACTTGAGAGTAGTCAATCAATCTAACACATTACTCCATCTCCCTGTGGAACGAATCTTGCTTACCACTTACTAAGAATTATCATCTTAAAGGATTTTTAAGTGGCTAAAAACACAATTTTCAAAAGAACATAAAAACATCATTTTGTTGAGTAATGTAAGGATTCTCATATCTTGATTGGCTTATTTCGTGGACAAACCACGTGTTGGAGATTGTATGTAAGGGTACCTTAAGTGGTTCATAATCAAGCTCAAGACCCTCTCATGTCCTCAAGGTTGATAAGCACCAAAGGTAAACTTCTATGTGCTTAATTTGCTTTGAAGAGATTTAGTTAGCACACACACACTTAGCATACTTGATCATGTGTGCATTCTCTTCACATGTCACTTTACACACTAGCACTTTGATTGCTATATCTTGTTGTGTGTATATGTGCTTAGTAATTCGTTTCCCGATAGTGTTCGGAAACGTTCGCGCGTGCACTAGAATGTGCTTGGTTTTGTTCAAAGACTGCCCATGGAGAATGCCCTTGGCTTCTCCTTGGTTTTCACCTCTGTTGGTGATCGGCGGTTATGATCGGCGGCCTGGCCGCCGAATGAAACCGCTGTTTACATCCAGAAGTATCTTGAGCAATTCTGCGGTCACGATCGGCGGTCACGAAACCGCCGAATGAAACCGCCGTTGTTCCCCTATTCTTCTCAAGTTCAATTCGGCGGTTATGATCGGCGGCCTGACCGCCAATTGAAACCGCCGATCAGTGCGTTTCAAGGGCAAACTTGTCTTTTCACATGCCCAATTCTTGATGTCTATAAATATCTTACTTTTTCATTCTCTGATTAAGTTCTTTGAGTCTTTAGAACCCTAAACTTCAAAGAGAGATTTTTGAGAAAAAATCAAATCAAGAACTCACCTTTAAACACTCAAATCAAATCCTTTTTGCATCAAATTTCATATTGCATCTTCTATGTCTATATAGAATTCATCCATGATTGAGTTTGCTTCATCACAACATGCTTGGTAAGATTTTGATTAATTTCATCTTATTTTAGTATTTTACTATCAAGCATATTCTCTTTTAATTTACTTGTATGTTTTTGATCATATGATAAATACAATAATAGAGAATTAATTGTGATGAATTGATTGAGTGTTGTATTGTGATAGCTAATTAGGTTGTTGACTAATCTTGATTAGCTAAGCTATTTGACATTTCATTTAGCAATTGATATCTATGGTTGATTTAATTGATTATATCATCATCCTAGATAAGCATCTAAGGTTACCTAGCCTTGTTTGTTATTTGAATATTTATACATATTCACATAGGTTGCATAATCTCTTCATAGAGAATTAAGTCTTGAGGCTAAGATTGCTTAGACCTCAAGCAATTGGACTAGAGCCACTTTTAAAGGCCCGAGTGGTAAAAGTGGGGGATTATAGACCGGAGTGTTAGACGAGGTCTACATAGGTTGTAAACTCCATTTCAATTAGTGGATTTCAAGGTCCGAGTGTGGCGCACTAAACAGCCCGTGGTTTTTCCCAGTGGTTGGGTTTCCACGTATACATCAAGTGTTATTTAAATTCCGTACTATATTACACTTGCTTGTATTTTTGACTAGTAGGGGCATTTTCGTAAAATTGACTTGCATGCGAAAATTGGGTAATAATAGTTAAAATCTATTTACCATTTTCGTAAAATTGACTTGCATGCGAAAATTGGGTAATAATAGTTAAAATCTATTTACCCCCCCCAACCCCCCCCCCCCCCCCCCCCCCCCCCCCCCCTAGATATATTTATCATACAGACCGAGCGTTATTGTATTACTTTCAAGTAACAAACGACATCATCAAAATTGGTGCCGCTGCTGGGGATTGGTGTTTAGAGTAGTTGATTTGTTTAACTTTCCTTGTTGTTAGATTTTCTAGGTAGTGTGTCATTTTTGTTAATTTTAGATTTTCTAGTGTTATTTTTCTTTTGTTTCTTGTGTCATTTTTCCTTTTTTGTTTTCTTTTTAGGAACAATGGATTCTTTTGACTTACAATTGGCCAACTTCAACCGGGAAATGGAATTATTTGCCTCAAGGCACTCAAGGGAAGAAAGAGTTCATGACTTGAATTCTTCCAATATGGGGCCAAAGGATGGGAATCCCGAGGAAGAGATGCTAGAGGCCATCTGAGCATCACAAATGCCATACGAGCATACTTTGAATGGATGTTTGGAGGTAAGTGCACTTAGGTTTTTGGGACTAGAAGCTTCATTGAGTTGAATAGAAGTGCACATTAGAACAATCATGGAGGCCATGCAAAGGCAAGAGAGTGAAGAGTTCCCAATTCCACCAAAGCTAGAAGAAGTTACCACCATCCCTTTGAGTGGTGAGAATGTCGAGCATGATTTCATTCATCATTTTGCTAATGATTCTTCTAGTATTTCAAGTGAAGAAGTAGGAAAGGAGGAAATGAGAGATAAAGTAAAGGAACCCAAGCCTTATATCCCTCCCACTACTTTTCCATGTCGCCACATAAAAGCAAATGGTATAGGTTGTTTTCCGAACTAACTAAATCACGTTTTCAAGTGAACATTTACTTGTCTTTGTTTTATGTGATTAGGAACAAGTCGGCGGGCGACAAATACTTTCAAGACCTAATTGCATGTAGGTGCAAATTTGAAGCCTTGGAATTTGGTTGACCGATCCAAGTAGCCCCGTCTAGCCGAAGACGTAAAATCAAGCGCTTGGTGGGAGGCACCCCGCCTAGGTATAATTTCTTTCTTTGTTCATTTTATTTTGCTTTTTAGTTTTCTTGTTTAGAATAAGGGTGTGAGATGGATTTTGGTAGTGGATTTAGGATGTATGTGCTTTATTGATTAATTTTGGATGATATGAATGTTGATGAATATGCCATTCATGATTGAACATCTTTTTAGATGATTTTGGGCATGTTAGGATGAGAAGGCACGTTGCCAAATTATTGGAAATACATTGATTATTTGTGGACATTTATGCATCATTTGCTTTGGATTTGTTGGGTTACGCCTTTTGACAAATTTTGCCTCCCATGAACATTAAGGACAATGTCCAATTTAGGTTTGGGGGTACATTTGCGCAACACCACCTTGCTTGGTTTTAAAATTTGAGCCGAATTTTTCAAATTCTTGCAATAATGCCATGTTTGAGCATGCTTTGCTTATTGAGATTGTTCTTTACATGAGTAGTGAGGAATTGCACATCTTTGCCATTGTTTGGTTTAGATTAACGTCATGCCATTTAGGACGTCATTGAACAAAGTGCGTTAATCTTTATCTCATAATGTTTGGGTGAATCATCAATTTTGCTTGAAAGCTAGGAATTAATAGTGGAGATTTCTGTGAGGATCACAAACACGACCTTAAAAAGCGTATTTTGAGTTGTCAAATATTCACTCTTGAAACACTCACACTCAAACACTCATTCAAAAATGTATAGGTCTCATTTGCACTTAAACGTTGCTTGCCATAGAATATTATAGACTGCTTGTGGATGCTTTATTTTACTTTGTGGACAAGCCTTTAGAAATGAGTTTAGGCAATGCATATGTAAGCCACTACTTGGCCTAAAACACTTCCATACAAACTTATGTGTGTGCTCTCAAGCCCCCTTTGAAGCCAAACACGTTTTAAGTTTTTCATTCATGAACCACATCTACATGAACCTTATAGCCTACATGATTGACTTACCTTGACCAAATGATTTACTAAGGCTTAGGGAATCAATGTAAAATCTTATACTTGAAAATGTAGAGGCGTGTACCTATGCATGTAAATGTGTGCAAAGAGTCTTGCAAAGCAAGAAAACTTGAAAAGAAAAAGAAAAGCAAAGAAAAAGAAGTGAAAAGGAAAAGAAAAGAAAAATGAGGAAAAGAGAACCAAGAATTAGGCATGATTGGCTTAGAGAGGAAAGGAAAAGTGGAATGAGCTACTCAAAGGAAAAACTATAGTATAATGCACACAAAAATTGAAATTGCAAGCCTGGATGCCTAGTGTGTAAACAACATGTGTGAAGCATCGGAACTCATAATTAGAATGTACGCCTTAGTGGAATCATTGGGTTCTTGTTATCCATTGTCCAATTCTTTGTTTCACCATCACCTAAGGCCCCATTACAACCAAAAGAAAGACCTTCATGATCTTTAAGAGTGTCCACTTTGTGAAATTTGGTTGATGCATGTTATTTCTAATTCATGGCTTGCAATTCTATTCATGAGAATTACTTTTCAGAAATTGTGTTTTAAATGTCATCATATGCAATCAATTAGATATTCATGACATGAATTCATATTGCATATGTATTTTGAGAAAAACCTAGGATCTTAGAGAAGAAAAGAGAGAATCCGGTAAGGATTAGTTATCGAGGCGAATTATATTCTAAACCGAATGGCACCTTTGCTTTGAAGCTTTGGCACTTTGAATGTAAGGTCGCATTGCGTACAATCATATCTAGAGTGGCATGCTCTTAATCTTTACTTAACATTCTCTTACATGTTTAAGTCCTCACTTGTGCATCATTGTGTTAATCTCTCCATATTGGTTTCGCATATTGATCATGAAAAGTAAAACTTTACTCGGATAAGATTATAGCTTTATTGAAAACCTTTGAAATGTCTTAATGCATATCTTTGGGGTTGTTTTGTGATTGTTTTGCTCGAGGACTAGCAAAAGATAGGTTTAGGGGTATTTGATCAAGCCAAATTTGGTATGATTTTGGCCCTCATTCCCATCTCTTTATGCTTGGTTCTCGAGCGTTTCCCCGTATTTAATAGTGTTAAATTAAGCATTGCAGTTTTATTTAGGCCTCAAGGGCATTTGTGAAGAAGAGGAGGAACTTGGTACAAAAAGGAGCATAAAGATGTGAAACATGGCGTTTTCACCATTTGATCAAGATATGTCGTCATGGCGACAGGGAGATGCTTCTCAAGTGCACCAATGTCGCCCTGAGGTCGCCATGGTGACAGAAGATTTTATTCAAGAAGTTTGCAATCGGGTGTTGTCGCCATTTGATGTCGCCATGGCAACAATGAAGTGCAAATGGCGACATCTCGTATACTTCCTCATTGTCACTATTTGCTCCATGGCAAAAAAGATGAGATTGGTGGCGACAAGTGAATCTCAGAACGTGTAACTGCCTACCGCCACGAGGTCGCTATGGCGACATCCTTGCCACAACAGCTTTTCAAGCAGTTATCAATACATGTCCGAGAACGATTATATGTATTCCTCTTCTTCCATCTTGAAGAGGATCCAAGCATTTGAAGAGTACGAAAATTACAGAGTTTTAGATCTAGTTCTTCTTCTATATTTCATCTTTCAACTTCCTCCATTCTTTAAACTTGTACTACCTTTTCAATCCAAAACCTCAACACCAAATCTTGATTACTTCACCTAACCATTCCTCTCTTCACATTCTCTACATCTCAATACCTTTGTCACCACCCATTAGACACACACCTATCTAGACACATCCTCTACTACCACTATTTGCACTAGAAGAAATTAAGGAGAGGAATGAGCAAGCACTAAAGAAGGAGGCATAAGGGTGATTTCCTTATCTATCACTTCCTTTTATTTTTTATGACTATGTGTAACTAAACCCCTAATCTAGGGGATAGATGTGAGGAACAATTGGTTGTGGGTATTTGCTAAGCTATTTGTAATTGAATCTCTTTATGTGTTCTAATTCACTTTATATTTAGATCATATTCACTATATGATTTGCTTGTATATCACTTGTAGATTGTAATCTTGTGTGGGATAACATGTTGTGAAACCAATCTTGGATTGACACCCTTGATTGGTTCGGAGCATAGTGATTAGGATAGGTTATTGGTGGGAATATCAACCCCATTAATCTAAACCTTAATTTGTAACTATTTGTTCAACCTTGACCCCCTTTCTTTAATCGGTTAGGCATCTCGGTGGAAAGATGCTTAGGGTTCATAGTTATGACCCAAGCACATCTTAGACAACAAATGGTTAACATAAAAGAAATTGGTCACTAAAGAGGCTTTGATAGTATTACCCATTCCCATTTGCAACTCCATCTATTTCTTAGCTTCTATCTTAATTGCTTTCATTCATACGTTTATCAAGATTGTTGAGTCTTCTATTTGTATTATCACTTTTTGTATGTTTATTTTATTTACATTTTTGGTGTTTATAACACCACACACTTATCAATTTTCAATGATTTATTTCATCGCACTTGAGATTAGTCAATCAATCTAACACATTACTCCATCTCCCTGTGGAACGAATCTTGCTTACCACTTGCTAAGAATTATCATCTTAAAGGATTTTTAAGTGGCTAAAAACACGGTTTTCAAAAGAACATAAAAACATCATTTTGCTGAGTAACAAATGACCTCATCAGTAGCAAACCTAGGGTGTATAGGTTGGCTATATATCCCTAGCAAGGGGCCAACCTAATGTGTATAGGAGGCCTCCTACTAGTGATTGATCCCTCATAAACAACCAACTTATGGTGTATAGTGTCGGTTGCTCGGTTAGTACCCTAACAATGAAGCTTGTATATCTATCTCGAGCTCAACCGATACTAGTGTAGCCAATCTAGGGTGTATAGAAGAGGCTTCTAAGCCTCTCACGAGGTTACAAATCAGCTTTAAAATGATATCTGACGCAAGGGAGTGCGGGTGAAGTGACTCGCACTCACCCGCACTTTATCATTTCCTTCGACTTTGGACTCTCAGATCTGGGCAATAGTGCGTGAAAATATATATTACATGTCTAAAATAATCTAGGGGGGGTGAATAAATTTTAATCGGACTATTACCAACTTTTCGCGACTAATCAATATAATGAAAAACCCCTAACTAGTCATAAAATAAAATCAAGTGAAATAAAACGGAATATAAATGACACTCGATTTTTACGTGGAAACCCTTACGGGAAAAACCACGGGCTGTTATGTGCGCCACACACGAACCTCAATCCACTAATTATAATGGCAATTACAACCTAGGTTGACCACGTCAAACTTCACACGGTTACTAATCTACCACTACTACCCGTAGGCCTTCAAAAGTGAATCTAGTCCATTGCTTGCAAACTACCAAATGGTAAATACAAGTCTTAACTCTCTAAGAGAAGAGATAACACAACCTAAGGTGAATATATGCAATATTCAAGATGCTAAAATGCTAGGTTAAACATTCAAGCTTATCTAGGCATGGATGGACATGTTAGACATTCTTAGATATCATTTTACTAAGTGGCATGCATATAATATAACCAAATAGGCAAACAAAGTCCTATATGTAATATCTACCACAAACAACTCACAAAACACAATAAAGAAACTATCTTGAACCTATTCAAGTCATAAAGAAGCAATCTTGAGACAAGTCAAGAAATAAAAATGCTATCTTGTAGAGAAAGAACATGTGAGATGATGCAAGTAATGTTCTAACTACAAGTCATGTGAGCAAAGATGAAACCCTAAAGAAAATCAACCTAGAACATCCTAGATGATATATGAAACATGAAAGTATGATAGGTTTTTGTGTTTTGAGTAATGATCGGACTATTTTATACCTATTTGAGGTCCCCCATTTCCGATCGTTTGTCTCGTTTTCGAGCGTATTTTTGTATATAATGTTTTGTTTGAGCTATGTGTAGGTACATATTCCCTACAATAGGTGTTTGAGCATAAATGAACGTTAGGGAAGCAAAATGAGCCAAAAACGGATCAAATGGAGTATATGTTGAGTGTCGTGCCTCTCCGTCGACACAGACAACGGCGTGATCTAAGCCTAGCCGTACCCACGGTTGATCCGTCGTCGAGATAGAATGCGACAACGAGACTGCGGCAGAACCCCCTCGGCATTCCAGCAACTTACGGATGAAGTGTAGAAAATCCAAATTCGGCGGTCAACATCTGCGGCCAAACCGCAGAATTGAAACCGCCGATCAACATCAGTGAGTCCAGAAGCAAATTCGGCGGCCGCCGATTCAACCGTCGATCGCCCAGCGAGAGGCCGATTTTGGGCGAAATGAGAGGGGCAAACTCGTCAATTCATCCCCATTTCAGCCCTAAAACTCCCAACACTATATAAACACCCTTTTTGCCTCATTCTTTCAGAATCCACACTTCCCACAAACTTTCTCTTCTTCTTCATCTTCATCTTCTTCACTAAATAAGAGAGAGAGGAGCTTCCAAGAGCATCCATGGAGGTTTTTCCTCCATGGATGCTCCCCATCTCACCTTCTACACATCCTCCACCACATTTAGGAGTAGATTGCATAGAGATAGGAGTGGGCTTTGGTCAATTTCGAGCTAGCAAGTATCTATTTCTCACTCTCTATGTATTTCTTGTTTTCTTGAATGTGTAATCCCCACTTGGGAATATTTGTAAACCTATTTTGTGCTCAATATATATATGGTTGTTTTTATATCCAATTTGTGTTTTGATTCATTCTTGATTGTTATTGAATATATCTCTTATCTTGAAATGCATGTTTATGGATGATTGGAAATTGATATGTGTTCATGGATGGGAGTAGGAGTAGATTAACTTAATTGTAGGAGTAGTTGTAATCAAATATCCCATTTGTGTATGTATGTCTTTGGAAGGTCGAAATTGCATGTCATGAATTGGTTTGAGTGAATTAGAGTTAGGATTGTGCTTTTGGAGGGGCTCTCCGGGCATAGTTTTGGCTAACTAGCTAGGAAGAGTGGGTGAACCTATAAATTGTCATATTAGAAGGGTTTGGTTCATTGTTCTTGTAAACAATTGGACTTTAGCTATTTCTCACTCTAGGGGCTCTAGGTGAGTCATGGTTAGAGTTACAATTATTGGTCTTTGGCTATTTCTCACTCTAGGGGCTCTAGGTGAGTTATGGTCGGAGATACAATCACTCTTTCCACATTCATTAGACTTTCACGTTGCCATTTTACATTACGAATCTATTATTGGGGCTCAATGTAGTTTTGTTTGTAGAATCGGTTCACATATGTTGGTTGCGGTTTCGTGTTTGAGAGGTTCTCGGCACACTCTTCAACCGTTAGCTCTATGAATGGGTATAAATCGGATTGAGGCAAGAACGAACCCTTAACTAAAATTGGATGTCCGTAATGTCTAACAACCAACTATTTGTGCACTTAGGTATGGTGAACTTGTTGAACCTTGTGTGACCATTTTCATGCATCTCTCCTATCCATCATTTTATTTATCACTTTAATCACCATTCTCACCCTTCCATATTCTCTTTGTTTTTATTTATTTTCATTTTTATTCTCTACACACACACACACACACATCGCATTGTACATACATTTCACACACATCATTCTTACCTTTCCACATTCTATTTACATGCTTACAATAAACTCTAGAACTTGATACGGTTGACGAATCATACCTCCCTGCGGAACGATACCCTCGCTTGCCGCTTTACTAGTATTTTGCTAGTTTAGAGCACATTGCGTAGGAAACCCCATTTTTAAATGAAATAATCTTTTGATCCTTGCAATTTCTTAACGACGGAAAAAGTGAGTATCAAGTAATAAAAAAGAAGTCTTGATACCTTGGCTTGGAAGAAATTCAAAAGCTCTCAAAAGATGTAATTGTTGCTCTCTAAAAACGAGCTAAGGCTATCAAGACATATATATATAAGATCCAAGTGAAATGACGTTGTTTTGAAAAGTTTGCCTAAAATCGCGAGATCGGCGGTCAGGCCGCCGATCACAAACCGCCGAATACGAAACGTCAACACTAGAATGGATCGGCGGTCGAATTATGCCCACCGATGCAAACCGCAAAACTGGGACAGAAGACCCATGTTTCAAACGGTGCTTAATTCGACGGTCAGGTCGCTGATCATAACCGTCGATTACCGACCTATTTTTTTTTTAAATCAATCAGGTCAAAATGGCGGTTTCAATCGGCGGTCAGGCCGCCGATCATAAACCGCCGTTTCACCAATGGTGGTGAAATCAAAGAGAAGCGAAAGGCATTCTCTGAGGACGGTTTTTGTGCAACACCATGCACACCAACGTGCACGCGCGGACATTTTCAAATAACTTCAGCAAACGACTTACCACACACTTAAAACAAACATACATGAAGTGCAAGTGTGAGAAGTGACATTTGAATGCATCATAATGCCTAACATGTCATGGCATTTATCAAACAATGATGCAATCAATTAATCATGCAAGCACACAAATATTTACACACAACAAACAAGTAACATCATGCAAGGGATGTGAGTGTGTGCAACTACATCTCTTCAATTTAGAGTCAAGTCAAGTGATCTACCTTCCTTAAAGCTCTTGATCCCACAATGAGGTCCTTTGGCTTTTGATGAGGATTTCCTCAATCCTAAGCTACCCTTACAAATTGAACCCCGTTGTGATTTTGTCAACGAAATACGCCAACCAAAAGTGAGGCATTTACAGTGCGGGTGAAGTGCGGTTGGATGACCTGCACTCACCTGCACTTTATCAGCTCTGCACATCTCAACTATCAAGTATGGGCAAGAGTGCGGGTGATGTGCGGTCCACACTGACCTGCACTATTGTAGCCTCTGATGCCTTTCTCCCTCTTTTGGCAACTCTTGGTCCCCTATTCGCCCGAAAGTCCCATGATACGCTCAAATCACCCGAAATGGGTAAATGCCTGCAAATACGAATATAGAGCCCATAAGCGATGCTAAAACGCATGAAAATGACACAAAGGTTACGAATTTGAGGGCCGAAATATACAAAATATTTGGCACGATTACTTTGCTATTCCTCTTAGTCAGGTTTTCACGTTTGAGGCCGAGCTTCTGGCAGCTTCATTG
The DNA here is from genome assembly GCA_008009225.1 of Acer yangbiense. Taxonomy (NCBI): domain Eukaryota; kingdom Viridiplantae; phylum Streptophyta; class Magnoliopsida; order Sapindales; family Sapindaceae; genus Acer; species Acer yangbiense. The sequence goes on from CM017770.1 coordinate 41,882,510, forward strand.
GCTATTAATTTTGCTTGGAAGTATGTGTGGCATTGAATCTGGCTTGATAGCGATTCTTCTTATGTGGTTCAATTTCTTTCTTCTCGTTCTGAGATGGTTCGTTGGAGGGTTTGTCAGGCGTGGCAGTGCTGCATCTTCCAGATCTCGCAAATGGAATTTCAGGGAGGGGAATCAGGTTGCAGTTGCGCTTTCTAAACATGATTTGGAGCTTCAGGTTGATTCTTGGTAGTTTTGTACCCGCCGTTATGTTCTTCTTTAGTTGGCAATGACTGCATAGACCGGGAATCTTTTCGTTTTTCTTGATGTTTTCTTTTTCTTTTTGGTGTGACCTGCGTGCCTCTTTTTGTTTGGGGTTGTTTTCCCCCTGGTTCTTTGTGCTTTGTTGCTTTTTGTCACTATTTACTTTTATTTTTTCTTCTTTATATATGGATACTGTCTAGGGGTTTTTCATCATATGAACTCTTGTGATGCTTTTTCTCCTTAGATTAGTCCAATTTTATTTAAAAAAAAAAAAAAAAAAAAAAATTAAAAAAAAAAAAAAAGAAAGAAAATAAAAGAGGAGAGTGGAAAGGAGCAATGATTACATGTATAAAATTTTTGGTTTTAGATGAAGTAAACTGAGAAATCATAATAGTAAAAAAAGAAAAAAAAATTGAATAAAATGATTTTAAAGACCGAAAAATGAGAGTGAAAGTCACACCAATGATGTTCTGGATGGATTCAGGTAAAGTAAAAAAATAAATAAATAAATAAATAAAAGACAAAAGGTGAGAGAATTTAATAAAATAATAATAATTTGGAGAGATAAAGTATTAAATATGTGAGATATAATGTCTGCATTAAATAAGAAAAGATAAAGAGGTTAAATCATATCCATTAAAATAAGTAAGATCCAATGGCCAAGAAGTTGTGTCAAACCCTGTGTAAAAAAATTGGGCCATGGATCCTGCCCCATATATATATATAGTAATTTTCCAATGAGGATTTTTTACAATGCACACTTTAAACACCTTTGATGAAATTGCATGGAATATATTGAATGTGGATGGTGAAAACATTGAAATATAGTTATGGAAAAAAAATTAAAAAAATTTCAGGTGGAAGAACTAATTTTTTCCGATTTTTTTGAAGATAAAACATTTAAAAATAGGGAAATATAAGAAAAAATAGTTCTCAAATCCAAAAAAATCCAAATTTTTACCAAATGTGTATTTTAATTTTCTTAAGATACATATAAAAAATCTCATGAAAAAACATTTGATTACATACAATTTCATCTAATGTGCTTAAAGTGTGCAGTGTAAAAGTCCTCTCTCTCTCTCTCTCTCTCTCTCTCTCTCTCTCTCTCTCTCTCTCTCTCTCTCTCTCTCTCTCTATATATATATATATATATATATATATATATATATATATATATATAGGATTATCTCTTGCGTATTATACTATTCAACAAGAAAAGCCTAGGATATGATCTAGTGCTAATTATTTCAAAATTAGGGTTTATCATAAGTACAAGAAAAGCCTAGGATATGATCTAATGCTAATTATTTCAAAATTAGGGTTTATCATAAGTTTTTTTTTTTTTTTTTTTTAATAAAGAGATATATAGGATTATATCTTCCGTATTATACTATTCAACAAGAAAAGCTCAAGATATGATCTAGTGCTAATTATTTCAAAATTATGGTTTATCATCAAAATTATGGTTTATCATAAGTTTTTTTATTTTTTTATTTTTTTTAATTTTTAATAAAGAGATATAGTCTAAGATATGGGTGTACATAGTACTTTGTTTATTTTTAATTAAACTAATTTGTCTTTATTGGTAAATTTCTATTGAGATGTTTTTGTAATTAAATCTTTTATTAAAATATAGGTATGTTTATTATATTTATGGATGTCAATATCGGCACCTTTTTTTTTTCTCACTTCTATTATTATTATTATTATTATTATTATTATTATTATTATTCAATTGGAGGAGGAAGATTTGAACTCAACTTTATTAAAAGAAGTAGTTATATTAGGCTATGTATGCGGCCACCACTTTTATTAGTTTTAAAGCAGTGTATTATCTTGGACTGCTTAAAATCAGTTCAAAGCATATTATAAAATGGGTTTTTAGCAAAAATGCCCTAATTTAGGGGCTTAATAGCAAATCTACCCTAAAATCTAATTCAATTGCAAAACTACCCTGAAAGGACATTGTTACCCTTGCTTTAAAAAAAAATCCAATTTCACCTGATTGCCCTAACCATCCCAAACCCTCCCTCCTGAGTCTTGCCTCCCTTTACCGATACCACCTTCATCCCGAAATTGAACCCATCGCAAATCTTCCCCATCACAAACCAAAGCAACCCAACTTCGCCGACTTCACCACCGTAAAACTTCACAGCAGCAGCATCGTGTTCGTCGCCACGGCAAAGCAGCAGCAGCGAGTTGTGTTCGTGTTCGTGTCCGTCGCAATAGCAGCAACAGTCTTTCACACGCAGTAGCAGCGAGTTCGTCGCCATGGCAAAGCTTCGTCGTCGACGCCGTCGTCACCATCTGTCTTCTTCTTCTTCGACACTGTCGATTTGGGTGGCATATTGTATTTGGTTGGAGGTATTCAGTTTTTCAACCCTAACATTTAGGTTTATGATTTTTGTTATGATTTTGAGTTTAAATTGATTAATGGGTTTTCAATTTTTGAAGTCTATTGTGAAATTTTGATTCATGTACTTGTAATTTCTTAGCTTGCATTGTTTGATTAATGATTATGTAATTTCTTAGCTTGCATTGTGGTTTAGATTCCTTCAAGTTTTTGTTTTACATATTTGACAAAGTCCATACCTGGCTCAATAGTGAATAACTTGAAATAAAAAGTTCGATGCATCCAGCAATGCACAACTGCACTCTTGTTCTTCTACCAAAGTCAATAATTTTGATTCATGGAACAATTATGGGTGCAGCATAGTAATATTTGATCTGTTACTACATAAGTCTTCAAATTTGTTGCGTTGCATAAGTAGTGCAATCGATGAATATTGTTTTGATGTTTTATATCAGCGTGTCTAATTTATAAAGTTAAGCCATTTTATTGAAATCCAACTGGGATGCTAATCGGATTTGGTGTTGTGTATCTCGTTGTTAAAACATACTCTGCTTAACTGGGATAGAGTTGAGCCATAGATATTAATAAATTCGAAGAGTATTTGGTGTGGCTTTTCAAAAATTAGAACCAGAATTGGGTACTTTGCTTGAGCCTTTCAGAGTTTCAGGATGATATAAATATATAATATTGTTGACATCCCTAGATATGGTGAAGTTGGCTTTTGGTTTTGTTGTTGTGTTGTTTTTTGGCCCGTTGTTCCGTGTGGGTTATATATGTTGATTTAGATTGCATCTCAAACTTTATATACAGTCCATGTATATCACTGTTAATTGTATTCACTTTTATTTTTTTCAATTCTTTATACTTGAGTTCATATATGAATGTATTATGGAATGTGTTAAGGTATATACACATGGTTGGACAGAAATTACTTGAGTCACTTAAGGTCAAGGAATGCGATCGTTTTCCATCTCGAGTTTCTGGGTATTGTAATTGGGATAGTATAAAACTTATTAAATCGTGCTCTCGGAAAAACAACTCGACATGTTTAAAGCGACGTGTTTCGGTTATTTTTTGAATGTGAGTGATACAGTGTTGTCTGGGCAATTTTGTCACCATATCTTGCTTAGGGAGTGTCATGTTAAGAATGACGAAGAAAATTCATCTCATTTGTGGTACCATGTTGGCAACGGGGTGATACGGTTCAGCCCAGTGGAGTTTTGTTTAGTTAGTGGGCTAGCCTTTGGAGAATACTCTAAATCCACATCGAATCTTTTGAATCCTGAAAAAAAAAAAAAAAAAAAAAAAAAGGTCTCGGTTCATAAAAAATGAAAGAAAAAAATTCGGAGATATTACAAAACTCTCAAAATAAGGCAAATGTGGTTGAATTTTTTATTTTTTTTTTAATGTAATACATACCTTCAAATGACTTGATATAATCTTCTCCAATTTTTTATAAACCTAAAATTGAAAAACAAATGTGTGAGAAACAATGTGTTGTAGTGTAGTAAAATTATTAGACAGTGTTTAGTTTATTTGTTTTATAATTTGGTTGGTAAATGGTTGGTAAATAGTTAGTAAAAGTAATAAATAAGGATAATAAATATGGTGAGTTATGAGTGAGGGTATTTTGGGAAGAATATGGTAGTTTTGCAATTGAATTAGATTTTAGGGTAGATTTGTTATTAAGCCCCTAAAATAGGGCATTTTTGCTAAAAAAAACCCTTATAAAATTTCAACTGCTCGTACTTGCATCAATTAGAATTGTGATTTTTTGGGATCTTTTATTATCTTTATATATACTAATAAATAATTCAGTGTTTGAGCAATAGATCGATGACTCGGAGAATCTAATTGGGGACTATTCTCTTAACAGTAATGCTACACATCCCATCTAAAATCCCACTTTTTTCATAGCATTATTGTTATCTTAATTCCAATCAAGTGTTGCTAAATGCACTCCACCTATTTCTAGTTGCTAAATGCACTCCACATAATGGGAAATTGCCGGGTATTTAGAAAATTAGTGTGGTGCATTTCACAATAGTACTCCTTCCAACTTCTTATTTTCTTTTGTTGAGTTCAACTTCAATACATTATACATGCAACTTGAACTTTTAATGTAAATCTTGTTTAACCTAATTACAAAACTGGTTTATCAAGGTTTTTGGATCCTTTGCCCATCGGCTTAGGTATTATACCCATATGGATATGGTAGCACCAAAATTCGAAAACCACTCATTGTTAAATTTAGAAACAACTTAAATTTTTGAGAACCACTTTCACATTAAAATCAATCAAAAAGTGGTTTCCAATTTTTAGTACTACCATACCTATTGGTAATGGGTATAGTAGCCAGTCCAAAGTTCTTGATAATATTTTAAAGATCTTTCAAAACATCAACTTTCTTTAGTAAGAATTTGTTTTATCTTATTAACAAACTTTGAATGTAAGATAAAGTAAAAGTCAAGATTAGCCATTAGCGGATGATCGTCTTGATTTTGTATATGTGAAATTTCAAACACGTGATTACATTGTTTTTGTATATGTATATATTTAACGTATGTTGGTAAAATACGTAAAACTTGAACCTTCACAACAAGCATGGAAAGGGGAATACTACATACACACCACTGAAACTAATAAATGACGTGCTTAATGATGATTTTTTATTGTTATAAATCTAGATAGAATAATGTTAGATATCACAACTAAAATCACAAATCTTCCAACACAACACAACACATGTGGCACATGAGCTGTCAATTTGTGAGTGGATACACATTAATAATGATTTATATCACCTATCTATGTATCCACTCATCAATTAACACCTCATGTGCCACATGTGTTGTGTTGGAAGTGTTGTGATTTTAGTTGTGATATCTAGCATTACTCGTCTACATAATAATAAAAACTTATTCTTTTCAACACAGTTTGTGCAATTATGTTTTATTAGAATTTATATTAATACAAATTTCTCTGAATATTTGTCCTAGGAACCTGCGTTTACATTTCTCTGTGTCTAAAGTTAAGAAATTGAATACGTTAAATATAGGGTTAATTGCACTAATTTACCCTTGCTTTATTGAATATAGCAAAATTTTAAAAAGATTTTCTAAATTAAAACAAACACCCTTTGCCATCAAGTCAATCCGTTAACTTTAACGGCTGACTAGCATTGATCTGTAGAAAACCAAATATACCCCTGATATATCATCCCAAACAAAAAATATTTTTTAATTAAAAAGTGAAAAATCAAATTAAGAAGAAAAAAAAACACAAGATAATTAGTTCGCAGAAACATCCTTAGTTCATGGAGGAGCCTCCTCTCTCAGTAGGAGGAGATCGTCAAAGATCTCTTGTTTTCTTTAGCAGTGGAGATCCATCGTCGGTAGATTATTAATATTATTTTTTAAATTTTGATTTTTCAATTTTTAATTAAAAAATATTTTATATTTGGGATAATGTGATAAAGGTATATTTGGCTTTATAAGGATCAAGGTTAGTCAACCGTTAAAGTTAACATATTAAATTGATAGTAAAGGGGTTTCGTGTTAATTTATAATATCTTTTTGAAATTTTACTAGATTTAATAAACTAAGGGTAAGTTAGTGCAATTAACCCTTAAAAATATTATCAGTACTAACCAAAGTGATGATTGATGTTGCATAGTACCAGAGTAGAAGCACTTTTGACGACAAGATGAGGTTGGTCAAGAGATAAAACCCCTCATACAGGGGCAAGCTAGGATGTTTTAGTAGGGTGGGCTAAAAAAAATTAAATGAACCTTAACTATGCATAGAAATTTTATTAATTGTTGTGTTCTTGGGTTGGGTATATTTGTTTGACATTGCAACCTACAATAACAATTGGATTGAATTGTCAAGAAATAAAAAATACATATTTACACGTGATTACGTGAATTAACTGTTACTAAAATTCAACCAAACTAGCTCTGAGATTCAATAAAACGTACAAAATTATCCACTTGTCAATTAAGATGATTTATTCACTTTTTTATTATTTTTTTAGTAATAAATAATATAAATTTAACATGTTCCATTAAATTGTGCTTCAAAGATTGAAACTGTGTTTCAACGTTTCTAATTTGTTTGTATGATATATTTTAATTTGTGTTCGGAGTATTTTGTTTTAGTTAGGATAATTTGGTAAATAAAATTGTAATATAATGTTATTTTAGTAAAAGATAAACAATGAGGGTGGCTTTTGTAATAACTTAACAGTTTTTTTTCCAAAATTCAACCTGGGCTTCAGCTCAGGCTAAAATTCAAATAGCTCCACCTCTGCCCTCATATCTACGCACGAGTCGTGGGTTCGAGTTTCCCCCTCCCAAAAATACCCGAATTTATGTAACATAAATAAATAAATAAGTCACTTTTGACCGGCACCAAAGGCCGCCGCCAAATCGGAGAAGTTATATTTGTAAGTTATGTGTTAATTGTAATTATGTTTATAGTGTTAACGAAGATTGTGAATTATTGCAAGTATAGGATAGAATACAATGCATAAAAAGACGTAAAGCATTGAATCTCATTGTTATAGTATAAAAATATGATGTAGATATTATTGTTATTCAAGCCTTCAAATTGAAACAACTCTTTATAATCGAATTTGAAATAATCTCAAATTGTTTATATACGAAAAAGATATAGAGATCTCCAATTAATGATGAATTTTCTTAAGATATATTAATTTATCAATATATATATATAGCTTTTACTCTAATCAATCCTTAAAGCAGCTGCCACGTAGAGTATCCTTGCCTTTCATCAAATCTCATCTTTTTTTCATCTACAAAATATTTGAGCTGCTAGACATCAAAGATGGCCATTTCTATTTTAAAGATAAAAACATTTGAAAAAAAATGATTATATGTTATAACTTGTTACTTTGATGAATGTACTGTGAACGGTTGGATCACATCTTACTATCTTTATTGTTAGTGTGAATTAATTATATCTTCAATGTTAAATACATATCCTATTTTCTTTCAAAATAATAATAATAATAATATCATTGGCTCATTTGGCGATTGTTTCATGGTAAGATTCCTACGGACATTGCGTTACGTGCCAAAGGCTTTATTTCTCCTTCTCGTTGTCGGTTTTGCTGTGCTGCAGAGGAAGACTTAAGGCATTTGTTTCTTGACTGTCCTTTTGTTCGTGGGTTGTGGGATGTTGTATCCTTTACTTTTGGCCATAAGCTTAAGTTGGATGGTACTTGTTTGGACCTTTGGCAAGAGGCTATGAGGGTTGTCTTTAGCACTCAAATGAAAGCTCTTTGGCGGGTTTCTATCACCACAGTTTTCTGGGTGGTGTGGTTCCTCCAGAATCAAGCTACCTTTGAGGGTGGCGAGCCTGTTTTTACTGATGCTCTTTCCTTGATTTGGCGTTCCATTCGCGAGGCAGACTCCCTTTAGTCTGGCACTATGAAGAATTCAGTGGATGAGCTTCTGACTCTTCAACGGCTTCATGTCTCTGGTCGTCCTCCCAAGGCTCCTCGCATTTTAGAGGTTAATTGGCGCCCTCCCCCGCCGGGTTGTCTTAAGGTTAACATGGACGGGGCTGCTTTTGGTGGTCCTGGTCTTGCTAGTTGTGTAGGGGTTTTTCGCACTTGTAGGGGTTTCGTTAAAGGTTGATTTGCTATTCCTCTTGGTGTCTGCTTTGCTTTTGAGGCTGAATTGGCCACTGCTATTCACGCTATTGATTATGCTTGGAATTTTGGCTGGCGTCGGTTATGGTTGGAGAGCGATTCAACTTTTGTAGTGAATATCCTTCATTCTAGGTCTCGTAAGGTTCCTTGGCGTTGGCGCCCCGCTTGGGATAGGTGTTTGAGCTTAATATCTCAAATGGACTTTGCTGTCACTCATATTTATCGGGAAGGTAACCAAGTTGCAGATATTTTAGCATCTAGGAGCCCCAGTATCATCTCTCCAACATGGTGGTGGACCGCTCCGAGTTTTTGCAGCCCTTTTATTTTCAATGATTTTTGTTGCAGGCCTTCTTTTAGGTTCTGTTAATCTGTTTTCTTTTTTTGTTTTCCGTTCTCTTTTGTTTTCTTTCTTTTTTCTTTAATAAAATATTGGGCTGGTCCCCAACAACCTTATCAAAAAAAAATAATAATAATAATAATATTATCATCACTTAACTCGGGTAGCATGCACCCGCCTTAGACGGAAGTAGTGGGATTTTGAGTCTCATTATACGAATTGTACAAACATTTGTGAAGAGTTTTATTCACGTTGTTGTCATGTTATATTTCTGTCAATTAAAAACACTTTTATAATTAATAAATAGATACTCAACAATGCATTTTTTTTATAACTTTATTATTAAAAGTTTTATTTATAAAAATTATACTCGATGAAGACTTTGATTCCTTATATTATATCTACCTTTTATTTTGTTGAAAATTTAGAACAAGGGTTACAAGGCCATGAAAGGACATGGTGAGTCTCAACGTGCTTCACATGTGTTCTCATAAATCATAATTCAATATTTCAATTTCAGCCCATCACACTTTAATAGACTTGTAACAAAAAGTAAAAATTGATATTCAACTTTTACACAAAAATTGAAATCGAACTAAACTAATTTAATTAATAGCAAGACATTTTTTTTTATATAATTAAAAAAAAAAAAAGTATTATATGCCAATATATGTTCGGTCCGGATAACTACTCCCACAAACCAAGAGAAAACTCCCCACACACGCTTGTAAAATATGTATAGTGGGATTCGAACCCCTCACCACCACCGTGAAAGGGAGATGCACCACCATCTCTACCAAGAGGTGACGTGCCATTTTTTTGATATATAATTAAGAAACTTATTTTCAAATAGTGTAATGTTGGACATCACAACTTTTCAATCACAGCTCATGTGTTAGATGATGTGTCAATTGATGAAAAGATACATGGGTAAGTGAGATAAACCATTATTAATGTATATCCTCTCACTAATTGACACATCAGCTACCGGTCTGCCACATGAGTTGTGATTAAAAAGTTGTGATAGTGGTTGTGATGTATAACATTACTCTTTCAAATATGACTAATAATGCTAAACACTTCAATCACAAAATGTAAATATATTTTATAAAAGGGTTATTATCATTTTGGTCCCTAAGTTTTGCTAAAAGATCACTTTGTTAAACGAGTTTGCTTTTTTAGCAACATTTTACCTGACTTTTGAAAAGTATATCAAATAGGTCATTCTGATTTTATTTTTTTTTAACGGTCAAACATCAAAGAAAAGGTATAATGTGTCTTTTGCCCCCCGCATGCCCTATTAATGGCTGAAAGGACTGTTTTACCTTTTAAGATTTCTTGGAATGACAATTTTGCATGGGTCTGTTAAGACTAAAATACCCTTACTAGTGACCAAATTTACAAGTTTACCATAATAAAGTAATAATTAAAAAATGGATAGTAGTATCGTATAAATATTACAATTGTTTTTTTAAAATCTTATAAATGTATCAAAATATTACAAAGTTATTAAAAAAAAATAATGAATTAAAAAGAATAAATATATATTTAAAAAAGGAAAATAATTTTTTTTATTAAAATATAAAAACCAGTTATTTCAATTATAAATAAAAAGGAGAGCAGATTTAGTTTCAAAAACAGAGAGAGAGAGAGAGAGAGAGAGAGAGAGAGAGAGAGAATCAGCTCGACGACAATTAGAACCAGACCCACCCCTCCATCTCGCTAGCGATTAGAGAACCTCTCATCTAACTGGCGATTAGACCCAAAACCACCCCTCCATCTCGCCACCGAGTAAAGCTCCCCCCCTATCGTGTGAACTAGAATCGCTCATCAGTGAGGGAGACCCAACATCAGAGACGAATACCTAGATGGATCTTCAATCTCCATCGCCGATTTGGGTCTCCATCTCCGGTGATAGAGATAGTTCTCGTTGATGGAGATCCATGATAGGTCTCCATCAATTGGTGAATTTGTGATGGATTGATAGAAACCACTTGTGAATTTGTTTTTCTATGTTAATTTTTGGTTTTAAAATGTGATATTTTAAAAGAAAATACTAATTTTATGGAATTTTTAATTTTTTTTTTATAATTTATAATTTGTATTTATATATTAATTTTAGAGATAAGATGAAATAACAAAAATAACCCCTTGGTCGTTAACGTTGACTAACTTTTGACAGACGGATGGACCTGTTTGATACACTTTTCAAAAAGAAGGGAAAATGCTGCTAAAAACACAAACTCCTTTAAAAAAAAGTGATCTTTCAGCAAAACTTAGAGACCAAATTGATAATAACCCTTCATAAAATTAAGATTAAACCTTTGAATTATATAACAAAGGTTATTCGATGTCCTCACTGTTTATAGCCATGTCATATTTTTTTATGCAGAGATTCCGAAATGGTACTAAATTACAGTTTTACAAAGATAAATAGGTAAACAAATAAAAGCTCTAAGCGCGTTTACTAATTGATAATGAAATGAAAGAGAATTAAGTTTTGTGAGAAAACAATTAGGAAAATAATAATTGATTCCTTAGATAGGGGAACTTAATTCCTGAAGTGTGGATAGAATTCACATAATTTGGTTCCCAATTAATTTTAATAAACAAATTATGCTTCATTAAACGCATCATAACAGGTAAAAAAAAACCCAAGTTCATATAGTATGTAATTAAGGATATGAAGTTGACTAATCAGCTTTTAAGATTCCATTGAAATTCGATAAACAAATAAATAAATAAAAGAGAAAGACGAAGGAGCTTAGTCGTAAAGCATGGGAAGAAAGTAAGGACTAAGTAATATATAGAATTCCATATTATTTTTTTTTTTTTTAAAGTAGTATATAGAATTAGAATTAGAAGAAAGCAAACAAAGCGGAAAAGGCAAAAATTATTTTATAATGGAAAATATTAATTTGTGCACCACAAGCAAAGGTTAAGGTTAAGGTTATAATTCAAGGCCAGTCCTGAGATTTCGGGGGCCTAAGGGGAAATGTAAAAATGAGACATCGACCCTCCATGTATATTTACTTGATTTTTTTCTTCTTTCTAGTAAATACTTATGAAAATCTATACAATAACCAAAAATCAAGACTGTAAAACCATAACATAACAAATAAAAAGTAACCGAAATAAAAAATTTATAATTGCATCAAAGAATGTATCATTTAAACCTTACCTATCACACATTTTAGAAAATAAAACAAACTAGAATCCTCTATGATTTAGGACTCCTAAATTGATTGAAAATAAAAGATCAAATTTTAATAACTTTGATATATTTACAAAACCTAAACTTTATTCCTAATCAAACTAAAAAAAAAAAAAAAAAAAAAAAATCTTCCTAAATTGAAAAAAAAATAACATCAAAATCCCTTCTAAAACATAAAACAAGCAAAACGGAGCTCAAAATAATCTTTTCTGGAAAAACAGCAGTCATAACAAATGTAGGGCTCGTCAATATGATTCCAACGACATATTATGGGCCTAAAAGGGACATCGTTTGACCCTCCAACAACCTTCCAGAAGTGTCCTACGTCAGTTTGATAGAGGGATTTGATGTGTTGTTGTCATTTGTAATAATAATAATTGTATTTCTAGTGGGCCTTTTTTTAAAGAAAAAAAAAACGTGTAAATGGTGCGCATTTAAGTCATATAATGGTAAGCCTTTAATTATAATTGTTATGTGGACATCCGGCCTTATATTCAGGAAATCAAAAAATTAAAAAAATTAAAAAATAAAACTGAAATTTAGAAATTTGGGGACCCATTACAATTGGAGGCCCTAGGCGATTGTCTCTTGGGCCTACCCTCAAGGCTGGTTATATATAAATTTTAAGGTTGGTTCGGTGGTAAACTCTTCATACATATATCATGAGATTGTGGGTTTTAGTTATTCCTTCGCAAAAAATAAAAAAACAAAAAAAACCCCAAATTTATATAAATAAAAAATTAAATAGAAAATCTTTAATGCACCCTCCCGCACGAATTTTATCGGATGATAATAAGGCCTTAATATATAATTATTCAATCAAATGAGTTTTATATACTATATATTTATATAGTATGATTTTTGCCGAGTACATGGAACATATTGCACCGAAGATTTTGTTTAGGTTAAAATGTCCCTTTAATCAACGAGATAAGGTTTGGAGGAAATGGTAGCAAATGACACTCTTTTCATGTTGAATTTTGAGAGTATCACTAAATTAATAACTTAAATTTAAATGGGGCCACTAAATGAGTAAAATAACACCATATCCTTCTTTTATTACATATTTACATTTGTACCATTTGTAGGGTTTTTTTTTTTCAAAAACATCCATTGATTGATGGAGGACCAATGGAGGTCCTCCATCAATGGAAATGAAAGACCACCATTGGAGGTCAGTTCGACCTCTAACGGATATTGAATCGACCTCCAATGGAGGTCGAACTCTGTTCGACTTCCGTCGGAGGTCAGATCAACCTCCAATGAAGGTTTCAATGGAGAAGTGACAAAGGAAAATTTTAGAAAATTTTATTTTTACCTAGAAAGTCTCAAAATTTGTAAAATGTCTCGGGAAAAATCTCAAAAATTACCTAAAAGTCTCAGAAATTACCTAGAAATTACCCAAAAGTCTTAGAAATTATTAAAAAGTATAGGATACATTAAAATAAGTTTCGGAGAACATGAAAAATAAGTCTCGGAAAAAGAAAGCGTGAGACTTATTTTTGTGAGTGTGTTTTAATGGTATTTTTGTCAGATCCACACTTTAGGTACTATTAAAACTTAAGTTATTAATTTAGTGATAGTTTTAAAACCCACTCTTTAAATAGTGTTATTAAATTTTCGAACCCTAATATTTGTCTAGCATTTTGCCTCTCACATTACACCATTAAAATTGTGGGTTGGATTCTTATTCTCTCCCAAAGTAGCTAAATATCGTTTAATTAGTAATCCTTACAAAAGAAAAAGAAAAGAAAAAAAAAAAAAAAACCTTTAATCCTTAAAAAAGAAAACAACATTTAATAATTATAGCATTTTATTAATTAATTTCAAAAAATATTCAAATTTAAGCGCCGATTTCTTTGCGCGATCCAAGGCCGTGGCCCCAAAACCGCGCAATTCACGGCTGCGCTTTTTATTTTTTTTATTTTTTTGTTTTGAAACAGGCATTAATTTTGGCGATTTTTTCCACTCATTGGCCCGTTGATTTTGCGGTTTTTTCGGTTATGGTTTTATTCAATTTTTTTTTTTTTTTTTTTTTTTGACGAAATGGTTTTATCCAATTGACGAGGCAACTTTTGGTGATTTTGTGGTCCTCCAAAGTCCAAACCAAACATTTTTTTTAAAGACAAAATCAAATGTTCACTGCACGATTAACTCAAGTGTGTATAGTTACTACTTTTCTTAAAGTTGTTATGTGGATCCGTCCCCATTATGTTTGCATTTTGTGTTTTTATAATTCTGATTAAAGCATATTTAAAATTGATAAACATTTATATTCACGATCTATCGGTTGTACAATGAAAAAAGTTGATAAAGATAAGATATTGGTAACAAATCACGCATTAACAGGTCGTTGTAGACTAATTGTGGAGAATAACTATGCAGAATATATTTAATTTCAACAAGTCAAGATCAACCTTAACTTGTTTCAATATCAATTTCAAAAAGGCAATTGCCAATTATGTTTTGAACTTTTTTTTAAATTCCAAATTGTTTACAACTTTTACAAAAGTGACCAACTTGATCCTCACATTTTTTTTTCCAAGTGCCAAATTAGTTCCTCTCTTTTTAGAAGTAACCAAATTGGTCTCTCTAATGATTTAACAGTATTAAATATAACAGTTGACTTTAACGGTTTTAGTTTTTTCTTTTTGAAGTATTACAAGAATAATTACAATAGGACTGCCGGGACCTACCAAGATCAAACAATACATGTGCGGTTCGGAAATCTACTCTTATAACGGGAGATAGCTACTTTTACAATCGGGAAGAAAACTCCCGTAAAATGTGCATGGTGGGATTTGAACCCCTCACCACTTATGTGGAAGGGAAGTGCACTACTAGTTATGCTATGGGAGGTGCACTACAGTTTTAGTTAAAGTACGTAAATACCATTTATTTGTTATATTAGAGCAAAGTTGTTTTGTCTTTTATACATTAAATTCACCATTATAATTACAACAAAATCTAAAAATATTATTAATGAAATGCCATTTGTACCCTTTTTAATTAAAATTTTCTAAAAAAAATCTAAAAGAGAGCTTCTCCTTACAATCCACAAATTATCTATTCACACTCCAATTTAAATTTTTTTGTTAATGACAATTTTAACCTAAATTAAAATTACTAAACAAGACAAAAAAAAAAAGTTATAAACACTCCAAACTAATTAAATTATTAAAACAAAAAATTCTCTCTCCTAAATCATTAGATTAAATATTAGGTATTAAACTCTCTCTCCTAAATCTGTTATTACCATATTAAACACTCTCTCCTAATTAATCTATCTATTTTTCAAAAAATATATATATATATCATATTTCCATACTTTCTCGATCAATCTGATTAATAGTTAAAGAAAAAAAACTTATGAATATTTTAGTTTTTTACTAATAGTCATATATATATATTAAAAAGTCAAATTTTTTTTTTTTTTTTTTAAAAGATATATGAAAGCTTGAATTGTTTCAACTAGATTCGATTAAACTCAGAATTTCTAAGACTAATGAAAGAATTAAAGTTCTCTAGGCAATCACATACCTATAAGAGTAACAAAAAACATTTTCATATTCTGAATTTTTTTTAAAATTTTTAAATTTTAATTTTTTTACATACATATGGTTCCTAAAAATCAAGCTTATTAGTAAGTTTTCTTTTTCTTAACTATTAGTCTTGCTTGGGAAATAATGAAAATAGAAAATTAGAGATATATATTGGAGGAGAGAGAGTTTAATATGGTAATTAAAAATTTAGGAGAAAATATTTAATATATAATAATTAATCTAATGATTTAGGAGAGATACTTTCTTTTTTTAATAATTTAATTTTAAAAAGATAAAAAGGATAATCTTGAAACAAAATGAAGTGTGTTTAGAATTTTTAAAATTTAAATTTTGAGAATGGAGTGTTTTTAGAAAAGAAGTGTAAAAAAAAAAAATTGGATTGTCAAAAGAAACTCTCAATCTAAAAATATGTTAATAAGACAATGTCAATTATACCATTTTTTTATAAACAAAGTTACAATTCATTCCTTGTTTAGTGTTTTACCATTTTTATATAATTACTTTTTTTTGTTAATATTATACAAGTAATGTTGTCAAAATTATTCAAAAATCAAAACCCACAAATAAAATAAACAAAAATATACATGTGTTAAGAAAAAAAATTGTGCATGTGTCATTATTATATTGTTTAGGAGTAAACTACAATTTTACCCCTACAAAGTTAAAGTTGACTGACGGACTTAGTTAAAGGACTAATTTGGTACTTGGTAAAAATGTAAGGACCAATTTGGTCACTTTTGTAAAAGTCGCAAACGATTTGAAATTTAAAAAATGTCCAGGACCTAATTGGTAATC
The DNA here is from genome assembly GCA_008009225.1 of Acer yangbiense. Classification (NCBI taxonomy): domain Eukaryota; kingdom Viridiplantae; phylum Streptophyta; class Magnoliopsida; order Sapindales; family Sapindaceae; genus Acer; species Acer yangbiense. The sequence goes on from CM017770.1 coordinate 41,898,688, forward strand.
GCCCATTTCAAATAATAATAATGTCATAACTCATATCTACTTAAGCCAAAATATTTCTTACAATTAATTATCGATTTATATTATGACATTCAGCGATAAAACACCTCTTTATGTTTTGTTATTAAAAAAATTTAAAATATTTTATTTGCTCCATATAAAATTATAATATCCTTTATATTAGTATAAATTATTAAGTCAAGTTTATCATTTATGTCTTATCCAATTTTAATTTAAAGACTATATACTAATGTGTTTGAAGAATCAACTCTAAAAAGTAAGGAGATGAATAAAAAAAAATTATAGAATTTATATCCTTATATGAATGATATTTTTTTTTTGTTTATATTAAAAAAAAATTATGTTTTGTTTTGTTAGAATTAAATATTTAACATTAAGAATTGGTCACACATTATTGGGCTTAATTATAACATGTAAATTCATTGGTAAAGATTAAAATATTAATTTTAAAAAGCTTCAAAGATGCAATAACCCCTAAGTTTAATATTAATGACATAAAAAATATGCCCAAAAAGTAAGGGTTAAAAACAAGTTATAAACTCTAACGAATCAAGTAAATTAAATAATTAATTATTATAGATAGCCTATTCACCATCAGTATCACCACCATACTCAATGAGATAGTTAACTACTTCTGTGTCAAAAGCTGGTCAAATTAGTTAAAGGGAACTTTTTACTGTTATAGGGAATAAAGATTAGAATCGAGTCACCAACCCAATCAAATAGAATAGAGTGTTAATTTTATTACCATAATGGCATTATATATATATATATATATACAGTCTTTCTATTATCAGTTTGAACTAACAAAAGTTATATCAGTTCCTTGTATGTGGGCCACTGGATTTAAATACTTTGACTGACAAGTGCATATAGCCAAGTCAAAGTATTTAAATCCAGTGGCCCATATGCAAGGAACTGATATAACTTTTATCAGTTCGAACTGATAATAGAATTTCTGTATATATATATATATATATATATATATATATTATCGATGTTTCAACCTATGAATAGTTCCAAAAAAAAAAAACCTATGAATAGTCAAGATATGAATAGTGGGCATCACCAAATCAACCTCATTAACACGTTTGTTCAAGTTAGGATCCAATCTTCACTTACTATGACTTATCCTCAACTACCACACAACTATGATATTTAGTGTGAGCAATAGAGGAGGATGTTATTAAGCTTAGAAGATCTTAAGGACCAAGATCTACTAGGAGTGATATTCTCTCCATAGGATCTTTTCCATTCAAGTAGAGCTTTTAATTTGAATTAAGCAAGATATTTATTCAATCAAAAATTATCAGATTGGTTTGTTACCCAACTTGAATTAAAAGGTGATATTTGTTGACGGTGAATTCTGGATTGCCACGCGTCCAACAATAATATCACGTTTATGAAAACAAGAATGTAAATAAATGCATGTAAGACACGAGTTTTACGTGGAAAACCCTAGAAAGGGAAAAAACCACAGCGCTCTTGAGGGCAGGAAAATAATACTATGAATCGTTGGGAGGTTACACACTTAATAATCTCTCTCTCTCTCTCTCTCTCTCTCTCTCTCTCTCATACAATTATGTTTTTCTCTCAAGGATCTTGAACCCTTTTTCCGTAGATTGCATGGATCTATTTATACTAGACTGGCTAGGGTTTCTTCTCGCCTATGCCGTGTTGGTGGTAGGATTACTAAATTGAATCGTATTAAGACTCTGGTGTCGCGAACTGATTAGGACTTGTTTCCTGTTTAGACTTCTTTGAGAGGAGATAAGGTTATGTCCTTATTGGAGTGCAACGCTTCAGACCTTGTATCTGGATGAATCCTCGCTCAAGGAGGTATACTAAAATAGGGTTACTTTTACCGTATTTGCCGAGTAGGTCTTGGCCGAGTAAGGGTCTTCGGCGAGTACCCTGGCGAGTATACTTTTGGTTTTCACTGATCTTGATGACGTGGCTAGGTGACATGGCAAATGGTCAATATCTCCTTTGACTAGTTGACAAATGATGTGGAATTGTCCCTCTTTTGTGTTTCCCGTCTATTCTGCTGACATGTCTTTACATAGAACAATATTCAATTTAATAACAAATTGAGATTAATGATTTGAAGAACCTTGAATGAAAAAACTTGAATAAACATTCTTAAAATAGGTTTAATGATAATACCCAACATCCAAACAATCCTCACATCAATCCCCTAGTTTAGGGATTAGTTACACATAACTAAACAAAAGGAACGAGAAGAAAGATAAAGAGAAAACCCATGTGATATGTAGAATTTCCTCTATCTTCAAGCTTGATTCTAGATCTCTAAGTTCTCCTCCTTGTAATATGCCAACTACCGTAGAAAATGGTGGGATTATGGTGATATATGGGAGGTTTTTGGTAAGGTAAGGTATGTGAGTGAGAAATATGGTATATTGCTAGATTTAGGTTGCAGGTTGTGATGTAAGAGAATCCAAAAGAGGGGTATTTATATAGGATGCCAAAATTAGGTCTGAAACTCGTCATTTGTTGAGCTCAACATGTTTTTTCGCTGTTGACTTTGCTGTCCTCCAAAGCGAAACTAGGACATTGAACTTCTCTAGATCCTGAATTCGTTAGTGACTTCGCTGCTGAGTTGTAAAATAATTTCGATGTCCTCTAGAGTGAACACTGAACATCGACAGCTACTGATGTTTTATCGCTGCTGAGTTCACTGTCCATCGGAGTGAACCCTGGATAGCGAAATTCTCTGGACTTGGTTTCACGGTTTTCTTGCACAACTTTCATTGCCCTTTAGAGCGACACTTGGATGGCAAAGTTCTCTAGACCTCTTTTTTGATGTTCTTCATGGCGAAAGTAGCAGGGATCTCCAAGAATGATTCTGACCAACTTCTTCACATATTTGGACCCAAACTTGCTATTTTTGCACAAAAACCCATGCCAAAACTAAAAACCTACAAAATGCTAATTCTGAGCCATTAGATACTAGATTTTACCGGAAAACCGACCAAAAGCGTAGGAAATAGGGGCCAAAACCTGGTATAATCTAGGTCCTCATAATATGTGTCATATTCACATATGGTATAACTGTATAACAAATCATTATTCTTAATTGTGTGTTGTATTTATTTGAATACGGTTTGTTTAATTAATCGTGATATACAAGGGCGAAGCCAGGACTTATCGTCTGGGCAGGCTAAATCAAGTATAATATTTTTAGTATACCACATGTTGTGCAACGACTCGAACTTGTTGCATTGTCATACTAAATGAATGTAATTTTCTACACATCGGGTGGCAGTACAAAGTTTTTTTATTTTTTTATTTTTTTAAGAAAACTAAAGTTTTCCTTTAAAAAGTGTGTAGTACCTAAATAAGAAAGATGTAATGATCTTTGCACCTAAAAACATTTTTAAAAATGACAAAAAAAATAGCAAACGAAATTAACTAAATACATACTTGTTCGGACTTTAGCAAATGAAGTAAGGAATTAAAAAAAAAAAAAAAATCATTTATCTATGAAATGAACAGAGAATAGAGAGGAAAGAGAAATTTTAATGTTTTTTTTTTTTTTTTTTTTTTTTTGAAATAAAACTTTAATGTGTTTGAGTATCAATAAAATATTGAGTATATCACTTAACTAAATCTATTGATATTATCTCAATTGATGAAATTAGACTGACCTAAAGGGGAAAAACATCACAAGAGATCATATGCTGAAAAACCCCTAGTCAGTATGCATAAATATATAAATAAAGCAAAAAATGAAATAGAAGAATCCAAAAAACACAACAAAACAAAGGACACAGCCCCAAAAAACCTAAAGGCACACAGGCCAAACAAGAAAAACAAAACTAGGAAAACCTGAAGGATTCTTTACCCATGCAATCATTACCAACTAACCTAGAACAGAACGAATGAGTGGAGGACCACCATAAATCAGAAGGAACAGCCAAAGCATGCTTAGAGAGAGCATCCTCCACCTAGTTACCTTCCTTGAAGATGTGAGAAACCTGGAAATCCATATGCGAGCTCTGATAAATACAACGCTGCCAAGCTTCACAAACACGCCAGGTAACCTTATCAGACTTATTTGAAAGAAGTTGAACCACATAAGAAGAGTCTCTCTCGAGCCAGATCCTATGCCAACCCAACTTCCACTTATAATTGATGACGAAAGAAGCAGCAAGGAGCTCAGCCTCAAAAGCAAAAACATGACCAAGGGGGACCGCGAAACAAGCTTTAACAAAAGATCTGCAAGTCCGAAATACCCCCCCACACCTGGAGAACCTAAAGCAGCCCCATCCGTGTTAACCTTAATCCACCCAGAGCCGGAGGCGACCAAACAACACTCCTGATAACCGGAGCCTTACCAAGACAACCATTGAGGCCAAATCGACGGAGAATCAGCAAATCATCAACACAGTTACGCATACAGCCAATCCCCAAACGGTTCATATCATAGACCAAACGCCAAACAAGAGATAGAGCAGCCATGAAATCAACAAACTTCCCATCAAAAATCAATTGATTACGGGAATACCACACACTTCAAACCATAGCATGAATGGCCACTTTTCCACAAAATCCTAATCTGATCACTGAAAGAAACAGACATGGTCTGACAGAAAAAAGAGCCACAAGTGTCAGCGGAGACACGCCTCTGAAAAGCAGAAAAAACAACCTCCCAAAGAGCAGCAGCAAGAGGGCACTTAAGAAAAAGATGGTCCACAGTCTTTGAGCTAGCGCCACATACACTACATCTGGAGTTTAATTGAAAACCGGACCTGCATAAACGGTCTTCGGTGGGTAATCTATTAAATTATAAAGTATACCATTTTTTTGAAGGGAGGCTCTATTGCCTCCCACAAAATATCTTCCTACACCCATGTTTTAATGAAACCTTTTTATTTCTAAAATACCCTTATATTTAATTACTTAAAATACATGGTTTTATAATTGGAAATTAAATTTATTTCCTACACCCATAAGTTGAACACCCAATCTATCATAAACCATAATAATAATATATACTTAAATCAAATCCAACCCAGTATCAATCAAGAAATATAATTATTTTTCACATATAGTCAAGGAATTGATGAACAAAGAAATGATTTCATGGATTCAAATACATTCAAGTATGTTTACTTTAATTTTATAATTGTTTTATGAATATTGAATAAAAAATTGTTACAGTTGTAGTCTTGTAGAACTCTTCATTAAAAAAATAAAATAAAATAAAATAAAAAAGCGGTTGTAGAACTCGATCAATTAAGTCTATACGGATCTCAAACACAACTCACTCACTCACTTTACTTTAATTCAACTACAAATTCTTATTAATTTAATAATTTAATTGGTTTATAAACCACAAAAACTTGGTGGATGGAGTTTAAAAACCAAAATTTTAAATGAGAGATAAAAGAAGCTGCATATGTAGAAAGGTACAATAATAATAATAATAATTATTTGGTGGTGGAAGCAAATGAAGAGAAATAGTGCCACCAATATAGCTAATTAACTTCAACTGCGAAAGTATTTAGAAGAGTTCGTGGAGGAGGACCAAGAAGCCAAGAAAGTTTTGTTGTAGTTAACTTTTATCTACAACTAACAACTTACAATTATATTAAAAATTAAAAGCACTTTCTTCTTTTTTTCATCGTTTGATTGTATAATTTTTTTAATGTTGAATTAAATATTTAAAATAATGTTGAATCAAAATAACAGTAAGATTATCATACAAAATTTGAAACTTGTTCTTACAAATTCTTAAATGAGAAAAATAGGTAAAATGAGAAAAAATGGGTGTAATGAGAAAAAATATATGTTTAAAATTAAAAAATAAAATACTTAAAGAATAGTTTTATATTTTAAAGGGTGTAGTGAGTAAAATTAATAGTTTTAATTTATTAGTTTGGGTGTAGGAAGAAAAATAGGGGTAGGAAAATATTTTGTAGTTAGTAATAGAGCCACCCTTTTGTGAATTATGAAGCAATGTTAATTTTGTTATTGTCTTTCGATTGTATTTTTATTTATTATTAATTAAAAAAAAAAAAAAAACTCATTAATTTTGTGTTTTTTTTAAGAAAATACTAGCCGGGTCAGTTCGTACATACCTCCGCCCCTGATGACGTTTGTTAGTAGCGAAGCCATTGTCCCGCCTTATGCCCAAATTTTCTTACAAAAATATAGTTAAATTTATCTGATTTTTATTCCCATATTTTATATTTACATTTTTCTTAAAATTTGTTATCATGGGTTGGTCTGATACACAAATCCTCCAAATTTGATGAAGTTGTATTCCCTCTTGACCTCTCACATTGACATGTCATGTAAAAAATTAGACCTGGTAAAATTTTACACAACCCATTAACACGATCCAAACCCATTCAAAAATAGCGGTTGGTGGGTCAAGTTTATCGGATCGGGTTGTTAATGGGTCAATCCATTAAGACACAAAATATAATTGGTCGGTTTTTGGTTCACCCTTAAAAAAAAAACCGTTAATTCGATAACCCATTAATATAAAAAAAATATAAAAAAATTAATGTGTTTATGTAAGTTATTAAGAAAATCTTTGTATAGTCACATACTCACATTATGGAATTTATATAAAAAAAATCTCTATAATTATGGTAAGAATATATTTTACTAATTAAGTTTTTTAAAATTTCTAATTTTTTTCTTTTTTTGAAAGAGGAAAAATTTCTAAATTAAAAACTCTAAAACTATAAATCAATTATTTCACAATATTATAACCCTAACCCTAACCCTAACCCTAAAACTCTAAAAGTAGCTAGTGAACATGATTGCATGAGTTTGATCATTCTTCAGTACTATTTATTTTCAACTTTTAAATAAATCTCAAATATAATATTTTGTAACGGGCCGGGTTGGGTTACTCATTAATTTAACAAATGGTTTCGGGTTTATATATTTTAACCTATTAAGCTAACGGGTTGGGTTCGGATGGAGCAATTATAACACAACATAAACACGAAACGACAAGAATTTGTAATAACACGACCCATTGCCAGGTCTATAAAAAAATTACCACCCTGAATAGAACAATGTATATTGCTGAGTACAAAGAAGATTATATATTACAGTCTATACCCAAACCTCCCGAGTCAACTCAACTGTTAATTATTCCCTATGTAATTTACAGATTTAAGATATATTATCATCATTATAAACCCTAAACTGTTGGACAAGACAAGATGTTGAACTTTGAACATATTTAATATTAATAATTAATAATAAATAAATAAATAAATAAATGGAAAGAAATCTTGCCTTGAAAAAGCCTAATATTGCGGTATGGTGATTTGTGATTCCTAGGGTTTGGCTCTATAAAAGCATATCCATTCTTGAACAAAATTACTCATTAAACTAAAATATTAATCAAATAAAATCCAAAACAGTTGGTACTTCTTGATCAAGTACCAACAATGTCTATGGGAGCTTCTGCTGTCTGCTTCTTGTTTTTCTTGTCTTTGTTTTTATTGGACAATGTCCATGGAAACCCTAATTACAGAGAAGCCCTAGCGAAGTCTTTATTGTTCTTCCAAGGCCAAAGGTCAGGGAGGCTCCCCAAATCCCAGCAAATCTCTTGGAGGTCCAGCTCTGGTCTCTCCGACGGTCGACTCGCTGGTGTATGTTATTATTTTTACAATTCAAATTAATATATAAATTACGTTTATATTTTGTTAAAAATACATGATTCAAATATCAAAAAAATCATCTAAATTAAAACATTACTTCTGTTTTATCAATATTTTTAAATTCATTTTGCAACTTCAAAATTGGCCTCATTGTCCACTTTTCATTTTATTATCCCAAATATTTGTTTCCAACTTGTATGTGCTTGTTGGGGTGACCAGGAATGTTATTAGAACGCTTTTGCAACTGTTTTTAATGTTGTCACATACGAAAAAAGTAATCTCTATCTATTTTTTTTTTAGTGTTTACGTGTTATGCTGATATTAATTTAAAATATATATTTTTGGGGATCCAAAGTGCATGTACTTCTGTATATTTATTCTACTCATCAACATCAAAAGCATTTCCCATTAAAATCATCATTATTATTATTATTATTTATATGTTTAAAGTCAAAAAGATGTCTTCAAGCTCAAAAAAAGAGAAAGTTGACAAAAAGAAAATTGATAAAATTGGGCGCGGGCTCCGCCGCATATCACACATGAAAAATTATTCCATCCTTTTTTATTTTTTTAAATTATTATTCCATCTTTGTTGAAATGGAAAAAAGTACATATTCAAATATTTTTTGTTTGTACTATATATACTATTCTACAAGCTATTATACAAATGCTTTAACTATAATAGTATTTATTTAATGTATGTTAAAAAAAAATATTTTATTTAATAATTTTTACTATAGTACACTATATTATGTCTTCTTTTTTCCAATATATATATATATATATATATATCATATACTTATGCGATTTATATTACGCGATTCACTTTTAATAATATATTACATACACTTTTTTTTTTTTTTTTTTTAATGAAATTGGACTGATGAAAGAGGAAAAAGCATCATAAACGATCATATGTTGAAAACCCCATAGGCAGTATCCAGAAATATAAAAATAATAATATATTACATACCAAAAGCCTTTTCTCTTAATGGTTAGAGACTTCAAAATAAAGTTTTACAATCAAGGATTCAAACTTCTAACTATGTATTGTAAATATACATTTTCTCATAACTTTGCCCATTAATCTATGCAAACTGTGGGAGACCCCTCCCCTAAAGTCAGAGTTGCATTTCCGACCGTACTTTTAAAGCCAAATCTTATTAGGTTCCGATAGATCCTTAATCCGTAGTGTTAGTTTAATTTTTATTTTTATTGTTTTGATATTTTACATAATAATAATAATAATAATAATAAAGTTGACAAATATTTTAATTAAATAATAATACATCAAAAACACAAACACTCGATTATATTATATTCATGATTATGAGTATATATTTCTCAATTTCCATTTTTTTTATTATTTATAATTTATTGATGATTTTTTTTTCAGGTGGACTTGACCGGTGGCTACTACGATGCCGGCGACAACGTGAAGTTCAACTTTCCGATGGCGTACACCACCACAATGCTCTCATGGAGCACACTCGAGTACGGAAAGAAGATGGGCCCACAACTACAAAACGCACGTGCCGCAATCCGGTGGGCCACCGACTATCTCCTGAAATGTGCCACCGCCACTCCCGGCAAGCTCTACGTCGGCGTCGGTGACCCGAACGTCGACCATAAGTGCTGGGAGCGGCCCGAGGACATGGACACGGTCCGGTCGGTGTATTCTGTGTCATCGAGTAACCCGGGCTCAGACGTCGCCGGAGAGACGGCGGCAGCACTGGCTGCGGCGTCAATGGTTTTCCGGAAAGTTGACCCGAAATATTCGGGTCTGTTGCTGAGAACGGCGAAAAAAGTGATGCAATTCGCGATTCAGTATCGTGGGGCGTATAGTGACGCGCTTGGGTCTGCTGTCTGTCCTTTTTATTGCTCTTATTCTGGTTATAAGGTTAGTCCCTCCTCTACATTAATTTGAAGTGGTACTAATGATATTGGCTTTTAATTATTTTATTTGAATTGATGAAACAATAGGATGAGCTTATGTGGGGAGGTGCATGGCTTCTGAGGGCAACAAATGATGTTTCATATTACAATTTGTTGAAATCATTGGGAGATGATGGTGGGACTGACCTCTTCAGCTGGGACAACAAATTTGCTGGAGCTCATGTCCTCTTGTCAAGGAGAGCCTTATTGAACAAGGATACAAATTTTGAGCAATATAGACGAGAAGCTGAAGATTTCATGTGCAGGATTTTGCCCAACTCTCCTTTCACAACTACACAATATACTCAAGGAGGCCTCATTTTTAAGCTACCTGAAAGCAACCTTCAATACGTTACATCGATAACATTCCTTCTCACGACTTATGCAAAGTACATGAAAGCCACAAAACACAATTTTAACTGTGGCAACATGGTGGTCAATCCTGGTTTACTCATCAATCTTGCAAAAACACAGGTGGACTACATCTTAGGTGTCAACCCAATACAAATGTCTTATATGGTAGGGTTTGGACCAAATTTTCCAAGGAGAATTCACCACAGAGGATCTTCATTGCCTTCCTTGGCAAGCCACTCACAGAACATAGGCTGTGATGGAGGTTTCAACCCCTTTTTCCACTCCTCAAGCCCTAACCCTAACATCTTACTCGGAGCCATTGTCGGAGGTCCGAACCAGAACGACGGTTACCCAGATGATCGGTCAGACTATAGTCACTCAGAACCAGCTACATACATCAATGCTGCCTTTGTTGGAGCTGTTGCATACTTTGCTGGTTGATGGTCTGATCACTAGCTACCTTTCTGATCAATGTGTATATATATATATATATATCACATTGTCCTTGTTTTCCCCAAAATGAGGCATGTGCCACCACAAAATTGGTGAAGTATTTGGGTATTTAATTTTACATTTAGTATGGTATGGTGATCTAGTGTCATTTGATGATCACGATCTAAGTTATCCCAAAACAAAACTAAAAGATCATGATCTCAAATTTAGTAGTATTTACAATGCAATCATCATTGCAATCAATGATTGATGTAGGACTACCTTTCTATTATGGAATGAAACTTTTTTAGATTTGCATATCTATTAATCTTCTGATCATACAACTATTTTTAGTCAAGTATACTCCTCCTTTGAAATGAGGTCCAAAAACAACATTCAATGGGCTTTAAAGTTATTGTCAATCTGACAAATGGGTTTGGTCTAGAAAACTATAAGCCTTTCCACACCATAATTTAGTCGTGCATGCCTATCGGACACCACCCAGATGAGGGAGTATGCTGACAATGCAACAGTTCAGCCAGGTACAGCAGGCTCACACCGACACATTTGGTTGGGGTGTGGCTAGTTGGTAATGCCAGAATCAGGTGTGCAATTGGCTTTTTCATCAGCAACAGCAAGCGGTGCATGTGCACCTAACAACCACCTGCTCTTGAAGACTCAAGGCATAAATTCACCACAAGTAATTAGTGTAGCTGATACGTAAATAGTATATGATGGTCAAGTCTATACAAATACAAACATATAAACCGACTCTATTCATAGTGGTGAGATTATAGCAATATAAAGAAGTTTTGCTTTCATTCTTTTGTGTTACAGACAACTAAGACAAATTACTAAAGCGATAATAGGGGTGTTCTGCAATAGGCTAAGTCAAATGCTACACTGAAGGTTGATGTATACACAAAAAATTCAAGGGCTAGTGATCGGATACCAGCAACTATTATGATTTAAAGAGTATACTTGAATGCAACCTGAACTTTGCTGTCCCCAAAAGCCCACAGTTAACAAGTAGGCAGTTCTTGGGCGGGACAAGCATAACGAAAACTCTGGTGAGGAGCAAATATAAGTGAGATATCAATCAATAGAACAGCTAATTATGGAAGGTTTGAAAGACATTTCACTGCAAACAAATTATAGACTGGAATACCTTCATGTGAACAGAGAAGTCATTTCCTATCTCCATTTTTTCCAATACACATAAATCAAATAGGCTGTCAAAGAATCATATGCTTGCATAACCATGAGAACACACAGAAAAACACATGAGACAGGGGGAGAGAAAGAGAGAAGAGAAAACAAAAGTAGCGGTTTGCATGCATTCAGATCTAATACTAATTCTAGATCAAGGATGAAATTACAAACTTGACAGGTATTCAACAGATTGAAGGAACTCATCTCGAACATTCACATGGTAATAAATCAGGAAATTCTGAATTCAACCAGCTTAGTGACTGCTCCTTCAGACACGTATTATTAGCTTCAATTTAACCACTGAAAATGATAATCTTCTGCATAAACCAGCAAGTTATTTCTCAATCTCAATTGGGGATATAATAAACAAATCTCCTTTCACAAAAAAAATCACTTAATATAATAACAGCCATTTACTGAATAGCTAAAGCATAAATGACATCAGATATTAGAGTATCGCATAGAAGAGGTCGGAAGGCCAACAATACAAGATAAGCTGCATGCACCTCACTTATTATGGCTACTCAATGCAACCATAAATACAAAATTAATGATCATCACAATCAAACATATCATCTCTTTTCCTATCATTCCAGACAAATTCTTATTCTATAATAACACAAACAATCAATGAAATATTAAAGACTAACACAATTATATGATGAGATCGGATGTTGAATAAAACAACACACTGAATGCTCTCTCATTGAACAAGTAATCTCTAAGACGTTTGCAATTTGTTACTAGGGTTTCGCTATAAAGTCTACTGACACAAAAGCATATTTCAACAATAAAAAAAGGGACTAATAAATATTTCTACGAGAATATTAAAAACTACTTGTTAAGTCTAGCTATACGATGAACAACACAATACAAGTTGTCACTTGTCACGCCTAAGAAAGTAACTGAATACAACCATACCACTAACCTTCCATTTCCACATACTCAATACAACTAGACCATGTTTACTTTCTGATTCAATCACAACAGCCCACCAATTTCAACGTATCCGATAAAAGTTCTTTTTTCCTAAAATTCTAATGATAAGTATCAGTGATAAGGATAAGAGATCGGATTACTAGTGTCATAGCGTCGTGATCTAGTGCGGCTAATACTATCCACTGACGACCCAAAAACCCTTCGACTGTTTTCATAATTGGTATCATTGAAACGACTTCCATACCCGTGAGATTGGGGTGTTACACCAGGTGGAGGCGGCTCTGAATCAAAAAGTAGTTTCTTCAGCAAGCATGAAAACTAATATAACCAACAGCACTCAATCAAAGCAAACGAAAACAATAATCACCTTGGGAAGAATAATTACTTCCAGGGTAAGCTGTAGCCCTGAACGAATCTGATTTCCTCATCGAACGATCCAAATTCTCTGTACTACTCGGTACAGGTACAGGGTCAGTCCTAGATTTACGATGCGACAAAGAGGTTAATCCTGCAGACAAGTTCTGAGAGTTCTTATCTTGCCCGGAAATCTGCCAATCGAAAATATTCCCATCAACATCATCCAAAATTCGGTGAACTAAATATTGGTATCAATGATCGAAGGTCCGAATTTATAGAAATATTATATCGATATCAATTGGAAATCGGAGAAACAATTAAATTAATAAAAGATTAAATAAATATAGTTAATCCAGATTTATCCCGATATATCCACATATTAATGAAATATGAATAATACTTCCGATATTGTTTTTCACTGATTTTGATATCAGCATTCAAAATTATGGAAATATTGGCATATATAGAGAATATTATCGATATTTACTTGACAAAAACGAAATGTAAAGGAGATACATACTGCGAATTTGATGGTTCTGTTATGGAGAACTACAATGCCAGAGAAAAGCTTGACCGCATAGTCAGCAATCTCCTGGGATTCGTATTCGGCAAAAGCGAAACCTTTCGGTTTATCGGTCTCTCTGTCACGAGGCACATGCAAATCCAGAACTCGTCCGGCTTGAATCATAATGTCATACAAAACCCTCTCACTCACTCTCTCGTCCAAATTACCTAATACCAACAAATAAATTTCATAAATCTTTCTACTTTGATTCCAAAAATAAATAAAATCAAAATACACACAATTTGCCGCAAAAAAAAAAAAAAAAAAACAGAAAAAAAAAAAAAATCCAATCGATTCGAAGATAGAAATTGAAATTGAATAGCGAAGTAAGAGGATTGAGAGGCGATACCTATGTAGACGGTGCAACCAGAGTTATCGGACATGATTGTTGTTTGATGTGGGAAAGAAACGGCGTCGTTTAGGGTCTGCGCTTGATTTCTCTTCAGAGTTCAGAGAGTGGAGCTGGAGGAGAGGAAGACGAGAGAAATTGAAACTCTAAAGTCGAGTGTAGCGACGTAGCGTAGACCAAGAGGAAAGATTTGGTGTCGCTGACTTGGATTTTTAATTCGTGAAACGTAATTTAGGGTAATTAGCACAAATATCCCTTGAACTCTACGTTCGTTGCTATTTCCCCCCTATACTTTTTTTTTAAGCAGTAACCCCCTGAACTATCATAAATTGGTAATGGCCGACGGAACCCTAATTCTGTCTAGGGAAAATTACACTAAGTCCCCCTGATTATTTATATACTTGCATTAAACAGGAAAACAATAATAATATGACACACATACCCCTCTGACCAATTTTTTTTTAAAAAAATTAAATTTAAAATTGAAATAATAGTTAAATAATAATTAAATTCTGAATTTTATTATAAAGACAATTAAATAAATAGAGAAATGAAAAAAAGTAAATTGATATAACAATTATTTAAATTATCTTTTTATTTAAATATCCCTAAATATAAAACCAAGATAAATATTTAAATTATTTAAGAAAAATAAAAATAATGGTTAAATAACAATACAATTCCCTTTCAAAAAAAATAATTGTTGATCTCAATTACCCAAAAAATAAAGTAATAAGTTTCTTCATTAATGAAGATCCATCAATGTTCTTTTATTATTATTATTTTGTTTTTAAAAAATTTTTTAATTGGATTTCATTTATTGGTTTGTGAATTGTGTTTTTTAAATTAATTTTTTTTAACTTAATGAACATAGAGAAGAGAAATCCTTAAAATAAAAAATTTCAAATAAATATTTTTAAATGAACATTAATCCATCTAATTAAATGAACATCTGTTTCTCCATCCAATCCTTAAAAAATTCTCTTCTCTAAAGAAATAAAAATATTTAAATTTGCAACACCCAGAAACCAAAAATTAAAAAATTTAATTTTTAATTCTTCTATGTGTGTTTTTAATTGAAGTGATATTCAATTTTTTAAAATTTGTACTTGTATTATTATTATTATTATTTTGTAATTTAGATAAATCAATCTATTTCAAAAAACAAATTGAGATAAATCAATCAATTTAAAAAAAATGCTTTTTTTTATTTGAATTTATTTTAATAAATATTTCTCCACCGTCCATCTTTGAGATGGATGGTAGAGATTTTTAAGATGTTTTAATTTTTTAAAGATTTTATTTTCTTTATAAAAAAAATAGAATTGTATTATTATTTTTTTTAAAGGGAATTGTATTATTATTTAACCATTATTTTTATTTTTCTTAAATAATTTAAATATTTATCTTGGTTTTATATTTAGGGATATTTAAATAAAAAGATAATTTAAATAATTGTTATATCAATTTACTTTTTTCATTTCTCTATTTATTTAATTGTCTTTATAATAAAATTTAGAATTTAATTATTATTTAACTATTATTTCAATTTTAAATTTAATTTTTTTTAAAAACAAAATTGGTCAGAGGGGTATTTGTGTCATATTATTATATTTTTCCTGTTTAATGCAATTATATAAATAATTAGGGGGACTTAGTGTAATTTTCCCTAGACAGAATTAGGGTTCCGTCAGCCATTGCTAATTTATGATAGTTCAGGGGGTTTACTGCCTAAAAAAAAAGTATAGGGGGGAAATAGTAACAAACGTAGAGTTCAGGGGTTATTTTTGCTAATTACCCCGTAATTTATAAGAAAGTTAGTCAATAAGAGATCGAATGATTTTTCAATTAAAATTAATTCTCAATAATCAGTTTTTTTTTTTTTTTTTGGAAATAGTCATGGTGCCAGTTCCAATTCGGTCCGGGAACCGACGGTTCCGGTTCCGATTCCGATTCCGATTCCGATTCCGATTCCGAGGGAACTAGAACCGGAACCTTCTTTAGGTTCGGTTTCGGTTCCGATTCTGACGGTTCAATTCCTATTTTTCTTTCTTATATTTATTATTATTATTTTTAAAAAAAATTTAGACATGTAAAATTGTAAATACATTTTATTGGGTCACCCGAAATTAAAATAAAATAAATATATGACAAATTATAAAAATAAATAAAAATAAAACTAAAAAAATGTAAAATTGGTCTTGCACTTAGTTTTTACCACAATTAAGTTACCTACATTTCCTCTTAGGGTTTAGATGAATCAAATGACACGTAGTTTTCTTACCTTTTATTGTAGGCTTGGTGATGACGTGGACACGTGGTGTACCGGTGTGAGGTGGCACCGTAGATGGAAGTTTCAGCTTTGGTGAGAGGGAAGAAGAACCACAGCCCAAGAGATTAAAATCAATCTAACTCCCTTGAAAGAGAGAAAATCGGGTGAAGATAAATAAATAAAATGAGTGGTGCTATTAGCAACCCACTAATGATCTAATAATGTCCCTGTTTTTAAAATTTAAAAATTTACTTGATTTATTTCCTAAACTGCCCTTTTTAATTATCTTCCAAACTTAACTCACCCCATAAACGCTCTTTATATATTTTCAAAAAAAAAAAACAAAAAAAACTACTCTCTCTCAAACACATCCAACACCCCTCCTTTGCAATTTTTTCCCTTTATTTCGTTTATCACAACAATGTCAAATTAAATTATAATAATGTTATAATATACAGTGTTCTAGTAAACGCCAAACGCTAGTCGGGCGGCGGACCGGCGCCTAGTGCCTAGGCGGATTTCTAGGCGGCCATTTATTTTATTTATTTATTTTTTCTACCCGTAAAACCAATAATAATACTCATATTATTGTCAATGAAATAAAATAAACAGTCTGTTTTATTGTTTTTTTTAAATATATGAACATTGTCAGTAAGTAAATCAAATATATATTTAAATCAAATAAATATATAAACACTTTTTTTTTTGTCAAATTTAAATCTAGAATATACACACTTCAATAGTTCAATTTATGCTCTTTAAAAAAAAGTTCAAT
Organism: Acer yangbiense; assembly: GCA_008009225.1. Lineage (NCBI taxonomy): Eukaryota > Viridiplantae > Streptophyta > Magnoliopsida > Sapindales > Sapindaceae > Acer > Acer yangbiense. The sequence goes on from CM017770.1 coordinate 41,915,548, forward strand.
TTATGTCTGCAATATTGGGTCCAGGCCCATATGAAAGAAAATGAAACAAATAAATAAAAGTAGGCCCAATGGATCTAAAGGAACCAATCCTGTATTAAACAAAAAGTTAAGGTCAATAGTGGAATTTAAGACCAAACTCAATCAAAAACCCTAGAGATCCGTGTATAAATATTAAATAGTTAAATACACAAAAAAAACTTGTGCAGTCTCCATTGTTGTTCTCTCCAGTAGACAAATGTAGATGCAATCTCCATTGTTGTTCTCTCCAGTAGACGAGTTGGCGACGGCGGCTGCTTTTGGCGGCGACGAGAGGTGGTGGTCGGCGACAAGAGGTGGCTGTGGTTGGCGATGAGAGATTGGCGAGGCAGAGGTTTGATTTTGGCTGTGAATCACGATCCGGGGTTCTCCTCTTTGGGCGTTTTGGGGTTCACCATTTTTTTTAATTCGGCTAGGCGAGTCAACGACTTTGACCTCGCCTAGCCCGATTAATCGGCCAACTCGGCCGAACAATTGGTCAAACTCGGCTGCTTTTTTGTTGACTTTTTGTTGATCGAGTTTTTCCAACGATTTTGGCCAACTCAGGATGGCCGATCGCCGCCCAACGTCTAGGCAGCCGCCCAGACCGTTTTTTCGAACACCGATAATATATGTGGCTTTTTACCACATGTTTAATACACACAAATATCTTCCATTAAATCCCACCGCCTCTCTCTTACTATTGGCCACCCACTTGTGCATCCACCTTTGCCTATATATATATATATATATATATATATATATATATATATATATATATTCACCTGATCACTGTAAATCGGGTTACAAAAATATCAATACACAAGTAATGCTCTCTCTCGTTTTCTCTCATATCTGTTTACTCTTCCATTAACTGATATCTCTTCTTTAATTGTTTCTCTCATGTTATTTACTTATTCAATTGTTCTTCATGTTCTTCATATGTTCTTCGTCTATTCTTCTTTTTATTTTATAACACATTATCAGCACGAACGTATGTAAGTAAAAATGATCCCCTGATGGGTGATTTACTTACATCTCAATGTTCTAGATCTGTATATATTTTCGTATACAAGATGGCTTATAACGTCAACAGAACATATATATATAGTTCTGAATTTATTCATTTATTCTCTTTAAATCCCAATATTCTGGATCTATTTATAGTTCCGTATATAAGATGGCTTATGCCGTCAACGGATCATCTATATATAGTTTTGGATTTAATTTTTATGCACATAGCACCGTTCTGGAATTGTTCTTACGGAACATATATACCGTTCTGGAATTGTTTTTACGGAACATATATACTGTTATGGAATTGTTTTTACAGAACATATATACCGTTCTGGAATTATTTTTTACGGAACATATATATCGTTCTGAAATTATTTTTACGGAATATATATACCGTTCTGGAATTGTTTTTACGGAACATATATACCGTTCTAGAATTATTATTTTTTACGGAACATATATACCGTTCTGGAATTGTTTATTATGATCTTTAATTATATTCACACGAAATTTAATTTGCAGAAAAAGAAGCTGTAAGCATGTCTAAACTTTCAAATTTGAAGTTCGATGCACTCAAAATGTCGGGAGACAACTACATGTCATGGGTTATTGATGCCGGATTATACTTAAAATCCCAGGGCTTATACTACACCATTGATGATAGCCAGGCTAATGAGTAGGATAGATCCATAGCCATGGTCATAATCCGTCATCATCTACATGAGGATTTGAAGGCTCAATATCTTACCATCATAGAACCTGAAGATCTATGGCAAGAGCTAAAAGATCGCTATGACCATCAATAGAATGTTACGTTAACAATTGCAAGGTACGAATGGCTAAATTTGCGATTCCAATACCACAAATCAGTCTCTGATTATAATTCTGATTTATTTAGAATCACCACAAGATAGAAATTATGTGGTGAGGAGGTATCTGAAAAGAAAATGTTAGAAAAGACATTCACAACTTTTCATGCCTCAAATATAATATTGCAACAGCAATATCGAGAACGCAGATTCTCAAAGTATTCAAAATTGATCTCGTGCCTACTAGTAGCAGAAAAGAATAATAAGCTACTGATAAAAAATCACGAAACACATCCGACTGGTTCTAAAGCATTCCCAGAAGTGAATGATAATACCGTCAAATACCATGGTCGTGGTCGCAATCATGGTCGTGGTCGTGGTCATGGACGTGGTAATAATCATAATCCAGATCATAGACGTGGTTATGGTCGTAACATTGATCGTGATCGTGGCCGTGGTAATGGACGTAATCTTGGTCGGGGCTATAGACGTAGTTCCAAAAGAGGACGTGGTTATTCCGGACCAAGTGAATACAAAGGAAAAGGTATTCATAATAGGCCGAATGCAAAATATGGCATTTTTTTATAGGTGTGGCTGTTACAGTCATTGGTCAAATGAATGTAGCACACCTAAACATCTTGTTGAGCTTTATCAAACATCAATCAAAGAAAAGGGGAAGAAACCCGAGACACATTTCATTGAAGATTCATATCCTATGGATGTTACACATCTCAATGTGACAGACTTCTTTGATGATCTAAAGGACAAACCGACTGCTTCAATTGGTGATGGGCATGTCCATACAGATTAAATACTACTTCAGTAGTATTATTTTGTTATTGCTTCAATTGGTGATGAGAATGTCCATACCAAGTAAATACTACTTACAATAGTATTATTTTATTATTTTGTTTATGTAAAATATTTCTCAATGTAATATATACTTTTTGAATCACTTTGTCTGATGTGCATATTATTTTTTCTTTATGACGTATACAAAATGAATCTAAACGATAAATTAGGGGTTATTGAAAAGCTAGAAGCAGGAGATATATGTCTGGCCGACAGTGGAACAACTCATACAATTTTCCGGAGTCAAAAATACTTCATGAATTTAACTTTGCTCAGAGCAAATGTTAATATTGTATCAGGTCCAATGGACCTGATAGAAGGCTCTGAAAGAGCCATGATATTGTTATCAAATAATACGAAATTATGTATCAATGATGCCTTATATTCAAGCAGATCCAGAAGGAATCTGCTTAGTTTCAAAGATATACGAAGGAATGGATATCACAAATAAAGAGAATATTGAATATCTATGCATCACTTCTCATGATTCAGGCCAGAAACTCATTATAGAAAAACTATGTACTTCATCTATAATGATGCGTAAAATCATTGAGAATTCTTATGGGCATCTATTAAAGAACCAGAAGATTCTTTTATTCCATGAAAATTTATGTACTGCATGTTCCCAAGGGAAACTAACAATAAAACCATCTTTTTCTATAGTTGGTCTTGAATCCCCGTCATTTTTACAAAGAATTCAAGGGAACATATGTGAACCTATTTATCATTTCGTTATTTTATGGTTCTAGTTGATGCATCTGTCAGATGGTCACATGTATGTTTATTATCAACACGTAATGTTGCTTTTGTAAGATTACTTGCACAGATTATCAAGCTTCGGGCTCATTTTCCGATTACTCAATTAAGTCCATACGCCTTAATAATACTGGTGAATTTACTTCCAAGACATTTGATGAATATTGCAAAGTGGCTAGGATTGATGTTGAACATCCAGTTCCACATGTTCATACTCAGAATGGATTACCAGAATCACTTATTAAACGTGTCCAGATAATTGCAATGACTTTATTATTACGAATGCAATTACCGATTTCTATATGAGGGCATGCTGTTTTACATACTGTTACATTAATCCGACTTCGGCCCACTTCTTATCATCAGTATTCACCAGTACAACTTGTACTTGGTCATTAACCAGATATATCTCATTTACGTACATTTGGGTGTGTGGTATATGTCCTAATTATACCAACGAAAAGAACTAAAATGGGACCCCAAAGGTGTTTAGGAATATATATTGGTCTTGATTCACCATCAATTATTAAATATCTGGAACCTTTGACTAGTGATCTTTTCACAGCACGGTTTGCAGATTGTCATTTTGATGTAACAAAATTCCCATCATTAGGGGAAAGAAAAACTTCTTCTGAAGAGAAACGTGAACTTTCCTGGAAAGTTCCGAGTCTAATTCATTTAGACCCATATACTTCTCAATGTGAGAATGAAGTACGTAAGATAGTACATCTTCAAGCAATAGCGAATCAGTTACCAGATGCATTTACAGATGCTACTAAGGTAACAAAATCATACATCCCTGCTGTTAATGTACCAGCACGAGTGATTGTTCCAAAAAACATTCTAAACAAATGATAGCAAAAAAGTCATCTTTTGCACGCCAAAAGCGTGGTAGACCATTTGGTTCAAAAGATAACGTTCCTCGAAAATGGAAAATAAATAAATCCAATTTCTCTAAGTTAACTCCAGAAAAGTTAAATGTCCCTTCAGGGACACAAGTTACTAGAGTGACAAAATCTCATGTGGGGGAAGGAATCTCTAAAGAGATACAAGAGTATAGAAATGAGGAAATTTCTATAAATTATACAAGAGAATTATGGAATCGTGAAGAAACAATCATCGATGATATATTCTTATACACAGTGGCAACTGAAATTATGAATGATGATTAGGAACCTCATAATCTCGATGATTGTAGACAGAGGTCTGATTGGCCTAAATGGAAAGAAGCAATTCAAACATAATTGACTTCATTTGCCAAACGTGAAGTATTTGGATCAACAATCCAGACGCCTGAAAATGTAAAACCTGTTGGGTATAAATGGGTTTTTATATGAAAACGTAATGATAAAAACGAGGTCGTGAGATATAAGGCACAACTCCTAGCATAAAGTTGTTCACAGAGACCTGGCATCGATTTCGATGAAACGTATTTACCTGTGATGGATACAATTACGTTTCGATTTATGATAAGCATGGCTATCTTGGAAAGACTTGAAATGTGTCTGATGGACATAGTGACCGCTTATCTATATGGTTCACTGGATTCAGATATTTATATGAAAATCCTTGAAGGGTTTAACATGCCAGAATCATGTAACTCAAGATCTTGTAATTTGTATTCGATAAAATTACAAACGTCCTTGTATGGATTAAAACAATTTGGACGGATGTGGTACAACCGTCTTAGTGAATATCTGATAAAAGAAGGATATATTAATAATCCTATATGTCCATATGTTTTCATTAAGAAATTAGAATCTGGATTTGTTATCATAGCAGTTTATGTTGATGATATGAATTTAATTGGAACTCCTGGAGAGCTTTTGAAAACTGCTAAATATTTAAAAAAAGGAATTCGAAATGAAAGATCTGGGAAAGATAAAATATTGTCTCGGCCTCAAGATCGAGCATAGATCAAATGGAGTACTTATCCATCAATAAACTTATATTGGAAAGATTTTAAAAAGATTTAATATGGATAATGCTCATCAATTAAGTACTCCTATGATTGTTAGAACTCTTGATCCTAAAAAGGATCCATTCCGTCCAAAAGAAAATGATGAAAAGATACTTGGTACTGAGGTACCATATCTTAATGCAATTGGTGATTTATTATATCTGGCTCAGTGTACTAGACTAGATATTGCATTCTCTGTGAATGTACTAGCTAGATTTAGCTCAGCACCAACTCGAAGGCATTGGAATGGGATCAAATATCTTTTTCATTACCTTAGTGAAATGAAAGATTTAGGATTATTTTATACATAGTCTAACAATTTTTCAGGTTTACTTGGTTATGTTGATGCTGGGTATCTGTCTGATCCCTATAAAGCTCATTCACAAACAGGATATGTTTTTACATATTGTAAGGTTTCCTTTTTCTTTGATTGGCTTATTTCGTAAACAAACCATAATTGGGGTTTTTGTAAGGGTAGATTAGGCTCTTAAGACCTCAAGAGGAGAAGCACCAAAGGTATATTTCTTGTGCTTGCTTTGCTTTGAAGAGATGTAGTTGCACACACACACAACACTTGCATAATTCTTACTTGTATGTTGTGTTTGTATTTTGTGTGCATCATTGATTATTTAATCTCTCTTCTTGCATGTTTTTATTGATTGCATCTAGCTTGTTAAATGCCATAACATGTTAGCCATTAGGATGCATTGTTTTCACTCATACACGTGCACTTATTGTATGGTTCTTATGTGAGAAGTGGCTTAAGAAGGCCTTGCCCTTCTATGCCGCAGTTGTGCTGCCGCGGTTGCCTAGTTTTGGCGTACCGCGGCATGCAAGCGACAGAGATTTTTTTGTCTCTGCCGCGGTGCCGCAACCACGGCAGTTGAGAGACAGCAATAATTTTGCTGTGCCGCTGTTATAGTGCCGCGGTTGAGCAACCGCAGCAGTCAGGCCACAGAGATCTTTTTGTCTCTGCCGCGGCTCCCCAACCGCGGCAGTCGAAACCGCGGCAGTACGTCAGCGAGAAGCTGAAACGTTTTTGCTAAAACGACATCACTTCAATTAGATCACACACACACACACACACACATATATATATATATATATATATGTTCTTCTTCATAGGTCGTTTTTTTAGAGAGTTCAAAAGCCATTTTTCATCTAGTATCTTTCTTCAAGAGAAATTTCACCAAGAACTCACCTTTATTCACTCAAACATCATTCCATGAGCATCAAACTCCATCTAGCATCTTTCTTGAGCATCTAGATAGCATTTTCCATGGTTTCATCAACATACTTTGCTTGGTAAGATTTTCACTTGTATCTTACATATTTTGTGTCTTTCTTTCCAAGCTATCTCTTTATCACTTGTATGTCATTGATTTATATTTTAAATACAAGTTTGAGATTAGTATGTTGAATGTTTGAGAGTTGTATTGTGATAGCACTCTGGTTTGCATAATCTATGATTTGCTAAGCTAATTGACATGTTATTTAGTTCTTAATATCTAGGATTGCGTTTATTGTAAAATCATCATCTTAGATAAGCATATAGGGTTAGTTCCCTTGCTCTACGTTGCATTTTGGATATTCATATATTCACTTAGGGTGTTAATCTCTTCATTGAGAAGCAAGTCTTGTGTGTAGCTTCCGGGATTAGGTTGCTTAGATCGCAAGCAATTGAACTAGGTTCGCTTATACTGGGATTAGGTAGGTGTGTGATTGCTTCCGGGATTAGGTTGTAATCGGTTTACACATTTAGTGGATTCGAGGTTCGAGTGTGGCTTACTTACTAGCCCGTGGTTTTTCCCGTGAGGGTTTCCACGTAAATATTAAGTGTTGTTTAATTTCCGCACCATATTACACTTGCTATATTTTATTGACTACTTGTAGATTTTTCGTAATCTTGACCTTACACGACAATTGGGTAAATTTAATTAAAATCTATTCACTCCTCCTCTAGATAATATATTACACACCGAGTATTAGTTTCACATATAATGGCACAGCAATATCCTGGCATTCCACAAAACAGACTTTGGTTGCTACATCATCTAATCATTATGAAATCATCGCACTTCACGAAGCCAGTCGAGAATGTGTTTGGCTAAGATCAGTTATTTATCATATTCAGAATACTTGTGGATTTTCATTATCTACAGAAAGGCCAACACAGATATTTGAAGATAATGCAGCTTGCATTGCTCAAATTAGAGAGGCATATATGAAAGGAGATATAACCAAACATCTTTCTCCTAAATTTTTCTATACTCATGAGCTTCAACAGAGCCGACAAATTGATGTTAAGCAAATACGGTCTACAGATAATCTTGCAGATCTGTTTACCAAATCATTGCCTACATCAACTTTTGAGAAGCTGGTATATGGAATAGGCATGCGTCGACTTTCTAAATTACAAGATTAAATGCTGAAGTTTTATGAGGGGGAGCGTTCAATTAGGGGGAGCAAAGTTTTGAATGGACATATGTATACTATACTCTTTTTCCCTTCCTGACAAGATTTTTAATGAGATAGTTTTTAATGTCCAACCCCATTAAATCCAAGAGATCATTGTATATATTTTACCTACGTTTTATCCCATTGGATTTTTCCCTACAAAATTAATACATGTGGTATAAATCTAAGAGGGAGTGTTATAATATATGTGGCTTTTTACCACATGTTTAATACACATAAATATTACACAAATATCTTCCCCTTAAATCCCACCACCTCTCTCTCTTGCTATTGGTCACCCACTTGTGCACCCACCTTTGCCTATATATATATATATATATACACCTGATCACTGTAGTTCGGGTTACAAAAATATCAATACACAAGTAATGCTATCTCTCGTTTTCTCTCATATATGTATACTCTTCCTTTAACTGATATCTCTTCTTTAATTGTTTCTCTCATGTTATTTACTTATTCAATTGTTGTTCATGTTCTTCATCTATTCTTCTTTTTATTTTATAACAAATAAAACCTCACATCCACAAATAATATTGTGTTTACCTGAAAAAAGTTTTTTTTTTTTTTTTAATACTTTAAACCCTAATTTTATTTGCTTATTTTATTGCATACAATTGATATTATTGAATAAACTGATAACATCATGCATTTCAAAGCAATCATTATTTAAAAGTAAGTTTGAAGTTACTTGTATTATTTTTCTTTTCTTTACATTATCACTAAGTTTTTTTTCTCTCTCTCTAATGAACATAATAGGATCAAATAAATTTTAATTTTTTTATTTTTATCTTCCCTATATGATAAACAACATGAATGAAAGAAAAATACAATGATATATATATATATATAGAGAGAGAGAGAGAGGAGTTTTTTTGAGCATTTATGGGATGAGCTAAGTTTGAAAGAAAAAAATAGTTCTGGAAATATATCAAATAACATTTTGAATTGTAAAAACCGGGCATTATTAGATCATTAGTGGGGTTTCCAATAGTACCACTCAAATAAAATACTTCTATATATGCATGCATGATATCGGCAGTCTTTATCTAATTAATGTCTCTATTGTAGTTATTGTCTTTTTTGTTTCGTGTACAAGTTTTGAAGCAGAGAAGGTTTGTGAAACCTACTTACTTTGATGTGATAAACTGATGGAACAATTTGTTGGGGGGAATGACTCACTTAATATCACATATGGTTTGCTTTTTCTGCTGCTTTGGGCAAAGCTGAAATAGCTAGACAAGGTCTTGATCTAGTTAAATACGTACAGGTATGTTCCCAAACATTACACTGCTATAACTCATCATATATTTAATTTTGGTGCGGAGTGCTTGCATTCCCACTCACTTATCAGAGCATGATCAATGGTCAATCAGAAGATGCACAGGAGGCTAGCTTAAAATCATTGAAGAAGTTCAAGTATAGTCTGCTTGATGTGGATGAAATTTTGTTAATGAAAATGATAGGATGACCACATCTAGTCGGAAGGTAGTTAGGCTGTTAAACTGTAATTACTTGCATAAATACCAATTATTACTTGATGAATGGAAAAATCATTTTTTAGCTCTCTGATCATGATTCATCCTTGTTGATTAATTCAAAAAATTATAAAAAAATATATTATTTTTATTTATAAATATAATAATAAGAATCTAAAATGCAAAACCATTTTTTAGAAAGATTGGTGCTATTGGCACACCCCTACCGGTCTATTTATGCCCTGCATTTTTATTTTTATTTTTGGTGAAAGAGAGGGCTAATCAGACCAAAACAAAAGAAAAGCTAGGGGATGGGAACCAGCCGAGCTGAGCCACAACCCTTACAATCATCATCCAAGATACCAGAAATTTGGGGAGGAGGGTCTTCAAAGATAGTGTTAACCGCAAAAATTGGCAAATGTTCAAAGAAGAATTTTCCATCAAGATTCAAGGTTGAAAGAGCTACCAAGGTAGAATCCAGCTACCTCCTATAAAGAATCCAAACCAAAGTACTCAGGCACACCTCTGGACTATCCAGACTAAGATCAAGGACGCCGGGATTCCCAAGTTGCGGGCAACACAGAAAACAGGGTCCTAAAGTACCTCGCTACCACATAGACCAAGTATCCCGCTACCACCCAGTCCAAGCACCCCGCTACCACGCAAACTAAGTATCCCGCTATTATGCACATCAAGCATCTCGATACTTTGTTGTTTTAACACCTCGTTACAGTATCAGCCGGTGTCCCGATACCCCGATTCCATAAATGGGTGAGTTACCTCAATCCATCCCTAAAAACCAACTGGCCAAATAGTTAAAGCACCAGGAAGAACATATAGTAAAGGTAAGTCTAGCACGCTCAAAAGACAGCTTAAAGCGACAATAAAACGCCACCGTTCAAGACAAATAAAGAATTATGCTCATTTCCGCCACTAAGAGTTCTATTTGAATGAGGAGTCAACTCCCACACAATCTGCCAAAGAAGGAATCGCTTGATTCCAAGGATCAAATCCCACGACAATCTCGTTGATCGCTAAGGAAAGTCCTGTAATTGCAAAAACCCTAGACCGAGAATATAGGAGTGCACGGCAAGAAACAAGACCTATATATACAACACGATATCAGAAGAGAAAAGGAGGGCAATTCTGAGTCCAAAACCCTACTTGATATTCTTCCACTTATTGACATGCACGAAAACTCTATCGCCAACTATGTCAAACTTCGCCTGTGGTTACCCGTCTCAACCTATTAACCATGCCATCATCTGCATTAATCCATTAAGAATCATCCCTATAGTGTATTTTATGTGTTGATAGTGGAACGATCTATATTTTGTCATACCATGATATAATAAAATATCCACCTTTTTTCTCACCATTGTTGCACCAAATAATTTTCAAAGATTTGCATAGATATCGAACTACGTGATACCCTTCCGGACCATGGTCTGATACGATCATTAGTCCCTTGAAAGTTGTTAATTGGAGTTTCACCCTGGTGACAATTTTCCTTTAACAGATAGTAACACCCAAATCCAATGATTGACCAACGTTAGCAAGACAATCAGCAACTTTGTTGCTTTTCCTATAGACATGATTAATGGTGCAGCTCCACTCATTCTCCATAAGAGTTTTGCAAGCATGGATAATACTGAAGAGGGGATGGTTTGGAGGAGAGTTATTATTCAGAAAAAGCACAACAACTTGGGAATCAAACTCCACTATAACCTTTCTGTAACCATTCTTCCAAGCCAGCTTAAGACCTTCTAGAATGCCCCACAGTTCTGCTTCAATCGTAGTACCTGAACCCTTGTTCATCGTAAACCCAACCAGCCACATCTTATTTTCATCTCTGATAACACCGCCAGCCGATATAGAACCCAAACTATTATTTAAACTACCATCAACATTTAACTTAACCCAATCTTGTGGAGGAGGGATCCAGGAGATAAGGCAACTCGTTGATCTCGCTTTTTCCGTCGTTAAGAAATCGCAAGGATCAAAAGATTATTTCATTTAAAAAAGGGTTTCCTACGCAATGTGCTCTAAACTAGCAAAAGACTAGTAAAGCGGCAATCAAGGGTATCATTCCGCAGGGTGGTGTGATCCGTCAACCGTATCAAGTTCTAGAGTTTATTGTAAGCATGTAAATAGAATGCGGAAAGGTGAGAATGGTGTGTGTGTGTGTGTGTGTGTGTGTGTGTGTGTGTGTGTGTGTGTATAAAAACAAAGAGAATATGGAAGAGTGAGAATGGTGTTTAAAGTGATAAATAAAATGGTGGATAGGAGAGATGCATGAAAATGGTCACACAAGGTTTAACAAGTTCACCATACATAAGTGCACAAATAGTTGGTTGTTAGACATAAAGGACATCCAATTTTAGTTAAGGGTTCATTCTTGCCTCAATCCAATTAATACCCATTCATAGAGCTAATGGTTGAAGAGTGTGTTGAGAACCTCTCAAACACGAAACCGCAACCAACATTTGTGAACACATTCTACAAACCGATGCTAAATTGAGTCCCAATATTAACACAGTAATGTAAAATGGCAACGTTAGGTACAATGAATGTGGAAAGAGTGATTGTATCTCCAACCATAACTCACCTAGAGCCCCTAGTGTGAGAAATAGCCAAAGACCAATAATTGTAACTCTAACCATGACTCACCTAGAGCCCCTAGAGTGAGAAATAGCTAAAGTCCAATTGTTAACAAGAACATTGATCTAAACCCTTCTAATATGGCAATTTATAGGTTCACCCACTCTTCCTAGCTAATTAGCCAAGACTATGCCCGGAGAGCCCCTCCAAAGGTACAATCCTAACCCTAAGTCACTCAAACCCATTCATGATATGCAATTTCGACCTTCCAAAGACATACACACACAAATGGGGTATTTGATTACAACTACTCATACAATTAAGTTAATCTACTCCTAATCCCATCCATGAACACATATTAATTTCCAATCATCCATAAACAAGCATTTCAAGATAGAGATGTATTCAATAAAAGCAAACATGAGTCAAAACACAAATTAGATATAAAACAACCATCACATATATTGAGCACAAAATAGGCTTACAAATATTCCCAAGTGAGGATTACACATCTAAGAAAACAAGAAATACAAAGAGATGAGTAAATAGAATACAACCCTCGAAGAAAACCTCCTCCAATAGCTCCTTCCATTGTCTAGCTCGAAATTGGACAAAGCCCACTCCTTTCTCCTTGCAATCTACTCCTAGAAGGATGGATGATGGGTAGAAGATGAAGTGGGGAGCATCCATGAAGGAAAAACCTCCATGGATGCTCTTGGAAGCTTCTCTCTCTCTTTTGGTGTGGAAGAAGATGAAGAAGAAGAAGAAGTGCGAGGTAGTGTGTGGGGAGTGGATTATTTTGGGAGAGAAGAGAATAAGGTGTTTATATAGTGTTGGGAGGTTAGGGCTGAAGGTTGGGGTGAAAGGACGAAACTGTCCTTGAAATTCACCCAAAAAATAACTTTCTGGAGTGATTCGGCGGTTTGTATCGGTGGCCTTGCCGCCGTTTGAAGTAGCCGTTTAGACCTGACAGCATTTCAGCATCGCGCACCGTTACGGAAATGAGCATAACTTCCTGCAGAAAGCTCAGAATCGTAATCCGTAAAATGTTCTAGGAACTAGACTTCTGGGGCTTTTCGAATATATGAAGATATCAATATGGTTCGATCTGAAGAGGAAGATATGATCCCCGCAAGTTGGCCATTCTGCACAAGCTTATTCAATTTCTTCCATTTTTTGCTCAATTTGTCTCCCAAACTAATCTTTAAGCTCAAAACCTTATTGTAGGGAATATGGACCTACACAAGGCTCAAACAAAACATTATATATAAAAATACGCTCGAAAACGAGACAAACGATCGGAAATGGGGGACCTCAAATAGGTATAAAATAGTCCGATCACTCGTCATTGCAGAATCAATCTCCAATCTAGAGTTGGCGTCAAACCAATCACCCACATAATTCATAATAACCTTACCTGGGCATTTAGGAACTTGAAACATTGGATTGAAGACCTTATCGCATCTTCATTTCCAAATGAACCAAAGGGTCACCGAAAAAAGAAGATAATTAGGAAATCTTCCCATACATCTCTTACTACAATTCAGATTATCAAATAGCCACTGACTCCAATTACCCTTGTAAGAGTTGCTCGCAGTAGTCCCATTCCAGATGTCTTCCCAAATCCCACAAGAGAACCTGCAACCTCTAAAAACATGATCAGTGTCTTCATAACCCTCATTACATCTCTCACACATGGAGTCCATGGTAAGACCCCTAGTGACTCTATGATCATTCGTCAGAAGTTTATTATGAAGGAGAATCCATAAGAAATAAATAACTCTAGGAGGCAGCTTAAGATTCCAAATGAATTTGCAATTCCAAGTCGCAAAATCTCTATCACTAAAATGGCTCCTATACGCACTTCTCACAAAAAAAATCCCAATTTTTCAGAAGGTCCCAAATGGCTTTATCCTCAGCACCATGGTTGTTGGCACTGTGGATACAGAAGATGCGGTGGATAATGTACCCAGGAAGAATAGCAAAAAGCTTATGCAAATCCCACCCATTATCATCTAAATAATCACTAACCTTTTCCTTAAGTTGTTCCTCAGAGAGGGGATTAGAAGCATGCCGGGAAAGCTGACCCAAATCATGAATCCATATATCCGTCCAGAAACTAATCAAGCGACCATTTCTAACTCTCCAATTGACTCCCTCAGAAAGAAGCTTGGCCCCAAAAATAAATCCTCTCCAAGTAGAAGAACAATTCCTCAAATTCAAGTTATTAGAAACATTCAATTGACCCCCTTTGAGATACTTATCTTTGAATAAACTACCCCATAAACCAGTGTTTTTTTGGGATAATCGCCATCCTGCTTTAGCGAGCAAGGCTTGATTCATCTTTCTCGTCTTCTTAATACCTAACCCTCCTAAATTCTTAGACAAACAAACCGTCTCCCAATTCACAAGGTGCACTTTCTTCTTGTCACTAGTGTTGCCCCATAAAAAATCTCTGTTAATTTTGTCCAGTTTTTTGCAAACCTTAGAAGAAAATTTAATAGATTGCATCGCATAAATAGGAATAGCAGAAGTGACAGCTTTAATAAGAGTACATCTCACAGCAAAAGAAAGAGAAACACTTTTCCAGGAAGCAAGTCTTTTTTGGGTCTTCTCAATGATCTCAGAGTAGGTACTCTTAGTGATACGACCATGAATTAGAGGGACACCTAAATAATTGCCCAAATCATTAGTAGAGGGAGACCCACAAGTATCAGCCAGAGTTTTGGAAACGTTGGGGCTAACATTTTTAGAACAGTGAACTCTAGATTTAGGGAAACTTACTTGTTGACCAGAAAGATCACAGAAGATATCAAGGCATTCTCTCATAATTCTGGCTTGGTGAAGCGAGGCTTGACCAAAAAGAATAAGATCATCAGCAAAGAATAGGTGGGAATTTTAGACCCTCCTCTTGAAATTTTCACCGGTTTCCAAGCTCCCAAAAGAAGCTTTTGTTTGATGATATGAGAAAATTTCTCCATACAGAGCATAAAGATGTAGGGAGATAACAGATCCCCCTGTCTAATCCCACATTTAGGCCGGAAGCTATCAGACACTTCACCATTTAAATTCACATGATACTGCACATTCGAGATACAACTCATGATAAGATTATTAAGCCTTCCATCAATACCCACTTCCTCTAAAACCTACTTGATAAAACCTCATTGAAGCTTATCATAAGCCTTGGCTAAATCAATCTTCCAAGCAATATACCCCACTTTCTGTCTAACATTCTTAAACTTGTGAAGAACTTCTTGAGCAACAACAATATTATCTTGAATCTGTCTACCAGGAGCAAACGCCACCTGATTCGGGCTCACGAGATCAGGGAGGAACACTCTCAACCTTTACATAAGAATTTTGCTGATGACTTTATAGGTAGTATTACAAAGGCTTATGGGTCTAAATTGAGTCATATTAGTAGGGCTAGGAACTTTTGGAATAAAGGAGAAAAGAGTATGATATATATTACTAGGCACACAGCCCTTCAAAAAGCAATCTGAAACCAGAGTTATCAGCCCAGACTTGCATGTATTCCAGAATTTTTGGAAAAAAATAGCTGAGAAACCATGAGGTCCAGGAGCCTTAATCCCACCTATGCTGAAAATACTTTGCTTCACTTCTTGTTCATTAACAGTAGCATTCAGGCTCGAAATATCACCCACATTTAACCTAGGAAAAAACATGGGAGCTTGCAAATACTCACAGGTACTTTGCTTATCCACAAAAAGCATTTGGAAATAGTGAACTGCCTCTTTCTTCATCTCTTCAATATCCGTAATCTAGCTACCATCCTCTTTCTTAAAACCCTCAATCTTGTTTTTTCTTCTTCTAATAACAGTATAGAGATGGAAAAATTTAGTGTTCCTGTCACCATCTTTGAGCCAACAATTCCTAGATTTCTGCTGCCAAAATATTTCTTCTTGCTCAAGAATGTCTTTATACTCAGTTAAGAGAGTCTCCTCAAGAGATGAGAGAAACTGGGAATGTCTAATACTGAGACATTTTTGGATCCCTTGAATTCTAGATAATAATTTTTTTTTTTTTTTGTAGAAAATATTACCAAATTCATCTTTGTTCCAGACCTTAAGGATATTAGTGAGGCTGCTAATATTGTCCACGACTGAATCCTCCTGAGCACCCCAACTATTACGAATTAGCTCATCAAAAACCCTATGTTTCATCCACATAGCTTCGAATCTGAAAGGATTACAACTGGAATTTGGGAAGTGATTACTATGAAGCTGAATAAGAATAGGACAGTGATCCGACATAACCCTAGGCAGATGTCGCACAAAACCCTCTTCGAAATGGAGCCTCCAATCCATTAAGCAGAGCGTTCTATCAAGTCTTTCCCAAATCTCTTCATGGACACCCCTTTTAGTCATCCAAGTGAACTTAGAACCAGAAAAACCCAAATCCACCAATTCATTTCCGTCAATCCAATCCCCAAAACCACTATTCGAGTGATAACCTCTACCCCTACGCTTCTCAAAGCTATTAACAATTTCATTAAAATCTCCAGCCACAAGCCAAGGCAAAGCAAAACAAAGCAATTCCTGATAGCATTGAGATAGTTCAAAAAAAAAACCTTCTATTAGTGATACACAGACTAGCATAAACCACTATGAGAATCCATAATGTGTGCTAATCTTGGACCAAAGCTGTGACACTATGCCTAAAACTTGCCACCACGTGTAATTTGACTTTAGTCTCATTCCAAAGCAACCAGATGCCCCCTGAAAAACCCTCAGCATCAACCACAAAATTATTAGAAAAACCTAATTTATTAATAACAGACCTGGCCTTGGAGCCACTAATTCTTGGTTCAAAAATCGCCAAAACCTCAAACTGATAAAGCCTACGCAAATCAGCAATATTTCTACAGAACACCTTCTTCCCAGCACCTCTTACGTTCCACACACAAATTTGGAGAAAAAAAAGTAGAAAAAGGGAATCTCTATTTAGAGATACTTGTCATGGCCTCTTCTAACTCAGAGGCAACCACATCAAAATTATTCACCACAACTGGGGCAATATTATCAGAAATATTTTGGTTCAAGCAGACACTTACCTTGTTATGTTCTTTGGTTTGGTCATCGAAATTGGAGACATCGGCATGGAGCTGCCTCAGCAAACTAACATTGTCAAGATCGGCGGATTCGACTCCCTGAGATGCTAGTGATGAAGAAGTATTAACACCACTGTTACTTGAGCTTCCCTTAAAGTTCAGAACGCCCCCTCTGACTTCAGCCACATTACTAATTTTATTCCCACGTTTGTCTCCATATTTGAAGTTTTTCCTACTCCCTTGAGAATACATTTTTGTAGATTTATTTCCCTGGTGAATTTTTTGGTTTGTGATTTCCGTTAGAACAGTTTTCGCCTTGTGCTTGGCGCCTTCATTTCTATTGTTACCCATATGGCTTTCACCTTCAACCATCAACTCATCAATTCCCTCACTTAGGATATCAAACCTGGATCCACTCATATTCACTGCATTCGGAGGGACTACCGCTTCAGCATTCTTGCCCTTAGCACCATTTTTCAATTGAGAAGATTTGCCCAATATAGCTTCAGAACGTTCACCCTTAGAATTCCCAGTAGCATTATTACCATTACTAGAAATCTTCCAACCAGACTTGTTTTTATCAACTGTACAAGAAATCCCACCTTCACTCCTTCCATTCCTTTCTTTAAAATTTCTATTCCCCTATCTTCCATAAGACACAAAGAGCCAAGGACCATACGTGGAGCTTTCCTTTCCAGCTTCATGCATACTATTAACCTCTAGAACAGTTTCCACATGGACCAGTTTCACTAAACCCTCCCTGCAGCTTTCCTTGCTATGCCCGAAACGACCACAATTAAAATAAATCAAACCCAGACTTTCGTACTCCACTCTAATAGATCTCTGCACTACCAAGTAATGATTCACAATAACCCAAGGACCACTAGTGAGCACATAGTCCAGGTCCTCTTTCATTTGACACCGAGCCACAAAATAGCCTTCCCCAAGGTCGGTAAGCTGCCACCTCCCAATTAGAGTCCACTTCTGCAAAAGTTTTGTTAGCATAAAATTCAGGGTATGAGCCTGTCTCATATTCTTCAGAATCAAGGCATTAGCCCAAGGTTTATGCAATTGATCCTTCAATTTGGAAGAAAGTTTCATCATTGGACCATTAGGTCCATCAGAAATCAGAATATCATCACTGTCAATACTGAGTTTCTCTTTACAGGTTCCAAGACCAAACCAGACCAGACTAGACTAGACCAGACCAGGAACTTGGAGCTTCCATATTCAAGAGTTTTGATTTGAAGCTTCCAAGTGTTTCTTTCCTCATATTGTCAATTGGAACATCATTACGGCCATTAACCTCCGATTCAGATCTAAGTCGTTTGGCGGTACCAATAGTTTCCACAACCTTAATCGAATCAACTGTGGTACCAATAGTTTCCCCACCCTTAATCGAATCGACTATCAAATCTCTAATCGGAGGTTGGGCAGCAGAAAAAACGAAGGTCTCACTCGAAATCTCCATGTGCAAAGGTAGAAGAGACGAAAAAACAAGAAAAAAACGAAGAAAACTGGTTAAAGCGGGCGGCGCGTCTTAACGCATTAGGTCATAGATTGAGCGCGTTCAAATTGTCAACCCAACGCGCCCATCTTTCAATATAAAAGTCGTATGCCCTACTTTTTAATTATGTAGTATTATTTTTTTTCCTTTATCAAAATTACTTAAAGGGACATAAAATTTAAGGAAACAAAATCTTCTACAAAAGAAATCTAATAAAACCCCACTTTCCTTTTCCAAAAAAATAATTAAATAAAAAATCATAAACATATATATATTTTTAAAAAATACTTATATTAATGGGTTTTAACGAATTAATGGTTTTTCAAAGGTGAACCCAAAACTGACCCATTATATTATGGGTTTTAATGGGTTGACCCATTAACAACCCGATCTGATAAAGGGTTCAAAAAATAAATAGCACCTTTTTAAGGTGGGTTTTCAAGAATGTCACCGTTTTAATAAGTTATGTTTAAAAGACACCTATTATGGTGAATAGACAAAAATGCCCGAAAAGCACTTCCACGTCAGTTATTTTGAAAACCCATGTTTTATTTTGCCTATCTCTATTCATTTAACTTTTCATCTGACAGTGACTTTTCACTTTCTCACTCTTCACTTTCACTTTCACTTTCACTTTGAGATCACTTTCACTTTGATAGCGACTGTTTCGATACACCAAGCAATCAGAACTCTACAATACACGGCGACGTTTAGTCCTCCATTTCGATTTCGTTTTTGCTCTAAAACAAGGTATGTAATTTCAACGATTTGATTTTCAATATCGATTTCATTGTGTTTGTTGGGTTATACATTTGTTTTGTATTTTTGCATCGTTAATATCAAGTTTGTAGTGTTTTTAGTTTATACCTGGTTTTGGTCACTAGGGTTAGATCGAGGAAGATGATGAATAGTGAATAGGGTTAGTAAAAGTCTCGGACAATGTTGAAAAAGTCTCGAAAAGTGTTACAAAAGTCTCTGAAAGATTTACAAAAGTCTCTGACAGTGTGACAAAAGTCTCAGAAACTGTTGTCCTGAACTTTCGTCCGAGACTTTTGTAACACTGTCCGAGACTTTTGTTCGAGACTTTTGTATCACACTCCGACTTTTCGAATGCGTTTCGAGACTTTTTTATATTGTTCCAAGACTTTTTTACTGGGAAAAATTTCCTGACCTTTTTTATATTGTGAATTGTAGATGAGGAATTTGAGTAAACTGAGGGCCAACTTAAAAACCCCCCAGGACAACTGGTGGTATGAAGTCAAGATTACTCACCACAACCACATGCAAAACCTGGTCATAATCGATGAGGCACTTGATAGAGTCATGGAAAATAGGGCTGAAGTGCAACAAACATATCGGCAGTCATGTTTTGGCCACTGGCAACGCATGCAGCGAGGAATGGCATTTTCTGGTGGTATTATGCATTAGATGCTATTGCGTGAGTTACAGCATGACGGACCTAGTGATGAGATGAGGTTTCTGTTGGGTCTGCATACCGTCCAGTTTTCTAAGGTCAAGTTTTATTTGATCATCGGGTTGAAGTTCAGAGCCATTTCGAAGACAGATCTATATGAGGATGTCCCGAATGGCATACACCATAGGTATTTCCATGGTCGACAGGAGGTCACTTTTATAGAACTTGAAGCAAAGATTGAACAGGGTCAATGGGAGCAACACTTGGATGCAATGAAGCTATGTCTCCTGTACATGTTGAATTGTGTTTTGATCGGTACGGAAGAGAGGAAATGCGTCCATATATGGCAGTTGTGCCTTGTTGATGACTTGGATGCGTTCAATGCGTTCCCATGGGGTTCGCATGTGTACAAATACACTATATTTGGGTTGAAAAATGCAATTGTCAAGCGGCCGAAGAGATACAATATTTTCGGGTTGGGATACGCGCTACTGTTGAACCTTTGGAATCATAATTACCACAAATAAATTAATTATCGAGTTGTTATGTTTTGCAACTAACCAATAATATTTCAATTGGTTGTGTTGTAGATTTTTCCCTATGAAGTTATTCCAACTCTTGCCACGAGATTCGCGACTGTTAGGCAACTTGAACAACCCTTCCGGCACATCCTGAAGTGGAATTTGTCCAACCGACCAAAGGGGGATAAACTGGACAAGATTTTCACCGCAAAGGTAATTATATAGCTAGTACACGTTTGAATGTAATTGTCATTCCAAGTTTCGGATGTCACGGAAGTTCTTATGCTAAAATTTCAGGTGTTCACAGAGTCAGAGCTGATCCCCACAGAAGCGGAGAGGGGTTTATGGTACTACCAGGGGATTGACGAGGTAGGCAATTTGTACCTTGATGAGGCTTCGATGGCAGATTTGCTGGGAACGGGAGATCTGTCACCGTCTGCTAAAGATGATGCGGAGTTGAGAGAGGTAAACATAGTCAGACATACTAGGTCCAGTTCTCGTGCATCCCAGCAGCAGATAATTGATGATGCTGGATCGAGTACTATCCCTGCTGCAGATAGGAGTGTCCCTTTTGCACAGAGTAGTGTCCCTGCTGCAGACGCAGCTGCACCTGCCAGGCGTACCCGTTTAAGATTTGTGTCCTCTAGGAGGAGGGGGTGTCACGATGCAGAGCAACGATCTCCTGTACGAGAGGTATATAAATTGTTATTGCTTGAGGTCAATTTGAGATAAGAATCTGCATTATAAATCTGACGTGTGATGATTTTGTCCTTCAGGCAGTCCCAGACCATTTGGAACGTTGGTTTGCCGATGTCATTAGTGCGGTAAAAGCATTACGGGAGGAAGTCCGAAACAGTGACAGGGAAAGAAAGGAGAGTGATAGGGTCAGAGATAAGCAACACAAGGAGTTGGTTCATATGATACAAACACTTCAGGGGACATCGACTTAGATGCATACGGATGTCCCTTTTCATTATAAGGCTCCAGGGGTGACGCCCCAGCAGGGCTTAGGTAGACAGAGAGAGAGAGTGCAGAGACCTCTCATGAGGATACTGCAGCGTTGCCCTATAGGGATTCAATACCTCATCCCCAGCAGGACAGTGTACCTCCTCCCCAGTAAGACAGTGCAGCTGTACACAGTACAAAAACCTCTCAGCTGGGTACTGCAGCGTTGCCCCATAAGGATGCAGTACCTCTGACCGGGCGCCATTTTCTGACCGGGCGTCGTTGTACCCGGTAGAAAAGATATTTCTATTCTAATCACCTCACAAATGCAACGAGTCAAAGGACTAGTATAGAAAGTGAGCAAGGGTCTCGTTCCATAGGGAGACGGATCCGTTAACTGTATCTAGTTCTAGTGTTTATTAAAGCATGTAAAAAGGAAAGCGATGTGGTGTGTGCGGAAATGTAAATTAACTAACTAACTAACTAACTAGGATAGAAATATAGCCGGGTGTCTTGGATATCTAATTAATCTACTCCTAATTAAGTTATTCTACTCCTAGAGGCAAGACACCCTAACTACGAAAATAAAGGTGGCTTGGAGAAAAGCAAGATATATAACACACATGGGAAATCGGATTACCAAACACACTATGCAATTTATGTGGATTGTTTATCATGTAAATCCAATTAATTCAGTAAAGGGTTCGTTCTCTTGATTAAGGAAATTACCTCGGAATCTTGATTAGGGAATTTCCGAAATCATGTCATCACTTTCCAATCGGAAGAGTGATTGTGTCTAGGGTTTATACCCATTAAGCACAAGAACTATGAACCAAAGCTAAAGTGGCATAATTATGCACACATAAGCTATTTCCATTCCTTAAAGCTAATTGTCAAGATTATGCAAGGAATGGTTATCCAAGCACAATCTCAACTCTCAATCTCTCTAATCATTCTAAACACATACATAGTAAATCATACATCAACATACATAAACAAATGAGATATTTGATTACAACTACTCCTAATCATTTAGTTAATCTACTCCTAATCTCATTCATACATACATATCAATATATAATCATCCATACACATGAATATCACAACAAGAGATTAATCAATATACAACTAAGGAATGAATCAATACTAAATCAAATCAAATGAACAATACAACATATATTAACATAAGTGTAGGTTACAAATATTCCCAAATGGGTTATACATCAATAGAAATACAAAGATGAGCAAAGTGAAGAAATAACCCTTGAAGACAAGCCTCCAATAGCTCTTCCTTTCTATGAACTCCTATGGCTTGGTTTTGACACATAAGCCTCTCCTATCTTTGCATCTCTACTCTCCATGGAAGGCTTTCCATGGAGGAAAATCCCACATGGAAGGCTTGGAGTTGCTCTCTCTCTTTTGTGATGATCAATCCAAGAAAATGGATTTCTTGGAGCAAAGTTGGTGGTGTCATCGGTAGAAAGAGAGGCAAAAAGGATGTATATATAGTTGGGCAAGTTTTGGACAGGAATAGGGTGTGAAAAGACTGAATTACCCCTGAAAATATCATGATTTTGGCTCAGACAGGGGTCTGGCGGGTTTGTGCGGTGGGTTTGTGCGGCGGGATATGTCTAGCCACACGAACTAGCCAGAGTCTTAGCGAGCTTGGACGGCGGAAAATGTCTAGCCGCACGAGCTAGCGGGAATCCTAGCGGGTTCGGTTCCGCGGGCAATGTCTAGCCACACGAACTAGCCAGAATCTTGGCGGGTTCGTGCGGCGGGACATGTCTAGCCAGCCCGAAAGTCTGAACTAGCCATGGTGCTCCGCGGGTTCATGCTTTCTGGGCGGCGGGTTCATTCTCGCTACACAAACCAGCCGTGGACTTCTTCACACATAATTGCCCTATTTTGCCCGTTTTCAGTACAAACACCTTTTATATGGGATATTTACCTACACATAGCTAAAACACACATTATATACACAAAAGTGCTCGGAAACAAACACAAAAGATAGGAAAAGGGAGCACTAAATGTGAACATTTGGAGCGCGATCAACCTTCCCCCCAGCAGGACACTGTTATAGGCACTTCAAATGTTGAACAGACTCAACAAAACACTACAGGCGCTTCAGCTGTTGGTGAACAGAGTCAGCAGGACACTATTGCCACCGCTTCAGATCAACCAGCAGATCTTAGATTACAGGTGGCCCGACCAGTGCGTGAACACAAACGTAGTTCGCAAACGATTACTCCCTACACTAACCCATGTAGGCGAAAGAAGTCTAAGACTGAGGCAGCCCACAAATTTTGCCCTGCTGATCCAGTTCACCAGGAACACCTAGATGCATACCTGCAGTTCAAGCTGAAGAGAACGGAAATGTATAACATACTACATTTTTGGTAATATTTTCCTAGATTTGTTATAACTACTTCTTAATTTTAATGTTTATTCTTCTTCAATGATACAGGCGCGTTATGAATGGGGGGAATCAGTTCGTAGTCCCTTTGTTCGAAGAGTTCGAATAGAACCATACGGAGTTGGAAGATACGGTATGAATTTGGTCCGTCGGTTGATTTTTTTTTTTTTTTAGGTGTTGTAATGTATTTTAACGTTAGTTCTGGTTCCTTTTGTCAGCATATGGACACATATTTACAGATCGTGCGGAACCGCTAGTGTGCATTTCCTTAGGTCTACAATCAGAGCATAAAGATCATTGATACACAATTCTATGTAAGTTCTTTGTTAATTGTTATACGAACGGTTATATTAGTAATTATTATATGGTTACAAACATCTCTGATATAACTATTGTTAATTGTTATTCAGACATATACACAAAAGTATCGGACATATTTACAAAAGTTTCAGTCATATACACAAAAGTCTCGTTTTTCATTTGTACATTACCAAAATAACATTTCCTTATTTATTTTGGATTACTGGGTCCTGGGATGTCTATCTGTATGGTCGGGCATGTTTTTTTGTTGTGCCCGACTTGGTGGCACACGCTACACTTGCGACGAAATTGGTCAAGGATAGGTTGGCTACTGCTGTCTGGAACCACCGGAGGATTAGTACACCACCTACTGTTGTGCCCGGTTCCATGACATCTTCTACACTTCTGTGTGGATGTCCTCTCTGATACGGATTGAAATAGATTCTCTTGCGGGTATCTCGGACCAGCTTCTTGTTGTCTGTCCTTTTTGGATTTTGGAGGTAATACCACACGATGTCTTATATCTTCAGGCACTTCCCAAGTATTAGAATGCCCAACCGACATGATAGGCACCGAATATACGTCCACAAGAGTTTCCCTCTTGTAGTAGTCTACACATAGGGAAGTGTAATCCAAGTTTTGCTCCCTGAAATAATGGAACAAAACATGTGAAAATAATAAACCATAGGAATATATGAGAAAATTAAAAATATTTCACGAACTTTGTAAAAATTACCTAGCCGTTGCAAGTGCATGAGAACATGGTAGATAATCCATTTGGAATTTGTTACATGTGCAAATCTTTTGCAATAAGTTCACCGTCCACTGATTTCCTTTCAATTTAACCAAGAATGTGTTCCAATCAACATGACTTACGATCATGAAACTACATTTCTGAATACATTTCGAGATCACCAATTGTGCAACATCAGTTAGTTGGTGACGCATGGCGAGTGCAGCTCGATGACAGTCGTAATGCCAACGTTGCAACATATCCCTTATGAACTCAGCCAAAGTCAGCATTGGTAGTTTTCGTGCAAATCTCATGTAAGAGTTCAAGCACTCAGCAACATTGGTTGTCAGCAATCTATACCTTCGTTGGGGATAATGGACACGGGACCACTTTTCTAGCCCGGCATTGACAACATAATTGTACGTATTCTGGTGCAGGTTACGTAACTCGCCCATGTAATGGTTATATTGAAATTCTCGGTATTTTTTCGCTGCTGCAAACATCAGCCTTGCTACATCCTTTCTATGGAAACGTTTCTTTATGTTTTCAGAAAAGTGCCAAACACATATGGTATAGGTTGCATATGGAAAGACGCTAGCTATCCCGACTTCTATGCTTGCATGTCGATCGGAAATAAAAATCAAATCTTCAATATAACCGAGGGCACCCTTCAAGCAATCCAAAAACCACTCTCAAGAAGCGTTGTTTTTTGAATCCCCGTAACCAAAAGCTATTAGATATGCTTGGTTCATTGCAATCTTGTGTTGTTGCCATAAACATTGTACCCATGAAAGTATACAAACGTAGTTAAATAGCTTAAAGCATACCTAGAGAGGGGGGGTGAATAAGTTTTTACGCCTTTTTCAAACCCTTGAACAAACTTACGTTTGTCCCTCAAGGTAGCCTTACATACAACACATAAACCAAGAAATCATACATAGACAAGACAAGCATGTGATCATTTAGGCATTGTCTATATATATCAATTAGTTGTATGAGGTATAAGAACACATAAACTCAACAACATAGAATACTTGTATTTCAATGTTTATTCAATCTATTACAAGTAAAATCAAATATCACTATACACAAAAAATTACAATATACAAAAGAATTATAATTACAAATATGATCAAATGAATTGGTTCACAAATCACGCTTTACAAAATCTTGTTTCAATATACATCACAAGTGAATAATATGCAACAAGATAACAACATACACATATACAAATATAAGAGATAAAGATAGAAAGATTAACACAAGAGATTTTTTAACGTGGTAAAACCTCCAAGGAGGAAACATCCACGAGTTAAACTACAACCATTTGGTACTATATATATTGGATGGTAAATTATAAATTCCTCAAAAGTGACCAACCTTGACCAACTTCCTATTGGAGTCTATGTTTACCCAACCCTATTGGAAAGTACGAAATCCCTCAATGATGCGGAACCACCATATATTGGACAACATACAAAACCAGCATCGATGATAGATTAGAAATTCCTTAAGAGTGCATACACATCCCGTGTACCCCGCTCTTTTGGAGTCTATATCTATCCATACGCCTAAGCCTACCAATAATGTAGTCAACTCCCTATCTAATGCACTCATGCCTCTATAGAGCCTCCCATGCATGACTATCCGAGTCCTCCCGACTCTAGCCATGACTCCTGGCTTGCCTATCTGAGTCCTCTCGACTCTAGACAAAACTTCTTGCTTGGCTATCCGAGTCCTCTCGACTCTAACCAAGACTTCATGCCTTTTACAATGACTTCCTAGTGTGATCATGTGAATGCAAATGATGCAAACAATTAATTTATCATAGAACATGTGATCAATACATTCCATGAAACAACTAGACCTAAACATGTGAGAACACAAGTAATAAAAGTCTAGATGCAAAACTTGAATTAAAACCTAGAGCATATGTAAACACCTAACACATAAAACTCATAGTTTCATTCACACAAGTAACACTTGAATAAATCATAATCATGAAGCACATATTCAAGATGTTACAAACATACACAAAAAATGCTAGAATCACAAAATGTGTTCAATTAATATTCTAGCCAACAATTAGAGCAAGGATATATTGAATAATCAATTAAATCATATTTGTCTCTAAATACACATACAATTGAATTAATCCTAGATTTTATCAATCAAAGGATCAAAACACATTTCAAGGTGATTCATCATAAAATTGATTCAATCAAGTCACAAACAACCTTAGATATAAATCTAATCACAATACAACTCTCAATCATGTGAAAAACCTAGAATCAAAGAAACTAGTCCACATATGTCTCAAATTAGACTTTTGATTAGGATTGATTGTGAAGCTATCTTTCTCAATAGCATTCACCATACATACAAGTATATAGAGAAAAAGAAACCCCAAGGTGATTGAAGGTTATAAAAGAAGAAATCTCAAAGATATGAACACTACCTTAATCTCACGAGCTGGTTCGATTTTTTGGATAGAACCGCTCCAAATATCGATCAAACAGTTGCAAGACCACTTGGAAAAAGTAGAGAACTCGATTACGAACAATCTCCAACTTGAATCAACTAATTCCGACTTCGTATGAGAAAGTTATGGTGTTTGGAAGGTGAGAAAAGTTGAGAGAAAATTTCTGGTGAGAGTTCAAGCTTTTTCTTCTTAGAATGAAATGGAGGGAATTGGAAATATTTAAAAGGAAGAGAGAAAGGGAAGGGAACCGGCCAATGAAAAGTAGCCACATCAGCCCCTGAGCCGTGTGGGGCGCATGTGGCACACGGGACCAGAGGGCTGCTCTGGCCATATGGCACACAGCCTCCACATGTGGTGGCCATGCTAGTCCCTCTCGCGCACCGCTCGCATTCTTCGGCCGTATTCGGGCCTCAGAACTCCGATTTTGAATCTGTATTTGGATTACGAATCGTGACTCCCTCATGCACAACGACGACTATGAAATTTTGACAAAAAGTTGAGAATTCATCTCGAAAAACGACGACGAACACAACTCAACGAATGAGAACAAAAAGTAGCGTAGCTACATCGTTTGGACTCGAAACTAAATGAATAAGTAACCAAAATGACCGAGACTCAATAAGGAATCATATGAGATCATGTTCAAGTCCAAAATCAAGAAAATGAAACATATAAACACAAAATCACACACGTATGCCATTTCCTAGACATAGTTCTAGAACATGCAAATTACAAAGTTTATCAAATTAAATCTAATGCATGAGCATACATTACTAAGTGTGTGAAAGTGATATATAAATGTTGTTCAACTATGCAGGGACACACATGAATGCCATGTGTGTGTGTGCCTAGCCTTGTAAGAGAAATGAGGTCTTATATACCTTTGTGGACCAATGAAACACGTTTCTTTTTGAAGCCGGCATCTTGCATGAGTTGTGGCCAAGTCTTTCTTTAACGCCTTGAATCTTCAATACTTAGACCACTAAACATTACAAGAAAAACACGTTTTGATATGGAATACATGCCAAGACAAACCAAAAACCTAACAACCCCGACATTTATCTTTTAGAAAGGTACAGTCAACAGTAATCACAAAACGCATACACCACTGGAAACCTCTAATTGAAGCCCCTAACGCCATGAAGAAATACAAAAATTTATTGTCCTCTGTGCACTATAAATCTGTGATTGTGCTAGGATTATGTTGCTCTAGAACATAACCAAAAGATGGCAGTAGTTGGAACGTTTCTTCATGACCTCCATAGGTCAATGCCAATGCATAATGCAAGGCTTGATAAGCTTTACTGTACATAACTTAGATGCCATACATTGTTTTTATATCCGTAATTATGTCTTTAAGTTTCATTAGACAACCATCCTCTCGTTGGAGTCTAGGGGCTATTATTTCACCGATTATGGCCGCACTAGCCTGTCAGTGATGCCAGTGGACCTTTTCTAAGGGACAACTATGTTCACTTGCAAAACTTTTCACTTGATAGTATGTGCCTTCATCTCTCCTCACTGCTCTTAATTTCCACGAACAGCTGTCAATCTTGCACACCAAATGTAGAACCGACTTGTTAGACCTTTTCACCTTCCATTAATAGTTCTCCCTCATTGCATGAAGTCCTACTAACTTCTTTAAATCACTTTTTTTTGGAAAAAAATTGACCTTTGTAAATCAAAGTGTTAGGTTCATGTGATCCCATGGTGTTGTTCACTTGACCAAACGAATACGCTTCGGATCTGGGAATAACCCAAGTTGACTGATTATCGGAACCCATGGTGTTAAGATTTTCTGGGACATCGGATGTCCCCGCCATATCCGCTGCACTACAACGGGGACGGTCACCTTGTACACGCCTTTCTTTAGTTTGACGTTGTATGGGTTCTTCAACAACGTTTTCACGGTCACCTATATGATCATGATGGAGTTCTATATTCGGCTCTATATTAGCCTTAAATTGATGCCCAAAGTAATGGTCAAAATGATGTTCAAAGTCAGCTACAAGGTCAACTGCTGCAGGCGGGACACTGAATATGTTTTCTGCACCTTAGGTATTTCCATCGTTATCGGTCCCACTCCGTTATGTCAACATTTGGTTACTACCGCTGACGGATGGATAATCTTAGGGATTTCCATGAAGAGGGATGGCATCACCCATTACACCTCCACATCTCCTTTCAATTAGGCTAACACATACTTAAGGAATCACCATATCTTCCCCTAGCATAAACTGAACATCATCGTCGTTCCTTACAAATGTGCAACATGTAGTGCCAAGAGCGCATGATATTAACTGTAGATCAATATTGTATTTGTTTGGATCATAG
Organism: Acer yangbiense; assembly: GCA_008009225.1. NCBI lineage: Eukaryota > Viridiplantae > Streptophyta > Magnoliopsida > Sapindales > Sapindaceae > Acer > Acer yangbiense. The sequence continues at coordinate 41,945,237 of CM017770.1, forward strand.
TGGACAATGAGCTGCACGCGCGCCAAAAGCTCATCAAATGTCATATTCTTTGACACGTATATTCCTTGATTATCAGAGCCAACAAACCTCTGGCTTCCGTCTGGTAGTTGCTCCCATCAGACGTTATAGGATATAACTAATCTAACCCGATCCATTTTCTTGTACACAAAAATATTAACAAAATGAAGTTGGTATATCATAAGACCATAAGACATAACAGTGGGGATTATACAATAAAAATGAATACAAACTTAAAGTTAATAAGCCTCGGCACAAAGTCCATAAGTCTCGGAAAAACAATTTCCAAGACTTTGGAAAACAATGTCCGAGACTTTATGCTATATGTCTGAGACTTTGTTAACACTCTCCGAGACTTTTCAAAACAATGTATGAGACTTTTATGCTATGTCCGAGACTTTGTTGACACTCTCCAAGACTTTTCAAAACAATGTCCGAGACTTTTATGCTATGCCCGTGACTTTTGAAAACAATGTCCAAGACTTCTAAGCTATATGTCTGAGACCTTTGTAACACTCTCCGAGACTTTTATACATTTTTCGTTAAGTTGGAAACATCATTCAACAAGTTGTTATCTCAAACATTTGAATGAATTTTGTTATACATTCACAACCCAACAAGATGACAGAATTCAGAGAAGGTAAAACAATTATATCTTCTCTCAATTCACTCACCATAACGGTTAGTGAATAACATAATTCACACAATCATAGGCACAGTGGAAAAAGATATAGACAAGAACAGAAGATTAAAGTCTCGCAAAATTATAGCTGATTCCAAAGTCTCGGAGTTGAATGAATTTTGTTATACATTCACAAGCCAACAAGATGAGTGAGTTGAGAGAAGATATAACAATTATACCTTTTCTCAATTCACTCACCATAACGGTTAGTGAATAACATAATTCACACAATCATTCGCACAGTGGAAACAGATATAGGCAAGAACAGAAGATTAAAAGTCTCAAAAAATTATAGTTGATTCAACAGTCTCGGACAATGGTTAATAAGTCTCAGACAATGGTTAATAAAGTCTCGGAACATGGTTAATAAGTCTCGGAAAACTAGATTAAAGTCTCGGAGACTTTTATGAGCCAATGGGATTTCACTATTATAAAAAGTCTTGGATATTTTGTCTTTTGACATGCATAGATCCTGGATTGCTAAGTATATATGCTTGAAATATTTAAAAATACTTATATTAGTGCTTAGCAACCCAGGAACATGGATGCCAAAAGACAAAAAGTCCGAGACTTTTTATAATACTCTCTAAGACTTTTTAAATACTCTCCGTGACTTTTTAAATACTCTCCGAAACTTCTCACTTAGCGTGAGAAAAACAAACCTAAGTACCTCAAACAGATTTACAAATGGAAGATTCAAAAAAAAAAAAAAAAAAAAAACACAAGAATGTGATTACCTTAGCGTGATTTGTAGACAAACGAAGAGGAGAACAAGACCACGAGTTAGAGAAGGAGATGAACAGCGACCACGAGTTAGAGAAGAAGATGAACTTGGATCTTGTAGACAAACGAAGAGAAGAACAAGACCACGAGTTGGAGAAGGAGATGAACTTGGATCTTAGTTTACAGAGAATTTAAAGTTAGAGAGAGATGAACTTGGATCTCAGTTTACAGAGAATTTAAAGTTAGAGAGAGAAATAGATTTCAGACAACATAAAAGTAAGAGAAAGTTAAAGTCAGAAATATAATAAAAAATACTAAAAATAAGGGTATTTTTGGAAGTCACTTACTTTGATGCCTTTAAAACATAAGTTATTAAAGTGATGATAGTCTTGAAAGACCAGCTCAAAAGAGTGACAAAAGTCCCTATTTCCACATCCGATAAACTAGACCCATCAACCGCTATTTTCAAATGGGTTTGTGTCGTATTAATGGGTCGTGTGAAATTTTACCAGGTCTAATCGGGGTATAGGCAAAACTACTCTTGCTGATGTTGTATTCAATCAAATCTCTAGTCAATTTGAAGATTCATACTTCATTCAAGACATTAGGGAATGGTCAAAACAAAGTGGTAGATTAAATCACTTGTGACAAGAACTTCATTCAAGACGACAACATGCTTCAACTCTTGGACATAAGAAGCTTCTCATTGTTTTTGATGATGTCTCCAATTTTAGATAGAAAGAAATTTTGATTGGAGGTCTTAATTGTCTCAATTCACAAAGTCGAAGCATTATAACAACAAAAGATAAACTAGTTAGAAAGGAATTGATCTCAGTTGCTCCAACCTAACCATTTGTCCGGACCTCTCAGGTTTCCCAAATCTTGAGAAATTGATTCTAGAAGATTTTAAATATTAAATTTCGCCTTCTATTCAATATCTGAAAAAGCTTGACTTCCTATATCTAAACTTGTGTACAAACCTGAGGGTTTTTCCAGATTTTGGTGGTCTGATATCTCTAAGAGAACTTCGTCTATATTGCTGCTAAAATCTGGAGAAGTTTCCTGGCATGCCATGTAATATAGAAAAGTTAATTTTTTTTTTTTTTTTTTTTTTTTTTTTTTTTGATAATAGAAAAGTTACTTTGAAGTGATGGTGCTATGGAAGAAATTCTGATGTAGAAGAGTCGTTTTGGTGCTATTTGTTTGTAATGTTGTTTATCTTCTTTTAAGTGGTATTAGAGACCACGTGTCTGCTATAGTTTTTAGTTTTTGAAGAAAACATAATTCATAAAAACAAAAGAACAGCAAGCTAGCTGACCAAGTCCTCCACACAAGGAGGAACAGGTCGTCCGAAAACGAATAGGACTATTTCGCTAAACTATGCGCAACCAAGTTCCCACCTGTCTGCTATTGATTTTAGTTTTTTATTATTCTAACAGACTTGCCTTAAAAGGCAAGGAAGGTGGTGTGATAGCCACTTAATTTGCTGTAAACATTTTCTCTGGAATTTAGTGAATTTCCTCCGGATATTATCAACCACTTTGGATGAGTCCAGCACACCTGGTTTCCGATCATTGTAGACTCTTCTACATCAAGTATCTAAGCAGATTCATTGTTTTTATTTTTTAACATATTTAAGTTGAAATTTTAAGTTATATATATATATTCCAGACTGAACTGTCAAGAAATGTGAATCATGCAGAGTTTTATAGCTTAAAAATCATACTAAGCAATTGAAAAATCAAACAGAGTATCACAAAACAAACTGGTTTGAGCCAATTCTAACACAGCTCAAATTTCTTGTAAGTCCTCCATATTCCATAAACCAGCAATTTTATTAACCAACTGAACTCCTTGGAAATAAACAAATTAATGATCATTTGCACCAAGCTAACAATTCCCTCGATTCTGTATCAAACTACGAATATGCTACTGAGATTAGTTTCGGTGCTCCAAACCTTGTCAAGTTTCGAAACGGAGAAGTGAAACCATTTGTAACTCAAAACGATATGCTATTGAAATCATAACGATAGTATTAAAATGATTATGCTACAACTTACAAGTAAGAAAAGCCAGGATGAGTTCATCCAACAAAATTTCCTGGATTTCTGTGTTGTTTGAAAACTGAACGCCAAATAAATACTCAACAATATATCTACAAATAGCCTCAGAAGAGCCAAGAACCCAAAAATTAAAGATATAAGAAATACCGTGACACCCTTATTCTCCATATATGTTTGATTCTCCCGAACCTTATCAACTTTCATCCTGCAAATCAATAGCACCCATCAGCATTTAAATCTACAAAGCACACACCTACAGATACAACTCATGTCAAGGAAACAGAAGAAAACGGAGGAAACAAGGAAACCAAAACATTTATCAACAAAAGCTATCAAGCATGTCACATCATAAAGTTGTCTCTTACATTTTATTTGATCAATCGATTTTTCAAATATATAATCACATATTTTGAACTATATTGAGCACAAGATGTCACACCCCACTTGATATCATGTTCAACAGCATATAAATTGATATATGGCATTTAATCTTTTCAATTTATGTTTAGTGTATTGGCTTGCGTTTAGAAATCTTTATTAACTCCGACATTAACAAAATGATCTTTATTAATTCTGACATTAACAAAAATGATCTTTATTAACTCTGACATTAGCAAAAATGAACACCAAGGTATGAAAAGAACCTGAGAACAGCATTGTCTCTGAGTAGAGTATCCAACTGCATGGAAACGAGGGATTTCCAAGATCTAAGATCACCGACATCTTTCTCCTGTAAAATGCAAAGAAAAGATAACGGTATGAGTTCAAGGGGGGCATATGATTCAAGAGAATAAACATTAAATGAGGTAAGAGATCGAATTCACATACAACAGATTTCTGGCAGTCAAGGAGATGCTTAATGTCTGATCTGATCTTCTCTATAAGTATATCTTTCTCTTCTATATCTTTGTCAAACTCCTTATAAATATTTCCATACCTAGAATTCAATTCTTCCAGGTATCGTTCCAAAACGGATAAATTTATATCCAGCAAACGAACTTTTTGCATCAGTAATTTAAGGACAGTGTCTCCAGGCATCCTGCCAACTTGTTGATGGTGAATTTCTTCAACAGGATTAGGCACTTTATTTTTCATCACTTCATGTTTCACATCTAAGTTTTCTCCTGAGGAGTCAGATTCGAGTTCTTTGTACAAATTATACAAATCATCACCCTGCGAGGACTCCTGCGTAGAGGATTTTCGATCATTGATAGCTTCCTCAGGTACAAACACATTATCTTGAACAAAGATCAAATCCTCCAGCATCCGCTCAACGGCATCCACTCCATAAACTTCAAGAACGCTTAATGTACAATAGAATTCTGAACCATAATGGCTAAGAAGAGTTAACTTTACATATCTCACCCATTTTGGCTCCTCAAGAAGATACCTCTGAGCGAGCTTCACATTTGCGGCAGTAAAATTGTCAAGCTTGACCCACGCATCTGTTGGATAAACTAAACTGCCATGCAGCTCAAAATCTTTCAAATTAGAAGAGTAATGTTCAAAATTAGCTATTTCAATTGAATCCACTAATGTTTCTTCTGAAAGTTCTATAATAATGAATTTCTCTTCTGCAGAACATGGATTCCGAAGATACTTGTCCTTGTCTCTAGTTAAGATATTTGTCACACCCTTTGCCTCCTTGTTATAAGCCAAGACCTTTGCTCCCTTTGAAGCTGAAGCATAATTGTACTCTTTACCCCCAGGCTCCACTCTATGTGTTACACCTCCAGGCTGACCAGTTCCGGATTTACTTTTAGAGCTAAACGTTCTGCTCTTGAATTCATCAAGACCAACTGGAACAGAACGAGCAATTCGGTCAGTCTTTTCATGCTCACTCTCAGATTTCACAGTTGAAATGGGGGTATCCACATTGGGTTGCTCGACAACAGACACATAATTTTCTTTCCCTTCACCAGCAAGAAAATTGCCACTCGAGCTTCCAGTTTCAGCAGCATTCAAGCAGGAATCCACATTATAATAGACCGAACCAGTTTCTTGAGATGGATGTTTATCTACAGGAGCAGAATGTTTATCGTGTCCTGGCTTAGCTTCATTCCAAGTCGATATGCCACCTGGAAGTACCACAGACCCATCTAAATCCAGCAAGATAAAGAGCAGCTAGTAAGAAGAAGCTGTGCCTCATAGTAAGACCAAATAAAACAAAAACACCTAGGTTCCATTTGTTCCCTTAAATCTTTAGTTATTTTCATCAATATGTTCATATTTCATGCTTGCATTTCTCTATGCTGTCATCCTTTTCTTTCCGTTTCAAACTTTTGTTAAAAAATATGCTCTAAGGATCAATGTAGTTGTCTGTTAGTATTTTGAAAATGATGTGAAAGCATCAACAACCCTATTGTTCCTATACAACCTGTCTGACGCCGGGTTTCTACCCGAATACTATCTAAAACGCAGTCATTTGACCAAGCATATCAGTTGCATTTAGTAGGAGAACTAGACCCGCTTAGTGGATAATACCAGTGATTCATCAAATTAGTACCAGAACCACTGAAGCAGTACTATGGCAAACACTATACCACTGCTAAACTAATAAACTAATCAGAAACAGAGATATTTAAGGAGAAATCAAGGAACTAGACAACAGGTTTCTTCATATGGAAAAAACTTGACATTTCACAAAGAATAACCAAAGAATCATCCAATCTATAACGAAGTAGCAAAGATACATATGATTACAAGAGTACACAATTACACCAAGTATGTCAATTAAAAGCAGTAAAGCAAACAATTCTATGAAAATCGAATTTTCTTAGAACCTCTATAACAAAAAGAGTTGGATAATTGACAATTAAACTTATAGAACAATCAATCAAAAGGGTTTGAGAAAACGAATGAACAAAGAATATTATTACCTCTATAACCATCACCACGACTGATCCACAAGCTCAAAAGGAAGACAAGTCCCCACAAAACAAAAACCAATGACAAAGAAACCTTGTATAAGCAACTCCTCCCGCTAATAGCCTTCTCCAAAGATCTTCTCTGTTGAAAAGCTCTACGTGATCTCTGCATTGCACATCAATCCTATCTACTGCAGACCCTATAAAACAATTGTTTCAACAAAAGAAACACCACCTGTAACAACACAATTCAAAGACTCTCCTTCATTTCCACAACCAAGAAACATAAAAAAGCAAAAAAAAAAAAAAAAATATCAGATGATTGAAAAACTGACATGGGCATTTTCCAGTTAAACCAAAAAAAAAAAAGTACCTAGCTTGTAGATTCAGCCAAAGAATTCAAATAAAAAAGAGTAATCATCAAAAAAAAAAAGTCTAATACACTTAAAGGGTATTCTTCAATACCGCATAATTCACCTTAGCAGTAAAGCAATATCAACTTTTTTGTTTTGTTTTTTTTCATCTTTTTCACACTTTCACTTTCACCAAAAACCAATAATGAGATCACCCAAACTAAACAACCAATCAAGGAACCGTGAATTTCCCAGCTGCGAAATGAATGGATCCAATCCAATCCAATCCATTTCAATCCAATACAATACAATGAACAAAATTAAAAAGAACGAAAAAAAAAATTAAAGTTGTCACCTGAATTTGAACAAGTCTATATCTTTTTCAAAGAGAACTTTGGAGATCAGAGAGTAGATCAAAACGGCGAAGCAGAAGACGATCATCCGCGTACCTGTCTTGTCGCTTTTTTGGTCTCTTCGGTGTTTTTAAATTCATGTCTCTGCTTTTTCTCTCTCTTGTAGAGGATCCAAATCCTCTCTTATAACGGCCTCTACAAGTCTTTTGCTTCTTGTCGACTCTCTCTCTTTTGTCTTGTCTTGAAAATCAATTTTTTAAAAAAGAAAATGGTGGGTAAATTTTCAAAGTATAATTAAAAATAAAAAAAAGAGGTTGATTTCAAGAAGCGAGAAAGATTTAGGATTGTCTCTCAATTTGAAAGCAAATCTGATATGGGGTTTTTCAAAACATCATAGTTGTGGGCGGGAATTTTCATGAATTGAAGTGAGAGATCTAGAGACACCACTTCGTATGCAGAAATTTATTTATTTATTTATTTATTTTTTAAATATTTATCTTTTGAAGAAAACAATGTGAGTAGACTGTAGACTGTAGAGTAAGAATAAAATGGGAAATTGGGTTCTACTTGTTCATGGGAGGCAAAATTGAAATGAATGAGAAGAGGGTGTTTTTGGGTTCTACAATCTACACCACTATGACACTATCAAATGGTTGAAAAAACTAGGTTTGGTATTTAAATAGTGAAAATAGAGTTTAAAAAAATATTAATAGTAATAAAAAAAAAAAAGATTAATAAAAGGAAAGAATTTTGAAAATTTTCTTATAATGGATTCTGTTTTTAATTAACAGCGTAGAGCATCTCCAATACTGTACTAAATTATTATACCAATGCAATTTGGCATAAAGTATAGTATATATCAAATTTGACACAACAATAAATGATCTTTTTTAATTATAAAAATACCATTATATATATATTTTTTTAAATATTTAAAATAATTTAAATTTAATGCACATTAATGATATTTCAATCAAAATCTATTTCATAATGCTAAATAGATGTGTCAAATATAACATTTTACTCTTTTTTGTACCAAATTTGGCATTGGCATTGACACATACATTTGAGATGGTCTTAGTATTGGTTGTAAGAATTAATATTAGCATTTAAATGTTGAAATATTGGATAAACCTATTTTTAGACAATTATTAGTCACTAAGAAATTATATTTGGTATTTAAATTGTGAAATTATGGTAAATAATAGTGAATGAATAAAAAATAAATGAGTTTTGAAAGAATATTAATTGAATAAAACAAATTTGTTCCTTGCGTTACTATAAAAGTGTGATTTCACATACCATTCAAAGAAGTAGACAGTGAAGAATGTTGAACAAATGGATATGGTTTTAAATGTTTTAGAATCCTTCTTTAAAATCTATTCACATAAGTCAACTTATTAAATTATTAGATAAAACAATTATTATTATTATTTTATTAAAAAAAAATAGCCAATTTGAATCTACAAATGTAAGAATTACCATGATAATCATGAATTGTCATCTAGTTAGCTCTTAGCTAGTTAGTTGTAACTTGTAATTGCTAACTATAATATTTTTTTTTCTTAAAAAATCTAAATACCTATTATATTTTAAACCAGAGGTTGGTCGGTAATAAAATTCTAATAACAAATCAATAAAATTAGAGATTCAAATAGCTACCTAAGTTATTTTTATTTTTATTTTTAAAAATATTACTTAAGTTAAGGGTGGTCTAATAGTAAACTCATTCCATCTACGGAACAAAATAAATACATTCTAAGTCAGGTTTTCAAATACTTGAAATATATTTTTTAAAATAACATTTCTCAAGTTGAGGATCTTAAGCATTTTTAATGTTCAAGTTTCAGGGTCTCGATTCTCTAACGTTAAAGATTCACTTCTCTAACATACATCATGGGCTGGGTATTGATTCTCTATGTGAAACAACCAATTAATTAGTGTTAAGAGCTCCGTCCTAATTTTCTATGTTAAAGAACTAATTCTCAAATGTTAAAAAACTAAAGGTGGCAACGGTTTCGGTTAAACCGTCGGTTTTGTCCGCGGTTTAACCGAAACCGTAACCGGCGGTTTGAAAACGGTTGAAAACCGGTTCCCACAGTTACGGTTACGGTTTGGGCTTGCCAAAAACTGACTAAAACCGACGGTTTTAATCACGGTTAAACCGTCGGTTTTTTAAATATGTATATATATATATAGACGAATAAGAAGCTGCCACATGGCACTTTTTTTGAAAAAAAATTGAAAAACTGCCCAAAACCGACAGCATAAAACCGTCGGTTAGAAACCGTGTACCAAACCGATTTTTCGATTACGGTTTCGGTTTTGGTGGCCACAGAACCGAAACCTCCGGTTTCTAACCAAAACCGAACCGTGACCACCTCTATGAGAAACCGTAATTTTGAACATAAAAATGTTTGGAATCCGAACCTATGAAGTCTTAGTTTTATTTCTACCAAGTGTTAAAGAATGTCTATAATAATAATTAAAAAAAATATTAAATAAAATAAATTGGAAAGTGGAGTGAAATAAGTAATTTTATTTTATTTTTTGAAAGTAGTGAAATAAGTGAATTGCATTTTTATAAAAAATAAAATAAAAAAATGAATTGCATTATTGCATTTGATGATTGCAGGCCACGTTAGAGACAGCAAGTGACAGGCTGGGTTAGTTGGAAGAAATTCACGTAATGACAAAAATTTAAAGACTTTCTAACATTTCCAAGTCGGCACAGACACGTGTAATCGCATCATTGGCTGGATTATCGAGTGTTTTGCTTCATTCTTAATCTAACTCTGTTACACGTATACACGGTGAGGTCGGCTGGAATCCATTTTTGCTCACCCTTAAAGAACATTACCTCCCTTTCAAAAACATGACATGTAACGCAAAAGTGAACTCGGTCTACTGAAGATTACACATGTTACCCATTTATTTCTTGTATTTATTTTCGAGGATATTTATTTTAAGAGCAAATTGCACTCAATCTCCCTGAGGCTTGGCTTCTTGCACCCATAAACCACTTTATCATTTATTGACACTGACACCCTCTGCCATTAAGTCAAACTTAACTATTGACTAACTGTTACTTTTAAAAGACTAAACTATCAATTATCCCTAAATTAAATTAATAAAAAACTATCACAAAAAAAAAATAAAAAATGATTTCCATCAACCCAAACCCAGAAACATTTGATGATGAATTTCCAGATTTCTTCATCAACAATAAAAAAAAAAAATTAAAAAACCTTCATGAAACCATGAAAGCAGAAGTTTCCCAAGCCGAATTAGACGGTGCTTGATGCTCTAACCAGAGTTTGTATGGGTCCCACTCAGACCAAGCCGCTTATTGAGGACCAGGCTTTTTAGGTTTTAGACACCATTTTAAAATCAGGTGAGACTTTCTATTATTGATCGAAATCATAGCTAATATTCGAATTATATGTTTATTCTTGAATTAATTGTGTAGTTAGAATTGTAGAAGTAATTTTGTTCCTATTAAGAGCATCTCCAATTAACACACCAAAAAATCCTCTCCAACTAACACATCAAATACACCAAATATATTTAGTGTAGCTACAGTGTTCACCAAATTTGGTGAGCATAGTAGCTACACCAAATCTTTTTTTTTTTTTTTCTTAACTATCACATCAACAATTATTATTTGTTAAAATTACTAATTTAATCCTCTCATACTTAATTATAACAATATTTATTCCCAAAAAATATACCATTAGAAGATCTCATTGAGATCTTTAAAATAATACCAATATCGATATACATATTTGGAGGGATGTCTTAAGAGGAGAAAAAAATAGGGTTTTGTGAGAGGCGGCAACACTATTCACCATAGGTACTGTTCACCGTCATTGTTCATCGTCATTGTTCACCCCATCACTGTTCATCCGGTAGAACTGTTCACCAACAAAACTGTTCATTCATCACTATTCACACGATGGTACTGTTCACTCGGTGGCACTGTTCACAGCACCAATTTTTTCTTTTTCCATCATTGTTCATCCGGTAGAACTATTCACCGACGGCACTATTCACTTGTCAATATTCACACGACGGTACTATTCACTCGATGGCACTGTTCACGGAACCAATTTTTTTTTTTTTTTTTTTTTTTTTTTTTTTTTTTTTGTGAAAAGCTGTTATTCATGCAATGGTTTGGAGTGTGTGGTATTCCTGTAACTAGTGAATTTTTGATGTGAAATCTGTTGATTTCAGGGTTACTTTATCTATGGTTTGGCTTTCTATTTATGATACGAACCGATTGGTGATCAACTGTATGTGTAACTGTGTTGATGATTTACTGATTCTTCGTCGGTTTGGTCTCAGTGGTCTGATCATCCCCGGCCCTATGGTGGATCAAGGTTAACACAGATGGTGTTGCTTTGGGTTCGCCAGGTGTGGGTGGTTATGGTGGCGCTTTTCAGACTTGCAGATCTTTTGTTAAGGCATGTATTGCAGTCCACCTCGATCATGTTTTTGCTTTTGAGGCTGAGCTCCTTACGGCTTCTGTAGCCATCAATTATGCGTGGAAGTTGGGTTGGCATAGGATCTGGCTCGAGAGTGACTCTTCTTACATCGTTCAACTTCTTTCTAACAGGTCTGATCAGGTTACTTGGCGTGTTTGTCAAGCTTAGCAACATTGCATTTATCAGATCTCGCATATGGAGCTCTAGGTTTCTCATATTTTTAGGTGGCGGATGCTCTTTCTAAGCATGCTTTGGGTATTCTTTCTGATGCCTGGTGGTCCTCCACTTCTTCGTTTTGTTCTTTGTTAGTTGGTAATGACTGTATGGGTGGAGAATCTTTCAGGTTTTCCTAGCTTTGTTTTTCTTGTTTGGCATGCGTGCCTCTGGGTTTTTTAGGGCTGCGTCCTCTGTTTTGTGATTACTTTTGTTACTATTTTCTTTAGAGTAATTGGCACTACACCACCCCCCCCCCCCCCCCCCCCCCCCCCCTAACTATACCGAATTCGCATGTTGCCCCCTGAATTTTTTTTTTTAGGCACTAAACCCCCTGAACTATTAGAAATTGACAATTTGTGACGGAATAATAATGCCATCCGTTTTTATGTCATGGTAAATTATACTAAGTTCCCCTTATTATATTCATAATTGCATTAAACCGGAAAAAAAAATATAATAATATGTCCAAAATACCCCTAAGTATGTCTAAAATAATTAATAAAATATACAAAAACAATTTACAAAACTAAAATAAAAAAACCACCATCATCATATATTCATATCTTCAAACCATCATCATCATCTAAACCTAGAAAATCATCAACATACCTCCAAACCAAGAAAATCATTATCAACACACCACCAAATCGAAGCCACAAACACCCTCAAATCAAACCACCACCAACGCCAAAACCAAACCCACCTCCTAACACCGAAACCAAACCACCACCACCACCACCACCAAACACAAAAATAGAAATCAAACCCAGCAACCAAAATCATACCCAGAAAAAAAAAAATTAAACCACCTACACAAATCAAATCATCACCAAACCAAACCAAGCATATCTTCTATTCTTTCTCTCTAACACTCACACAAACAGCCACCAATCAAGCACAACTAGAAATAGAAGAAAAAAATTGAACTAGAAAATTTATTTTCTGTCAAACACCAAACTAATACGAATCTTTAAAATCCAAACCCAAACCCAAACCCAAACCCACTCATCACCCACACAACCATCACCAGCGTCGATCTCCTCTTAAAGGAAGAGATGGATTCGAGAGAGATAGAGGTATTCGCGAGAGACAGATTCGAGAGAGAGAGAGAGTGTGGGATTCGAGAGCTTTCTGGTGGGGTTTTGATTTGCAAATAGAGGGATTCCAAAGGAAGAGAGAGGGATTCGAGAGGGAGGGAGGTTCTGCATTTGGTTGAGGTAGAGTTTTGTTCTCCAATAGTGATGATGAAATGAGATGAGAAGAGAGGGAGAGAAAGAGATGAATAAGGGAAAGAGAGGGAGAGAAACTGAGAAAGAGATTAATCGGGGAGAGAGGCGGTGAGAGTGAGGGAGAGAGAAAGAGATTAAAGTTAGGTGATGGTGGTGGTTTGATGATGTTGATCGGTAGAGATTTGTCTCTCAAATATTTACTCTTAACATCTGTAAATCAAAATTTAGGTTGTAAGAATGAAGATGAAGATATTAGTGTTTTTATTATTTCATTTAATTAAATTTATTAATTTATATGCATTTAATATATAATAAATTTTGTTTTGTTTTTTTAATTTGATCTCCACCGTCCATCATGGTGATGGACGGTGGAAACCAATCTTTTTTAAAATTATATTTATTGAAAATAAATTAAAAATTTTCTATTTTTTAATTTTGGTGTACTGCCAATTACTCTATTTTTAAATCAAAAAATATATGTATTGTTATTTCTATTTAAGGGGTATTTAGGTCATATTATTATATTTTTTTCGGTTTAATGCAATTATGTATATAATAAGGGGAACTTAGTGCAATTTGCCATGACAGAAAAATGGGGGTAGTGCCAATTACTCTTTTCTTTATTTATATATTTTTTCTAGTTACTGCCTATAGGTTTTTCAGCATATGATCGCTTGTGATACTTTTTTCCCTTAGATCAGTCCAATTTCACCAACAAAAAAAAAAATATATTGATATACATATTTAATTTATTAAATTTAATTTTTTTTTTTTTTTGACATTATATGAGCAATTATTTAAGAATAATATTGTTATGCCCAAAAAAAGTTAATTATTATTGTATAAGTTAATTAATAAAAATTAATTAATATTGTATAAATATGTATTGGAAGAATATTCTTTAAAGATACTTTTTTGATGTAAAATTTGGTGTAGATACATTGGAGTGGAAAAAAATTTGGTGTAAGAAATATACTCTTTTTATGACAAATTGATGTAATATTTTGTGTATTGAGTTGGAGATACTCTATGAGAGAAACCAAAAGCAATATTTGTTTCTGGTATTTATTTTGATTAAGTGGATTTTGACTAGTGATCAGACGCTTTTCTTCCCTCACCAGAAGACCCTCGGTTTGACCGGTCCATTTGAATAAACATTTATTTCTGACGAATTGGAGTTCCAATATCCATTTCTTCGTATCCAGGTATGGCGTTTTTATTTTCATATATACTACACCTTTCAGTTCAATTACATTCCAGAGATGATTATAGACTTGAACTTAGATATAAGCTAGAAAACACAAACTCAAATCTTCATATAGCCAATAGCCTTATACTTCTTTCCTCAGCAGCCAAGCAAACGACAAGAAAAAAAAAAAAAAAAAATACAAACAAAGAACAAAGCGACATACCAGCAGCCCGGCATTGCAAAGAAGGTTCTTGGAATAGGGCCATGAGAAATGGTGGACATTTCTGCAAAGCTTAGAATTAATGCGAATTTGTACATAGAACGACTGAATGTAAGGAATCATTTAATGACTTGAATTCAAGGAGAGAGAGATAAAAAGTCTGCCATGAAATATGGAGAGAGGATATTCATCCCTTAATTGTTTTAATTGTTAATAAAGGTGATGTTACATTCACCATGAACAGCCATGCATGTGAGCCAAGAATCATGCAAATCCATGTATGATTGGTCAAGACCAAGACCAAGTCCAAGTGACAGCATTGCAAATCCATGCATAAAGAAAACTGAGTCCAAATGAGGAGAAAAACTTCAGTGGGACGGTCCCAGTGACGTGGATATGAGACCGTCCAATCAGAGCACGCCACATATATATTGGGAGAATATGTGGCACACTTGTGGCGTGCTCTGATTGGACGGTCCCATATCCACGTCAATGGGACCGTCCCACTGAAGATTTTCTCCCAAATGAGTGGTGGTTGTATCATGTTGTTTCAACGTCTCTGAAATCCGATACCCACTTCCTTTGTTATTTCCTTGACCTTAGCAAGATATTTATTTGTTTTGCTTCTTTGTGTGTTAACGTTATTAAACGTTTATTTATTTTTCGTCCTACTTTTGCTACTGCAACTCTGCAAGTAGTTAGTGGGCAATTGTATTAATTAAAATGTCAGTCACTCAGTTGGACTATCAAATAAAATTATCGAAGAATTATTTTGCTCATTTGAGTGTTTTGGGAGGAAGTTGGTCCCTTGAAGAGCCAACAAACTTTTCTTTATTCAAATCTTTACAAACTATATCCTTGAGTGTAACAGGTGAGGTTTTGTTTTGCTTCATTTCTTTATCAGCTCTGTACCTGACGATTCCTCAGAGTTCAATTACATTAATCTTCAAAATGCCGAATTGTTTAACCACCTTGAGTGTAACAGGTGAGGTTTTGTTTTGCTTCATTGCTAGATTGAAGCAAGCTAAAGGTGCTATTGAGAAGGAAGTAGCACGTTCTATGAGGTAGTGAATGTTTAACCACCCTTCAAGTTTTTATACAGTCAATTTAGTAGTTTGACTGACAAATTTTTCATTTTCTTCTTCATCGTAGACAAAGGAGGCTTGAATTCGACTGTAAAACGGATGGAAGAGAAAACAAAAGCGAATATCCGAAACTTGAAGGGAACATCCTCAAAAGTGTCAAAAGGAGTTGTTGACATGCTCATCAAGCATGTTACGATAGTGAAGGCTCAAGGATATAGTTAAAGGTTTCAAATCCTACTAATAGCTAAAGCTTCAAAAAAAAAAAAAATACTTGATACAAAATAGGTGAATAGATAGATACTGTCAAAAAAAAAAAAAAAAGTGAAGGTTTGATGCAGAGGTTAAACTAACAGAGGTAATGTTTCATTTTGTTTGGGGGTCTCTAAATTTTGTTTTCAATGTTTGAGACTAAATTTTGCAATGAATTGAAGGGTTCAAAAATTATATAGCACTTTTTGGGGGAGGGCTTGTGCAAATAGCACCACATTAATAAGTCTAGTTTTAATAGCACCAAAAATAGAATTTGGATAAAAATACCCCCTAGCTTCTTTTCTTTTCTCTTTTGAATCCTTCACTTTCTTTCTTCTTTTTTTAGAAACCTCCATTGATGGAGCTTCAATGGAGGTGCCACCGCCGACCGGCGATTTGACCGGCAAAACCACCGGGAAAACGTTCGTCGAGTGCCAATCGTTGTAATCGAAGTGTTTGTTTACATTTTCGAGCTGTGTAGAAAGAGAAACGAAGCCGAAGCCAAACCCAAACCGTCATCGAATCTTCATCGTCCGATCTATGACAATCCGTCGCGAATCTGATGAAACCGATGGCGCCAACGAACTCGGCGTCATTTGATCTTCCAAATCCAACTATCTCCGGAGTCAACCGGCGCCGTCGTCAGCTCATCACTTTCACCATTGATGGAGATCGAACAGAATAAGTCTCGAACAAACATGAATTAAGTCTCGAAATGCATTAAAAAGTCTCGAAAACTCATGAATAAGTTCCGGGTATTCATAAAATAAGTCTCGAAAATGGAACAAATAAGTCTTCATAAAATTAAGTCTTGAATAAGTGTAATAAGTCTCGGATATTCATAAATAAGTCTCGAATAAGCGTAAAAAATCCCAACTTCGGCTACTGTTCATCTTCTCCGATTTAACAAACCCAAACCTAAACCCAAACCCAAACCCAAACCCAGCAATTCAAGATTCAAACAACCCCATTCAGATTCAACAAACTCACAATTCACATCAAAATTGACAACAAAATCACAATAAAAACTCAAAATCGTCAATCAAAATCGTTTGTTCGTCGAATTGTCAACCAAAATCGCAAGTGTTCGTCGAATCGTCAACCCAGCCCCGTTGGATTTGTTCGTTCTTTACACAACGAAAGAGGAGAGAGAGAGAGAGAGAGAGAGAGAGAGAGAGAGAGAGAGTTTGTGAGAATGAAAAGAAATTCTGACAAATTTGCAAATGGGGGCATTTTGGTCTCATCACTTACTTTGGTGCTAATAAAACATGAGTTATTAAAATGGTTGTAGTTACACAAATCCATTTTAAAAAAGTTCTATATACCTGTATTTCCTCTAATGAAATTACATCTATGATTTATGTGATTCCTATTTTTTTTCCATTTCTTTTGTTATTTGTAAAATTATGTTAACCTTATTTGAGTTACCTTAATCATCAGAGAGATTGCTTTAAACAAAAAACCTGGGCATGTTAATGATTCCCAAAAAATACTTGTTAATAAAATAATAAATAGTGTTGTAAACTAATTTGAAACAAATTATAGCACGGTGTGTATAAAACTATCTAGAGGGGGGGTGAATAGATTTTAAGTTTTTTACCCAATTTTTCGTGTTAGTCCAAATTACGAAATTACCCCTAAATAGATAAAGCAATAAATCAAGTATAAAATACGGAAATTAAATAAGACTTGATTTTTACGTGGAAACCCTCACGGGAAAAACCACGGGCTAGTAAGTAAGCCACACTCGAACCTCGAATCCACTAAATGTGTAAAACGATTACAACATAATCCCGGAAGTAATCACACACCTACCTAATCCCGGTATGAGTGAACCTAGTCCAATTTGCTTGCGATCTAAGCAACCTAATCCCGGATGCTACACACAAGACTTACTTTCTCTATGAAGAGAATAACAACCCTAAGTGAATATATGAATATCCAAAATGCAACATAGAGCAAGGGAAACCCTATATGCTTATCTAAGATGATTAATATGCAATTAGAGCAATCCTAGATATCAAAACTAAATGACATGTCAAATCAAATAGTTTAGCTAATCAAGGTTAAGCACAAAACCTAATTAGCTATCACAATACAACTTCTCAAACATACATCATACTAATCTCAAACTTGTATTCAAAGTATATAAAATAACATACAAGTAATTAAATGAGATTGCTTGTTAAGAGAAACACAAAATATGTAAGATATTAGTGAAAAACTTACCAAGCCAAGTATGATGAAGAATCCATGCAAGATGTCATCTAGATGATCAAGGATGATGCTAGATGATGATTGATGATCATGGAAAAGTGTTTGAGTAAACTAAAAATGAGTTCTTTGGAATTTTTCTTCTCTTTGAAAAATATCCTAAGTATGGAATCTGAATATGAACTCATGTGATTGACCTAAAGTCAAAGTGGCATATATATAGGAGGCCAAAACAAAGTGTGGTCGTTTTGATAAGTTTGCCTCAATATTGCCTTGGGCGCTGTACGTAGAGCGCCTCTTGTACAGCGCTTGTACAGCGCCCCTACTCTGTTCTCACGGGAAAACAGAGTGGCGCTGTACGTAGAGCGCTTTGTACAGCGCCTGTACAGCGACCCAACAGCGACCGAATTAAATCGATCAGGTCTGAACAACGCTCAATGGGCGCTGTTCGTACAACGCTTCTGTAGAGCGCTTTAGGGAGCGCCCAATGCAAAAATGCAATCCTAAGTCTAAGCATGACAAGGCAATTGGATATGCAAGTTGCAATCAAACTAACATGCAAGAAGAGATGTTAATGAACATTAATGCACAAAAATAAGACACACAACATACAAGTATTAAACATATGCATGAGTTGTAAGTGTGTGCAACTATCTCTTCAAGACAAGTAAGCACAAAGAAATATACATTCGGTGCTTATCAATACGAGGTCTTCAAAGGGCTTCGAACAATAAACCCGATACCTAGGCTACCCTTACAAAGAACCCCAACATGTGGTTTGTCCACGAAATGAGCCAATCAACAAATGGGAACCTTACATAATTAAATGATAGGTGAACAAGAATTAATTAAAGAACAAATAAACAAAGAATAAATAGAAGAAGAGACGAGAGATGAGAGATGCGAGAGAGACATGAGAGAATATATTGCCTTTTTGTTTGATTTGAAGTGAGGTATCAGTTGAATAACAACAACCCACACTATTTACAATACAAGCCATATATATATATATATATATATATATATATGCAAATGTTATGAGGGGTGCTTATTGCAATTCCCCATCTAAATTGACACATATATGTACTTGGGGACAAAGCAATGAAAGCCATGCCTCCACGTGTGTTAGTGTGTCCAAGAAGTCAAGAAAGTGAGAAGTGAAGGTGGTGGAAAGCCACACATGTGTTGTAACACTCCCCTTTGGATTTCCACTATTTATATTTTAATTTGCTAGAAAAAACCCAGTGGGACAAAAACCTTAGCAAAAGTATATACAATGATCTTCTGGATTAAGTGATGTGGATGTGTTCAGAACTGCCTCATTAAAACCTTTCCGATAAAATCCAGTGGAACAAAATCCAGTAGAAGGAAAAAGAGTACAATACACATATGTCCTATTCAAAATTTTGCTACCCTTGATTGAACGCTCCCCCTGAATGAAACTTCAATATCAATCCTGTAATTTACAGAGCCGACGCATGCCAATTCCATATACCAGTTTCTCAAAAGTTGATGTAGGCAATGCTTTGGTAAACAAATATGCCATATTATCTGTAGACCGTATTTGTTTAATATCAATTTGTCAGCTTTGTTGAAGTTCATGAGTATAGAAAAATTTAAGAGAAATGTGTTTGGTTATATCTCCTTTGATATAGCCTCCTCTAATTTGAGCAATACAAACCGCGGTATCTTTAAATATTGGTGTCGGCATTCATATAGATAATGAAAATCCACATGTATTTTGAATATGATAAATAACTGACCTTAGCCACACATATTCTCGGCTTGTTTCATGAGGTGCAAGGATCTCAGAATGATTAGAGGATATAGCAACAAGAGTTTGCTTTGTGGAGTGCTAGGAGATTGCTGTGCCGTTATAGGTAAAAATATATCCCATTTGTGAACGAGCTTTATGAGGATCAGATAGATACCCGGCATTAGCATAACCAAGTAAACCTGAAAAGTTGTTAGATTTTGAATAATATAATCTTAAATCTTTCGTTCCATGAAGATAACGAAAAAGATGTTTAATCTCATTCTAATATCTTCGAGTTGGTGCTGAATTGAATCTAGCAAGCAAATTTACTGAAAATGCAATATTTGGTCTAGTACATTGAGCCAGATATAATAAAACATCAATTGTATTAAGATATGGTACTTCAGGACCAAATATCTTTTCACCATCTTCAATTGGCCGGAATGGATCTTACTTAGAATCAAGAATTCTAATAGGCATATGAGTATTTAATTGATGAGCATTATCTATATGGGATCTTTTCAGAATCTTTTTAACATATGCTAATTGATAGATAAGTATTCCGTTTGATTTATGCTCAATCTCCAGGCCGAAACAATATCTTATCTTTCTCATTTCTTTATGAAGACACATGAGTATAATATGATTATTATATCCTTATCTTATTGGATATTCACTGAGACGGTTATACAATATCAGTCCAGATTGTTTTTAATCTATATAAGGATTTGCAGGTTCATCAAATACAGATTACGAGATCTCGATTTATATGCTTCTAGCATTTTAAATCTTTCAGGGATTATAAATATCTGCATTAAGTGAACCATATTGATAAATGATTACTACGTCTAGAGGACGTATTTCAAGCCTTGTAAAGGCAACCAAATTTATCAAAAATTCGAAACATAATTGTATTCATCATTATTGAATACTAAGTTTCTGTGAGAAACCTTGTACTACAAGTCGTGCCTCATACCTTATGATCTCGTTTTTCTCATTACGTTTCCGTATAAAGACCTTTTAGTATCTAATTAGTTTGACATCTTCAGGTGTCTGGAGAACTATTGGTCTAAATATTTTATGTTTGGCTTATGAAGTCAATTATTCTTGAATTGCTTCTTTTCATTTTAGGCCAATCATGCCTTTTGTACACAATCATTTATATTATAAACATCATAATTATCATTTATAATTTCAATAGCGCTACTGTGTGAAACAAATACTCGGTGTGTACAATATTAATCTAGAAGGGAGGGGGGGGGGGGGGGGGGGGGGGGGGTGGGGTGGTAATTATTACCCAATTTTCGCGATTAGTCAATTTATACGAAAATACCCCAAACTAGTCAAATTAACAAATCAAGCATATAGGTGCGGAAATTAAATGACGCTTGATATTTACGTGGAAACCCTCACGGGAAAAAACCACGGACTGGCAAGTGCGCCACACTCGAACCTCGAATCCACTAATGATAATGAAGATTACAACCTAATCCCGGTATGTAACTCACTACCACTACCTACTCCCGGTATAAGTGAACCTAGTCCAATTGCTTATGTGAACACCTAATCCCAGTGTACAACCTAATCCCGGTCATCACACAAGACTTACAATTGCTTGTGACAAAAGGCAACCTAATCCCGGAAGCCACACAAGTCTTACTTCTCAATGAAGAGATAAATTGGCCTATGTGAATATATGATGATATTCAAAGAGCAAATAAAGCTAGGGAACCTTAGATGCTTATCTAAGATGATAAAATGACAATTAGTACAATCCTAGATATCAAGAGCTAAATAACATGTCATAAAGCTTAGCTAAACATAGATTAGGCAATCCTATGAAGCTATCAAAATACAACACCCAAACATACAACACATAATCTGAATCTTGTAATAAGAAATTAATCTAAGCACGTACAAGTAATCAATGAGATAAATAGATATGTAAAAACACTAAGATTAGATGAAATTAGTGTTCAACTTACCATAGCATGTGTGTTGATGAAGATCTATGCACTAGCACATCCTAGATATCATGGATGATGCTTAAATGATGATTTATGCATATGGAAAATGATTTGGGTGATCAAAGATGAATTCTTGAGTAAAAAAACTCTCTTTGAAAATGCTCTCAATTAAAAATATGATTTTTGAGTCATTAGAATGACCTAAGAACAAAGAGGCATATATATAGAAGGTCAAATTGAAGCTGTGTCGTTTTGACTAAAATCAATTGTCGCCATTTGAGGTCGCCATTTGTCTTAGAGCGACCTCGTGGGCGACCTCGATTTTTCTTCTAGGTCGCCATTTGTCTCAGGGCGACCTCGTGGCAACCTCATACCTGATTGATTTCAGGAGTAAATGTCACTGTCGTAATGGCGACACCATCAAATGGCGACCCCAACAAGTGGCGAAATGCCCTGTTTCCACATGAGCACAATGTTCAAGTGTGCAAAGTTGTGAATCCTAAGGAGAAGCCAATGGCATTCTCCGAAGGTGATCTTCACACAAGACAAGCACACCAACGTGCACGCGCGGACGTTTTCGAACCATCTTCGGGAAACGAATTATACCACACTTAAAACTAACATACATGAAGTGCAAGTGTGGGAATTGAATGCATCCTAATGCCTATCATGTCATGGCATTTTAATAACCTAGATGCAATCAAATAAACATGGAAGAAGAGATGTTCAAGAACATGCAAGCACTCATATAAAACACACAACATACAAGAATAAGATTTATGCATGAGTTGTGTGTGTGTGCAACTAGATCTCTTCAAAGCAAGAAAGCACTTGAATATACCTTTGGTGCTTCTTCTCTTGAGGTCTTAAGCGGGCATTGGTTGTGCAAAACACCAACCATCAAATACCTAAGCTACCCTTACATCAAGCCCCAATATATGGTTTGTTCACGAAATAAGCCAATCAATAAATGGGAATCCTTACATTGTGTATAAAAATACATCATCAATGATTGTTTCTTTATGATTCCACGTTTTTCTCATACGATTTATAAAAATTTGCTCAATTTCAATATACTTGAATCTCTGTTGAGATCTCTTCCATTTCAATGGATTTAGTCATTTCATAGACTCGTGTCTCTTTAGATATATCAAACTCTTATTGAGTTGATTTAGAGAAAGTTGATTTATTTATAACTCAAGCTTTGTTTATATTAGGATTCTGATAACAATACCTTTCAAAGGTTCATAAGCTTATGATATTCATCAGATGATTTATTTGTTGTATTTTACTCAGATCGTTCTTCAAGAACAATCACCCGGCCGGGGTTTATGAGATAGCAACTTATAAAATTTTGTCACCTTTAATATATCAAGTAATTGATTAATAATTATTTGATGATCAATTATCTTTCGTATTTGAGTGATACAAAGGCTGAAATGAGACACTTTTATTACATATATAGAGAATTGAATTGATATCTCTATTTTGTATAAGAGTAACTTTTCATTTACTCCTCTCTTATGGAGAAAATTCCCTTTCTTATAATGATATGAAAACTAATAAATATAATAATACGCATGTCGTGCACAAAAAGATAAATTATCAGAAGCATAAATGATCTGATAAAAGATTAATCAAAATCATCATAAATCTTAGAATGGTAGATAAATCTTATCTTAGATCATGTCAGATATGTAATAAAGGCATACACAATATAATCAAATATCTTGAAAATGAGCATGTCTATGACCAATTACAAGTTGTAATGGTAAATAATGATGATAAGCAATGGGTCAGAGATGAATAGAATGTCTCCACATAGAAATTGGTAATTGTATCGAAATAATAAAGTTCTTGCAATTACATGGAGACGCTTGATAAATGACTCTGCTAATCCATTCTGAGTATGAACATGTGGAACTGGATGTTCAACATCAATCCCAACTGATATGCAATATTCATCAAATGTATTGGAAGTAAATTCACCAGCATTATCAAGGCATATTAACTTAATCGGATGATCGGAAAAAAATGTGTCTGAAGCCTGATAATCTGTGCAAGTAATCTTGCAAAAGCAACATTACGTGTTGATAATAAGCAAACGTGTGACCATTGATGGATGCATCAACTAGTACCATAAAATAGCGGAATGGTCCACTTGATGGATGAATAGATCCACATATGTGCCCTTGAATCCTTTGTAGGAATGACGGGGATTCAAAACCAACCTTAGAATGGGATAAAAGAATCTTCTAGTTCTTTAACGGAAGTCCATGAGAATTTTCAACGATTCTACGCATCATTGTAGATCCCGGGTGACCAAGATGGTTATGCCAAAGCATAAATATTTTTGGGTCTGAGAACTTTTGGTTCATAACTGCTGTTGACAGTGATTTTTCGTGGTCACCCAGTCAACGATTTGATTTCAGTTTATACTAGTTTATGAATGAGAACGATTGAAAACAAAGAAGAACAATAAAAGTAATTACGTGGTAAAACTCCGATGACCGGAGAAACATCCACGGGTTGTTGCCCTAGCAACGAAGTAGAATCCACTATCAAAAACTGTTATAAATTATTGTGTTCTGATCTCTCTTTCTAATACTTGCCCGCCCCTTATTTTGTGGGTTACAGGGGTATTTATACATAATGTTACTAGGGTTTGTGGGTGCCGCTAGGGTTTGGTGTCGTGGTGCCTAAGTTTTGGGCGATTGTTAGTCCTAGACGGATTCTGTTTCCTTTTTTAGTGTAACTTATTTCCCGATTTGGCCGAATCCCAGTTTGGGTCAGATTCTTTCTCCTCTATTTACGGGAAACCTGTTTATTTCCTTGTTAAACTCTGGGGATCCGCACCGTTGTTTATTGTGGGGATGCTGGTTGCTGATTCTGCCCATGTTTGGGACGTGAACGTTGGTGACTATCCTTTTTATCGAATCCCGAGCATGCCCGAGCAGGCTTTGCTGCCCAAGCCGATTCTCTCCGTTTGTGATCGGGCTGCTTTAGTTTTAGCCGAGTAATGTTACCTTAGGGGATTTCTCCCCTCTCGTGTTAACTTCTCTTGACTCCTGCTTATGTGGCTTCTTATGGTGATGACGTGTCCTTTGTGACAATTTTTACCTATAACAATACCCCCTTAAATATTTGAGCCGAATACACCAGGTCCGGCTTATTCAGGATAAATATTTAACTTCTGTTTGCCTCTTTTCTCATGACTTGTTTCCGTTTGTCGTCTTCTGCATTAATGTTGGGTTTCAACATCCTCGTTTGATTCGAAGCATTAATGACGTGTCTTAATTACGTCCGCGTGTGTTTGATCCGCCCCTCATTCAGAAATCTCTTGATGGTGACATACTGACTTTCTGACGGCCCAAGGCTTTCTTCGATCGCCACTTGTCCGCTCCTGCTTGGTCGTGGTATAGGGCATTTATGGGACACGACCCTTATGTTCGCTCGTGTACAGCCCACGTCACTACCCCCGTCTCTTTATTTTCCCGCTTCTCTACCTACCCTTTCTAGGGTTTCGATTTTTCAAACCTGATACCTGGCCTATATAAACATTATGCTTGAAAGAAGATTTTCGACTATTTTTCTTCTGTCATTTTCTTCTTTCTTCGAGAGAAAAGCTTGCCTGCGTTCGTTGTATTTTCTGGTGAAATTCTTAAAAAACTGCAATTTGTTCTTTAACCTGCTTTGAGTTTAGACATTTCTTGGTCTTGCTTTGTCGAGATTCTGTCTCAACCCCCCGGAGCTTTACTCGAAGATCCTTCCTCCGCAGCTTGTGTATCTCTGATTTTCCGATATATCAAGGTTAGTTCTCATGGATCCCACAGCTAGGCACTTTCTTTTTACTGTTGGTATGATTGCTATTGAACGAAACAATGCTCTCACTGCCACGGTTATTCACAGGTTACTGGGAGATCCTCTTTTCGATCAGCCTCCCTTCTTAGACTCTGATGTTTCTGGGCTTTTTCTCGAAGTCCCTGCTACTTCTGAAGTTCCACCTGCTTCTGAAGTCCCTTCTGCTTCTTCCGATTCTTCAACACCTGAGTCTTATCAACCCGAAGCTTAATCAGATCCTTCTGTTTCCGTTTGTGGTGACACTCGGCCGTGGAAACGAATGGGGAAGAAGAAGAGTCAGACCAAAATCTACAAGGATTCTTACTCCCAGGAGAGCCGAATCGGGACCCAGAGAGTTGTTGAGAATGACATTGAAGAAGAGCACAGGGGGGCTCGCATTATTTTCTCTCCCGAGCGGGTGTGTGCTTATGACATCAAGCCAAATGTGGTCGGTCCTGAGGAGCTCAATAAATACAAGGGACGGTTTGATCTTGACGATGGCGTCATCTCACTAAGTCCTGCTAACTGTCGAGCTGTATGGAACCCCCCACCCGGCCAAGTGGCAATCTATAGGGCAATGCTTACTTACTCTTCCCATTCAGCCTTTCATCACTTGGTTTTTAGCTGAGGCTCAGCTTGCTCCGGCACATCTGACTCCGAACAGCTATCGAATTTTGATGTGCATGTGGCACATGTGGCATAGGATAAAATGGCCACCTCCCACCCCTCGCAAAATTAGGCATTTTTATTCGTTGAGGCCTCTTAGGAAATCCGAGGTTTTTCCTCCTTTCGACTCAGCCCGAGAACTGGATACCAAAAGACGTGATGGTCAAGGGTGAAGTTGAGCCGGCCGTGGATGAGAAGAAGGGGTTTGTTTGGGGCTTCCCTTCGTCAAATAAGTTCTGGAAGAACAGTTGGTTCTTCATTGGTAAACGTTGGGGCCAATCAGTCAGCTTTGATCTTGATGGTACTCGGGTGACGCGCAAGGTCCTTCGGTACTTTTGCTCACCTGACGTATGGAATCGTACGACTCCCTACTATACTGATGACGAACTCAAGACTTTGGCCCGGGCTGCCTTTCATCTTTTAGAGAAGAGGGGCAAACCTTATCTCTTTAACGAGGAGAAAATGGTTAGGGCTCGCCTTTTTCCTCAGATTTCTGCACGCCGATGACGCCGTAAGTTGTTTATAGAACTTTGCTGATTATTCTTACTCTTAGTCAGCTCACTAACTTGAAAATCTCTTTTAGTGTTCGATGTAGATATCGTTTGTGATGCTCAGGCGCGCCGGATGAAGGGTATCGTGGAGGTGAGCCGAAGAGAGGTTAATCATCAGCGGGATGCTGGGATTACCCCTCCACAACATGATTCTGACGAGAGTTCTCCCGAGGATCTTCCCAAGGGAGATAGTGAAGAGGGCGTGCCTGATTATACGCCCGAGGAGACTATTGATCAGGAAATGACCACATATTCGGCAGGGGCTATGGGTAATCCGGGGGACCTTGCTGCAGACAAGGCTGCTGCTGAAAAAGACAATCAGGCAGGTTCCTCTTCATCTAAGGAGAAAGAGAAGATTATGGAGCCATCTGAGGTTGATGAGCCTGCGCCGGCTGCTTCAGTTTCTGCTGGGTTTACTCCGACCCCAGCTGCAGATATTGTGGGTGAACGGGAATGCTTGTCTGCTAATTAGGACGATCTGAGGGGTCCTGTTAGGATTCCCATATATTGATTAGCTTATTTCGTGGACAAACCACATGTTGGGGTTGATAATGTAAGGGTAGTTTAGGATTGAACTTCATGCATGAAGGCCCTTTCAAGACCTCAAGGGACAAGCACGCCAAAGGTATAAATTCTAGTGCTTGGTTTTCTTTGAAGAGATTTAGTTAGCACACACACACTTAGCATACTTGATCTTGTGTGCATACTCTTCACATGTCACTTTACACACTAGCACTTTGTTTGATATCTTGTTGTGTGTATATGTGCTTAGTAATTCGTTTCCCGACATTGTTCGAAAACGTCTGCGCTTACACTAATGAGTGCTTGGTTTCACGGGAAGACCGCCCACGGAGAATGCCATTGGCTTCTCCTTGGTTTTCACCATTGTTGGTGATCGGCAGTTATGATCGGCGGCTTGGCCGCCGAATGAAACTGCCGTTTGCATCCAGAAGTGTCTGGAGCGATTCTACGGTCACGACCACCGTTCGAAACCACCGTTCATACCTGATTGATTTTAATCTCTCGGGTTTGATTCAGCGGTTGGATCGACGGTCACGAAATCGCCGAATGAAACCGCTATTGTTCCCCTGTTCTTCTCAGGTTCAATTCGGCGGTTTTGATCGGTGGCCTGGCCACCGATTGAAACCGTCGATCGGTGCGTTTCAAGGGCAAACTTGTCTTTTCACATGCCCAATTCTTGATGTCTATAAATATTTTACTTTCTCATTCTCTGATCAAGTTCTTTGAGTTATTAGAACCCTAAACTTCAAAGAGAGATTTTTGAGAAAAAATCAAATCAAGAACTCACCTTTAAACACTCAAATCAAATCCTTTTTGCATCAAAGTTCATCTTGCATTCATCTATGATTGGGTTTGCATTATCACAACATGTTTGGTAAGATTTTGATTAATTTCATCTTATTTTAGTATTTTACTAATCAAGCATGTTCTCTTTTAATTACTTGTATGTTTTTGATCATATGATAAATACAAGAATAGAGAATTAATTATGATGAATTGATTGAGTGTTGTATTGTGATAGCTAATTAGGTTTTTGATTAATCTTGATTAGCTAAGCTATTTTGACATGTCATCTAACTATTGATATCTAGGATTGAATTAATTGCATATCATTATCCTAGGCTAAATAACCTAGCTCTAAATTGCATTTTGAGTATTTTACATATTCACATAGGTTGCATAATCTCTTTATAGAGAATTAAGTCTTGAGGCTAAGGTTGCTTAGGCCTCAAGCAATTAGGAACTAGAGCCACTTTTAAAGGCCCGAGTGGTAGAAGTGGGGGGTTATTGACCGAAGTGTTAGACGAGGTCTACATAGGTTGTAAACTCCATTTCGATTAGTGGATTTCGAGATCCGAGTGTGGCGCACTAAACAGCCCGTGGTTTTTCCCAGTGGTTGGGTTTCCACGTATACATCAAGTGTTATTTAAATTCCACACTATATTACACTTGCTTGTATTTTTGACTAGTAGGGGCATTTTCGTAAAATTGACTTGCATGCGAAAATTGGATAATAATAGTTAAAATCTATTCACCCCCCTCTAGATATATTTATCATACACACCGAGCGTTATTGTATTTACTTTCAATTGGTATCAGAGCGGGTTCCTAGATATACTTAGGTGATCCTAGCTCATTTTAGGTGTGTTGTGCATTTGTGTGATTTTTGCTCATTCATACATTTTGCATACATTTCCATTCATTTGTTACAATGAGTGGATACGGTGGCAACCAAAAGGATGCGTCTAGTACACGACCTCTTCTCCTCACCGGTGTGAATTAAGCCTCATGGAAAGGCAATATGGAGGCATACTTGTGCCAAATCCATGATAGGGCATGGATGGCAATTGAAGATGGGTATGTGGCTCCTAAGATGACTCCCACGGGTGGTGGAGAAGAAGTACTCAAGCCTAAGGCTCAGTGGTCTACTGAAGAGTTTGAGACTTCAAAATGGAATAGGAAGGCTTGGCATGCTCTTCTATGTGTAGTGGATGAAAATCAGCACAAACTGATTCAGAACACTAGGATAGCCAATGAGGCATGGGATATTCTAGAGGTTGCACATGAAGGAACCGATGTTGTCAAGGATTCCAAGCTTCAAGTCCTTCAAACGCAATTTGAGTTGCTCAAGATGGAGGAGGACGAATGCTTCAATGACTTTGAAGTCAAGTTGATGGATATCGTCAATCAAAGCCATCAACTCGGTGACCCTTATACGGATAAGAGAGTCAAGCAGAAAATTATGAGGTCTCTCCCCGCTAGGTTTGAAGCAAAGGTGACGATTTTAGAGGAAAATAGCACCTATAAGGACATGAAGCCGAGCGAGGTTATTGGAAGACTCCTCGCCTATGAATCTAGGAAGGCTCCTAGCATTTCACCTCCTAAAAAACAAAAAGGAATTGCTTTGAAAGCTTCCAAGGTTGTAAAGGAGGAAAAATGTGACTCGGACGAAGAAATGGCATTGTTGCTTAGAAGATTCAAGAAATTCGTCAAGTTCGAGAAGAAAGGCTTTGGATCCAAAGGCCAAGACTTGAAGAAAAAGGCTCCCTTCAAGAATTTTGAGCCTAGACAAGAGAAGAGTAAAAAGAAAGGGGTCCAATGCTATGAGTGTGGTGGTATAGGTCACATCTCACCCAATTGTGGGAACTTGAAGAACAAGATGGCAAAAGTGATGGTCGCCACTTGGAGCGAAAGTGATGACTCCGGAAAGGGAGACAAGTCATCAAGTGATGATGAGCTTATCATCGACTACACGGCATTTGGGGCCACTTGTGTAGAAAATAAAGTTATTGGTAAGAATGACTTGACTAGTGATCCCATAGAAGAAAAAGATGAAGAAGTAGCTCTAGAGGTGATAGGCGAATCTACTCATTGGGATATGGCTCTCATTGACTCAAGAGACCTAGGTGAAGGTCTTAATGAGGGAAATGACTCCATAGGTGAAATGGAGAGTGGAGGAGATAGCTCTAGTGTAGATGACTCCTCATCTAACTCTACAAATGGAAATATAGAGAAAATGGATGTTAATGACTTTATAGTCAAGTGTGAAAGTTCATTGAAGAAGAACAATAGAAAATTGAAGATTTTAGAGGATGAAAATCTCGAGCTTTCAACACACAATGACCACTTAAGTAAACAAGTGGAGGCATCCAAGAAGATTAAAGACAAGCTAAGGGATGAGCTAGCTATGTCTAAGAGGAATGAAGAAGGGTTAAAGAGGGAGCTTCATGAAGCTAAAGAGTCATTGGCTCGAATGACCTCAAGCACCAAGAAGCTTAACCACATGCTTGGTGTTGGAAAGAACCCTTGTGACAAGAAAGGTATTGGGTATATAGATTGCAAGGAGATCTCCACTCCAGCCAAGACCATCTTTGTCAAGAGTTTAGGCAAGAATGAAGCCTCACTGGTGCACACACCTAGGAAGAAAATCGATCTAGGACAATGTTCTAAAAGTGCTCAAGTGAAGGAAGCCCCAAGGAGACAACCTCAAGCTCAACGCATTAGAGTCTCCCAAGTCAACATTCCTCAACAAATGACTCTCAATGGAAAGAGGCCAATCATGCAAAATGAAACAAGGAAGCAAGCTAGACCGGTTCAACAACAAAGAAGGTTTGAACCCGCTCAACCACAAGGACATGGTATGAATTCTAAATTTATCCCTACATGTCACTTTTGTGGTATTGATGGTCACATTAGACCAAATTGCTTTCATTTCATTAAATTATGTATAATCAAATGCATGATTGAAAAGAGAATTACAAGAGCTAGAATGCATGCTAATAGGAATGAAAATATTTATGTTCATGATCCTATTATTTCTAGTACTCTTGAACCATTGTCCACTATGAAGAAAAATGTCATATCTTTGTGGATAAGGAAAAATGAACCCGCTTGCTATGAGACTAACAAGTCTCAAATAGGTTCAACCAAGTCAAATGGACTTGGGAGGTCCATAGGACCTCATGACCTTCATTGATGAAGGATGATAATTGACCCCATATGGGGAACTCAAGCAAAGAGAGCTTATGCATACTTGTTGCATGCAAATATTTGAAAAATCTTATGCTTCTTTATTGATTGCTTGAGTAAGCTTGGTTGCACATATGTATATATGTTTTCAATTCAATAAGTGTGAACCATGCTTGTCTACAATCCATGTCATATTTATGTTCAAACATGCATTTTTGGACTAGGAGATTTACATAGGAAGTATGATATGAATGACCTATAGTTATCTCCATGACATGATGATTCTTAATGACATGCTTAATTATTGAAAAGCATGAGTTGTTTTTATAACATGCTAATGACATATGAAAAGCATGAAATTCAAATGCAAAACTTATGTGAAAAAGCTTATGAGACTCTCAATGAATAAAGGATCTTGTATCCGTTCAAAGGATTTTAAAATCCAAATGTCTGTCCTTCTTTATTTGTTGAACATGTCTACTATCATACAGGTTACATTCTCGAAAAAATCAAATAGGGTGCAAAGTTGCTCATGACATGTTTGGCTTATAAAGATGGATATAGTTGCTCATAAATTAAAATCAATGAAAACTCTATATCCTTGCTTCTCTCATGACATTGGTGAAATTGGTTTGAATTCTTATTAGAAACCTTTGTCGTTTGCTTTGCCAAATACCATTGTATTTTGGACTTGAATGCTACATATCTTGTTTGCAAAGCATGTTTTAATTCACACATTTATTTTAAAATAAATCTCCTTGTTTCTCTCCAATTGATTGAGTTGCATAAAGTGGATTATATGATTATGCAAGTATATAGTATGCTACTATCTCTCTTTGCTAAGTGACCCGGTTGGGGACTACTCATTTGCCTATATCATGACAAAAAGGGGGAGTAGAATGGTGGTAAGGGGAGTTGCAAATTGTGATAGCAATTGTCCATGTTGGGGAGACAACACATTGAGGGGGAGTAACCCTTTGAGGGGGAGCATTGCATGATGTTGTAGTTGTGCTTAAATTCTTAGAATGCAAATGCTTGTTTTTATTCTCACTTGATTCATCTCACTTTTTACTTAAATTGGAAAGTATAGAAACTTTGCTTTCAGGGATTGATTGTTCTACTTGAGATTGAAGACTTCAAGATTATTTTTATATATCTCTTTGTAAAGTAGAAAATCATAGTAGACCCATAGTTTCTATTATGTTGTGAGGAATCAATGTGAGTAGTGGTTTTGTCACGAAATAGCCAAAGAGGGAGATTGTAAGGATTCCCATATATTGATTGGCTTATTTCGTGGACAAACCACATGTTGGGGTTGATAATGTAAGGGTAGTTTAGGATTGAACTTCATGCACGAAGGCTCTTTCAAGACCTCAAGGGACAAGCACGCCAAAGGTATAAATTCTAGTGCTTGGTTTTCTTTGAAGAGATTTAGTTAGCACACACACACTTAGCATACTTGATCTTGTGTGCATACTCTTCACATGTCACTTTACACACTAGCACTTTGTTTGATATCTTGTTGTGTGTATATGTGCTTAGTAATTCGTTTCCCGACATTGTTCGAAAACGTCCGCGCTTGCACTAATGAGTGCTTGGTTTCGTGTGAAGACCGCCCATGGAGAATACCCTTGGCTTCTCTTTGGTTTTCACCATTGTTGGTGATTGGCGGTTATGATCGGCGGCCTAGCCGCCGAATGAAACCACCGTTTGCATCCAGAAGTGTCTAGAGTGATTCTGCGGTCACGATCGGCGGTCACGACCGCCGTTCGAAACCGATGTTCATACCTGATCGATTTTAATCTCTCGGGTTTGATTCGGCGGTTGGATTGGCGGTCACGAAACCGCCGAATGAAACCGCCGTTGTTCCCATGTTCTTCTCGGGTTCAATTCGGAGGTTATGATCGGTGGCTTGGCCGCCGATTGAAACTGCCAATCGGTGCGTTTCAAGGGTAAACTTGTCTTTTCACATGCCCAATTCTTGATGTCTATAAATATCTTACTTTCTCATTATCTGATCAAGTTCTTTGAGTTATTAGAACCTTAAACTTCAAAGAGAGATTTTTGAGAAAAAATCAAATCAAGAACTCACCTTTAAACACTCAAATCAAATCCTTTTTGCATCAAAGTTCATCTTGCATTCATCTATGATTGGGTTTGCATCATCACAACATGCTTGGTAAGATTTTGATTAATTTCATCTTATTTTAGTATTTTACTAATCAAGCATATTCTCTTTTAATTACTTGTATGTTTTTGATCATATGACAAATACAAGAATAGAGAATTAATTGTGATGAATTGATTGAGTGTTGTATTGTGATAGCTAATTAGGTTTTTGATTAATCTTGATTAGCTAAGCTATTTTGACATGTCATCTAACTATTGATATCTAGGATTGAATTAATTGCATATCATTATCCTAGGCTAAATAACCTAGCTCTAAATTGCATTTTGAGTATTTTACATATTCACATAGGTTGCATAATCTCTTTATAGAGAATTAAGTCTTGAGGCTAAGGTTGCTTAGGCCTCAAGCAATTAGGACTAGAGCCACTTTTAAAGGCCCGAGTGGTAGAAGTGGGGGGTTATTGACCGGAGTGTTAGACGATGTCTACATAGGTTGTAAACTCCATTTCGATTAGTGGATTTCGAGGTCCGAGTGTGGCGCACTAAACAGCCTGTGGTATTCCCAGTGGTTGGGTTTCCACGTATACATCAAGTGTTATTTAAATTCCACATTATATTACACTTGCTTGTATTTTTGACTAATAGGGGCATTTTCGTAAAATTGACTTGCATACGAAAATTGGGTAATAATAGTTAAAATCTGTTCACCCCCCCCCCCCCCTCTAGATATATTTATCATACACACCGAGCGTTATTGTATTTACTTTTAGGTCCTGCCACTGATGAAGCGGCTATTGTGTCCCCAGGCATCGACGGGGTCTGGGAGCCCTTCGGTTCTGCACCTGCTGTGGTTCCGGTTTCCATACAAGCTTCCGTGTCAACTTCTGTCCCCTTATCACCTGAGGTTGGGGTTAATGTTGAGGTGGAAGATCCTGCTACCGACCTCGACACTCGTGGGAGGCAATCCGGAAAAAGGAAAGCTTTATTTTCTCCTGGGCGTCATGCCCCGAAGATTCCTCGGATAGTCGCATATGTTGACTCATCTTCAGGAGACGAGGAAACTGGTGTCAGTGTTGGAAATGGGCTTTTTTCAAACCCCCCTGGTGATCATATTGTGTCTCGGGCTGAAATTCTCGTAGGCTCTTTCACCCAAGCCCAAACATCTACCGCTATGCCTGATGCTGGTGCCGTTGGTTCAGAGTTACCGTGTCAACCTGGCGACCCTACCCCCCAGTCCATGTTGAAAGCCATGTCCTCGGGCAATGCTTACATTAGGGAGGATCATTGGAGTCGTTTTAGGGTTGGTACTCCGTCTGACCGACTCTGTAGCTTTTTCAACAGTGCCTCCAATGTGAGTAACGCTTCAACCATATGTATAATTTTGTATTTTCTTTCGCTTTTGTTGCTTCACTTTATTATTCACTACTGATTTGCTGTAGATGGTGGCCGAGATGTCTAAAGCCTGCCGAACGGGTGAAGCCTAGGAAGAAAGAATAAAACGGCTAGAAGCCCAACTAAAGGAGAGTGAAGATTGCCGCGCTCGGGTTGTGTCGGCTTGTCAGGAAAGGGCCAGGTCAAATCAAGTGCTCCTGGATCAATGTTTGGCCCGTCAAATGGAGGCTGAGCAGAAAGTGTCTTTTGTTGCTGAGGAGGCCAAGACTTTGCAAGATCAGTTGTCCTCTACTCAGGATGCTTTACTTCAGGCCAAGCAGAACGCAGAAGACGCTAAATCATCTTATGAGCGCCGAATCGAAGACTTGAAGCATCAGGCCTTGACAGTTAAGTCCCTGTCGAAGGAAGCTAGGCTGGAGTTGGAGATACAGGGGGTCGATCGTTTTAAGAGATCTCCGGCCTATGATGCTTTTCTTCTCCGGGAGTTCTAACGGGGGATGGTCTCGACTGAGGAGTTCTTCAAGATGAAGAATAGGGCAACTAACCGGGCTAGGGCCAACTGGAGCCTTTCAATTAAGAAACATGTGGATACATCTCTGGAGTCTCTTCGGATCCAAATGAAAGAGTGGCGAGCATATTGCCGGAGTAAAGGTAAGGTGCCACATCACATGCATCTGGAGGTTCCTACTGCCGATTCCTTCTCCACTTTTTACGTTTGTCAGAAAGCGGGGATTGATGGTGAGAATCCTGACGTTGGGCCCGTCCCTGGGACTGATTATAGCGTCTGGATGGATGATGAAGAAGAAGACGTGATCTTATGGCCCACTGATAATAGCCTCCTGAGCGAGTATGTAATGGAACCCGA
The DNA here is from genome assembly GCA_008009225.1 of Acer yangbiense. Classification (NCBI taxonomy): domain Eukaryota; kingdom Viridiplantae; phylum Streptophyta; class Magnoliopsida; order Sapindales; family Sapindaceae; genus Acer; species Acer yangbiense. The sequence continues at coordinate 41,980,840 of CM017770.1, forward strand.
CCCGAGCATCGGCGTGAGCAGCTCACAACCCCCAGCGCCGTCTTCTTGATCTTTTGTTTGATTATTTTTGTAATGATCTTTGTATTCACCTTTACTCATATATATATATATGAATCTTTATTCTTATGCTGTTCCACTGTTTCTAACTCCCTGCATGAAAAACACATAAATGGGATGAACTAAATCTGTATCGAGTATAATTTATTTGATAACCAGTACTCGGCTATCTGTTTGGAAATTCCTAGCTTTACTTTGGCCGAGTATCTTATTTAACTGGCAGTTTAATTAATTCAGCCGAGTATCTTATTTAACTGGCATTTAATTAATTCAGTCGAGTATCTTATTTAACTGGCCTTTGTCTTTCAGCCTTTTATTAAGGTCGTTTTACCTCAACGTTACACCGAGGCTCACCACGACCATACGTTAAGGTCCTTGCACAAGTCACCTAGGACGTCTCCCAGTTTTGTCTGTGCAAGGTTTCGCCAAATAATTGGGGTAATATGCACCGGTAAACATGGCTGCGCATCTCACTAGCCTTTCTAGTGGCGCTCCGAGCAGTTTTCCAGTTACCCTGATGCCTCGGTTTTGTCTTTTTACCAAGGGATGCGTTTGCATCGTCTTAACTAGACGGGCACGCTACTTCAGCTTTTTCGCCCTTCGAGCACTACTCGTCCGCTCTCGTGCGGCTTCATAGCGCCCGAGTTTTATTCTTTTTTGGAGTTTTATTTGGTCGACTTTTGAGTGGCCGCTATTGAAGTGTTGCTCTTTGATCATGGAACTTATCAACTTCACTGAATGACTTTTTTATTGGCAACTGAACTTTATTTGATAATCAACATGGTGATTTTATTTAACATGGTGATGAAATCAGCGAATAACTGAAACAATCAATGCGAAGCTAAAACTGAACCAAAGCAGAACAAATTAACATAAAAATATGGATGGGTTCCTTTTTAAGGATAGAAGATTTTGAGGTATTGTGCATTGCATGGTCGGGGCACTAGGCTACCCTCTGGTCGGGCTATCAGGTAAGCTCCATGTCCAGCGACTCTTTTAATGATGTATGGTCCCTCCCATTTGTCAGCAAGTGATCCTGCTGATTTGTCTTTGGTGTTTGGGGATACCCTTCTCAGCACCAAATCTCGGAGCTGAAATTTACGCACGCGAACGTGAGAATTGTAGTACCTCGCAACCCTTTGCTGATACGCTGCATTCCTTACTTGTGCTGTGTCTCTGACTTCTTCCAATTCATCTAAGTTCTGCTGCAACATGTTGACATTGTGCTCTGAACTGTATAGCCGAACCCTGGGGGAGGTGAAAGTTATTTCTGCCATGATAACAGCCTCCATTCCAAATGCTAATGCGAACGGAGTTTCCCCTGTGGATGACCTCATAGTTGTTCGGTATGCCCATAGTACCTCAGGCAGCTTGTCCGCCCAGCAACCCTTCCTTGCCTCCAGCTTCGCTTTCAGCGTGTGCTTGATCACTTTGTTTACTGCTTCTGTCTGACCATTGGTTTGAGGATGGGCAGGAGATGCGTAATAATTTGCGATTTTGTATTCCTCACACATCTCCCTGAATTTACTGTTATCAAACTGGGTCCCGTTGTCTGTTATGATGATGCTCAGAATCCCGAACCTGTATATTATGTTCTTCTTGACGAAGCTGGTGGTGTTGGCCTCATTGATATACACGAGTGCCTCTGCTTCTGCCCATTTGGTAAAGTAATCCACTGCCACAATAGCGTGCTTCGTACCTCCTTTTGTTCCTATGGGCATTGATCCTATTAGATCGAGGCCCCACATGGCAAAAGGCCAAGGTGAGGTTAAGCTTCTGAGTAATTATAGGGGTTGCCGAATGTCGTTTGCTATTCTTTGGCATGTTTCGCAACTCTCCGCGAATCGCTGCGCCTCTGCGAACAGAGTTGGCCAGTAGAATCCTTGTCTAAGTACCTTGTGTGCTAGGCTTTTACCCCTAGTATGGTTCCCGCATACTCCACTGTGAACATCCTTTAGGATTTTTCTGGTTTCTTTACCGGCAACACACCTTTGCAGTACTTTTGAGAACCCTCTCCTGTATAGTTCTCCCCTCAGAATTGTGTACCGGGTTGACCTGTATTTGATGCGCTTAGCTTCCACAGCATCTTCCGGTAATATGTTTTCCTCTAAGTACTTTCTGAGCTGGGTTGTCTAGTCGCCTGGGCCTGGTCGAATCTCTACTATCATGACTTCCTCAGATTCTGCTGTACTCAGCTTAGTCAGGTGTGCCACCGGTATTGCTTCGGACCTGACACTCATGGTGGTTGAAGCTAATTTGGACAAGGCATCTGCTTTTTCGTTCTCTTCCCAAGGGATCCGAAAGATTTTGTACATCTTGACTTTTCTGAGCAATCTTTTTGCAATGTCCAAGTAAGCTATCATGTGCTCCTCCCTCGCCTGGTATTCGTCCAGTACCTGATTAACCACAACCTGTGAATCGCTGTAAATTTCCAACTCATCTGCTCCTAATGCTATACAGACCCTCAAGCCGGCCAACAAAGCTTGATACTCTGCTTGATTGTTGGTTGCTTTGAAATCAAACCTCATGGCACACTCCACAGCGTCTCCTTCCGGGGTTGTTATGACTATTCCTGCCCCGCTACCATGTGTGTTTGATAATCCGTCTACATGCAACTTCCATTGGAACCCATTCGCCTGTTCATCTTCCATGATCCTTCTTACCCCAGCATCCGACTCAGTGAATTCTGTAATAAAATCTGACACCGCTTGCCCTTTGATTGCCGCTTTTGGCGTATACTTGATGTCGAATTCGCTGAGTTCCACTGCCTACTTGGTCAACCTTCCTGACAGCTCCGGCTTTTGAAGGATGAGTTTCAACGGGCAGTCTGTGTATACTTTTATTGTATGTGCTTGAAAATACGGCCTCAATTTCCTAGCTGCTGTGATTAAGGCCAACGCTATTTTCTCAGCTGGCGAATACCTGGTTTCTGCCGGTAGCAACACCTTGCTTGTGTAATACACTGGTCTTTGTACTCCTTCCTCTAACCGAATCAGTACCGAACTTGCCGCCACTTCTGTAACCGAGAGGTACATGTACAGTGTTTCTCCGACCACCGGTTTTGAAAGAATCGGTGCTCTTCCTAAATACTCCTTCAACTTCTGGAAAGATGTTTCATATTATTTGCTCCATTCAAGCCCTTTTCCCTTTTTTATCGCTCTGAAGAATGAGGCACACTTGTCTATTGATTTTGCTATGAACCAGTTGAGTGAGGCAAGACATCCCGTCAGCCTCTGCACATCCTTCAACGTCTTTGGTGAAGCCATTTCTTCTAATGCTTTAATCTTCTCGAGATTTACCTCAATTCCTCTTTGGTGCACCTGAAATCCTAAAAACCTTCCTGACGGTACCCCGAACACACACTTACTTGGGTTAAGCTTTATCCTGTATCTTCTCAGGACATCAAAGGTTTCCTTCAAATCTTCTAAATGTTTTTCCGCCATGATGCTTTTGGTCAACATGTCATCCACATAGACCTCCATGTTTCGCCCAATCTGCCGAGCAAATATTCTATTTACCAACCTTTGGTACGTTGCCCCGGTGTTCTTTAGCCCGAACGGCATCACTTTGTAACAATACAATCCTTGATCCGTGGTGAATGCTGTTTTTTCTTCATCGGCCTTGCTCATCCGGATCTGATTGTATCCCGAGTAAGCATCCATGAAACTCAGTAGTTCGTATCCTGCTGTCGCATCTACCAACTGGTCGATCTTCAACAGTGGGAAGCTGTCTTTTGGACAAGCTTTGTTTAAATCCGTGAAATCCACACACATCCTCCATTGATTGTTCTTTTTCTTGACTAATACTACATTGGCCACCCACTCCGGGTATTTGACTTCCCTTATTGACCCTGCATAAAGTAATTTCTCCACCTCTTTCTTGATTGCGAGGCTTCTCTCTGGATTGAACAATCTTCTCTTTTGTACCACTGGGCGGAACTCCGGGTCGATAGAGAGATAATGCGATATCACCTTTGTATCTATCCCGGGCATATCTTTATGACTCCAAGCGAACACATCCCGGTGATCCCTTAATAATGCGATAAGTTTGGCTTTGATGTACCCATTTAGGCTTGCTCCTATCTTTACTGTTCTACTCGGCTCGTCTGGGTCTAATATTACTTCTTCGGTGGGCTCATCTTTTTTGGCTTCAGGCTCTTCTCTGGGGTCTAGTTCAAATTCCCTCGGTGCCTCTACTTGCTCCTCAGGTTCATTGGCTTGCTCGGCTGATACAGTGTATAATTGGTGTACCTCCCTATCCTTGTAAACGAGCAGATTCACCCTTCGCGCCATCTCTTGTGATCCTTTGACCACGCCTACCCCATATTCGGTTGGGAACATCATCATGAGGGCATACGTTGCCGTTACCGCTTTAGCTTTGTTCAGGAATGGTCGGCCAAACAGGGCATTGTTTGGCCAATTCTCCGTATCTATAACCACGAAACTGTCTTCTGACAAGAGGCTTTCCCGATTTTCACTGGTAGTTTTACTGTGCCGAGTGACCTTACCTCTGCCCCGCCAAACCCTCTGAGTGGGGTATGGAAGAGATGCAGGTCCTTTCTGTCTAATCTCAACTGATCATACACCTCTGCATTCAAGATATCAGCTGAACTTCCATTATCAATCAAGATCCGATGAACCTCCCTGTGACCAATTCGAGTACTGATAACCAACGCATCATTTGGCTTTACGTCTACTTCATGAGAATTAGCCTCTGTGAAGATGATTGGATCCCAGCCTTTCTTGATCCTTTTTGGGTCAGGTTCAATTGAGTTGACGTCGAGGTCTCTTCGGGCTTCCATGGCTTCCTGGATTTCCTGGGTTCTCTCCCTGTTACTTTTGCCAGTTGCTGGTCCACCAAAAATGGTGTTGATTGCTCCTTCTTCTCCAGCTCTCTTGGGACTGAGCTTCCTTTCCCGTCCACCCTGTTGGTTATCTTTTTGTCCATCTGCCTTCTCAACCTTTTTTAAGACGATGTCCTTTACGTGCCCTTCTCGGATGAGGGTCTCGATGTGATCCCTTAGCTGGAAACACTTGGATGTCTCGTGTCCGTTTTCTTTATGGAATCTGCAATACTTGGTGGTGTCCCTCCGAGCATAAGTCGACTGCTTAGGCGGCTCTTTGGACATATTCTTTTCTTCCAAGATAGCTAATACCTCATCCTGGTCTTTCTTCAACGGGGTGTAATTTGTGTATCTGCCCTGGAATTTTTGGCACGGCTGATCGGTTTTTGGATCATAAGCCCGGCGGCCATCCCGACCATCCCGTCCATCTCGTGCTTTGTTCTTTAGCTTATCACCTTTGGTGTCTGATGCCTTAGCTTGGTCTTTTATTTTGGCTCCTTCTGGACGACTACCATGTACAAAGTAACCTTCTGTCACGATCTCTTCTTCCTCGGCTAAGGCATAACCCCCAGCCATGTCTATCATGTTTGCATAACTAGTTAGGCGAGCTCTTCTTAAATCAAAGGATAGCTGGCCATTCTGAAGGTTGTTGATGAATGCTGCAATGATGGCTTCATTGTTCGCACTCCCTATTTCTGACACTTCCTGACCGAACCTTCCTAAATATTTCTTCAGCGACTCGTCTTTTCCTTTTTTAAGCTGGAACAAATGAGCCACTGATTTCTTCATGTGTACATTCCCGAGGAACTGCCTTGAGAAAGCTTTGCTCAGTTCGCTGAAGCTGCTTATGCTTGCTGCTGGCAATCTACCGAACCACCGAGAACCTAGATCCCCAAGAGTCTGTGGAAAATTCAAACATAACAGGGCGTCATTATGGACGTATTGTGCCATAGCGCTCCTATACTTCCGGACCTGTTCTTTCGGATCGGTATCTTTCTTGAATTGTTCTACGTGTGGCATCCTAAACCTCTCCGGGAAAGGCATCTTTAGAATTCCATTAGTGAAAGGGCTGCCTGACCAAAGCATCCATCTGTCGACGATTGTTTTGCACCTTCCGGGTCAGGCTTTGTATGAGTATGTCTCTATCTCTTTCTGGTTCCCCTATCGCATTGAAATTCTGACTTATGGTCAGCTTTTGGCTCCTTTCCTCTGGATTCAATTCTCTGTATTCTCAGTTTAGGCCATGCAGCCGAACTGTGCCCCTTTGGCGCTTACGATGATGATTCTGCTCACTTTCTCCCGAGGACGATGACCGATCTCTCCGATGAGTACGTCTCCTGGGACGGTCTCGATCCCCGGTCATCTGATCCTGGTCATACCCTCTGTCAGAATCATTCTCCTCTCTATGCTCCCTACTACCCCTGGCCAATCTTTCGGACAAAATCTTTGGCCTGTCTGTAGGATCTCGTCTTGCCTTTAGGGGTGCGTCAGGCGTTGGTATCACTACTGTGGAACGCAATCTCGTTGCCTGCTGATTTAGAACGGACAGATTGTGAGGTGACATCAAACCCTCCGTAGTGGAAAGGTCAACCCCTTGCCTTGCTACGTCTGACATAAGGTGCTGCAGAGAAGCACGAAATCGTTGCACAATCTCTTCATTAGTTGTAGGGAAACGTTGGATACCAGCCAAGGCAGCTGATTGGTCTGCCGTTGTTAAGGTTGCATCCGCAGTATTAAAGGTGGTGTCATCCTCCAGCTTGTTATTCGGTAAACCTTGACTATATCTGGAATCGCTACCATCTCCTTCGCCAGCCATTGTTTCACAAGTTTCCTGGCCCCCTCCTTCTAGCGCCAATTGTTAACGGTGATTTTTCGTGGTCACCCAGTCAACGATTTGATTTCAGTTTATACTACTTTATGAATGAGAACGATTGAAAACAAAGAAGAACAATAAACGTAATTACATGGTAAAACTCCGATGACCGGAGAAACATCCACGGGTTGTTGCCCTAGCAACGAAGTAGAATCCACTATCAAAAACTGTTACAAATTATTATGTTCTGATCTCTCTTTCTAATACTTGCCCGCCCCTTATTTTGTGGGTTACAAGGGTATTTATATATAATGTTACTAGGGTTTGTGGGTGCCGCTAGGGTTTGGTGTCGTGGTGCCTAAGTTTTGGGCGATTGTCAGTCCTAGACGGATTCTGTTTCCTTTTTTAGTGTAACTTGTTTCTCGATTTGGTCGAATCCCAGTTTGGGTCGGATTCTTTCTCCTCTATTTACGGGAAACCTGTTTGTTTCCTTGTTAAACTATGGGGATCCGCACCGTTGTTTATTGTGGGGATGCTGGTTGCTGATTCTGCCCATGTTTGGGACGTGAACGTTGGTGACTATCCTTTTTATCGAATCCCGAGCATGCCCGAGCAGGTTTTGCTGCCCGAGCCGATTTTCTCCGTTTGTGATCGGGCTACTTTAGTTTTAGCCGAGTAATGTTACCTTAGGGGATTTCTCCCCTCTCGTGTTAACTTCTCTTGACTCCTGCTTATGTGGCTTCTTATGGTGATGACGTGTCCTTTGTGACGATTTTTACCTATAACAACTGCATAAACTTCTACACCTCTCATAAGAGTGTAATATAATCCAGATGATAAAGTGCGCAGCCTTTCCATAATGAGTTTCTTATCTAAGTCATGAGAAGTAATGCACAGATACTCAATATTCTCATCATTTATAGTTTCTATGTGAAAGCCATGTTTTAGTATTATTTGGTAACAATATCATGGCTCTACCAGAGCCTTCTATCAGATCTATTGGACCTGATATTATATTAACATTTTCTTTAAGTAGGGTTAACTTCAGAAAGTATTTCTGATTTCGCAGAATTGTATGTGTCGTTGCACTATCGGCTAGACATATCTCTTGTATCTTGCTTTTCAATAACACCCAATTTACCGTTTAAAAACATATCTATTCACAAAGAAAAATAAAGTGCATATTAAACAAAGTGATCGAAAGTATAAACATATAGATATGAAAACATATCACTTCATAAAACAAAATCATGAATCATATTGATTTTTCGAACTTCTGGTTCGACCATGAACTGCAGGTTCATAAAATTCAAAAAACTTCAGGTTTTAAATAGAAATTACAAATTAACTTTCTAGATGAAAGAATTGTAGCTTGATCCAATTCAAAATTTCTGGTTCTAATAAACTTTGACATAAAAGTTTTAATATCACAATTTAAATTGAATTCAAAGCTTCAGGCAAAGCCTGATTAGAACTTCATGTTCAAAACTTAAGAACTTCAAGTTCAAATTCAATACTTCGTATTCAAAATTAGAACTTCAGATTCTATATAGAATTCGAATTTTGGAACTTCAGGTCCCAAGTATGACATTCATGTACATAGTGATGAATCCAGAACTCCAAATTTTTACTGAAATTTAAAGTCTAGAACTTCAGATTCTGATCGGTTTGTAAAACCACGGCAACTTAAATATTATAATGATAAATCCAGAAACTTCAGATTCTGGTTGGTCGGTCTAGCCGAGCTTGGTTTAAATTCCAGAAACTTAACGATTGGTCTAGTTAGGCTCAACACATAATTTATACAAATCCAGAAACTTTAGGTTCTGGTTAGTTGGCATAGTCTGACACATAAATTGCATAAAATTAAATAGATGCGTAAAATTAAAATAACATATAATATGATATAAATAAGATGAAGAAGAACGAGAGAATAACAATATGAGATAAAATGAAAAAAGGGAGAAATTTTACTGTTTGCTTTTATTGATGATTTCGGATTACATCCTGACCACACAATTTTAACTGTGTAGTGATTTTGAATAAAGCAGAATTATACTTAGAGACTGTTCTAAAGTCTTGAAAACGTAAATGTTGCCACTGATACCGGCATTTGGTAATGCAACATCAGGTTGGTTATCAAATCGGTCTTTTAGTTCTTGCCATAGAAGTTCTGATTTTATGACAATTAGGTATTGGGCTTTTAGATCCTCATGCAGATGGTGACGGATAATAACCATTGCAGTAAATTTGTCTTGTTCATATGCCTCGGCCCCATTTTCAATAGTGTAATATAGACCTTCTGATTTTAGGAGTAATCTAACATCAATAACCCAGGACATGTAATTGTCCCTAGACACTTCTAGTGCAGCAAATTTTAAACTTGCAAGCTTTGGCATTATTACAGCTTCTAGTTATCTGAAAATCACAATCGAAGTCAAAACTTCTAGTCTGATAAAAATCCGAGGAATTTAAATCTTCAGATATATAAAGAAATATTTGTAAGTAAATAAATCCAGAAGCTTCAGGTTCCGGTAATGATAAATAAATCCATAAACTTCAGGTTCTAGATGGGTGACCAAATTGTTTAAATAAAAATCGTAAAATAAAATACGTAATAATAAATGTGAAAAAAGTAAATCCAGAGCTGCAGGTTCTGGTAGATTGGCATAGCCAATCTCATAAAAGCGTATAAATAAATAAATGCGAGAAAGTAAATCGCGTATAAGTAAATAAAATGCGAGAAAGTAAATTCAGAACTGCAGGTTATGGTATTAATAAGTAAAAATCTAGAAGCTTCAGGTTCTAGTAATAATAAATTTAGAAGCTTCAAGTTCTGGAAATAAATCTAGGAACTTCAGGTTCTAGAAATAATAGCATCGTGCTGATAACGTGTTGTAAACTAATTAAATGATAGGTGAACAAGAATTAATTAAAGAACAATAAACAAAGAATAAATAGAAGAAGAGATGAGAGATGCGAGAGAGACATAAGAGAATATATTGCTTTTTTGTTTGATTTGAAGTGAGGTATCAATTGAATAACAACAACCCACACTATTTACAATACAAGCCATATATATAGGCAAATGTTATGAGGAGTGCTTATTGCAATTCCCCATCTAAATTTGAGGTCTCGTATTAGCAAATTTGTCCATGATTTGCTTTCTTTTACACGGGATTTTTAGGTTTCGTTTTATTTATATACATATAAACTAATTTGGCGAAATCTATTGTGTTTGGTTGATGAGAAAGTGCAGAAAATTGATGAGAATGGAGAACAAAGGGATGACAAAGTGCAGAAAATTGAGGTTGAGAAAGTGCAGAAAATTGGTTGATGAAAAGGGAGAACAAAAGGATGAGAAAGTGCAGAAAATTGATGAGAAAGTGCAGAAATTTCGTTGATGAGAAGAAGATTTGGGATTTTGGTTGTCGAAAAAGATGAAGGAAGTTAGGGATTTGGATATGAAATTTGCGTATTTTTGTCTATAAAACTGGAAACGGTGTTGTATTGAAGCTCTTTGTTGGGTTGGGTCATCAGCAAACTTGGGCCAATTGGGAAATCCAAATCCATTTTAAGACAAATCCATTCATTTTAAACTTCAAATTTTTATTTTTATCTTAAGACAAATCCATCCAAATCCATCCAATTCTACATAACGAAATCCAACGAACTCTTTACACAATTCCTACAAAATCTAATGAAATTCGTGGGATTTGTGAATTCCACTAAAATCCATCACTTAAAACAAATCCATCAAACTCCAATGAAATCTGGGTTGAATACACCCCCCTAAAGCTTTTTGGGAGCCGGTTGTAAACAAGATAGAGATACGATTGGCTCCTTAGAAAGTGAGGTTTTTATCAAAAGGTGGTTGTCTTGTTTTGATAAAATTGGTTCTCTCGAGCATTCCGATGTACTACATGTCGGTTTTCAAGGTCCCCGTCGGAGTGGCTCTAAAGATAGAAAGGTTACAATGGAATTTTTTTCTAGGGAGATGGGATCGAAAAGAAGAAAATCCATATTATAACCTGGACGTCGTTATGTATGAGCAAAAACAATAGAGGTCTTCGTATAGGCAGGATTGCAGACAAAAACAAAGGGTTATTGGCCAAATGGGCATGGCATTTTGATCAAGGACAAAATGCTTTATGGAGGTGTATTTTGTGTGCTAAGTACAAGGTTGACAAGAAGACTTTAGTGTGGGATTGGCAAGGTGGTTCTCAAGTCTCACATCTTTTGAAGGCTGTCAGGTTTTTATTTGAAAAATAGGTCTAGGTTGCAAGGCTTTTAAAGGAAGGTTTGGTGTTGATTACAGGGGGAGGAGATAGAACCAGGTTGAGGACTGATGTCTGGTTGTATTCTTCGACCTTCAAGGAGGCTTTCCTGGATTTTCGTCCTCTCTAGTAATAAGAGTGGCTACATTTAGGAGTTTAGGTCGTGGAATGGGTTTGTTTGGAAGTGGGATGTGAAATTGAGGAGGACGTTGTTCAGGTGGGAATGTGATCAATGGAGAGGCTTCATGACAGTCATTGAGAGTTTGAAAATTCGTGGTAACTTTGAGGACAAGGTAGCTTGGAATTTCAGTTCTGAAGGCAATTTTTCAATGAAGAGCTTTTGTCTATGCATTGAAGGTTCTGGTCCAGCGGGTATCTCAATAGAGTGGTTTTTATTGAAAAGCTTTTACCCCCCAAAGGTGGAAATCTTTTTGTAGCAGCTTATCAAAGGAAAATTTTTGGTGAAGGATGTAATTCAAAGGTTTAGTCTGCTTTAAGGTCCGTGTATGGCATGTCCGATTTGTTGCACTGTTATTGAAACCATAGATCACATTTTCCTTAGATGTCGCTAGTCTTAGAGGCTATGGTCGAAGGTTATGGGGTGGTGGGAAGTTGAAAGCTGTCCTAATTCAAGCTACTCAGATTGGTTAAATGGTTGGCTTTGGCTGTGCCTCTCTTTTAAAAGTAGGAGAGCCTGGTTTACCCTTTTTACTGTAGTTGTTTGGACAATATCAGAAGAACAAAATCACATTATTTTCAATGGGAAGGAGATTGACTTTGGAAAGGCAGAAGGTTCAGCGAGATTCAGGACTGCCTGGTGGTTCAAGCATCTCGGTAGAGATTCCAATGACCCTGTCACGGCTCTCCAGCTGAATGTCAAAGATCTTTGTGTGGACCAGACTTCGAGTAGAGCACCTGCACCTATGATTTGGACTCCCCCCTCTTCAAATGGCCTTAAAATTAATGTGGATGGATCGACCAAAGGGAAACTTGGGCTAGCGGGGATCGATGGGGTTCTTCGAGAATCTAGAGGTCAAGTTCTCGGCCTTTTCTCACTGCACGTAGGCGTTCAAGAGTCAAACACTACGGAGATTATGGCAATTCATAAAGCTTGTGGTCTTTATGTCTCCTCCCCTTCTTTATTCAATAGAGACATTGTCATCGTGAGCGACTCTAAGGTAGATGTCTCTTGGGTTTACAATACATAGAGCATTGGAAACGTCAAGCTTGTCGATCTTACTTATGATATAAGGAGTTGGATACAGTAGTTTAGAGGGATTGAAATTATTCACAATTCTAGGTCCACTAACTCGTTTGCAGGTAGTCTTGCAAAGATGGGTTCGATCGAGATTGGTGATAAATTAATGTGGTCATTTGTTTGATAGGTCTTAGCCTTCTTTTGCTTTGGTAAAGATGGGGTTTTTCACTGTTTTATGGTGTGATTGTCGTGGGTTCTCTTGCTTGGCTTCCAACTTTTGTTTTTTGTGGCTTTTCTGTTGTCTAGGGCTTGCGCGCCCTTTGGCTATTGCCTGTGGTCTCTGTTGTTGCTCTTGGCCTTCTTGGCCTTTCTTTAATAATAATCCTCTTTGCAACTCAAAAAAAAAAAAATGTATATTTTTTTTGTGACACTGCCTTTAAGATTAAAGGGTATCACAATTTTTTTAACAAATTATTTCTTAAATACTAATATATTTGTCAAGTGTGATATTGAATATTAATTTTTGTGTCGGCCCCCCAAAGCCAATTTCATGGCTTCGTCCCTATATACAGGGCCGGTCCTGGAGTGGTGCACCAAGTGCAACCGCCCTGGCCCCAATTGTTTTTTTATTAAAGTCTTTGTAGTATTGGGTTTTACTGTTTTAGGTAAATAAATTAAAGGGCCCAATTCGTTATAAAAAAAAGTTAAAAGGGCCCAATTCATTTTTTAATTATATATATATAATATATTTTAAAAAATTGTGCCAGGGCCCATAAAGAATATATTTGTATCAATTCCCTGGTGAGGCTGATAAGTGACATTTATGACAAGCCACCACAGGCACCACTCTAGCCTCTAGGCTGTTTTTTTCTTCTCTACTAGCTTTTGCTTTGAGTCTTGTCTTCGAAAAAAATTCATTTTTGTAATATACAATATATTAAAAAAATAAAAAAAAAATCCAGAAGTCATCTTTCAAAAATAAAAATAAAAATAAAAATTATGAATAAAGGACCCTTTTCAGAATTTTCGCCCCGAGCCTCTAATACGTCAGAACCAGCCTTGCCTATATATATATATATATATATACTAGTTTGCAGCTTGCAAGATGTGCGGGCCGGACAATGTTAAATGTAAGGCAATCGTTATCGAATTTATGTTTTAAAATTTCTTGCTATTCTTCTACGTCTTTTGCTTTCAATCTCTATCAATCCCTGCCATGGTTAACCTAGCTTTGGTGTTTTGTTCTTCATAAAAGCAGCCACCACATAAAATTTGAAAAATCATATAAATTGGGCAAGATCATAATTCAGAATTGTAATGTCATATTTTTATAATTTGTTTATATATAAAATTATTATTATTTATATGTTTATAATATTATATTAAGAGAATATTTGACCAGAATATTAATAAATTATTATTTCATAAAAGTGGAAACCGATTTAAATAAAAAAAATTATAAACGTTTTATGAAACTACTGCACATTTTTTTTAAGGAAGAAATTATTGCACATAAATGACTATAACTTCTTACAAAAATAATAATAATTGCAATCCAATAAGTAACGGTTCTAGTTAAAAATTCAATCATCATACTCCTGGTGCACTATCTTGATTGGCTCAACTATCTATGCGTGTAAAACTAAAAACAGCAAAACAAATAAAAATAAAAAACTCTGTAAATCTCCGAGAGACCAAATTTGGAAAAAAAATATATCATACTATATTCAGTATCTTGAAATTATCAGTCATTTAACTAAACATTAAAATTATTTTTTTTATTTTGATAAAAAAAAACACATCAACGGTAGCAAAATTACTATTAAAATACTTATTAAAAATTACAACCTATAACATTATGAAGTTAATATGTGATTTAGAAAATCGATGTTGTTGATGACCAAAGAATAATATGAAGATTAGAGATTTTTTTTCTGTAATTAATGTTGTAGATATTAAATTTTTGTTTTCTTTTTCATAATTCTTAAAAAAATGTGTACCAATATTTTAATTTTCCATTTTTATTTGATTAATCGAGGGTAATTTTCATCATCAAAACCAAATTTATTTAATGGCGTGTTTACTAATGAAGAATCCTATTTAGGAAATGGAATTAAGTTCCTAATTTCTGGATTCCACTGTTTACTAAGGAGGGTGTATTCAATTAGGATTCTTGAGATCTCAAATTTGCTGAATTCCACTGATACGTAATAGGGAGAGATGCCTTCCCATTTAATTTTGAGAATTAAAATGTAACTTATCGCTCTTTTATAATAGGATGAATCAAGCTAATATTACCATCTATATATTATTATATCATAAGTTTTCCATAATTAAAACTTGAGCATTTTCATTGGTTGGCAGGGCCATGGCCCTATAGGCTTGATTTGTATTGGTTTGATTCCATTGCAATTCGCTCTATATTTGTAATAGTTGTTGCTTAGGATGTTCTTAGAAGAAAAGAAGCTTCAAAGGTGAAGAGCAATGTCTAGTGCAAATATCGTCTTCAATAGGTGAAAGCGTCAAAGGTATACTTAGACTTCTATCCTCTTGCAAGGCGTTAGTGCACACACACATAATTCATTCATGTGTGTCCCTACATTATTGTGCAAACATTTGGTATAACACATTCACACACATTTAAGTATGCACATGCATTGGTCTCTTATAGACAAACATTGTAGAATTGCATGTTTTATGACTATCGCGTAGATATGGCATACTTGTGTGACATTGTGTTTTTATGTTTGTGTTTCTTTTTTTTTAGACTTGAACATGTTCTTATTGGATTCCTTATTAAGTTCCGGTCGTTTCGGTTACTCATTCATGAGGTTTCGAGTCCAAACGATGTAGCTACGCTACTTTACTTTGCATTCTCATTCGTTGAGTTATCTTCGTCGTCGTTTTCCGAGATGAATTCTCAACCATTTGTCAAAGTTTTGTAGTCTTTATTGTGCGTAAGGGAGTCATGATTCGTAATCTGAAAATGGATTAAAAATCAGAGTTCGAATGCCCGAATACGGCTGAAAAATGCGAGAGGAGCGCGTGAGGGACTAGCATGGCCAAAGGCCATGCCTTGGCCACCACGTGTGGAGACCGTGTGCCACACGGCCAGAGCACCCCTCTGGTCCCGTGTGTAACACGCGCCCCACATGGGGCTTGAGAGGTGGCAGCCTCTGATTGGGTCGTTTTTGTTCCCTCCTTGAATCTTTTAAAAGTTCTCCTCCTTCCCTTCAAAGATAGAACTTGAAAAACATTTTCAAAAAGAGAAGTGCTAAAATTTCTTCATGATTTTCGTTTTCTTATTTCGATCATAACGTTTTCATACGAACTCGAAATCGAGTGATCCAAAAGCCAAAAATGTTGGTCTCGACGAGAGCTACAAACCCTAAGCATTTTCAGAGACATTTGACTTCGAGATTCTTCACAGTGATCTGATTTCAGTCTGAGGTTCAACTTTGTATGTGATACTTGTTCTTCTTCCAATTTCTTTTGATCATCTCTTTTATTCTTTTTATTTGATTAATGAAATGTGTTGAGAAGAATGCTAGTACATATGCTAGGGTTATATGACTGAGTGTTTGTTGAGTTTTAGTCTTGAGAATCTCATTTGAGCATATTTCACTAAACTTGACCTATCTTGAAATTGATTCTAGATATAGCATATATGTTGTGCCTAATGACATTTTCTAGGTTTAATTTCATGATCTAAGAACTAAGATTTTTGTGTGATATATTGAATATTCATATCTTGTTCTTATTGTTTCACATGCTTTGATTTCTAGATAGATTTGTGATTATGTGTTGAAAGCATAATTCTAGTTTATCACTAAGCATGTACATTTAGCTTGATTGATCATCTAGCTTTATTTGAGTCTGTTTGCATCATTTGCATCACTTAGATCATTGTCGTGTGTAAGGTTGAAGTCTCTTGCAAAGTGAGTAAAGCTTTGTGGAAAGAGCAAGAAGTCTTGGTTAGGAAAGTGTTCCGGACAACCAAGCAAGAAGACTTAGCTAGGAGTAGGAAACTCTGGATAGCTAAGCAAGAAATCATCCTAGAAGCTTGAGAGCTTTGGATAGGATGTTGCTACCTAGAGATATAGGACACACCTTGGATAGGTAGTAGGCGTTGTGGTTCACTAGCCCGATGGTAGATTAGGAGTTGATAGCTTGAAGTGGATATCATGTGTTGATAGCTTTGAGTGTGTAAGTCTTTTTTCATATAGTGGATTGCTTTGCTGGTGGTTGTGGTATCAACCCATGGATGTTTTCTCTTTGAAGTTTTATCACGTAAAAATCCTTGTGTCAATTTTTGTTTTAATATTTCTTTATCTTCCATATCTAACATTGATTGCATATCTTGTATATTGATTGCATATCTTGTATATTGATTTACTCTTGCATTAGTTAAATCAATTCATTTGTTGAATCTTTTCAAGTATGCATTTTCTTTGTTATATTCCACATTATTTTTAATATTGGAAGAAATTGGGTGTATAACTATTCACCACCGCCCCCCCCCCCCCCCCCCCCCCCCCCCCCCTGTCTAGGTATATTTTACACTATTACTTAAGGGAATTTCAACATACCATTCAATCTCTTCAAAATATCTTGAACAATATCGTCTATGAGTAGTGACTTAGGCCTAACAAATATGTAAAAGAAAGATGAAAGAAACGAATAAACGCTTGGTGTGTATGATAAATATATCTAGAGGGGGGGTGAATAGATTTTAAGCTTTATTACCCAATTTTCGCATGCAATTCAATTTTACGAAAAAGCCCCTACTAGTCAAAAAGACAAACAAGTGTAATATAGTGCGGAATTTAAATAACACTTAATGTATACGTGGAAACTCAACCACTGGGAAAAACCACGGGCTGTATAGTACGCCACACTCGAACCTCGAAATCCACTAATTGAAATGGAGTTTACAACCTATGTAGACCTCGTCTAACACTTCGGTCAATAACCCCACACTTCTACCACGCGGGCCTTCAAAAATGGCTCTAATCCAATTGCTTGAGGCCTAAGCAATCTTAGCCCCAAGACTTAATTCTCAATTAAGAGTTAATGCAACCTATGTAATTATGTATGAATATTCAAATGACAAACAAGGCTAGGGAACCTTAGATGCTTATCTAGGACGATGATATAATCAATTAAATCAATCCTAGATATCAAGAGCTAAATGACATGTCAATTAGCTTAGCTAATCAAGATTAAGCAAAAACCTAATTAGCTATCACAATACAACAATACAACACTCAATCAATTCATCACAATTAATTCTTTATTCTTGTATTTATCATATGATCAAAAACATACAAGTAAATTAAAAGAGAATAGCTTGATAGTAAAATACTAAAATAAGATGAACTTAATCAAAATCTTACCAAGCAAGTTGTGATGATGCAAACTCATTCATGGATGAATGCAAGATGAACTTTGATGCATAAAGGTATGTATTTGAGTGTTTAAATGAGCAAACTTGGTTGCTTTTTCTCTCAAAATCTCTCTTTAAAATATAGGGTTCTTGATGATTAAAGAGTCATTGTTCAAAACAAGAAAAAGAGATGTATTTATAGGCATGAAAAATAGAGCATGTGAAAATACAAGTTTGCCCTTGAAACGCACCGATCGGCGGTTTCAATCGGCGGCACGGCCGCCGATCACGACCGCCGAATTGAGCCCGTGAAGAATAGAGCATCAACGACGGTTTCATTCGGTGGTTTCGCAACCGCCGATCTAACCGTCAAATCAAACCCGAGATATTAAATCGATCAAGTATGAACAACGGTTTAGAACGGCGGTCATGACTGCCGATCTTGATCGTAGAATTGCTCCAGACACTTCTAGACGTAAACGGCGGTTTCATTCGGTGGCCAGGCCACCGATCATAACCGCCGATCACCAACAGATGTGAAAACCAAGGAGAAGCCAAGGGCATTCTCCGTGGGCGGTCTTCACGCAAAACCAAGCACATTCTAGTGCATGCGCGAACGTTTCCGAACACTATCGGGAAATGAATTACTAAGCACATATACACATAACAAGATATCAATCAAAGTGCTAGTGTGTAAAGTGACATGTGAAGAGTATGCACACAAATGCAAGTATACTAAGTGTGTGTGTGCATTCTAAGTCTCTTCAAAGAAAACCAAGCACTAGAGATTATACCTTTGGTGTGCTTGTCCCTTGAGGTCTTGGAAGGGCCTTCGAGCTTGAAGTTCAATCACCTAAACTACCCTTACACAATTAACCCCAACATGTGGTTTGTCCACGAAATAAGCCAATCAATAAATGGGAATCCTTACAAAAGAAACAGTTGTAAATACAGAGAGATAGAAACAACTAACCAAGGAAGCACGAACATGCCGATTTTGGCTAGTAATGCGTGTCGGACACGAATATGCATTGGACACGCTTGGGACATGCATGGATATGTTTTCGACACGCGATTTCACGTGTCCGTTGACTTTTCAAAAAGTTTGACTTTCGAACACAACAAGGATACGGTTTGGACATGGCCAGACACAGTAAGGATATGGCTGGGGACACGTTTAGGGCAATTGTGTAATTATTTTTGAAAAAAAAAAGGGTCGATTTTCTAATTTTAGAAAGTTTTGGGGTCAAAATTAAATTGAAATAAATTATCTCTCATATTCAAATCGATTTTAAGGATTTCTTATTTTCTTCATCTCATTCTGCTGCCGCCTAATCTTAAAAAGAAAACAACAAAGAAGAAAGGAAGGAAGAAGGAAGAAGAAGAAGAAGAAGAAGAAGAAGAAGAAGAAAGTGAAGGAAAGAGAAGAGGAAGAAGAAGAATTTTGAAGTCAGCATACCTGGTATGTACTTCTAACTTCCGTGAAGACTTTGTAAACATCTTCTCATCTTCTGAGTTCGTCTAACTCTGAAGTCTGAAGTAATTAAATTAATGATACTTGCTGCCTTTTACACAAGTGGGTTGTCATTTCACTTTGCAAAAATCCTCACTATGTACATGCCTTCAAAAATGCATTTTTGGGTTATGTCCCTCCGGTTTACAATGCATTACGGACTACATTTCTCCAAAAAGAGAAGAGTAACATTGAAATGTTGTTAGAGCCAATTAAAGGTACTTGGAAAAAAAAAAGGTGTAACTATATGTAGTGATGGATGGTCGGATTCTCAAAGAAGACCCCTTATTAACATTATGGTCGTTTGTGAAAGTGGACCGATGTTCTTGAATGCCATAAATTGTGAAGGAGAACAAAAAGACAAGTTCTTCATTTCTAATTTGCTTATTGATGCCATTATAGAGATTGGTCCTGAAAAGGTGGTGCAGGTAGTTATTGATAATGCCCCAGTTTGTAAGGCAGCGGAACTTCTTGTTGAATCAAGACTTCAACACATCTTTTGGACTAACATTGAAAGGTTGTTAGAGCCAATTAAGGGTACTTGAAAAAAAAAAAAAAAAAAAAAAAAAAAAAGGTGTAACTATATGCAGTGATGGATGGTCGGATTCCCAAAGAAGACTTCTTATTAACATTATAGTCGTTTGTGAAAGTGGACCGATGTTCTTGAATGCCATAAATTGTGAAGGAGAACAAAAAGACAAGTTCTTCATTTCTAATTTGCTTATTGATGCCGTTATAGAGATTGGTCCTGAAAAGGTAGTGCAGGTAGTTATTGATAATGCCTCAGTTTGTAAGGCAGCGGAACTTCTTGTTGAATCAAGACTTCAACACATCTTTTGGACTAACATTGAAAGATTGTTAGAGCCAATTAAGGGAAATTGGAAAAAAAAAATTGTGTAACTATATGCAATGATGGATGGTCGGATTCTCAAAGAAGACCCCTTATTAACATTATAGTTGTTTGTGAAAGTGGACCGGTGTTCTTGAATGCCATAAATTGTGAAGGAGAACAAAAAGACAAGTTCTTCATTTCTAATTTGCTTATTGATGTCGTTATAGAGATTGGTCCTGAAAAGGTGGTGCAGGTAGTTATTGATAATGCCTCAGTTTGTAAGGCAGCGGAACTTCTTGTTGAATCAAGACTTCAACACATCTTTTGGACTAACATTGAAAGGTTGTTAGAGCCAATTAAGGGTACTTGAAAAAAAAAAAAAAAAAAAAAAAAAAAAAAAAAAGGTGTAACTATATGCAGTGATGGATGGTCGAATTCTCAAAGAAGACTTCTTATTAACATTATAGTCGTTTGTGAAAGTGGACCGATGTTCTTGAATGCCATAAATTGTGAAGGAGAATAAAAAGACAAGTTCTTCATTTCTAATTTGCTTATTGATGCCGTTATAGAGATTGGTCCTGAAAAAATGGTGCAGGTAGTTATTGATAATGCCCCAGTTTGTAAGGCAGCGGAACTTCTTGTTGAATCAAGACTTCAACACATCTTTTGGACTAACATTGAAAGGTTGTTAAAGCCAATTAAGGGAAATTGAAAAAAAAAAAAAAAAAAAGGTGTAACTATATGCAATGATGGATGGTCGGATTCTCAAAGAAGACCCCTTATTAACATTATAGTTGTTTGTGAAAGTGGACCGATGTTTTTGAATGCCATAAATTGTGAAGGAGAACAAAAAGACAAGTTCTTCATTTCTAATTTGCTTATTGATGCCGTTATAGAGATTGGTCCTGAAAAGGTGGTGCAGGTAGTTATTGATAATGCCCCAGTTTGTAAGGCAGCGGAACTTCTTGTTGAATCAAGACTTCAACACATCATTTGGACTAACATTGAAAGGTTGTTAGTGTTAGGATTATGCTCAATAGCAAGAGTGTAATATTGTAATTAACAATCTTTTTCATATTAATAAAGTGATTTCTGGTTTAACAAATCTTATAGCATTTATAGTTTAATATTATAATTGTCAAAGTAAATAATCATAAGGTCTAAAGACTATGAGAAAAGAAGAATTGTTCGTACATCTGGATATGTATGTGGTAGACACAATTCTTTAGTTAGTCTTGAATATTGTTCACAACTTAAGTTAAAGGTTGGGCACCTTTATCTTGATAAAGTTGTAGAATTCTTTTGCTAGCATTTGAGTGGGATCAAATGAGATATGATGAGTCTAAAATCATCGGAGTGTCTTCGAGCAAAAGAATCTAGTGCACTGGGTGCATTGAACTGGATCACAATGAAATACTTTATCTAGAACCGTCAATAGATAATAGTCTTTTCATTATAAGGACAATCGGAGAGTCTGTCTTAATCCTGAGATAAATGATGGACTTATGGTTGCAAGTGGTATCATTTGAGTTATCAATGAGTACAATTATATCGCATAGTCTATCCTCGATAGTTTGGTGATATTCATTTGTTAATCGATAGAGGACTTCATTTATAGATATGGACATCGTGGCTCCATTTATTAAATGTGAGTATAATATCATCATATGGATGTTTTGAGGTAATTGGATATTAAATCTCAACGTTGAGTTTTCGATAGTGTCTATTGAAAACATGGCTTCTGGACAAATCAAAATATCCAAGTTCAAAACGTGGTCATATGAGTAAATATGGTAGCTTGGAGAGTTATAAGCGGTCTATGAACTCTTGGCGATTATTGATATTAATCACAAGGATACACTATCTCCAACTTGATTGTCTAGGGTATGAATGAGGAACATCTTCCTTTTCTATCTTTTTTTAAGAGTTCAATTTTAGCTCTTTAGTGGAATGAGTTAAAATTAATGGATCGGACCTAAGTGAATCATTTGTTGATTGTGATTAGGTTATGTCTATTAAAGCTTAAATTTAGATAGCCCGCCAAGATCCTCAATCCACACGGACTTGCATGGATCACTTGATATATTATACCGGACCAATTTAAGGGTCCATCTAGAATTGCATTTAATATATTAAGAATATAATTTGCACATTATTTATGTAATGGGCTGCTCAATTATATTTATATATTAATGAATGGCATGTGGGCTTGTTTCTTTTAGTAAGAATGGGTCTGGTTCACATGTGGGCTTTTTATTTAAAGTCCAATGGATTAAATGAAATGAGAAAATAATATAAGGCCCTATTTTAGACAAGTGGGGCGGCAAGGGTTAATATATTAGCCTATATATTATTTTGTTTCATTGTTTAATTAAATAAGAATTAATTAATTTATTAATTAATTGTTTAATTAAGAAACAAATCTTTTCTGATTAGGAAATATGATTCCTAGAGTTATACTATTGGAAGTAGTATACTAAAATTAAAAGACTTGTTTGATAAGAAAATAAATAATTAATTTTATTTATTTAATCAAATAAGAAGTCTTTTTATTTAGTCAAATAATAGAATAAAATATCTATGAGTTGGATTAGGGTTTGAAGTCTTAAACTAGATGGAAATTAGGGTGCAACACAAACCCTTTTTGGCTTGTGATTTGTGGCAACCCTAGTCCCTTTTAGAGAAGGATTTTCAGCAACCCTAAAAGAAAAGAGGAAGCAAATTAGGCCACCTATATATGTGGACTTATAGAATTCGGCCACTCTAGGGTTTTGTGGGGGCTTGATTCAATTTTCTTCTTCTTCTCAATTCATAGAAAGAATTAATTTTTATTCTATTAAAAAACATAAAATAGTGAAAAGATTATTCTTTGATGGTACACTAATTGCTTGTTCATCAATAAGCTTGTGTGTACAACATCGATTTAGGTTCACGCGAGTTTCGATCATTACATTGAGAACTCAAAAGTGACCGGAATAATCTTAGTCATCTTTTGATTGTTTTTGTGACTAACAAAGAAAAGAAAAGTTTGTTTGTCCATTCTCAGGTTTGCAATTCAAAGAAAAAGGGAGACCACGCTCCTAGGTGATTCACGTTCGTGCTAGGATTGAAGATCTTGCGGATTACCATCGACGTAAGTCAATCGGATCACGCAACAAAAGGTATTCAACTTTTGTTACTTTATATATGGTTAATTAATCTAAAGGGTTAAGGTTCATAAAAAGGAAAAATTTTAAAACATACTAAATTTATTTTTAGTCTCGCTTCCGCTGCGTATACTACGGTATTTTTCCCTACAATTAGAGCCAATTAAAGGTACTTGGAAAAATAAATAAATAAATAAATAAATAAAAAGGTGTAACTATATGCAGTGATGGATGGTCAGATTCTCAAAGAAAACCCCTTATTAACATTATAGTTGTTTGTGAAAGTGGACCGATGTTCTTGAATGCCATAAATTGTGAAGGAGAACAAAAAGACAAGTTCTTCATTTCTAATTTGCTTATTGATGCCATTATAGAGATTGGTCCTGAAAAGGTGGTGCAGGTAGTTGTTGATAATGCCCTAGTTTATAAGGCAGCGGGACTTCTTGTTGAATCAAGATTTCAACACATCTTTTAGACACCATGTGTAGTCCACACACTCAATCTTGCTTTGAAGAGCATTTGTTCACCATCGCCACATCCTAGGTATGATGATATCATGGAAGAATATAGTTGGATTACTAAGGTTCCTAATGATGTTTTTTTCATAAAAAAATCCATTGTAAACCATAGTATGAGATTGGCCATGTTTAATGACCATTCCAAATTGAAGTTGCTCTCAGTTGCTGATACACGGTTTGCTTCTACAATTGTGATGTTTAAGTGATTTAAGCAAATAAAGAATGGCTTAGAGCAAATGGTGATTAGTGAAAGACAGGATGTGTATAAAGAAGATGATGTGGAAAATGCAAGATCTGTTAAGGAAAAAAATTTTAGATGAATACTTTTGGGTTGACATTGACTATATACTTAGCTTCACAGCTCCCATTTATGAGATGCTTCGGATGGCCGACACGGACATACCTTGTCTTCACTTGATTTATGAGAGGTGGGATTCTATGATCGAAAAAGTGAAGATTGTTATATTTAGAAAAGAAAGGAGACAACTTAATGATTCATCAAGGTTCTTTGATGTGGTGTATGGAATTTTGGTGGAGCGATGGACCAAAAGTAGTACACCATTCCATTGCTTGGCACATTCTTTGAATGCTAGATAACATTTTAAATTCTTTAAAGTTTTTATTCTTTACACTTTAGTAAATGTTTTATATTTTGATTTTATCATTATATTTTTATAATTTTTTTATTACTCTACTTCTATTAAAAATTATAATTTTTTTTATAATTTTTTTGATGAGGCTCCCGGTCGTGTTACTCCACACCAAGACCTTGAGATTACATTGGAAAAGAAAAAAATGTATTGAGAGATATTTTAGTAATTAGTCTGAGCGAAGAAAGGTCAATGAGGAGTATGCCGCTTTTGCATCGTTTTTTCTACATTTTTCAGGTTGTGATTCTATAAATGATAGAGCTTTTATGGCTCCAGTCAACCGATTGATTATTCAAGGAGCTTCCACACCAACTCTTCAATCCTTGGCTTTGAGGCTACTTGGACAACCTTGTTCATCCTAATGTTCTAAAAGAAGTTAGAGCACCTATAATTTCATACACTCTATGAGGAGAAACAAGATGACACCACAAAAAGCTGAAGATTTGGTATTTGTGCATACTAATCTTCGCCTTCTATCGATGAGATCCCCAATCTACAAAGAAGGTGTGTATCAATTGTGGGATGTTGGAGGGGATGATTTTGATTCCATAGCCTTGGAGGATGTTGGGGTTCTCGAGATTGCAGACCTTTCTCTTGATGAACCAAAGTTAAAGACCATGTTATTTAGTTCTATTGACAATGTGAATGATGAATAAAGCTAATTAGGATTTAGGAATTCAAACTTTTATGAGTTTATTTTTATGTTTTATTTGGACTTTTGTAATATGTTATGACTTTTATGTGTGACTTGTGTTTTATTTGTACTTTCGTAATATGTTATGAATTTTATGTGACTTTTGTATTTTAAATTAATATATATATGATTGATCCAACGCATGTAAGGAATCAGACTGGCAGTTTTGCAAAAGCATTTTCTAAGCATGAAGAACGTTTTGAGGAGAATTTAGACAAAGTAGAGAGATGGAAGGATGCTCTCAAGAAAGCAGCCAATCTATCTGGCTCACGTGTCATCAAGACATCAAGTAAGTGCTAAATTTTTATGATACAAGTCTCGTAATTTTTTCCATTTAGAAATTTAATTTATTGGGAGAAGAGGATATTTCTTTGATATATAGTTAGTTGCTAAGAAGGATAGATACGGAGACGGATATGGGGATACGGCTCCATCCGTCTCCGTATCTATCCTTCTTAGCAGCTAACTATATATCAAAGAAATATCCTCTTCTTCCAATAAATTAAATTTCTATGTGGAAAAAATTACGAGACTTGTATCATAAAAATTTAGCACTACTTGATGTCTTGATGACATGTGAGCCAGATAGATTGGCTGCTTTCTTGAGAGCATCCTTCCATCTCTCTACTTTGTCTAAATTCTCCTCAAAACGTTCTTCATGCTTAGAAAATGCTTTTGCAAAACTGCCAGTCTGATTCCTTACATGCGTTGGATCAATCACGTAGAAAACCGGCATCACAATCTGTCCATAAGTTTCCTTGCATTCAAGGATCTTCACAAGTTCTTCGAGACACCATCTAGACGAGGCATACCTTTCGAGAAAATGACAACAGCGATCTTCGATTCTTCAATTGCTTTGAGAAGAGATGGATGAAAGTTTCAATTTGCTTGTCACACAAAGCTTTGTGAAGATGGCTGGTAAAATTGTAGCGAGTATCCTCGCCTCTAAAACTGAGGAAAACATCATACTTTAATTGAGAAGTAACGGAGGAAGAAGAAGAAGACATCGAACTGGATTTGATGAGAGACTCTTCAGAGCAGTAAAAGATATATATTTGATATGATCAAGAACAACTTCCTTGAAGCTTCTATTAATAAACCGATGGATTGAAAGAGTCATTTGTTTACATTTGATTGTTCACTTATTTAATGTATTATAGTTTCTCAATTGGATCGTGAAAATAACTATTTTATTTAATTTATCCATCAACTAGACATTTTATATATATTTCAACTTCATCATATTTAATTTTCCTGGAAGTTGTCTGGTCATATATTTCAACCACAGAATCATGGACAAAACATTGGAAATGGTAGCTGATCCCTTGTGGTACACAGACAGTGGTGCAACAGATCATTGCACTCCAAATGGACAAAATCTGAAGAACAAGGCAGAATATCAAGGAAAAGAGAAGATTTTCATGGGAACCGGAACAGGTTTGCATATATCTTCAACTGGTTCTAACACTTTTGCTATTGATAAACACACTTTTCATCTCAAAAATATTTTACATATTACACATCAAAAAGAATTTGCTTAGTGTATCAAAGTTTGTTAGAGATAACAATGTGTTTCTAGAGTTTCATCCTCTTTTTTGTCTTGTGAAGGACCAAACTTCGAAGAGGGTTCTTCTTCAAGGTGTCCTTAGAAACGGCTTGTATGTGTTTGACTTACCACTCCATCCATCAAGTTCCTCCCAATTTCGAAGTCATCAAACATCACACTCTTTGCCTACTCATTTTACTTCACAATCATACCTTTTGAGGTTCTTTATCATGCAAAACCTTATCTCAGACCATCCTATGGTCACTAGAGCAAAGAATGGTGTTTACAAACCAAAGGCTTGGCTTGCTGAGTTAGAAGATGCAGAACCAGCTTCAGTACATGCAGCTCTTGCAAGTTCTAATTGGTTTGCTGCAATGACAGAGGAAACAGAACATGGAGTTTGGCTGTTCCTCCACATGGAAGGAAAGTTATCTCAGTCCATTTTCTTCGTTATTAATAGCTGATCAAAAGAGCAGTTATCTCAGGTAAGGAATAACATCCTTGCATACAAGTCACAGGAATCACAAATGAATCATATTCTGAACCTAAACCTCCAAGTATACACATAACTTGTCATCTTCACTCGTACTATAACCAGTAAAAGCCAAAGCATCAATTACACTTTTCTTTTTATGATTCAAGAAACTTGCCACCAACTCTATCTTTCAATCACTTGATGACCTTTGCTGTGCTTGACCATCACTAACATTTACATTTCTTCGGCTCAATATCTGTAGTGAGAACAGTGACCGACTATCTTTCTAGTATAAAAACATTGTCTTGCTTCTAGTTCATCCATGGCAGAATTTCTTCACTTTGTTTTCTTTTAGTCATTCATCAAACACATTGTAACTTTTATCAAACACTTTCGGTTTCCTTGCTAAAACCTTCATGTGTACACATTTCATCAATCAATGAAGAAAAAAACCAAAACCTCCATTAATTATGGAGTCAAGTTTCATTTCTCTTGAGTAGGTCTTTCATCAAACAATTTTATTTTTCTGTCAAACACCTTCATCTTCAGCTCCTTTTTCATGTAGATTGCTTTTCCACTAGTTGAAAAAAGCTTTCTCTTGAACTTGAATTATTGTTACGGATAATTACCCCTACTGACTTATCAAGAAACTCCACCTTGAATTATTGCTCTTTTACTTATTAAAGTTTTTTTTTTTTTTTTTCTTATTTGTGGTTTGGTTGTCAATTAATGAAAAAAACCAAAAAATTTCAATTAATTAGTAGTTATAAATGGATAACTTTTTTTTGTTCCTTAATTAAAATTCAATAACTATTAATTCCTCCAATAACTATATATAAAAGTTAAATTCTAAACTTGCAAAACCCAAAAATTTAGCCCAAAAACCAACCAAAATGATGTGACAAATGATTTGTCATTACCATATCATTCACCACATCACCTCATGATTTGTGTAGTGATGACAAATCATTTACCATGTCATTTGGGCTGAACTAGAATCTCATTCAAACTCAGGTAATCAAATCCCACGAAATGAGGACGTGATCTCAGGGATTTGATCCTTTGTCATCTACGAAACAACTTCTACTTGAAGGCTATAAATAGGAGCTCCTTTTGACAAGAAGGGAGGCTAATTTCTCTCCAATAACTAAAGCTTGATTGCGACTTGAAACTCTGCTCAAATCTATACTCCGGCCACTGGAATCCTTCAATCATCTTACTCTATCACTCGATATATCAGCAAACATCTGGTTATATCATAATTTCGATAACAATATCCATCTCCACATGTTATTATATTGCAGCTCTAAGCATCACTCTGACGAGCGCTTGACAAGCTCTGTCCACGGTTTGTTTTATCATTTGAATATACAAATTAGTTGTTAATTCGATTATCACGTTGTTATATCACTCTATACAATTGTTCTCTACGAATACTCTACCGACTTGAGTGTCGGAGAGTCCTCCAAGGGACAACCTCTTTACTTCTGTTTTCCGGGTTATATGAGTGTTCGACATGTCCCTGTTCATCGAGCTCTATACACAACACAGGTTGCAGGAGCCCAGAGATCTATAGCTGTAAAGCGATCCCCTGTAGAGGTAATTGCTAGTATTCCTCTTAGTATTACACTATGTTTGGTTTGATGGAATAGGAGAGAAAGGAAAGGAAATGATTTGGATGAATTTCTAATATTATGTTTAGATTGTTAAATGAGAGGGAAAGGAAAGGAGATGGAGGGAAAGGAAAGGAAAGGGAGAGAATAATTTCTTCTTGCTTCACCCAATTTGATTTCCTACCATATTTGGGAGGAAAAGGAGGGAAAGGAATACATAATTAATAATATCTTCAATATCCCAAAACTAACCCTATTAATATTGAATGATAAATTTAACATATATTTAAAGCCTATATAATAAGCTACCGTCAAAACATATCTCTCCTCACATTTATACTTGTTCATTGAAGATTTTTACTCAAATCATCATCAATCAAGGTATTATTATTATTATTATTATTATTATTACACTGTTATTGCTTTTTTGATTTATATGCTTGTAACTTTTTTTAAAAAAAATATTTCCTAGGGATTTATATGCTTGTGACTTTTTTTTTTTTAAAATATTTCCTAGGGCAAATTGATTATATACATTGATGGATGAGATTTGCAATTATTATTTTTTTATTAATGCTCTGTAGGAATCATATGGTTTGCAATTCTTAACAGGTTTATTTTTTATTTTTTATTTTTTAAATGTTGTGGTTTGCAATGCTTTTTTTTTTTTTTTTTTTTTTTTTTTTTTTTTCTTTTGTGTTTTTATAACTTTATGCACTACTTAGTATTGAATAACTTATTAGTATTTATATTATTATTATTATTGTGTCATGCTTGAATCACTACAATTAATTTGATTGCTTCATTGATATGCTACTGGTTTTTTTTTTTTTTTTTGGAAAATATTGATATGCTACTGTTGGGTAATTGGTGTGAGAAGGGTATTTTTGTAAATAGAATAAAATATATTTATTTATTTCTTTTCCCAAAAAAAAAATTATTTCATTTCATTTACTTTCCTTCCTATTCGTAACCATCCAAACAACTATCATTAAAAACACTTTCCTTTCCTTTCCTTTCCTCTTTTAACTTATCATTTCTTTTCTCTCTAATTCCATCAAACCAAACATAGTGTTAGTGGAGGGGCAAATAAGCTGTTTTAAAATTATGATAAAAAGGGGAGTTAAAGAAGCTGATTCAGGTTCAAGAAATGATAAGAAATGGTGGCCGAGTCTACGTCTACGGAATCTTCAAATTCCTTAGAAGATCAAGATCTTTATTTGGCGAGTTTAAAGAGGAGTTTCTGTGTGGTGCTTTGGTGTTTATGGAATGATCGCAACTCACTGATACATAATGGGAAGACTATATCGGTTGATGAAATTCTTAATAGCGCTGCAATTTTTCTTCATGAATACCAGAAAACTCTCCTCTTTAAGCCCGTTATGTACCAAATCGAAGTCTATTGGGAAGTTGGCCTAGGTTCCCCCTCCTACTGGCAATTTGAGGCTTAATTCTGATGTTGCAGCTAAACAAGGTTTTTCTGTTATGGGAGCAATTATAATCAGAAACAATGAAAAGGTGGTTCTCACAGGCCCAATGTTTAAAAAGACGAAAGGCGAGGCGAGGTGATCATGCCCTCACGAGGCAAGTCGGTCACCTCACCTGGCCTTGATGCCTTTCGCCTTTTAAAAAATAATTAAAAAAATTAAAAAAATTGTGAGTCGCCCGCAACTACCACAAACCAAGTCGCCTCGACTCCGTCTGAGGCAGCCCTGCCTCATTTGAGGGTCGAGGCAGCCGCCCTAAAGCGCCCTTAGCCGCAAGGTGGCCGAGGAGCCTCAACTTGTAAGCTGGGTGTAATGAGATGCTAAAAATGTTGTTGAAGGTGTCAATTGTGGGTTATGGCAATAGTTCGTTGGGTCGTGAACGATATAAAAGCTCTATGTAAGGATGTTGGTGTTTTTTCCACTAGAGGATCAAATTTGACTTTATGAAAGGCCTCTCTGTATTTTTCCTTTTCTTAACGAGTACTCAAGTTCTTTTCAAAAGTAAAAGACCTGCACATTTCACTAACAATTCTGCGTTCTTTTGCTCCGACTAGATATCAAAAACAAAAAGCATTTAGCAAAATGAAGAACTCAAGAGGGAAAGGTAAATATATTACATAATATATCCCTTCCCTTCCAAGAATATCCCAAAATATTACAGTACCATCAAGAGCCCAAAAGTCTTTTGTTTCGGGAAATTATACAAAGCAAATACATGCATAGCATCCAAAATTTTAGGGTGGGGGGGAATAGAAACGGAAACCTAAAAACTTCAAGAGTAAAAAAAAAAAAATTGAATAGAAGAATATGGTAATTTGGATTTCAAATACACCTTTGAATCCCATTGTTCTGACATTGGGACAACAACCCGTAAAAAAACCTGAAATTGATCGATGTAATGAAGTCCCCTATATACACGAAAACAACTTCCTCTTCTAAAGATTCTAAACCAGAATTTCAAAACAAATGCTCCAATCATATCATGTGGCTGAGTCAGGCCATCAGCTGGTAAAAATTGCGGTGAATATATGAATAGTCAATTGGAATCCATCGGCAGCCTAATAGTACTTGTAACCTGAAGAGCCCGACTGTGGTGGTGCGGGTGGCAACCGATTAGGTGTACGACGACTGCCGGAGCTGACGTCACCATTCTCGACTGCATCACTGTAACGCCTGCTGTGACCATTGGATTTAGATCTGGAGCGGTCATTAAATGAACCACGGTTCACAGATCCATTGGCAGCTGCATCAAATGCAGATCTCCAGTCATCGCCTGATGCGCCACTTGTTCTTGGGCTGCTTTCTGCAATTACAGACTCAAAGATCACAATCGACTAGATATGTATAAATGATTGATCCTTCTGTACTTTGTACATGAACTAAACAATACCTGCCCCAGCATCACCATTGGACCAGTTAGAGGAAGCAGCAGCTGCCCGGTTGTCATGAATGCTAAGTTGTCGTGTTAGTTTAGAAAGGAGTGAGGACTGTTTCTGGTACCGCTCCCTCCTACGCTTCACATTCTGGTCCTCCTGAAGTAGCTCTTCAATCCTTACAGTGCTTTGTGCACTTACCAAGGTAAAATACAAAACATTATCAGTATAACATCTCTTGATAATAAATTTAAGAATATTCTTATATATTATTTGAAATTTGCACGACTAATATACATATAATTATCATGAAACTATGGAAGGCAGCACTAATAGGGCAACAAGTCCAAAGCTAAAACAAATGTTCTATTAACACACAACAAAACACAGATATAAATAAGAATGCCTTCAACCTGACGGAGCTATATAACTGATTTAGCATGTCTTCCTTCGCTTTCTCAACTTGGCAAAGAACAACTGCCTGCTCAACCAGTCACAAAAATATTAAAGCTTTTTTCAAGGAGCCGACTTTGAGGACAAAAAAATTAGATGTCAAAGAATCAAAGCTTACTTTAGGCACATTAGCAGCCAAACTATTCAAAACTGCTTCGACATAACCACGCACTTCTTGAGACATCCATCGAAGTTCTTCTTCAGGGTCCACAGGTCTTCGAGTCATTGTATCCTGCACAAACAATGCCAAAAAAATAAATCACTCAATTTCAATCTAATACATGTAAGTTGCTCTGCACTTGAAAATTGACCAGAGAAATTTCCAGAGGGTGAGTAATAATAGACAAGCCAAAGCATGACAATGGCAAAAAAAATATTTGAGTGACTGAATTAAGGGCAGCAAAAAAATTCACTAAATTTTATTCATATTCCCGGTAGGATAAATTTCAGCAAGCAAGGCAGTAGACTCACCAGAGAACCATCAGACAGACTCTGCCGTAGGGTCTGACCACCTTCAGCCGCAACCTTAATTTGGCCTCCTCTAGCTTGAATAACTTTGCTTATCTTGTTCATCCATTCAGCCTTGTCAGCCGTGCTCTCAGCCTTCAAAACAACAGCACTATGGGCTGCAAAATAAATGCAGTTCAATTTGACAATTAGCAAACTTGAAACCATTTGTAAAGAAGAAAATCCACAGCCAGATAAGCACGTGTTGTCTGAAAGAAAAGGTACCTTTCAGAACAGTTTTATATGGAACCTTGCTAGTTATCTTAAAGACAAGACTGGGTGCTTTCGCAGAATCTGGTCCATTAGCCTTTTTATCTTTTGAGCTTTTTGCGGGAGGTTCCTCCTCATCTGAAGCCTCTTCAATAATGCACTCCTGCAGAAGTTGGTGCACAAACAGTGGTAGGAAATAAGATGATAACACAGCCAAAATTTAAGCATGTTTTCAAGCGGGCATGCTATTAGTACTATTAACAGTAGGCACATGTCAGATAAACAAAAAATAAAAAAATCAGAAATGTTAATACCCCTGTCCATATCACTCAAAATACCAGTCAATACCAGATACGCAAACCAGTTTTGTTCATAACAGCCAGGATAAGTCCAAAGTCAAAAGTAAAATTGATCTTAATATTATTTACATTAATATAACAAATTATATATGAGTACGACTACTATTATGTTTGCCAAATATATGATTTTATAGAGTTTGGACATTGGTAATAAATCTATACAAATTAGAATCATCAATTCATCATGTAAAGGGCAATACAGAACTTGAAATATAAAGATGTTTATAAAGATCTTGTATGTGATCACTAGAACAGTTGGGTTCAAATATCATAATTAAAAGAAAACTCGAAAAAGCCTATTTATAAAGATATTGTTTGTGATCACCAGAGTAGTTTGGTTCAAATATCATAATCAAAAGAAAACTTGAAAAAGCCTGCACCTTGGACCTTGCCTACAACCACTTGAGGCACTAGCCACCAAAAAGGCACTTGCCTGAGTGAGTGTTAGCATTGACCATTAAAAAGTTAAACTGTACACTGGCCGTAGGTAATTAAAAATGCCATAGCTATCTACTCGCAATCAAATAAAAAATATGAAACCTATAATCTGGCCATTGAAGAATCAGACAATTTCTCCTTAAGATTCTAACAAATACTCAACAGGTACAAGATGGTAATGAAATTTAAAATGGTACAAGATGGCATATGTTGCTGATACAATAAATAATTTAAAAATGGTATAGTGTACCAACATTCAGAAGCAACAAAAATTGCAGCCCGGATATAATAAATAATCTAAAAAACCAAAGTAAAATAAAATGATGGTTCTCCATACCTCCAAAGTGATGACACCACGAAAATGCCGTTCCTCTTGCTTCTTGGTATAGCCAAGCTGTGAAACAAAGGGTAATTGAAATTACAAATCATAAGAATTATTATATTTGTAACATATAGATTTGCGAATTCCATATTTCTGAGGGAAAGATGGATATAATACTGGGATGGATGCACGAATGTAATTGATATCCAAAACTCATGAAATTAAAAAACTCATTTTTAATAACAAGTTCTAGAGAACTTGATTCCAACAAGTTCCTTGGAGCAGGTAAATGCTAAACGAAAAAGGATGCCTAAAGAAACCAATATGGTAGAGACAAACCTTTCCAGTCTTCTCATTCAAAACAAACCATCGCTTGCTCCATCCATTAGTTTTTGCACTTTTCTTCAATATAAACCCTGGAAATTATATAAAGTTGAATTTTATATGTGCATTCAGGTTGCATAAAAAATGAAAAGAACTCCTAGATTAAGTAGTTAAATGATTACAAGAAGAAGCTAAGCTATGAAATAGAATATATATCATCAGGCATTCAAGGTTTTTAAAATCATTTCAAAAATCTTAATAATGAGACTTAATAATGAGATACACCTAAGCAATTATTGGCCAAGAGCCATTGATCGATATACAATCATGAAATCTTGGGTAATCAAACTTTTATAAAACATATATATATAATCGGTAAAACCGAAATAAAGTAGTTATCAAACAAACCTGCTGTTATTTCTCCTTCAGCACCTGCAGTCTTTAAAGCAGAAACCTCCTGTGCTTCTTTCTCTCCTTGAGTAGATTTCTCCTTCATTGATTTCAAACTTCCAACACTTTGCTGACCACCTGTTTGAGGACTAGTAGCCTAAAAGTATATAAGGAACAATAGTAAGCAAAGAATGTAATGTCAATGAAGAAAGTTTTATTTGATGCATTAGGCCTTATGAGAACAAGGCAACAAGTTTCTACTCAATGTTTTCATCTTTCTAAATTCATAATCCAATGATTCCAATTACATGAGAAAAGGGACCTCCTACCCTGTTTAGTATTGCTTGCTCTGTATCCTGTCCTTTCTTGGAGGATCGGGTCTTCACCTCCTCCTCTCGCCGCTGTCTTTCCATCCTAAGAAAAACAATCAGAGATAATTCATGAGCTTTAGGGAATAACAGGATAAAACTTAGCAAAAATATATTACCAAACATTGGAGAACCTCTGGATTACATTGACATACATTGTACACAAAGAAATGAGATATAGAAATGGACTTTATTAAGTAAAGATGATGTAAAATTCATAAAATTACTGTAACATTAACATTTTTTTAAGTAATATTTCTGGGAACCAAATTGGCATGTCATTAAATTACAGTCATTCAATTTGTTGCAAAGATCCCTAGAATACTACAAAAGCTCAAACATATCATGGCTCGACATCGATTACTATATATTATACATCAGCAAAACATGTCGAAAATACCTCCTTTGCACCAAACGGATGAAGTGTTGGGGAGGCACAAAAGCTCGCTCCATGTCAACTAGTGCAACTACCATCTTTTTTGCTTCACCTTTAAACACATCAAGCGCAGTAGTTGCAATTGCCACAACCTAGAAAAAAGTTAGAATCATTTAAGTATTATGAAATAGATAAGAATATATGAACTATGCACAATAAAATCATGTAAACAAACTGAAAAGTACTTGACAAAATTGTAAGCCACCAAACCTCTCTCTTAAAAGGAGGGTATCTTCCCAATCCTGGTGTAGCATTCGCTGCAGCAGAAACAATATCGAGCAATACACGGTGTACCTGTTTTATCGGTCAATGAGGAACTCAATGAGTAACCCAGAACAAAAAAGAATTTAAAATTTTAGACACTGCCATCCAGGCAGAAAATTTTATAGAAGCCCAAAATGATAGTTATGCATGTACTTATCATAGAAAAAGAAATTACTAATTTATTGTCCAACTGAGTCAAATAAAGTTGACAAACACTTCTTACTGGAAATTCTAGAGTACATACTGGCTGAATAAGAAGGACATGAGGGTAGTGCTTTGTAACACATGAAAAAGCATATCATTGCTAACAAAAAAAAAAAAAAAAAAAAAAAAAGCATATCATTTGAATGCCTATATCATGCATCCAACACCAAGCAAACAATTCATCAATGAGACTTTAGAGGCCCCATCAACGGATGAGATGTTCAAAAGCTAAATTACCGTTAAAAGAAATTTAATACTGAACATCACAAATGAGAGAGAAAAAAATACATATGAAAGCCTTTAAGGCTACAAATAAAAGGGGCTTTAGATGCATAAGGTTCCATTACCTCATCAACACAAAGACGTGATGGTTCTTTTGCAAGCTCTAGAACACCTTTTATCAAAGATCTTAAACCCTTTTCAGGAGATATGAGATATGGCTGATAACCATCCGCTTCTAACACAATCTGATGGAAGAATGAATTTAAGGTCATTGAACATACAAATCCGAAAAGCATTATAAATATACTGAGCAGCGCACAGAACATACCCTCTTGACATTATTGATATCAAAATGTCTGTCTAGTGGGAGCTGCTTGATCCTGTTTGGAAAGTTTCCCTCAAAACTGGCAACAATTTTCCAGCCAGAACCCTGCAATAAGAGATTGCCATCAGAGCTGAAATTTTCAAATCAAGAAACCACAAAGAAATATTCTCACTAACAGCTGCCCACTCCAGTAAGATATTAGAAATGAATAAATAAGTTATGATACATGAAGGTTCATTCGATTTGGCATGCTGAAGAGAGGGGAAAAGGCAAGAGAAACAAAATGAAAAATCTACAAGTTCAATTTATATCCACTTCAATAGGTGTTTGATTTCCTCCGAATATCAAGTAAAACCACCCCTACATCCTTGACTGGTATAATCCTTCAATTAAAGACTTTGAGAGCAGAAAAACTACTTCAGATATCTCTCTCGGATTTGGATTTGGAGGCTACAGTGAATACCAAGTACAAACTCTTTCAAACCACCCCCTCCACGGCTGACCCAGTGTAAATAAGCAGGTTGTCTCTTAACAGTTCAAACCTGCCCTCTGGTTAAAGAGAATTTAACTGGAAATACTTTCTTCTGCAATCACGCTCTCTCCATGTCAGCTTCATAGTTGCTAGGGGAGGAAGAGCTTACAACTTTCAAAGTTCATTAAGAAGCTTCCTTTAACAAGTCTTATGAGTGGATAAGCTTCTTGACCAAGTGCAGGGTTACAACATTAGAGTAGTGAGTACACACTAAAACCCAATTTCTATCTACTTTAAATGAGGCTTCAGCTCCAGATGGGATCATACACATGTTAAAGTCAACTATCAATCAATGAGATTATTCTAAATTATGATTGTATAGTTGACTAATAGGTTAATTAGCTTAATTAGTGTGGTTAATTATAGCTTGATTGTATAGTTGACATTTGACATACTTAATTAGGTCCTTAGGATTTGATTAACTTAATTATGGCTTAGTGATTAAATAGCCTAATTGTAGGATGATTTATTTCCTTTTGTATTTCCTTTCTTGATTCTTTACATATTGTAAATTCAATATAAATATCCTCCTACAGAGAAGAATAAAAATATCAAAGATTTTCTCTTTGTTCAAACTATCAAAGAGTTTCTTTTCTTTGTTCATTACTTTCTAACACATTTCCTTCTAAGATATATGTGCCTGTGTGTGCGTGTATGTTGTGTTATAGACTTGAATTAGCCAATAAACTAAGAAATGGAAAACAATACAAGTAAAAAATAAATAAATAAATAAAAAGAGAAGGAAAAAAGTCAACATCTCTACTTATAAAACTGCATCTTAAGAAAAAACATCAGAAGAAATATAACTCACCTCACCAGATGTAATATGTTGTAGAAACTTATCCTCAAATTCACGGCAAAGCTCCAAAGCTAGAGCTCTTGTGCCCTCAGTACTATTGACCATTTGCTCACCAAGCTGCACTAACTCATCCTGAACTATTTGGGACTTCCCTTGTAACCTGCATATATATAGTTAATGAAGGATCAATGAACTTATAGTAACAGAAGAAATAATTAAAAACCTTTGCAGACGAAAGACCAATATTCATCACTCATAAGCTGGGATGTGAAATCAGTTGAGAATCAATCAATCATATATAGGCCATCTTTATCTTTGATTGTATACACTCATTGAAAATTGAAATGCAGTTACTAGTTTCATTACAATCTGAAAGAACAAAAGGTGATACAAGCACTAGCAGCAGCTAAAAATGAACAATTCATAACCAAGACAAATGAAGAACAAATATTATGCATGACTTAGTTACATGTGTCAGAGAGACTTCATCACTTAAGTTACATGAAGAACTTCCTTTTGCTTTGCTCCTGTCACACATTTGTTTTTGTAGCACAAGTTCATAGATGTAAAAGGAATATGAAGATGAGAGAAAATATGTTCATGACAATGAGAAACATTATACTTATGAGCATCATGAAAAAGAATACAGAAATTGAACGGAGGCCAAAAGATGGATAATTTAACAAAGAAAAAAAAACAGCAATGAAGCAAGTGGTAAAACACTTACCCAGATAGGAGGTTTGGAACACGAAGTTTCATACGGTTGCGAATCTGTTGCGCCAGAGTATCCACCAAAGCTATTCTGCCTAGCTTATTCTGGGGGGATCCAGTTAATATGGATTTGAGACTTTCACTCTCTGCTCTCCATGCAGTTTCTAAGGAGTTCTCAGATCCAGATTGCACAGAAGCTATTGAGACCGACTGACCAATTAATGCAACCCATGGTATATCAGCTGTTTTTGGTGGACCTTGATTTAACAGGAGAGCCTGAACAGCAGCAATGGCTTTCTGGTCTGAAGAAGCTTGATCTATTTTACTTATTACCCCAACAGTTCTGGTACCTGTCATCATCATAATAAGCTCCCAATTTAATCAATTAGAAAACACAATGAAGAGAGAAAGAGGAGGGGCATCATGTGTCTACAACTTCAAGACTACCCTAACATGCCCTAGTGGACCATAGTTTATGAATAAAATACCTTGTAGGTATCAGGGTATAGATTTAAAATCTATCCCCAAAAATATCATTTAAAAGAAGAAAAAAAAAAGAAACCATTTACCATCTCCATCATACTCCTTGGCAAGTCTGAGAGCTCGAGATGAAGCAATTTCCGGTGCTTGAGCAGCAGGAATAATAACTAGTAAAATAGAATCATTGTGCTCTCCATATTCACTAACCTAAGCAAGGATAACAAAAAATATTACTAAATTATGTTTTGCTTATAAATACTAAATAAGCACGCACAGTGAAACCAACACATTCTATCTAAAAGAAAAACAAATATATTAACACTGGCCATATAAATAATTAAATGACCGAGAATTGGAACTGTGAACCAACACTCACCATTGACTCATCCATAATCCTTTGATCCAGTCCAGGTAAGTCAATTAATTTCAAGGGAGGGGCTGAAAAAATCATGTTAGATAAAAACATGAGACATAGCACCAAAATAATAATGAGCAATTAACCTAATAATATGCAGATCAGCATGGCATTAATAAAACAACTAACTATGATTCACAATTCCAACAAGATTTTTTTTTTTTTTTTTTTTTTTTTTTTTTTTTTTGAAATTATTCCAAGAAACTGAGTCCTGGTAGGAGCTAATATTAGGCAACCTTTAAATACCAGATCAAAATAGCTTCATAGAAGAGCAGCATCCAAGAACAACCCAATATAAATTCAGATTGCCAAATGTCAACATACAA
Source organism: Acer yangbiense (assembly GCA_008009225.1). NCBI lineage: Eukaryota > Viridiplantae > Streptophyta > Magnoliopsida > Sapindales > Sapindaceae > Acer > Acer yangbiense. Next base: position 42,020,346 of record CM017770.1, read on the forward strand.
AATGGTACCTTTTAACTATAAAAGTTCTTCCTCAGGTTAAAATATTATGCACGGCTATGTGTTGGATCATCATACTACAGAGATTATTATTTATTCTGTCAACTTCAGCACATAATAGATGAAGATAAAAAGTCACGATGGTAATGTATCAGATGTTTATGCTTTAACTAGAATAACAAATCATGAAGAGAGAGATATCCAGTCCACTGAGTGATGGTTCCTAAAACTTTAAATATCACAGTTTTCCCAGTATCGATTGAACAAACAAAGTAGAGTGAGAAATTGTTTAAAAGCTCAAACTAAACCCATGAATAGCCCTTTCACCGTGGTTGTCTTTCAGACTCTACAGTAGGGAATTAGACTTGCAGGATTGGAGCTCTACCTGCTTCATGCTCTATTAGTTTCCACTCAGCCGATGTCTTATATCAATTTAATAATCCACTGTCCTATCAAATTGAAGATTAAATATATCCTCAGAGGATAAGACATTGTCTCCATCCTAAATCCTTTTTGTAAAGACGTGTCAGTAAATCACTTTAGGCATGGCACTATGTTACCAGTGGCCCACCACCCCCTTCAATCTTACAACAAGGTCTGACCTCCTGATTTAACCACATAAAGGCAGAAACATTAATTTCTCACAATGAACCACTCCATGGGTCAAGATATTCTCTAAAGTTCAAATAGAACTTGAGAAAACAGGTAACTAACCTCATCAAGTTACCTTTGGATTAGGTAAGAGATCAAGACTTTGGCTCAAGAAAACATCAAGGAAATTGGAAGTCTGAAAACCAGTTAGTTCAAATCAATAAAGTCATCTTCGGGTTCAACGAGGTCATAGCCAATGCAGGTCCCAACAGGAGGCAGCAACACAAACACCAATAGCTTAGTTTCACTGAGATTTTTCAAAACTGACTATTCTTGTCGTCCACCACTTTGCATGGAATCACACAGTCACTCAGCTTAATTGATGATAATTGATGATCAATCACCAGTAAATATAGATTGTGCAGTCAGAGAGAGTGGTATTAAAACTGCTCTATTTGCGAGACGTCGGGATCTTGCCAACTTTAAGATCTCATACTCGAGGCAGAGGATTCAGTTTTGCCTCATCGTTCTACTCATCCTTTAAAGTTATAAATTAATCATGTAGGGATTTGAAATGAGGAGATTCCAGCACTGTGGAAAAATTTAGTTATTGGGTTCTTTTTGGACAAATTTAATTAAAAGATGTCCATCTGTTTTTCATTGTTAACAACTGGGAGGCTATAATTTTGTGATTATGAGTTTTCTGCTTTGATTTCTACCTACTTTCGTGGACTGTCATGAGGAGGATGGGGAAAGCTTGAACCCACTGCCTACAGTGATGAATATAAGCACAATTGAATCCCTGGGGAGTTATATATTAGCGTATTGATAAGAGCATTCACCATTTCTTCAAGCTTGATCTCTCTGCCTGATGAACCACCATCATACAAACTTTTGTTTTAGCTCTTGTTGAGGCTGCGATCCTATCATTTATGTCTCTTTTGTTTCTATCTTTGTAAGAAGCTTGTTCACTTCTTAAACAGCTTCCTTTTATTTTCTTTTAATATATAGTTTACTTTTGTTTATGATTTAAACATATATATATATATATCTTAAATTTATTTTATGCAAAAAATACGTATCAACACTAACAAATTACAGAAGAACTATATTTATGATCATCTACGTATATTTAGATATTCTTTTTATGATCATATATTCAAACAATCATACATAACTGTTTATTGACTCTTCCAAAAAAAAAATCAAGTATTTACTAGCCATCAAAAAACCTAGTCACAACACAAAAAACTTTGGACCAATTCTTCATTTTAGGATTTCCAAAGCCTTAGCAAAGGAAAGCATTTAAAATTAAGATCTAAGCAAAAGAGAGATAGAAGACTTTAAATCATGAACTACTAACCTGTACTTGTACGTAGCTTCAAATATATTTCGTCCCGACCTCTGCCAGAGGCACCCTTACTAAGCCTATCCTGTAATGAATGCCGCAAAGCACCTGCAAAACAATAATAATATTAAGGGCAGCACGAAAAAGGGCGTGAAAGAAACTTATACAACCATATCCTCCGGTAATTCTAAAGTCACTAGTCCCTCTGCCATGTTTGTTCCCCTTATAGATCAGCTGCAAAATCAATTTTTGGCCTCATGCACTAAACATTTTCATTCCTATAATATTGAATTCAGTCCAAATAGCCTTTTACGTGACATTGTCCAAGTAATTTTTTCATGCTTGTCGCAATTATAAAGCCGTAGGCAAGTGAGTCAAGTCAGAGGTACTGCAAAATCCTCAGCGGAGGTTTCCAATACTAATTCCTAACCAGAAATACCAAGTTTAAATCTAAAATAAATAAATAAACACGTGGTACTTCAAAAATCCTCAGAGAAGGTTTCCAATACTAATTCCCAACCAAAAATAACCAAATTTAATTTTTTTTACAAATAAATAAAAGTAGCTGACTAATGAGAATCAGACGAATCTGAGTTACTAACTTGCAGAAACTTGTTGAGATTTGTTGTCAATTTGCAAAATAATTGATTTGCTGCTCAAAGCACCATCCTTCTGTAAATCAATGCTTATAGGTGCCCGAGTAGCACCATTTTCACCAGTCGGCTGGATACAAAAATAAAATAGACCAAAAACTTAGGAACGAAAATTGGGCTCTAACTAAGTTCCATGAAAGAAAAATTAAAATCCAAAAGCTTCGAGCAATTCAACTTACCAGGACAGGGTGTCCGATCAGACTGTTCAAAACTGCAGACTTGCCAGCACCCTAATCAATTTCATCCAAAAAAAAAAGCAGAAAAATAAGTCAGGATTTGTAAAATTCGAAATTAAATCAAAATATCCAAAATCAAAAATTCAAATTCAATCTCATTCTCAAATACAGTTCACATCAGTAAACTTAACTCACACATCCGAACGTGTGCAGGCTCATGACCAACAGGATCTATAAAACATTTACTATCATAAGTCATTTAGAGACAATTGAAGCCAATAAAGCCATTTTTTATCACTCAAAATAAAACCAATTTTACAATCAAAATCAGCCGCCGATACAGCCGCTTCTGGCTATAAGATTTAAACCTTTTTCAACAGAGCCACAAGATTCACTTGATTCGCATCAGATTACAACTCTAACGAAGATCTAATCGCAGTAACCGCCAAAATAAAACAGCTTTACAAATCTAGTTTTTTCAGCTAAACAAGTAAAAATCCAAAGACAAGTGAACTTACAACATTGCCGAGAGCAACAACGTTGAGAAAAGTGGAGCCCCGTCTCGAACTAGAGCTGGAACTCTCGTCGACATCTTCGTCGGCAAGCAACGCCGACGCTTGCCTCATCGACTCCGAGAGCTGCGCCAATTCCTCGATCGCCTCCATTGAATGTCTCCAAATCCAACAAAAAACCACAAATCTTAGTAGTTGAAGAGTCAACAACAGAGATCGATCGAATCGAAATTCGAAAACCCTAGATCTGCTGGTTTTTAAAGAGATCAAACAAAAAAATTGAAGTTGAAGAAAGAGGAAGAAAAAGTACAAAAAAAAAATTGTAGACGATGAAGCAGAAGCTGAAGAATCCTCTCTTTCTCTCTCTAGTGTTTTTCAAATGTTTTCTTCAATTCTCTCTCTTGTTGTTTTGAATCTTGTTTTAACGCGATTTCTTTTCTTTTTATTTTTTAAAAAAAATTTGGTAAAACTATCAAAATGGGCCCCCTACTGTTTCAAACTTTAATTTACTCTAATAGTTTGCAAAATTCAAGTTATTTACTCCTTGTTGATTTACTTACTATCAATAATCTTGTTAACGTGTGCTTATATATTAATCGAATCTGTAATAAAGTAATAAATACAATACAAGGATCCGGTTAACATGTGTATAACGGTATAAGTAATTTATCCTTATCAGATAAATTATACAATGATCGGTGAATGATAGAGTAAGGACAAATCACTTCACACGATATTTTTGTTGATTTTTTTTTTCTTTTTGTGTAAGATTATTGCTTCTAATAATACGTATTAATTAAGAAACAAAAGTTCTATTCTCCTCAAACAAAAACAAAAAAACTAAGTTTGTGCAACTTTGTTTTAGTTAATATATAATGTTGAGCATTGTTCATAGTGTGCTCTTATGGTATACACATATCAAGAATTAAAGAGGTTATCATTTTTTATAACTTTAATTGGAAACCTCTATTATATATATATAATAGTTAAAATTAAATGAATCATATTATCCATTGAAAATTATGAAGGAAAAAAAAAACCTCAAAGTTTACGAAAAAAAATCTCTCTAAAATTATAAAAATAATCCTTAAAATTACTAAAAGATAACTCCGTAAAATTTATTTGAATCTAGGAGTTTATTTATTCATCAACACAATACCACAACTGTCAAATGCGGTTGGATGGTAATAACACTCATTTGGGGTAACCGTGTCTTAAGTTTGAGTCGTCATCATCGCATTTGGTATATATATAACAAAAAACAAAAACAAAAAAAACCTTGTTTGATTTTTCCACTTAATATTTAATAGCATTTAATGTGCTTCATTAAGTTATTTTGTTGATTTTTTAAGTGATAAAATCACTTTAAAAACCTCTAAAATCACTTATTTATAAAAGTGAAATTTAAAACAATTTTTTACTTCTAAAACCATCCTCGCTAATCTAACTTATTCCCAAACTTGTAGTGGTTAGCAAAAACAATGCAAATTATTTGTCAACATACAATTACAGAACATATAATAATTTATGCTTTATAATATAAGAGAGACTACAAATTGTCAATAGAATAAGTTACATTAATATTGTTTGTCAATGTACAAATAGATAACAAGTTATGCTTTATAATTTAACATAAATTTCAGATTGTCCCCAAACCCCAGATTAAGATCCATTACCCGTAACACTAATTTTAAGGAAATTAAACATAAATGCCCACAAATGACAATAAATATCAAACTTACCATCCAAAATTCACATGCTTTTAGTAAGTTTTATAAATGATGACTTTGTATTCTTTCATTGGTCATAAAAAAAAAAATAATAATAATAACCTTTTTAAATTAAATTATTTGATTTTTTTTAATTGTTTATATAAATTTGAAATATTATTAATAACTACATAAATTTATTTTAGAATTATTAAGTTACTTGTTACAGTTGTCCTTAATATATTAAAATTTAAATATATAGTAAGTAATAGATATTTGTAACTTAAAAAAATAAATAATTTATCACTTATATTCAGTTTTCAATTAAGTTACTTGTGATAGTTGTCTTTAATTTATTAAAATTTAAATATATAGTAAGTAATAGTTAAAATGGTATAGTTATAAAATTATTTATTTTCAGATATTTGTAACTTTAAAAAATAAACAATTTATCACTTATATTCAGTTTTCAGTTATAAAAAATAAAAAAATATAAAAAATGAAAAACTTGTTTTTAGTTTTCAGTTCTCGGTTACTATTCAGTCTTCAGTAACATACAGCACTGTTCAGTTTTTAGAAAGAAAAAAAAAATCAAACGGGGCCGGCCTAATACAGTACTATTTAATGGAAAAGAAGTGTAAATATTTTGATCCAATTTGAAATAACATGGTTCTTTTTTATGTAAAATAAACAATAATAACTAAATTATAATTATTGAAATAAGAAAGGGTAATAGTGAAATTATCCCTTTATTTTAAAAACATTGATGAGATTTCTTAGTTGTGATGACTATTGACGACTGCTTGCCGTCTTAAATTGGACGGTTGAAAATGAATCTACCGTGAGTTCAGGCGTTTTAATCTTATTTTTATTTTTATTTTTTTCTTTTAACTGGGAGCAGCAGCAGCAAAAAAGAATCAGGTGTTGGGCTGTGGACCTGTGGTGGTGACCACGTCATCATGGCCGTCTGATTCAAACGTGTCATAATTAACATGACAATTTAGTGACTCGGCTTCGTTAATTACTTAATTTAGAACCTGAACCAGTGTTTAGTGCTATTTTGCTTGGACGTTTTTTTAATTAAAAAAAAAAACCAATAATAATTCTCTCTAATTTGTTTTTGTTGTTTTTAAAATTTTGATAATCATAGTTATTTGAAATTTGAATTTGGTCACACTTTTGGATTCTGTAGCGGGACATTATTTTTGGTGATCAAAGTATCTGTTTTTTTAGTCAAAAATTTGTTGGATTTTTTTTTTAATAAAAAACCTAACATTATGTTCTATTCCCACTAGGGATGGCAATTTGACCCGCACCCGCAGGCACCCACCCAAACCCAATCCTGTTGGTTCGGGTTTGGGTGGTGAATTTATGACCCACAAACCCGTGAAGCCGTATAAATAAAAACCTAGTGGGTTCAGGTGCGGGGTGTAGATTGGGAAAACGAACCCACGGGTGAACCCATGAACCTGTATAAATAAAAATTATATAATATTTATTATTTAAAATATTATAAATTTAAACTCCAATTGAACCTGTTCACTCATTCTAAGTTTGAAAACTACAATTCACAACTCTCATTTATATATAGCTAATGATAGGTTACACTTGTTGGTTTTACTCTTATGAAACATCATGCTTGCTTATTTGTTTTGCCTTTGAAGGTCCATTTGGAGTTTTACTTGGTACTGCTTTATATTATTATATTTGTAATTCTCCATGATATATTATAAATGAAGAGAAGTTCTGTATTGTATATTTGTATATATATAAAATATAATTAATATATTAAATATTTATAAATTAATATATTTTACGGGGTTGGTGGGTGTGACCTGTTAACCTGCATAAAACCCGCGAGCGAAACCCGAACCCGTTTATTTTCATGGTTTCACGGGCAGGCGTGAGTGAGAAAAATTTTCGCAGGTGAGGGTTTGGATTTTACAAAACCCACCCGAACTTGACCTGTTGCCAACCCTAATTCTCACATACTGATAAAATACATATATAGTAAGAACCATTGAAAATACACATTCAAATGGTTGTCACTTAAGTGGTGTGTGTATATATATATATATATATATATATATATATATGAGGAAATTGCATGAGGAAATTGCATGAGATGATCAAAAACTTTATTGCTTTATTGTTTTTAGCCAAAAATTTATTTCTGATTATACTTGTCACTTTTGGGCTTGAATTGCCAACGATGCCCTCTATTTTGTTTTAATTCCCCAAATTTTCCCTCCCAAAGTTTGGATCTGTCTTCACTATTTCTCTAAAATCAGATATTTTCTATTTCTCTCTCACTCTCACTCTCTCTCTCAAAGATAACATTTCGTCCACCTCCAACCCCAATTTCGTCCACCTCTAACCCAGATTTCTTCTCTCTCTCAGATTCGTCCGTTTCTTCCACTGAAACCCAACAACATTACTGCTCCCTTCTCTTCAACCAAAATCTCGTTCATTCTTTGTCTCTCTCTCTCTCTGAAACCCAGCAACAATTTGGAGACTCTTCCATTTCTCTCTCTGAAATCCAACAACAATTTGGAGACCCAGCAAAAATATTTAAATCTCTTAGAACGCCGTTAAACAGTTCAACAAGCTCGTTTGGCCCGATTCTCGCTAATTCCTCGTCCGTTTATCACATCGTCTTTAATTTTTATTTTTATTGTTTCTTTGAAATGTGTGTGTGTTTTTTTTAGGAGGAGGCAAGGTCGGTGCCGAATTTGAGGAGCGAGAGGTTGGCGAATTTGATTGGTTGTTGCTACGAAGGCGATGAGAGATTGTTGGTTGCTGAGTTTATGCTAAATGAAACACTTGCAAAACATCTCTTTCACTGTGAGTTACTTTTCTAATTGTATTTGATAATCAAAATTTTATAAATAAGCTAAAAAAAAAAGGTTCCTGAAAAAGCTAAGCAAGAATTATGATGATTTTAATTGATGGGTATGTGTGGTTGCTCTGATACAGGGGAGAAACAGCCGATGAAATGGGCGATGAGGTTGAGAGTGGCACTGTATTTGGCAGAAGCGCTAGATTATTGTAGCAGCAAAGGAAGGGCATTGTACCATGATCTCAATGCCTATAGGATCTTGTTTGATAAGGTAAAAGTAGTTATTTTGTCGGAAATTTTTGTTTGTTCATTGAACCAATTTAATGTTCTTGCTACTAATTTTGGACCGTCTTGTTGATAGGAGGGTAATCCAAGGCTCTATTGCTTTGGCATGATGAAAAATAGCAGGGACGGCAAAAGTTACAGTACTAACTTGGCCTTCACCCCTCCAGAGTACTTGAGAACCGATAGGTCCAGGATTAGAACAATACATTATAGTAATCTCTCAATTTAGATGCAATGTTCTAGTTATAGTTATAATTAGGATCATAGACTATTGTGAATGATCACAGTGCTATTAGCTAGGATCATAGACTCTTCAATAATTTTGCTGGGAAAGCTGATGAAAGGAAAAGAAAGTAATTTTTTGGGTTTACATTTTTAATGTTAGTGTCGGTTGCTGAGAATTGTATTTGTGTCTCATTTGTGTTCAGTTGATTGATGTTTTTTTTTTCCTTGGCTATTGTGGCAGTGATTGATTGATCTGTATATCAGCAACCTTAATTAGTTGAGCTTTAAAATGCTTAGATTTGTCTCTCAGTTTATCATCAAATTGCAATTATTTGTTTAGATTGATGGAGTTTGATTTTTCTTGTGCTGAAGTGGGTTTTAAGTTCATATGATCGGATTGATAATTGATCTGCATTTGATCTGCATTTGGATGTTGTTGGAATTCTCAGTTTGGCTTGTGTTCTGTTATTTTGCAGGAGGTTTAATGTTTTGATCGCGAGTTCGCTGTTAGATCTGGATTGGGGCACGGTTTTGGATTGAACTTTAATTCAGGAATCTTGAAGTGAAAAAAAACTGGCGACATCGGTAAGCTGGAGGCAATTATGCTGGCAAGTATGCTGGTACATCTGAAAATACATTGCTTCCAAACTTGGAAAAATTGCTTGAAGTGTGCATATTGCTCTTTAATGTAAAATTATTCAACCATAATCTTTGTTCTTTTTGGAATGTATTAAAGTTGCCTCACCTCCATTCTGCCACTGTCTTTGCTGAGTTTTTTGTGTAACCGATACTCTTATGACCAACAAATGAATTCCCTAGATGTTGATTGAAACTTGTCTAATTGTCTGTGTCTGTACATTGTTACTAGACATCCATATGTCACATGGAGTCTACTGTATATTGAGTTACCATATTTGTGCTTGTGTAGACCGTAGACAGTAGACTATTGAGTTACTAGACTATTGAGCTTCATTGCAACAGGATTCATAATACAATGCATAATCTTTTTTTTATTGCTAGACTTGACGAAGTCATCAGCTGATGACTGTTTCGAAGATCCTGCATGATCACAAGGAGATTCTTCCTCTTCAATCACATCATCATCATCTTGATTCATCAGCAGCACTTGAGCTATGGAAACACTGCTTATTTGACAGGAATGATCCATTGAAATTGAGCATGAGATTGTGGTTGAGGCAGCTGCTATGGTTTTTCAAGGAGTGGTCTTGGTAGAGATAGTAGAAGCGAAGACCATTTTCAAAGGGTTTGCTATGGCTGTCAGATTTGGGCGACTTCCTTTGTGTATAGAATCAGATGCTTTGGGGGTTGTAAATTTGTGTAATATTATACATGATATTGTTTTGTTGTTGCATAGCTTTTGCGATGTAAAACTTGTTCATATTCCTAGAGCTTGTAACAGTGTAACACATCTACAGCTAGATTTATTTCAGTGATTAAATTTCAGTATTGTTACATGCCATTTCAATTGCAAGTTACATGCCGGTTGAATTTTATGTTACATACCAGTTTAATTTTAAGTTACATGTCAGCTAATTGTGAAGTTACATGCCAGATCAAATTGAAGTTACATGCCAGTGTCGGTTCTTAAGTTACATGTCAGATCAAATTGAAGTTGCATGCCAGTTGGTTGTGAAGTTACATGCCAGTTGATTTTCATGTTACATGTCAGTTGATTTTCAAGTCATATGCTAGTTGATTTTCAAGTTACATGTCAATTGATTTTCAAGTTACATGCGAGTTGAGTACCAACCATTCGGAGTTACATGCCTTTCAAGTTACATACTTATTGTGTTTCAAGTTATATGTCAGTTGTATTCGAACTTATATATCACTATTAAATTGAAGTTACATGTCAAGTTTGTTTCAAGTTACATGTTCTTTGTGTTCCAAGTTACATGCCAGTTGATTCTTAAGTTACATGTCAGTGTATTTTTAAGTTTCATGCCAGTTGATTCTTAAGTTACATGTCAGTGTGTTTTTAAGTTACATGCCAGTGTATTCTTAAGTTACATGCCAATGTTTCTTGACCTGACAAACAAGGTCACAAACAAATCAATAACCTACCATAACCATCAAAGAAAAATAAAGAAAAATACATCCAAATGTGAAACTTCATAGTATGAGTTCTACCAAGTATGCCAATTTAACAGGTTTTTGCTAGAATTGAAATGAGAAGATAAAAAACATACTTCTTGTTTCCTTTTGAATCAAGAATTTAACATGAGAGGGACATCAAACAAAGCGATAAAGAGAATGTACAGTTTTCTAAACCTACTAACTCCTAGCAAAAACAACTAAACATATCCACCATATGAATCCTCAAGTTGTTGCTCATCTTCAAGTTCTCTTATGTTCTTGACTATATATCCTAGACTCTATCTTCAAGTTGCTGCACAATGACGTTTACAATATAGAAGACATTATCATTGTTGAGCTCTATTGTCAATTCTCGTATTCTCTGATCCATTTCATCCTGTAGTAACACAAAATCAATATAAAAGACATATCAGGTGAAATCAACCAAAATCATTTTAATATAGGCATCTTATCTGCTACATGAAAATTTGTATACATTAAAATCAGTATGTTTCAATATGAATATAAGAAAATCCAATTCAAAACACATGCCTATACTATGTATTGTCCATATCAAATAAAAGAAAAGATTCAACTCTAACAAGTTTTGTACAACAATTTTACCCAGCAAAGCAAACTAACAACCAGAATCACTTATAAGTAACAACACTGCAAAGAATCACTCATTTATCTCAAACTGCAAAAATGCTAAAACTGCACTCAAACTACACTAATCACAGAATCACATAATGACTAATTTCATATAATCATTATGAAATAATGCAAAGAATCACTAATTTCACTCAAACTGCACTAATCACAGAATCACATAATGACTAATTTCACCTGTTTACACTGCTAAAACTGCAACAACACTGCAAATGCTTCACAAACAAATAAAAAAAAAACACAATGCTAATTACAATCACAGAATAATAGAATCACTAATTTCACTCAAACAAAACTCCAAATTTCACTCTAGGACTGCTTCACTACCAAAGACTAGGGGATTAAACACATAATTTTTGGTGCTACCTGTGGTTAAAAAACAGGGGATGAAACGAGAGGTGCGAGATGGCAGCGGATTCAGCGCTTTCGACGACAAGGGTAGCGACAGTAGCGGCGACGGAACCCTAGAGCGGTCCGGCGAGGTTCGGCGACGCCGAGAAGTGCAGCGAGGCTGAGACGTGAGGCGACGCCTACAGGTGCTCCGACTACGACAGGCGCAGCGACGGCAAGAGGAGCGACGACGTCCACACATCTGGCGGCTTCCACGATATCGGCGGCAGCGTTTGATTTCGTTGATTTCTCTCTTCCTTTCTCTTTTCTTTTGTCTGATTTCGCTGAACCCTACCAAAAGTACTCGACACTTGATTTTTTTTTTTTCTTTTCAAATTTCAAACTTAGGGGTATTGTTGTCCAAAAGTGGTCAAAAATGACAAAAACAATAAAAAATAAACTTGTGGCTAAAAACAATAAACCGATAAATTTTTTGGCTCTTTATGAATTCACCCCTATATATATATACAGTCCCGATCTGGTCAGTGCATCCTGATATAACTTTCTCAGGATATTGAATGTGAGCCACTAGTTTTGACAAATGCATACACACTTAAGTCAAAGTATGTAAAACGAGTGGTTCACATTCAATATCCTCATGAAGTTATATCAGGATGCACTGACTTGAAATTTTTTCTATATATATATATAACCGAACAGTCTTTCTATTATCAATTCAAACTAACAAAAGTTATATCAGTTTTTTGTATGTGGGCCACTGGATTTAAATACTTTGACTGACAAGTGCATACAGCCAAGTCAAAGTATTTAAATCCAGTGGCCCACATGCAAGGAACTGATATAACTTTTGTCAGTTCGAACTGATAATATAATTTCTGTATAACCGAAAATAATATAACTTGAAACTAAAACATTACTGTGTTTAAAGAGCGCCATTTAATTACAACTGATCCTTTAGTATTGTTTTATAAGGGTATAATTACCCAGGTAGTCATCAATTTGGGTCACTACTATCAAAATAGTCATTAAATAGGGAATTGATTTCAAAATTGCCATTTTTGGTGAACACTTTTACATTAATGGTCATTACATCTAATAAGTGACATTTTAGTAAATAAATGGATGACATTAATTTATTTAAATGTTTTTTGGAAATCAACTTTTTCTTTTATTTTTTGAAATGAATAATTATATTTAGTGTGTGTATATACGTATAACACATCCCAAACATATATATATTCTTTTTGAGAAGATTAAGGATACAAAATTTAAAAATTCAAAAATATATATTTGAGATAAGTTAAAAAGAAATATATATACTTTTTTGAGAAGACTAAGGCTATAAAATCAAAAAATTCTAAAAAATATATTTGAGATAAGTTGAAAAGAAATATATATATATATATATATATATATATTTCATTAGTGTGTTGGATGTGGACCATTTGAATTATATACTTTGACTCAAAGTGTATGCACTTATCAAAGCTTCTCCATAATATATCAATGCACACTGATGTGAATGGGACCGTATAACATATCTCAAACATATATATATATATATATATGTTTGAGATATGTTATACGTATATACACACACACTACGAGCAAAGTACGATTGCCTAGGAGGTTCCTTTGACAAGTTATTTTCTTCTAGGATTGCAAGAACTTCCTGTTGCTTTTTCTTCAATAGGGTGTAGTTTGCATACTTCCCCTGGAACCTCTCCCTCGTCTGATCTGTCTTCGGGTCATAGTTTCGATGACCGTCCCAACCATCCTGAGCCTTGTTCTTCTACTTATCTCCTTTATGATCCTGAGTCCTGGGTACATTATTCTTGACTTTATGCACCTTAGGTCGTCTACCATGTACGAAGTATCTGCATGTTGCGATCTCTTCTTCCTCGGCCAGTACGTACCCCCTGCTATGTCCATCATGTCCGCATAACTGGTCAAGCGGGCTCTTCTTAGATCGAATGACAGCTAGACATTCTGTAAGTTGTTGATAAATGTTGTGACGATGGCTTCGTCATTCGCACTTCCAATATCTGACACTTCTTGACCGAAACCTTCCCATGTACTTTTTTAGTGACTCATCCTTCCCTTGTTTGAGCTGGGAGAGGTGAGCCACTGACTTCTTTCTATGCACGTTCCCAAGGAATTGCCTTGAGAATGCCCTGCTCAAGAAACTTCCTATGATCGTTGTGGGCAATCTCCCGAACCACCGAGAACCCAAGTCCCCGAGTGTTTGAGGAAAGTTAAGGCACAGTAGGGTATCATTATGAATGTATTGGGCCATCACACTCTTATATCTCTTAACATGCTTTTTTAGGTCCGTGTCCTTTTTAAACTGTTCCACGTGTGGCATCCTAAATCTTTCTGGGAGGGGTGTCTGAAGGATGTTACTGGTGAAAGGGCTATCTGACTCATCTTCTTATAATTCATAGCGCCCGTAATGCCTAACAGACATCCATCTATCGCCTTTTATTTTGAACTTCTCGGGTCAAACTCTGTATGAGTATGTCCCTATCACCCTTTGGCTCTCTACTAGGATTGAAACTCTGACTGATGATTAAGGCCGACCTTTGTTCTTCAATACCCTGTTTACGAGCTTCACGGTCTCGGCCATGCAAACGGACTGTTCCCCTCTGGCGCTTTCGATGATGGTGCCGGTCACACTCTCCGGATGATGACGATCGATCCCTCTGACGGGTACGCCTACTAGATTGGTTTTGATCTTATTCCGCTTGATCGAAAATGTGCTTCTCGTGGGGGTGTTCGTTTTCCTTGGGTTCTTCACTGACACAGGCCTATCTTTTTTACAAGGTTTCAGGCCGGTCAATCGAGTTTCGACTCATCTTAAGTGGTGCATCCGGTGTCGGTTCGATTACTACAGAACGTAACCTACCTTGTAGCCGATCCGGGGTGTGTAGGTTATAGGGTGAAGTTAAGCCTTTCGTGTTGGAAAGGATAACCCCATGCCTAGCCGCATCGGATATAAGTTACTGTAAAGACTCCCGGAACCGCTGAGTGATCTCCTCACTAGTTGGAGGAAACCATTGAATGCTAGACACGGTCGCTGATTGATTCTCGATCGTTAGATCGACGTCCGTGGGTCCTATGATGTTGAGAGTGGTGTCCACCCCCAGTACGTCATCTGGTAATTCCTGGCTGTTTCTGGAACCGTAACCATCTTCTTCACTAGCCATTGTTTCACAAAGGATTTCAAAGTTAACTACTTCTATGCCTCTCCTTCTAGTGCCAATTGTTGACGGTGAATTCTCGATGGTCAACCGGTCAATGATTTAGGTCAATTAAACCTGTAAGTATAAATGTAATAAAAGCGTAATGAAAGCAAGAGTAATAAAAAGAACAAGATAAGTGGTAAAACTTTGGTGATCGGAGAAATGTCCACGGGTCGTTGCATTAGCAACTGAGAGTCAAATCCACTATTATGTAAAATAATACACACTATGGTCTCTCTTTGTCACTAGATTTTTCACCACCCTTTGTAATGTGTTTTGCAGGTGTATTTATACTTGGTACGACTAGGTTTTGGAAGCGTGGCGTACAAGTAGAGGATTACAGAGTTAGATCTATGATTCTTTTTCTATTTGGTGTTGTCGTGTGTTTAATGTTGTTGATTTCAAATCTACTTAGGACTCTGATATCTTAGAGAGAAGATTTGTTTGTTTCCTCGTTGAACTCGTTTCGGTGGTTGTACACTAGTTGATGTGTGATTGCGTATTACAGCTGTATAACCTTGTATGTAGTGATAAAACCCTAATATGGGGTCTTTCCCATTCGAGCTGAGTAGAGCCGACCAGGCATGGTTTCCTACTTAGCTTTACTTGGTCTTGTTGGTCTTGTCTTGGTACTTTATTAATGCCGTGCTGGTGCCAGACTGCCAAGTGGCCTATCAATGTGGAATGCCAACATGCCTTTTGACTGATCCCATGACTTTTGTTTACATGGCAAGATTGGCCCACGCTGTCTAGTGACGAGTCTTCTTGGAAAATATTATGTACAACAATACCCCCTTAAATATCTGAGCCGAGTGAACTTGTATTTAGTTGTCTATTTTGAATAGGCTTGTTCATCTTGATCAATCCCTACTCAGCAAAAGGTATTTAAAGAACTTACTCGGTTTTTACCTGATCATGCAGCACCTGATTTGTTTTAGTTCCATGCTCAGCAAAAGGTGTTTAAAAGCTCACTCGGTTTTTACCTGATCATGCAACGTTTGATTTGATTCAATCTTGTGCTCAGAAATAAACTTCGTTTGAGTTGTCGTTTTCGTCATAAATGTCCCATAAATGCGGCAATTATGGCTCCTTATTAATTCAAAACATTAATAATGTGTTTCAATGGTGTCCGCGCACATTCAAATAACCCTGATTGAAATCTTCTGATAGTGACGTTTGAAGACTTTTCTTGACGTCTTGAAGTCTTCTCATGTTGCCACCTGTCTTTTCATGGGTTGGTATGTCAGGAGGCATTTATGGGACACGACCTTTACACTGGTTCATGCATCACCACCCACGCCCCTTCGTTTTCCCGCTCCTTTGCATTTTATCCTAAGGTTTCGATTTTTGAAACCGATGCTTCACGCCTATTTAAGTTCGCGTGTCTAAGTGATTTCTCTCATTTTTCTTTCTAGCTTTCAAACTTCAAACCCATATTTTTCAGACTTTAAACCCAGATTTTTCTCAGATTTCCTTAGTTCTTCTCATCTTCTCATCTTCAAGTTCTCTTCCTGTCTTTTGACAAGCATTAAACCCATATTTTCTCCACTTCAAGTATTTTCTACTTTTTTGCTCATGTGACAACCTGCTTTTTTTTTTTTTCCTACACTTCACCTTCTTTGCATCATCTGCATTTAATCAAAATCCCATAATTTTCCACTCATCCTAAACCTATCAATCCTTTGCTTTGCTATTTCTTCCTTTAGAAACTAGAACCTTTAATCACAGGTCTTCCTTACCTTGGGTTTCTGGCCTGCAGTTCACTCGACTCAATTGGTACATATTTCTTTGAGGTTAGTACCCATGAATCCTATAGTTAGGCATCATTTTTTTGTTAGTGGGTTGGTCGCGATTGAGCACAATAAAACTTTCACGACTGAGCATATTTATAAATTGCTAGAAGCCCAAACCCCAGACCAGCCCCACTTCTTGGATGCTGATGTTTCGGGGCTTGGCCATGAAATTCCTTCTCATCCTGATTCTTTTGAGGTTCCTCAGTCTGAAGTTCATCAATCTAACTCTTCTATTTCTGCTTGCAACGATATCCGTCCTAACGAGAGCCAAACATTCCAGAAAGTGCCGAGGGTATAAAAATGCCTCTTCCCGTGATATTAGGGTCAAGGCCCAGATGATAAACGAGCTTGACGTAGAAGAAAAGCACAGGGCGGCCCGCATACTTTTTTTTACTGAACGGGTATGTGCCTACGACGTTGAGCCGAATGTAGTCAGCGACAAGGAGATCAGTCAATACATGCACAGATTCAACTTGGATAGTGACCTCGTTCAACTGGCCACGGCTGGGGATAGGGCCGCGTGGAACCTTCCACCTAGGATGGTGGCGATTTATAGGGCGATACTGAGCTGTGGCGTAACTCTCCCCCTTCAGCCTTCTATTACTCTGTTCTTGGTAGAGGCTTAGATTTCTCTGGCCCAACTGGCTCCGAACAGCTATCGTATTTTGATGTGCATGTAACACATGTGGCACTGGATGAATTTGCCTCCCCCCCACCCCTTATGAGATCAGGCACTTTTATACTCTGAGGCAGTTGGGTCAGACTGGACCTATTTCTTACTCTTTAGTAAACTCGATCACTTGATCCCGAAGGGTGTGGAGATTGCTGGGAAAGTCGAGGTGGCCACTAAAAACAAAATGAAGGGTTTCGTCCGGGGCTTCCCCTCTTCTAACTAGTATTGGAAGAACAACTGGTTCTTCGTGAGGTGAGGCTAGGGTCGGTCCATTTCTTTTGATCTCAATGGTGTTCGAGTGACTCGCAAGGTTCCCCGATACTTTAGCTCCCCCGAAGGTTGGAACCGAACGGCCCCTGCCTTTACTGATGGCGAGTTGGCCCATTTGGCCAGAGCAGCTGTGTGCCCCTTGGAAAAGAGAGGGAAACCTTACCTTTTCGATAAGGAGAAGATGATCAGGGCCTACTTTTTCCATCGATTGACAGCAGTTAGCAAACGATGTAAGGCTTCTGTTTTTTTTTTCTCAGTTTATTTTATTGATTCCCGAGCTAATCACTCGGCTAACTTTTGTTGTTTTCTTCAGTGCATGATGTAGATGTCTGATCGAACCAAATATGGTACGATTTTGTACCTTCATTTCTTATTCTTTATGTTTGATTCTCGGGTATTTCCCCGTGTTTTAATGTTGTTAATTAGGTATTTTCAGGTATTTACAAAGTTCAAGGGCATTATGGTAATTTGGAGAGACTAGGGGCAAATGTGTAAATTTTGAAGAAGGTTTGGAGTTTATCGCAAATTTAAAAGAGTACAGGGGAGCATTGTGTAAATTACCAGGCAACGCAGCAATCAGCACCACGTCATCAGCATGACACGGTGCGTTTTGATATAAGGAGTGGGCCGCTGAATGCACCCCAGCCTAATTCTGTGTGCAGCCCACTTCCCTTATGCGGTGCGTTTTGGTCATAAGTGGTCATGGGCTACTTAGCGCACCTACGTCCAGTTCTTAATACACCCACAAGCAGCCCAAACGCACAAGCCCAAGCAGCTGCTAGTGCCACGCCGAATGCACCCCACACCCTTGCTGAATATCCCCCATCTTCTTCATCTTCAACCTTCTTTTTCCTCACGCGAGCTGACAGCCATGGACGCCAAACCCTAGCTTTTACGACGGTCAGAAACCAAGCTACCGCCGGCTGAAACTGGACCAAAATGACTGCCACATCAACGGTAGTCCATTCGTTCCACTTTCTGGTGCTCCAACGGTCGAAATCCGAGCCTCCATTTCCGGTCACGTCACCTCCTTGTCGCCATGAAACTCGTGGCGACAATGCCCTGCAATTGTCGCCATTTAGTCGTTTGATGTCGCCATAGTGACAGGGAAGTTGTTTTGGACCTGATAGGAGTCACCCCAACGTCGCCCTTGTGTCACCATGAAACCTCAATAGCGACCTCCACTGTGTTCAAATCTCATTGGTGTGAAAATTACACAATGCACCCCTAGAGGGGCCAAAATGGCAATAGTACAAACTTAGGGGATCTTTTGGTAATTATCCATTCGTGACCTATTCAAAAATACTATAAATACATCCTATTTTTCTCCTTTGAAAATACTCTTGACACAACTTGTGAAGCAAGAAATTCCTCCTTCCACCATTCCTAATCCACCCATTTCTCCTCTCCAATCTCATCAACAAACAACTAGACTACCTCACCTAAATCCTTCCTCTCTTCCCATCTTCTCCATCCATGTCCTTTGTCACTCTCAATATGACTTCACCTATCTAGACACATCCTCTTCTCCCACTCTTTGCACTAGGAACATCAAAGGAAAACAAGGATTGAGCATTAAAGAAGGAGGCCTATGGGTGATTTCCTTATGTATTACATCCCTAATATCTATCATTAATTGTTAGGACCATTCTCTTATCTAGTATTGTTGATGTTGGACTTATATCTATTCAATTTCTCTTTATATTATTGTTATTTACTTTTCTAGTTTATTATATTATCTATTATATCTTAACCTATTAAAATCCCCAAAATATGATTTATGTTTTATGCATCTAGATTAGACTAACTTAGAATATTTCACAAATTGATTAATCTAACCTAATCCCTGTGGACGAATCCTTACTTACCGTTTTACTAATCTTTATATCCTAAAAGGATTTTCTAATGGAAAAAATATTGTTTTCTAAAGATCACATTTTTACACAAATATTGTATTTTGTTGAGTACCAAAACGACCTCATCAATGTTGTTTGTGACGCCCAAGCTCGCCGGGTAAAGGCTGTTGGGGAGGCGAGCCGTAGGGAAGCTTCCAGCCAACAATATGCCTGAAGATATTCCCGAAAGGATCCCCCGGGACTCCGAGTGTGGGACGAGTAGCTCTTCTGCTGATAGGGGGCAGGTGAGCAGAAGGATTTTGCTGCTGATAAGGGAAAAGGGAAGGCTGGGGAGCCTTTCAGCCCTACTTCGCCTGTCTCCCCAGGTAACTCCCTAGTCATTGATGAGGATGAGGTCGAGGTTGATGATCCAGCTGCTAACCTTATCACTCGCGGGAGATATTCTAGGAAGAGGAAAGCTTCCTTCTAGCCTGGCCATCCTACTCCGAAAATTTCACGAGTGGTGAAGTACATTGAGTCTTCTTCGGGCAGCGAGGATACTGGTGTTGGGGTTATAGAGGAGGGAATACATACTTCCCCGGAAATCCAAACAGAGGGGGTTGGCGAGGATCTTGCTGACTCATCCTCAAGGTGGACCCGACAGCTAACTTAAATGTCTAAGATCCACCTAGACCTGGCACGGTTCCGGTTCCGGTTCGAACCGTGGAACCAAACCGGAACCGGAATCAGAACCGAAAAAACCAGAATGGGAACCGATCTTCCAGTTTTGGTTCAAGAACCGTAACCGTAACCGTAACCGAAACTGGGGGAGACCAGTTTTGGGTTCTGTTCCGGTTCCGATTCCGGTTCCGGTTCCACATTTCATGGAACCGCCCGGTTCGAACCGGACTGGAACCGCCAGTTCCAGTTTCGGTTCCGGTTTCGGTTCCGGTTCCGGTTCTGGTTCTGGTTCGAACCGACGGTTCCTGTTCGAACCGACAGTTCCTGTGTTTTTTTTTTTTTTTTTTTTTTGAAAAAAAATTATTAAAAAAATTAACACTTTATTTATAAAAATAAAATGTTTTAAAAATAAATGACATCGAAGAGTATTGAACCATGGTCCATAACCCTTGTCCAAGTCAATATATTTCCTTATACATTCTCCTCATTTTTATATAAGTTAGGCCACTCCCCACTTTTCTTATTTATTCGATGTGGGATGTGGGATTTTCTTATTTTTTCTTTTCTAGTTGTTTTGTTTTTCTTTGTTGTTAATACATATACAAACATATAAAATTGAAAGTTCTTTTAACATTTGCCCGATTGTAAGAGCAACTCTATAAACAAGGAGTTTGAATCAAATACAAACATATAAAATTGCAAGTTCTTTTAACATTTGCCCGATTGTAAGATCAACTCTATAAACAAGGAGTTTGAATCAAATTATAAAATTTTTACTCTCGTGAGTCGTGAGGTCCTATATGCAATAAAACATCTATGAGAATCCTGTTTTTGATAAAACTCAAGTAAATTTGGATTCAATCCATGATTAAAATGCATAAACCCATTTTTTTTAATAAATAAAATTGGCAATCGAGGTATATATTAATTAATCTTTCTACACTTTCCAGGAACTTTTCAAAACAAAGTACACAAACTCCAGCAAGCTGAAGCAATGTGATCCTCGTAAATTGCATTAATTTGGGTGGGAGGAGGCCTAGAGATAAGAGAAGAGAGTGGAGTAAAATGCTTGGCCATGCAATGCCAACAAAGACACCATCTAGTGATCTAGAGATTAGAGGTTTACACATACAATATACACACAAGCACACTTATTCGGTTATTCCAACTTGTGCAAAATTATACTAATGATACTAGATTTGTATGAATTGGGGTTAGATATATTAGATATTGTATGTAATAAGAGAAGAAAATCCCAACTATAATAGAAAGGATAAGAAAATCACAACTAGAATAGAAAAGATAAGAAAATCTCACATCCCACATTGGATAAATAAAAGCAATGAAGATATGCCTAACCTATATAAAAAGGTTCGGAACCGGCATAGGCCGGTTCCAATTCCGGTTCCACCTAACCATGGAACCGGAACCGTCGGTTCCAAACCAGAACCGAAACAGTGCCAGGTCTAGATCCACCCTCAGTGCCAGGTCTAGATCCACCCTCAGCGCCTGGTGTCAATGTGAGTCGTTCGAGCCCTTCAGGTCAATCTGGGGAACCCACTCATCAGGCTATGCTAAGGGCCATGTCCTTAGGTCATGCTTACGTTGGTAATGATCATTGGAGTCGCTTCAAAACCGGTACTACTACGAGTCGACTTCAAAACTTCTACAACAGCGCTACTTATGTAAGTTATTCTTCTTTGTTATTTCTTTCCGTTGTGATTTTCCTTTCCTTAGCTTATTCTTGCTGCTTGGTTGTGCAGATGGTCACTGAGATATTAGATGCTTACTAGACTAGCTGCGCTTAGGTAGACAGAATTAAACGTATGGAAGCACAGCTGAAGGAAAGCGAGGATAACCGCGCCCAGGTTGAGAGGGCCTACTAAGAGAAGCTTGGGGCGAACTAGGAATTAATGTATCGGTGCCTGGTAAGCAAGATAGAGGCCGAGCAAAGGGCTGTTTTAGCCACAGAATATGACAAAACCCTTAGGGATCTGCTGTTTGCCACCCAAGAATCAATGCTCTAGGCTAAGCAGAAAGTAGAGGAGGCCAAGTCATCATATGAGCGTAGAATTGAAGACCTAAATTGCCAAGCTTTAACTGTCGAGTCGTTGTCCAAAGAGGCTATGCTGGAACTGGAAATCCATGGGGTTGATCGCTTCAAAAGGTCTCCAGCTTATAATGCCCTACTATTTAGGGAATTCCAGCGCGGGATGGTCTCAGCTGGGGAGTTCTTCAAGGTGAAGAATAGGACGACTAATAGGGCCAGAGCCAACTGAAGCTTATCAATCAGAAGGCATATGGACAGATCTCTAGAGGCCCTTCGAATCCAAATGAGGGAATGACGAGCATACTGTCACAGTAAGGGCAAAGTGCCTTATCCCATGCATTTAGAAATACCACCGAGAGTGCTTTCTCTACTTTTCACGCATGCTAGAAGGCAGGGATAAATAACGAGAAGCCTGATGTCAGACCAGTGGCTGGAAAGGACTACAGCGCTTGGATGGATGACGAGGTGGATGAGATTATATAGCCCTCGGATGAAAGCCTACTGAGCAAATATGACATTGTGCCAGATCCAAGTATTGGTGGCAGTAGCTCTCAACCCCCAGTGTCGACTTCTTAGTCCTGTTTTGATTTCTTTTTTGATGTAATTATCCCAGTCTTCTTTGTCGTATTTGTATGTGTATTTGTATATATCGCTCAACTTCAATATACATCCTTCATGACTTCTATATATCCTTCATGAATGCTCGTTTCACTTGGCTATGTTGTTTCCTGAACAACTTGCTCATAACACTATGCCTGCACATTTTAATAAACACAAACACAAACAAAAACAAGGGTGAAACATGAATTAAGGCCAAATGTCTTCGTTTTACCCAAGCATGTGGTCGGATATATCTTTCGAGAATCAGTGGATACATAATTCGGGTGTCCCTTAAGCCAAGTATCTTATTCAATCCGGTAATTAGTCGGGTAATTTTTCTTCTAATTGGTTCCTTCATTCGAACCGAGTATCATAACTAAGCTATGTATCATAACTAAGCTGAGTATCTTATTAATCTAGCAATTAGTTTCTTATTTGAGCTGAGCGTGTCATAACTAAGCCGAGTATATTATTAACTGGTGATTAGTTAGGATTTTGCATTCCGTTTCTTCTTATCTAGGTGTTATGTCGAGGCTCACCCCAACCATATACTAAGATCCCTACACAAGTCACCTAGGACATCTCCTGGTTTTGTCTGCGATAGGGGTTTGCCGAATCGTTGGGGTAGTGTATACCAGCCAATACAGCTGCGCATCTCACCGACCTGTTCCGGTAGCGCCCCGGGCATTTTTCCAGGTATCCTAGTGCCTCAGGTTTGCCTTCTTACTGAATGATGCGTTCGTATCAACTCAGCTCAGCGGGCATGCTAATTTAGCTTCTCCACCCTTTGGACACTTTCCACTCGCTCTTCGCAGTTTCATGGCGTCCGAGTTCTTATTTTTATGAGACCTATTTCTAGGTACGCTTCTTAAGTTATCAGTCGACCTTTCCTGGGAAAAAGTTTTGCTAAGGGATTTTATTGATTATGCAAAACTGAACTATGTAAAATCTCAATAAATTGCTAAATATATTTAAAAGCTGAATATCTGAAAGGTTAAAAAGCTAAAAACATTGAAAGCTGATTTAAACATGAAAAGAGGGCCCCTCAGAGATAGAATGTCTTCAAGTATTACGCATTGCATGGTCGAGATAAGACGCCACCTTCGGTCGGGCAATGAGGTATGCTCCATGCCCTGCTATTCTGTCTATGACGTACGGTTCTTCCCATTTGTCGATGAGAGACCCTACTGCCCTGTCTTTGGTGTTTGGGGACACCCTAGTTAGTACAAGGTCTCTGAGTTGGAATTTTAGCACGCGGATGTGAGAGTTGTAATACCTCACTGCTCTCTGTTGGTACGTTGTGTTTCTTACTTGAGACCTGTCTCTAGTCTCTTCCAGTTCATCCAAACTCTACAGTAGCATGCCGACGTTGTAGTCTGAGTCGTATAACCGTACTCTTAGAGAAATGTAAGATGTTTCTGCCTGGATGACAGCTTCAGTTCCATACGCCAAGGAAAAAGGTATTTATCCTATAGAAGTTCTTACGGTTGTTCGGTACACCTATAACACTTCGTGGAGTTTGTCTGTCCAGTTTTCTTTCTTTGCATCCAGCTTTGCCTTCAGGGTATGCTTGATCACTTTGTTCACTGCCTTCGCTTGCCCATTGGTTTGAGGATGAGCAGGCGAGGCGTAGTAATTTGAGATTTTGTGGTCTCTACACAGCTTCCTGAATTTCATGTTGTCAAACTGGGTGCCATTATCAGTGATGATGGTGTTGGGGTTTTTGCCATAAAGCTTGTAATTTGTAAATATGATTTGAACATAAATAAAAGAAGTAGTACATTCATTCATTTTGTGTCATACTTTATATATATATAACATGTGCACTTAACATCCAAGATTGCCAAATGTAATTTTGAAATGAGTATATGAGTGTCATATACAGATGGATGCAGTTTGAAACGAGCAATCTAAAGAGTCCGTAGATAGCAAATAAAGCTGGGTACTTTATTTATGGTTAATCTACAGCCGCGGTCTATTTCGTAGTGTACGGTGATCCTATCCTGGATCATTCATATGGAGATATGAGAATGGAGGCACCTTGTTTGATGTGATCATATAGGACTGGGCCATGATCTATATGAATCTCTCATTAAGATCCGTTTAATGATGAGATTCATATATATCAACTAATAATGGCTATATGTGGGTGATCTTAATCCTGAGTGTCTTATCGACTCCTTCAGGTTAGATCGTGGTCTTTGATATACCATGGGTGAGGTCAGAGTTGCATTCCTGATTAATAAGCTTCGTATGTTGGGATCACGATTTGGCTTGTGGCTAGGAAGGTTTGTACACAATAGTGGAATCCACTCCTTCTTGCGAGAAGTAGATGGTAATTCCCTTAAGGGTTGATTCGGGGCTTGAATAATATGAGCGCTCTCCTAATTCCGTAAGGAATGTAAGATTTATTGTTCATTAGAGAATCAATGATACTTAAAGGAAAGATATAATTAGAGGAGTATAACGGACATTATTACCCAGCTCAAATTATGAACTACTTGTGGAGGATTATACCATATGTAATAGCTATATCGATGGACACTAAAAGTTATTGGTTTGTGTAAAAACGTCTACAGTTGAGAGAGTGCAGCTTTGGGTTTTTAGTGGAATAGCACCGAAGTTAATAATCATGAAATATTAATTAAAGAGTTTAATTAATTATTTATAAGGATTATTGAAGCTCAAAATACTGTGGGTCCATTAGGTCCCCTTGCTAGCCCAATTGATTTAGGTAACAAGGGTCACGGTTAATTAATTGGATTGTCCAATTAATTGTGTTACGAAAGTGACACGTATCAATTCGGGAATTAATTGAATAATGAGATTATTTAATTAATGAATTTAATGATTATGACAATTAAATAATAAGATTATTTAATTATGTAATTAATTATTAATGGAGGGTGTTAGTTGATATTTATATTTGAAAAATGGGATAATATGATTATCTTATTTTTCAATTAATTAAATATTAATTTTGAATTTAAATAGTTTAAATTCAAATCGGATGATATCTGTTAATAAAATAAAATAAAGATTTTGTTTTAAAATTAAAAAGATATCATTAGTTTGTTTCCCCGACAATAGGTTTTAAGAGGATTAGTGCTCGCCCCAGGTATTCTTTCAATCTTTCAAAAGCCTCTTTGCATTCACAACTCCATTCGAGCCTCTTCCCTTTCTTTATTACTCTAAAGAATGGTGTGCATTTGTCCGTCGACTCGGATATGAATCGATTGAGCGAAGCAAGACATCCAGTTAACCTTTGAACTTCTTTTAATGTCTTTGGCAAGACCATGTTCGCGAGAGCTTTTATCTTTTCTGGATTCACCTCGATTCCTCTTTGGTGAACTTGGAAACTTAAGAATCTTCCTGACGGTACGCCGAACACACACACTTGTTCGGGTTAAGCTTCATTTTATATCTTCTCAGCACGTCGAAGGTTTCTCTTAGGTCCAATGCATGTTTCTTTGCCATGACACTATTGGTCAACATGTCATCTACGTAGACCTTCATGTTCTTTCTGATTTTCCGAGCAAATATCATGTTTACTAACCTCTGATATATCGCTTCGGCATTTTTTAAGCCGAACAGCATCACCGTGTAGCAATAAAGTCCCTGGTCTGTTGTAAACGCTGTTATTTCTTCATTTGCTTTGTTCATTCATATTTGATTGTACTCGGAGTACGCATCCATAAAACTGAGCAACTCATGGCCTACAGTAGCGTCCACCAATTGGTCTATCCTCGGAAGAGGAAAGCTATCCTTTGGACAAGTTTTATTCAAATTTGTGAAGTCCACACACATCCTTCATTGATTATTCTTTTTCTTTACTAGTACCACGTTGGCTACCCATTGTGGGTACTTGACTTCCCTTATTGATCCCACAACGAGCAGCTTCTTTACCTCTTTCTTAATTGTCGCGCTCCTTTCCGGATTGAACAATCGCCTCTTCTAGACTACTGGTCTGAATTCTGGGTCGACGACCAAGTTGTGCGATATCACTTTCGTGTCTATCCCAGACATATCTTCATGGCTCCAAGCGAACACATCTTTGTATCCTCTTAACAGGTTGGTTAGGTCAACTTTAATGCCCTCGGGCAAGCTTGCACCTATTTTGATCATTTTGGTCGGCTCGCTACTATCTAGGGTTATATCTTATGTTGGCTTATCTTTTTAAATTTTGGGTTCTTCTCTCGGGTCGAGTTCAAACCCCTCAGGTATCTCTGCTTGGTCTTCGATCCATCCATGTTTTGGTCAGCTAATAGAATCATACATACCTGGTGGCCTTCCCTATCTTCTCTATCTTTATAGATTGAAAGGTTCACACTCCGTGCCATCTCTTGTGACCCTTTAACCATGCCTATGGCCTACCCCATACTCCATTGGGAATTTTATCATTAGGGCGTAGGTGGTCGTGACCACTTTGGTCTTGTTTAGGAACGGTCGGCCCATCAAGGCATTGTAGGGTCAGTTTTTTGTATTTACGACCACAAAGTCAAGTAATACTGTCGTCTGGCAATGGGTCTTTCCAACCTTTACTGGCAGTTTTACCGTGCCCAGGGATCTCACTTCTACTCCTCCAAACCCTCGGAATAGGGTATGAAAAGGTTATAGGTCTTTCCTGTCTAGTCTCAGCTGACCATACACTCTCACACTTAGAATGTCTGCCGAGCTTCCATTGTCGATCAGTATCTGGTGAACCTCTCTATGACTAATCCGAGCACTTATGACAAGTGTGTCGTTTGGTCTAACATCCAAACCGTGTGAGTCGGCTTCAGTAAATATTATCATATCCTAGCCTTCCTTGATTCTTTTCAGGTCAGGCTCGATGGAATTTACATCGAGGTCCCTTCTAGCTTCCATTGCTTCCCGAATTTCCTGTGTCCTTTCCCTGCTGCTTTTTCCAGTTGTTGGTCCACCGAAGATGGTGTTTATAGCCCCTTCATCCTCAGCCTTCTTTGGGCTTAGCTTCCTTTCCCGGTTCTCTTACCGGTTATCTCGGTGACCGTCCGCTTTCTCAGTTTTCTTCAGGATGACATCTTTCAAGTGTCCCTCTCAGATGAGAGTCTTATTGTGGTCTTTGAGTTGGAAACATTTAGAGGTCTCATGCCTATTTTCCTTGTGGAACCAACAATACTTTGTAGTATCCCTACGAGCAAAGTACGATTGCCTTGGAGATTCCTTTGACAAGTTCTTTTCTTCTAGGATTGCAAGAACTTCCTCCTACTTTTTCTTCAATGGGGTGTAGTTTGCATACTTCCCCTAGAACCTCTCCCTCGTCTGATCTGTCTTTCAGGTCATAGTTTCGATGACCATCCCAACCATTTCGAGCCTTGTTTTTCTTCTTATCTCCTTTCTGATCCTGAGTCCTGGGTACATTATTCTTGGCTTTATGCTCCTCAGGCCGTCCACCATGAACGAAGTATCCACCTGTTGCGATCTCTTCTTTCTTGGCCAGTGCGTACCCCCTACCATGTCCATCATGTCCGCATAACTAGTCAGGTGGGTTTTTCTTAGATCGAATGACAGTTGGCCATTCTATAAGTTGTTGATAAATATTGTGACGATGACTTCGTCATTCGCACTTCCAATTTCTGACACTTCTTGACCGAACCTTCCTAGGTACTTCTTTAGTGACTCATCCTTCCCTTGTTTGAGCTGGAAGAGGTAAGCCATTGACTTCTTTCTGTGCATGTTCCCAAGGAATTGCCTCAAGAACGCCCTGCTCAAGAAACTTCTTATACTCGCTGTGGGCAATCTCTCGAACCACTGAGAACCCAAGTCCCCAAGTGTCTGAGGAAAGTTAAGGCACAGTAGGGCCTCATTTTGAATGTATTAGGCCATCGTGCTCTTATATCTCTTAACATGCTCTTTTAGGTCCGTGTACTTTTTGAACAGTTCCACGTGTGGCATCCTAAATTTTTCCGAGAAGGGTGTCTAGAGGACGTTGATGGTGAAAAGGCTGTTTGACTCATCGTCTCATAATTCATAGCACCCGTAATGCTTAACTAGAGCATCCATCTGTTGCCTGTTATTCTGAACTTCTCAGGTCAAACTCTGTATGAGTATGTCCTTATTGCCCTCCGGCTTTCCACTAGGATTGAAAC
The DNA here is from genome assembly GCA_008009225.1 of Acer yangbiense. NCBI lineage: Eukaryota > Viridiplantae > Streptophyta > Magnoliopsida > Sapindales > Sapindaceae > Acer > Acer yangbiense. Next base: position 42,049,052 of record CM017770.1, read on the forward strand.
TCTGACTGATGGTTAGGCCCGGCGTTTGTTCTTCAGTACCCTATTTTCGAGCTTCGCGGTCCAGGCCATGCAAACAGACTATTCCCCTCTGGCGCTTTCGATGATGGTGCCGGTCACTCTCTCCAGATTATAACAATCGATCCTTCTGACGGGTATGCCTTCTGGGTTGGTTTTGATCTTGTTTCGCTTGATTGAAACTGTGCTTCCCTCGGGGGTGTCCATCTTCCTTGGGGTTCTTCATTGGCCCGGGCCTATCTTTCTCACAAGGTTTTAGGCCGGTCAATCAGGTTCTGAATCATCTTCAGCGGTGCATTCGAAATTAGTCTGATTACTACAGAACGCAATCTGCCTTGCAACCGATCCGGGGTGTGTAGGTTATAGGGTGAAGTTAAGCCTTCCATGTTGGAAAGGATAACCCCATGCCTAGCCACATAAGATATAAGTTGCTACAGAAACTCCCAAAACCGCTGAGCGATCTCCTCACTGGTTGGAGGAAACTGTTGAATGCCAACCACGACCGCTAATTGATTCTCGATCGTTAGATCGGCGTCCATTGGTCTCGTGACGTTGAGAGTGATGTCCACCCCCAGCGTGTCATCTGGTATTTCCTGGTTGTTTCTGGAACCGCTACCATCTCCTTTGCTAGCCATTGTTTCACAAGTGATTTTCAGAGTTAAGTGCTTCTACGCCCTTCCTTCTAGCGCCAATTATTGACGGTGAATTCTCGATGGTCAACCGGTCAACGATTTAGGTCAATTAAACCTGCAAGTATAAGTGTAATAAAAGCGTAATGAAAGCAAGAGTAATAAAGAGAACAAGATATGTAGTAAAACTTCGGTGATCGGAGAAACGTACACGGGTCATTACCTTAGCAACTAAGAGTCAAATCCACTATTCTATAAAATAATACACACTCTGGTCTCTCTTTCTCGCTAGATTTTTCACCACCCTTTGTAATGTGTTTTACAAGTGTATTTATACTTGGTACTACTAGGGTTTGGAAGCGTGGCGTACAAGTAGAGGATTACAAAGTTAGATTTATGATTCTTTTCCTATTTGGTGTTGTCGTGTGTTTAATGATGTTGATTTCGAATCTGCTTAGGACTCTGATATCTTGGAGAGAAGATCTGTTTGTTTCCTCGTTGAACTCTTTCCGGTGGTTGTACACTAGTTGATGTGTGATTGCGTATTACAGTTGTATAACCTTGTATGTAGTTGAAAAACCCTAATATGTGGTCTTTCCCATTCGAGTCGAGCAGAGCTGACCATGCATGGTTTCCTACTTGGCTTTACTCAGCCTTGTTAGTCTTGTCTTGGTACTTTATTAATGCCGTGCTGGTGCCAGGTGACCTTTCAACGTGGAATGCCAACATGCCCTTTGACTGATCCCATGACTTTTGTTTACGTGGCAAGATTGGCCCACGTTGTTTGGTGACATGTCTTCACGGCAAATATTATGTACAACATAATGCTTATTTTAAAATATCATTATTATCCTTATAAAATCAAGTTAAAATCATTTATATACCTTATTTTATCTCAAAATTAAATATTCTATTTAAATATTGATTTGATTTATAAAATCTTTTAAAAATCTTTTTTATTGTTCTTATTTATTTATTTTTTCCAATTTAATTATTCTACTTAAATATTGATTTAATATATATAATTAATGGAAAAAAAAAATGAAATAGGGTCCTAAACTCATGTATATTTTAGTCATTGTAACTAATCTTAGCACTTTTGCAATAAAATTACCAAACATATATATACAGTTTTTGAGTTATACAATAGTTTTAAGAATACAATTAACCAAACATTTACTAATTAACTTCACAGCTGATTATTCCTTCAGCACAGCTAACTGCGATTATTATAAAAGTTACAGCAATATCAAACTGACCCTATGTTTGAGATTGCTTTGCTTATGAAATAATCCGCTTTTAGTTTAACTTAATGAATTATTAGCTTACAAGATAAGTTGATAGGTGTTTGGTAAATTGACTTCATAAATAATCAATTTAAGAAAAGAGATATGCTATTCATAACAATCCATTAATTATCTGTTTACACTCTATTTTAATTTTTTTTTATTAATGACAACAAGACAAAAAAGTTCTAAAAACACCCCAAACCATTTTTTTTTTTTAGAAAACTAGTTTTTTTTTTCCATCTTTTTTTTTTTTTTTCACTTTTGCTTTTTTTTCCTGTTTTACAAACCCTAAAATATCTTCTTCTTTTCAAAATAATTTTTTTCTCACATACCATCAAATATGAAATGATTTTTTTTTCTCAAATACCACTCACTTTCATTCATCACCATCATTAGAATATATATATATATATATATATATATATAGGGGTGGGCAAAAAACCGGCCAACCGAACCGAACCGAACCAGTGGATCGAACCGGTTTGACCGGTTTTTTTTTCGGTTTTTATTGGGTAGCCAGTTCAGTTCGGTTGGCTTTTTTAAAAAACCGGCTGGACCGGTTTGGCACCCCAAATCGGAAAATCAAACCGGTAACCAGTAGAAAAAAAAAATCCCTAATTTTCTAATTTCTAACACTTCGGTAGACAGCAGCCAAGCCACACACTTCAGTCTTCACTCTAGTCTTCACGCTTACACACTTTCGCATGCCGCTCAGTTTCTTGTCTGCCGCTCGACGTCAATCAGTCATCTTCCGGCGCTCGTCTTCGGTTGCTCGTCGTCTTCCGACGCTCGTCGATGGTCGTGTTCTACTCGCGAATTGCGTCGACTTCTTTTCTCGATTGATAAGTTTCTCGTCCTTTGGTCCTTCGATTTCAGGTCAGTATTTAACTATTCATTTCCATTTTCCCTTCTTTGTTGGTTGATTTCACTTCTTTTTCTTAATTTTTTTTTTTTTTTTGTAAATTTGCTTCTTTTTAATTTTTTTTTTCTCTTTATAGCAATAGCAGCAAGAGCTCAAAACGACAGTGATTTTCAATGGCCGAAACCAATGAATAATTATTCGGTATATAATTTTCAATCATTTCTTAGTTTCACTATGTCTTCTCATATATATATATATTCTGTAATTATCACTCAATTGTTGTTAAACACTCAATTAGAGTGCATTCTGGTTGTTTGATTGTGTTTAAAGCTAGAAACAAATAATTTCTTAGCTAGTTTATGTCAGTTCAGGCAGATCTGGGTTCTGATAATGGTCTCTCTCTCTTTTTAATTTAATTGATCGTAATTGCTATTTTATTATTATTATTATTAATTTTGTTTTTCGTTGTTGAATTCCCAACATCAGATTAGGTTGTTGATTTGAACTCATTTGATACTTATTTTGTTGCTTCGGATTTTTAATTTTCAATAGGTCCAAACCGAAAAAATAGAACCGAACCGAACCGGTCCAATTCGGTTGGTTTTTGATCGGTTGACATTTTGAATTTTATTGGATCGGTTTGCTTTTTCAAAAACCGAGCTTTATCGATTTTAGTGAAAACCGAACCGAACCGGTAAACGCCCACACCTAATATATATATTTCTTTTTTTCCAAAAAATATATTTAAAATTATTTTTTTACTCAATAGAATGTTTTTTACTCAACTTAAAATCCAAAAGGGAAAAACAAATATTGTTTTCCTATTTTCACAGATTGATCTCCGAAACAGTTTTCTTATTGTTTTGATCTCCTCACTTTTATTCAGTTTTATTCTCTGTTTTATTTTTATTTGATTACTTCACATCTATTTTCTATATTTCGTTTCAAATTTTCTAAAGAGAAGTATTCAGAACGAGTAATATTAAAATAAAATAAAATGTCTTTAGAAATTTAATTTTTTAAAAATAGAATGTCTTTAGAATAAGAGTGCCAAAAGATAAAAGGGATAATTTTGAAAAAAAGAAAGTGTCTTTAGATTTTTTTTTAAATTTAAATTTTTAGAATGAAGTGTCTTTAGAAATGAAGTGTAAAAAGAAAAACATTGGATTGTAAGAAGAAACTCTGTAAGAAAAAAAGGAAAAAGTGTTTGATAAACTTTAATTGATTATGGATAATGACTAAAATGGATATAATTGTTAAAATGTAATATATTATTAAAAAAAAATTACTACTTATTATTATTTTTTAAATTTAAAATACAAATTTAAAGCATAGAATATATATATATATATATATATATATAAAATTAAAAAAAAAAACAATTCCACTGAGTCAACTCACTCACTCAAACTTCATTAATGGAAACTCTACAACTCTTGCGTCCAAATCCACCACTGTAAACAAATCAAGTTTTCAAATATCTATTTATTTTTTTGTTTTTTTTGTTTTTTTTGTTTTTTTTTTTAGAAACAAGGTATTTGTATTGACTTTTTAATATATATATATATATATAGTCTTTCTACTGTCAATTCGTCTGATATAAAATATATTAGGACGAAAAATGTGGACCATAGATTATGGAGAAGTTTTGACAAATGCATACACTTTGAATCAATGTATATAAATTTAATAGTTCACATTCTTCGTTCTGATATATTTTATATCAGGACGAACTGACAATAGAAAAACTATATATATATATATATATATATATATATATATATATATATATATATATATATATATATATATTACTTTAGTAAAAAGCCAAAATATGCATAAGTTTTTTTTTTCTTTAACTATTAATATCAAAGTATGGATATAAGATTTTTTTTTTTTTTTGAAAAATGGAGAGAGAGAGAGTAATTAGGAGAGAGTGTTTAATATGGTAATAATAGATTTAGGAGAGAGAGTTTAATATGTAATATTTAATCTAATGATTTATGAGGGAGAATTTTTTTTTTTAATAATTTAATTAGTTTGGGGTGTTTTTAGAATTTTTTTTTTTTTTTGTCTTGTTTAGTAATTTTAATTCAGGTTAAAATTGTCAATAATAAAAAAAATTAAATTGGAGTGTAAATAGATAATTTATGAATTGTTCAAAATAAGCTGCTTTTGGGAAGATTACCAAACACCCATATATTCAAAACTTGAGAAATAAACGATTATTTCTCAAGCAAAAGCAAACCCAAACATTGCTGAAGTACTTTTTTTATTTTTTTTATTTTTTGTAAACATAAAATATATATGTCATTAGAAATGGATCCATACAGATTAGTTTCAAATCACCAGTGACATAGATTTGTTTATTTTCCCATAATATTGCTTACTAGGAAGTTTCCTGATGAATATTAAATCATCACCAAGACTTATCTATTTACGATAAGGATTGTTTTAGTTTTGTGTTTGGTACAATATTATGGAAGTATCCTACAAGGCTACAAAGATATATTATAGGCACAACTTTCGTGTTTATGGAAAATTGTTCAATTAAAGGGTGCACCACATGTTTTGGTTAAGCAAAGATTGTAACATTTTAAATTCAGAAAAAAAAAAAAAGCAAAGGTGGATGAAAAATTTCTTTTATATTGAAAATTCAGTACAAAAATAAAAGAAAAGAGTCATTTTATTGATTATTTTTAGCTAAAAAAAAGGACAAAGTAGGAGTGATTGAAGAAATTTTCAAAATCTTAAATGATTGTTAGAGTTGACTGAGTTTTTGTATAATTTTCTTCCAGTTTGTTTTCTGACCTCCATGTCAATTTTAATGAGTCAATTCTTAGAATTTTCAAAATTCGGTTTACTTTTCTCGGGTAATATGTCATTTGGATAAAAGAACTCCACAAAATCCACATGCTTCCATAAAAGGTCAACATACACAATAAAATACAAAACCCTAACAAAAATTTCATCAAAAACTAGATAAGAAGATCATAAAATTTAAAAGTCAAATAAGAAGATGGAAGATTCAAGTTAGCAGAAATAACGTACTGTTACAAGTGGAAAGATTACAACCACGAGAGACCCTAAGAGTGTCGTCGACGAAGAGGTCATGCGTGGTGTAGAGGGTGCTGCCATCGACACGGATTTCTTGTGAAAAACCTTTTTTTTTTTGTTTTGTGTCTGCCTTTAGTTCGTCTATGCAAATAGTGTTTTGTTTTGTTTTTTATTTTTAATTTCAGTTTAGGGCATATATAAATTATAAGAAAAAATTGAGAACTAGGGCAATCAAAGAGGGAAATATGGGAATAAGCCTGCGAATAGTGTTGCTGGTTTTGTTATCGATGATGTGAAGGCATTGTTTGCTGATGTGCAGGTTTTCAAATGCCAAGCCATTCCTAGAGGTTGGAATTCTTTGAATTCTTTGACACATGCATAATCTGGCTTCAGTGGCTATCTCTTCTAAAAGAGATCAGTTGCGGCAGGATATCTACTCTAGAGATCTTTTTTCTTCTCTTTTTTAGTTGTTTTTACATTGTTATCTTAAAAAAATAAAAAATAAAAAAAAAATAAAAAAAAAACAATGACGAGAAAATAACTTATTTTTCAAACAATGACAAGATTTTTCATTTACGCTATGTTTCGCAGAAGAGAGAGAGAGTAGGAGGGATGAATGAATTAAGAATGAGAGAGATTATGAGAGATAGAGAGGATAATATCTATCCTTCATGTGGTTTGGTATTGAAAATGGAGTTGAATGGATGGATTGGTATATAATTTGTAAATTTACTATATTACCCTTTTATATTAATTGGAGGGTAATATTGTCATTTCCTACCCATTATACCCCTTCTCTTCTCATCCAACCAAACAATGTATTGGAGCTCTTCTCCCATCCTTCTCCCTCCATCTCTCCCTCTTACCAAACAGAGCCTAATTGATTGATTTCAACATTAAAATAGAAAAAATAAAAATAAATGGAAAGAATTGTTTTGTGTTAATGCTAAGAGAAACATTTGGGTTTGTTTTGGTCTGCGTAATTTGAAAGAATGGCAAAGGTGTGATCTTTTTGAGGTTTGGTTGTGATTTTCAATAGGGTCGGTGCTTCTAAAGTTGGAGAAGTCTGTTGCTATTGGTTGGTTGGATAATGACTTGTTGAAGTGGGTGTGGAGGATGGAGCAAAAAAAAAAGGGGTCGGGTCAATAATATAAGTTGAAATGAGAAAATAAAATTGTGGCTCTATTGTCATCCATAAAATATCTTCTTACACCCATATTTTAATGAAATTTTTTTTTTTCTAAAATACCCTTACTTTTAATTACTTAAAATACATGGTTTTATAATTGGAAATTAAATTTGCTTCCTACACCCATAAATTGAATACCCAATAAAAATAAACCCTAATATACTTAATTAAACCTAACATCTACAAGGAAATATAATTTTTTTGTTCACATATAATCAATGAATGGATGAACAAATAATTGATTATGAATTCTGAATGCATTCATGTATGTTTACTTTCATTTTTATTATTGTTTTGTGATTGAATAAAAAAATTATTGTAGTTGTAGTCTTGTAGAACATTTTTTTTTTTAAAAGCGGTCGTAGAACTCGGTCAAGTCTATACGGTTCTCAAACACAACCCACTCACTCACTTACTTTAATTCAATTATAAATTATTATTAATTTAATAGGTTTGTATACCGAAAAACTTTGTGGATGGATTTTAAAAAAACCAAAATTTTAAATGAAAAAATTGATGTGTTCAATGATTGAAAAAATGATTTTTTTTTTAAAGACAAAAAAAGTTGCATACTGTTATTTGTTTAATTATTGTTGTTGTTGTTTTCACCATTATGATTTCATGGTTTTTTAGATAATTCAATACATTGATTCCGCAATTAACAATGGAATAAAAAATATAATCAGTTTTAGAGTTGAATTTGTATTTTATTTTTGTCCAAGTAAAATCTTACCCGTAGAGAATATGTTAAAGGGAAAGTAGTTTTTTTTTTTTTTTTTTTTTTTTGGTGGAAGCAAATAAAGAGAAATAGATGTAATGAGAAAATATATATGTTTAAAATTAAAAACAAAATACTTAAAGGATAGTTTTGGTATTTTAAAGGGTGTAGAAAGTAAAATTAATATTTATTTTTTTAATATGGGTGTACGAAGAAAAATGAGTGTAGGAAGAGATTTTTTGGGTGGCAATAGAGCCACCCAAAATAAAATGCTATGAGTTGTATTGAAAGCTAAGTAGCACATATACTAGTCATACTACATATGGTGGAGGTAACCTGTATCCAACTCGTATCCGGTTTGATACTCCCCGGATATGTATTAGACACACACTTTGGCGTGCCTTTTGACTTCTTTTTTTTAGTTTGACTAGAAGATATGATGGGAATATGGGCATATGGTCAGTATACAGACATTGTAGGAAAAAATGGTCTAGGCATTATGCGGTCATGGGCGCCGCGATTTATGCCTAATCAGTCTTCTTAGGCGATCAATCACTAATCGATGCTAGGTGCCGCCCAGACAATGTCAAAAACGCTAGGCGGCGCTAGGGTTTTTTTTTTCTTTTCCAAAAACCCTAATAGCAAAACGACATCGTTTTGGGGTGTGGCGTCATTTTTGGCTTCTGTTTAATGAAGCTCTAGACGACGTCATTTTGGGATTCATTAAACGGAAGCCAAAATCATGCACATCTTTTTTTTTTTCTTAACTATTTCTATATTACTTAATTGTAATAGCTAAAATTAACTCCCATTTTTTGAAATATTACAATAACTAGTTTTCCAACCCGAGCGTTGCACGGGCTTTGTATTAAAAACTGTTTGCAAAACATTGTGTTGTTTATACCAATTTTTTTGATGCAAACATATTTAAACATAATGAACATATAGTTTTACCTTCAGTTATCTAAGTCATGTTAACATTGGAATTTCATTATCTCACGAAACAAAAGAAAAATATTAAATTAAAAAAGATCACCAAATATTTCTCCATTGTATTTCGAAACCTATTTTTAATAATTTTTTTCCAGAAAAAAAAACATGTATCAAAGTTGTAAAGTTGTGGAGAATAAAAGATGGCGTTTGTCATTTTGATGATCCAAGTCTTCAAATTCTCCTCGAAATATATATTTTCCGAACTAAAAAATTACTTGTGAATTAATAAAAATTCAACAATTTGATTTCAAACTTCAAACCCATAAATACATACATTTCTAATCATTATTAAAAAAAAAAAAAAAAAAAAAAAAAAAACAAAGAGGGTTCAATGATTTACATAATAAGTTAATAACTAATTGATTAAGTAATACATACAGATATATAAACTCCATTATCAATACTTTACCTTGCTGTTGTCACCCACTCTCTTGAAGAAAGTATTAGAAAATACTTGCAAAATAGACATGAGAAAATTCAAAAATGTGATATCAAACTTCAAACCCATAAACATATACATTCTTAATCATTAATACAACAAAAATGAAAAGAAACAAAGAGGGTTCGATGTATATATAGAATATAGAGACCTTTCATTTTACTTATATTATTTAGGTGGATCATTAATACTATCATACAATTAAATAAGTGGGTCATTAATTAGAAGGAGTTCATTGGATAAATAAGATAGCCTTTCATTTGGCTCGTGTTCTAATAATGAAGCTGAGCTGCGGGCGGTGGTGACCGTGGTGGAAGGAATTTCTATTTGTAAGTATTTGGGCCATGACGATATTGACATTGAGTGTGATTATGATATTGTGGTCTCTTGGATCCGGTCCCGTATATGTAATATTTGGTATTTATGGGATTTTTGGGACCAACTTATAGATTTATTGGAAGGATTTGATTTCTCTATTCATCATTTTTATAGAGAAGGTAATAAAGTGGCTAATGCTTTGGCACGTTATGGTGCCAGTGGTAAGAATAATGTGTTTTATAGTTCTAGTCAGCTTCCTGGAGTTATCAAAAGTTTTCTTCATTTGGATAAATTGGGTACGGCTTATGTTAGGCATGTTTAGCTTTATTTTCTTTCCTATGTTGGTTGTGGTTTGTTTTGGTTGTGGTTTGTTTTGGTTGTTTTCTTTTATGGTTAGTGTTGTTTCTTGGGTTGTCTCTGGTTCCCCTTTGTGTCCGTTTGTTGGCTCCTCGGTTTTCCTCCGCCTTAAGTGAGGGCTTTTAATAAAATTATTTATTAAAAAAAAAAACACTTGATATTATCTAATTAATATTTATCAAATTGTTTAATTTGATTAATCAATAAATATGAAAATAGAAAAAAAAATTAATAATATTTAAAAGTAGAAAAAATAACTCTATTATGATGTAGCATTTAAATTTAAAGCTCTTTTACGCTGACATGTGGCACTTTGAAACTCTATTATTATTATATATATATATGATGAGTTTCACGGAGGGGGTGACTCGAACCCACAATCTTATTGTGTAGGTGTGATGAGCATACCACTATGCCAACTTTTCCTAATTAATATTTAATCACAATTCACATGGCACAATAATTTAAAAAGGAAAAATTGCAATAAAGTTCCCGACATTTGCTAAAAGTGCAATTAAAGCGTACTATTATCAAAATTATGGAAATATACTCTTGACTAACTCTTTGACTGTTACAATTAACGGATGTTAGAATGTCAGAAGGGTAATAATATCGATTTCTTTTAAAAAAATAAAATAATAATAAATTGTAAATTATGGTTCTTAATAATCTTTTTAAAATATTGTAAAAAAGTTTTTTTTTTTTTTTTTTTTGTGGGAGTGAAGATCTGAGTTGCTAGATCTCATCATCATCATCAAGATCAGGTGATGATGAATGAATATGTTTAAATAAAGAAAATGAAATATTTTTTTAAAGAATTTTTTTTTCTTAGGAGATCTAGGTTCTTCCATCACCATCATTCATTGAAGAAAAAAAAAAAAAAACTTTTTTGAAAACCTAATTTTTTGATTAACTTTTCCTCCAATCGTTACCAACATTTTTTTCTCCCAAACATTATCATCATCAACAACATCGTCTTCTTCTTCGTCCTCAAACAAAAACTCTAAATCTTCATTGGAGATTTCCACCCACCGAACTCCTCTACTAGGGATGGCAACGGGTCGGGTTCGGGCGAGTTTTGCAAAATCCAAACTCGCACTCGTGAAAATTTTTCTCACCCATGCCCACCCACGAACCCGCGAAAATAAATGGGTTCGGGTTTGGGTCTCACCCGTGGGTTTTATGTGGGTTCATGAGTTCACGGGTCACACCCACCAACCCACAAAATATATTAATATATTAATTATATTTTTTTAATATTTTTTTATATATATACAATACATAACTCCTCTTTATTTATAATATATAATGGAGAATTACAAATACAATAATATAAAGTACTACCAAGTAAAACTCCAAATGGATCTCTAAAGGCAAAACAAATAAGCAATCACGATGTTTCATAAGAGTAAAACCAGCAAGTGTAACCTATCATTAGCTATATATAAACGAGAGTTGAGAATTGTAATTCTCAAACTTAGAATGAGTGAAGTTTTTATATTTTATTCTCTATATGGTTAAAAAGGTTCAATTGGAGTTTAAATTTATAATATTTTAAATAATAAAATTTTAATAATTTTATTTATGCGGGTTCGTAGGTTCACCCGCGGGTTCGTATTCCCAACCCGCACCCCTCACCCGCACCCGCACCCACTGGGTTTTTATTTATACAGGTTTACGGGTCATAAATTCACTACCCAAACCCGACCCTATAGGGTTGGGTTCGGGTGGGTGCAGGTCAAATTGCCATCCCTATCCTCTACACCACCGCTCCGTCCATCCACGCGCCTCTGCCCATGAAACCACCTTATATCTATCTCCTGATGTGTCTACATGCCGCCGTCGTTGTCCCCACGACGAGCTCTGATGTTTACCAGGTAGAGATATGGTATGACTTCCTTGGTGGAGATATGTTTATTTCCTCCATTAGGAGATATATCTCCAAATCCGGTTTCTTAAAAAAAAAAAAAAAAAATCTTTTTTTGTTTATCCATATGAATTTGTATTTTAAAAAAAATAATAATAATTGAGTGATGTAACATTTTTTTCATTGGACAACATACAATTTGATTTATTAACACTTAGGGTTAATTTAGACATTTCGTATTATATGACCAATCAACTGTTAGTCAAGGATACTTTCATGTAATTATGGTAAAACTACGATGTGATTGCACTTTTAGCAAATGTGGAGGTACTTTATTGCAATTTCCCTTAAAAAAGAATTTTAAAAATTGCTTTTAAAATTTAAAATTTATTTTATTTTGTTTATAATATATATATATATATATATATATATATATAATCAAACTACATATAATATTGTTTTTACTCTTACAATATATTGAAAAATATATGTTCTTAAAACAACATTAGATTTTTTTTTTCTTTAGAATATTGTTTTCAATTATTGCTATCAGATGCGGTTTAGCATTTTCAGCTTCTAAAAATATGAAAATCAAATCCTCGTTAAAAACATATAAAACAGAAAACGGAAAACAAAAATGTTACCAAACAGACCATATTCATTATGTAAAACTTATTTTTTGAAAACAAAAAACAACTTTTTAAAAGTTATAACTAGAAAGTTAAATAACTTTTTATTGTTGTTTACCATTTTTCAAAACAGGTTTTCAAAACAAGCCACAACCTTTCCTTCCAAATAACTATTTTTATCCTTTTTAAAAACATTATCAAACATATTTAAATCGTTTTCCATTTTTGAAAACTACATTTAGAAAATACTACCAAACATGTTTGCATTTTTAAAAACATCAATATTAAAATATGATTTTCATTTTTAAAAATAGTTTTCAAAAACATCATTTTAAATATACCCTATTTTTCTCAAAATATGAAAGTTTATACTGTTTTTTTATTTATTTTTTATTATTATATACGAGTTTAACTACCAAATTTGAAATGTATGGTTATGTAGTAGGGAGTAGGGATATTATGGTTAAGATTTGCCTATCCGCATGCCCACATGCCGCATGATTTAATTATTAGTGGCACGTTGTTGCATGGGTTTAGACACATGTACCTCCATTTTAACGAACCCTTTATACATATAACTGTGTATCTGTTACGAAAGGTATTTTGTACGAGAATCAAAGGTAATTAATTAAGTTTTCATTGAATAGAATCAGAAAAAGAAAATTTGATTCTTTGGGTAAAATTGGAGAATTAAGTTTCCTTTTCAGCATAAACTTTTAATTCTCGATTTATATGTTGGATCCACATAACTTGATTCTCAATTATTTTTAATATATACTCTAATCACAAATCAAGAAATATTTTTTTCTTCTTTTCAAAAAGGAAACTATGTTATGTGCTGCCAACAAGGGCGTAACTCAGTTGGTAGATGGATGAGCTTGGCTCTTGGGTGTAAGTTCCTTATTTTTGATTGGCTTATTTCATGACAAACCACATTTTGGGGGTTTAAAATGTAAGGGTAGTTTAGGGCTTCCTTGCTCGTGATCAAGCTTATTTGGAGTTCAAGCCCTTATGCATAAGAGCTCATTGAAGGTATAATCACTTGTGCTTAACCCTTGTTGAAGAGATGTAGTTGCACACACTCACAACTCATGCATATCTCTTATTCTTGCATGTTGTGTGTTTATATGCATTCATGTTTTTAATAACTCTTCTTGCATATTTAAATTGATTGCATCTTGTGATTAAAATGCTATGTCATATTAGGCATTAGGATGCATCTTCTTCACCTCTTCACTTGCACAATTGTTTGTTTGATTTGTGCATAGCCATAGGTGCAGTGTGCTGGTCCCCTTACCCGCGCAAAACCCGCACATACCAACGTAGTGAGCTGGTCGTCATGCGCCAGACCAACGCACCTCACCAGTGCAATCAGGGCAGAATGTCGCCGCTGGTCGTGCGTTGGTCACCTGCGTTGCTCCACCAGCGCACCTTACGCATAAAGGGTAGTGCGCTGGTGTGGTGCGCTACTCGACCAGCGCACCACCAGCGCAATTGACGAGAAGTTGGACAGTGTTTTACCGAAACGACACCACTTCATCTAGGGCTCCTATATAAGTACCATCTTCTTCCTAGCTCGTTTTTGAGAGCTCAAAATCAGATATTAGAGAGAGAAACTCAAACCCTAGAGAGAGAAGCTCCTAAGAACTCACATTTACTCAACCAAATCACTTCCCATGAGCATCTAGCATTTTCCTAGCATCATCCAAGCATGGGCTTTCTTGTTTTCTTTGACTAGGTAACTTCTACATGTCCTAGAATTTCTTATTTCATTTTTATGACATGTATGCCTAGGTTTAGCATTTATTTGTTAAGTAAATGCATGTCTCCTTGCTTAATGTTATTCTTAGCATGTTTGAGACTTTGATTTTTGGTTGAGATGAGTTGGTTGTTGATAGCTAGCATTTAGGACCATTTTGCCCTTTAGCTAAGTCTATATGATTTTCATTTAGACATTGTTGTGTAGGACTTCTTAATTGTATTTGTTAATTGCATATTTATTGTCCTTGCCATGTTCATTGATAACTTGTGTTGATTGGCTTTTGATTGACCTTTCCTTGATTGCATTAGTTAATTGCATGTTTTTAGTTCTTGCCATGATTATTGACAACATGTGTTGAATTTGCTTTGTTTGTTGACAATTAGGTTGCTAGAGTCTCTTTGCATCTAATTGAGTCCTCATGTATGTGCATGTAGGCATTGTTGATAACTAGAGTGTTGATTTGCATTATAACATCTAGTTAAACATTTAGTGTAGCCTAACATTATTTGCATTTTGGATATTGTCATATATTCACATAGATTATTGATCTCTTCATTGAGAGTTAAGTCTTGTGACTACCGGTGTGCAGTGCTCAAGCAAATTGGACTAGGTTCACTTTTAAAGGCATACGGGTAGTAGTGGTGGGTTATAGATCGTAAGAGGTTGAGGTCAACCTAGGTTGTAAACACCATTGCAATTAGTGGATTTGAGGTTCGTGTATGGCGCACATAACAGCCCGTGGTTTTTCCCTGTTGAGGGTTTCCACGTAAAAATCAAGTGTTATTTAATTTCCGCACTTTTACTTGATTTTTATTGTTTGTTGAATTAGGTTAATAGTGATTAATTTTGACTAATCGAAAAATTGGTAATAATCGATTAACAACCCATTCACCCCCCTCTAGGTTGTTTAGACACACGCGAGTATATATTTTCATTGGGCAAGTGACTCCTATGTTAGCGGCTCGAATCCTACCAATGGCGAAAACTTTCAAAAAAAATACCTGGTCTCAGATTAATAGATATTGTCAAAAATAAAATAAAAAATTATGTTATGTGCTGAAACTATTTAAAAGTGTGTTTAAACAACCTAGATATGGGTGAATGAGTTTTTGATCGATTAAGTTACCAAATTTTCGATTAGTCAAAGTTTAAACCCACAAATCAACAAAGACAATAAAAATCAAGCAAACAATGTGGAAAGTAAATATGCACTTGATTTTTACGTGGGAAACCCTTCAAACGGGAAAAACCCACGGGACTGGCCTCGCTAGCCACTTAGCCATGGAAATCCAATATATGATAGTTTAATTATATTCTAAGTTGACAACCTAGTCACGTTTTTCAAGGATTGTAACTTAAATCTATCTACCAATGGGCCTTTTATAGTGACTCTTGACACTTGCTTGTGCAACTAACACATGTAGCCACAAGACTTGAACTCTTAGAAGAAAATTAATGCCTAAGTGAACATGTATGAATGCTCAATGCATGTATGTGCTAGACAAACACACAAAATGCTTAACTAGATGTAGAGAATGCAAATCTAACAACCTAGTTATTAGCTAACCCCAATAATCTTCATAACTTCGCAAGATGTGCAATAAAAATGAAGTATTGGACAAGTAGAACAATAAATAAGAGGAGATATTTGTTCTTACCTACCAAGTGAACATATGATGAAAAACCATGCCTGATGATACTAGATGAAGCTTTAAATGCACATTGATTAGGTGATGGAGTGTTAAAAACGCTTTCTTGGAGCTTTTCACACTAAAAGACTTCACTCTCACTCTAAAGATATGATTTTTGAAATTCTTTTGAGTTACCCATGCTAGAAACATGAAAGAATGTACATATAGAAGCCTAATTAAAATGACGATGTTTTGACAAAAAAACACAACAATGCGGGCAAGCAATGTGGTTGCTAGTTGCAATAACACAACCGCAATAGAGACCAGCAAAACCTTTGGAGAGAATTGTGGGCGCTAACAATGCAGTTGGTAGCCGCAATACGCTAACCGCATCAACTCCCAACAATTCTCTAGAGAGAATTGCAGGCACTACCCATGCGGTTACTAGCCGCAATACGCCAACCGCATCAACTCCAAGCAATTCTTTAGAGTGAAATACAGGTGCTAGAATGCAATTGCTAACTGCAATACGACAACCCCATCAACTCCAAGCAATTCTCTAGAGTGAAATGAAGGCGCTAGAATGCGGTTTCCAACTGCGACACATTGACCATAATAACTCCCAAGAAAGGGAAAAAACAAGAAAAGTGGGAACCTTTTTAAGTGGTCGAACCTCCGTGCTAAGACAAGCACATCAACGTGCAAGTGCAGACATTTCCGATCAACAAATGGAAACAGATTACAACTCAAACACACTAAAATCTCTTCATGAAGTGCAAGTGTGAATTTAGAGAGATGCACATGAGAAGATGAAAACACAAATGAATGAATTATGTGTGTGTGCACCTAATATCTTTAAGAGAACAAGTCAAGTGATATATCTTTGAAGTTCTTGTTCTTGAAGCTTTGGGAATGCAGGGAAGAGTGTTGATCAAAATCATGAGAATGAGCACACAAACACCTAATCTACCCTTACAACATCAACCAAATGTGGTTTGTCACAGAAATAAGTTAATCACTAAAATGGTGGAACTTACAATCTCTCTCTTTGGCTATTTCATGAAAAAACATATTGGCTATTTAATGCCCGTATTTCACTCTAGAGAATCGTTTGGAGTTGATGCAGTTGGCGTATAACAGCTAGCAATTGCACTCTAGTGCCCGCATTTCACTCTAGAGAATTGCTTGGAGTTGATGCGGTTGATGTATTGTGGCTAGAAATCACATTGGTAGCGCCCGCATTTCACTCCAAAGAATTGTTTGGAGTTGATGCAATTGGCGTTTTGCGATTAGCAACTGCATTGGTGGCACCCATAATTATCTATGAAGATATGTAGGGAGTTGATGTGGTTAGCGTATTGCAGCTAGCAACCGTATTGTTAGCGCTCGCAATTCTCTCCAGAAGTTTTACAGGTCTCTATTGTTGTTGTGTTATTACGGCCAACAACTGCATTGCTTGCCTGCATTGATGCTTTTTTTGTTCGTCATTTTAACTAGGGCTTCTATATATACATTCTTCATGTTTCTAGCATGAGTAACTCATAAGAATTTCAAAAATCATATCTTTACAGTGAGAGTGAAGTCTTTTAGTGTGAGAAGCTCCAAGAAAGCTTTTTTGGAGCTTTTTTAGAGCTTTTTTCAACACTAAATCCCCAAATCCATGTGCATTTAAAGCTTCATCGAGCATCATCAAGCATGATTTTTCATCATATGTTCACTTGGTAGGTAAGAACAAACATCTCATCTTATTTATTATTCTACTTGTCCATGACCTCATTTTTATTGCATATCTTGTGAAGTTATGAAGGTTATTAAGGTTAGCTAATAACTAGGTTGTTAGATTTGCATTCTATACTTCTAGTTAAGCATTTTGTGTGTTTGTCTAGCACATACATGCATTGAGCATTCATACATGTTCACTTAGGCATTAATTATCTTCTAAGAGTCCAAGTCTTGTGGCTACATGTGTTAGTTGCACAAGTAAATGTCAAGAGTCACTATAAAAGTCCCACGAGTAGATAGGTTGAAGTTACGATCCTTGAGAAGTGTGACTAGGTTGTTAACTTAGGATGTAAATAAACTATCATATAGTGGATTTTTGTGACTAAGTGGCTAGCGAGACTAGTCTCATGGGTTTTTTCCAGTTGAAGGGTTTCCTACATAAAAATCAAGTGCCTATTTATTTTCCTTATTGTGTATTTGATTTTATTGTCTTTGTTGATTTGTGGGTTTAAACTTTGATTAATCAAAAAATTGGTAACTTAATCGATTAACAACTCATTCACCCACTTCTAGGTTGTTTAGACCCACTTTTAGGTAGTTTCATGTGCCCTTATAAGTAAAAGAGCAAATTGCACTCAACCTCTTTGAGGTTTGGCCTCTTGCACCCAAAAACAACTTTATCATTAATAAACACTCACACCCCCTGTCGTCTAGTCAAACTTAACTGTTGACTAACTATTACCTTTAAAATATTAAACTACCATTGATCCCTAAATTAAATTAATAAAAAAAATTATCAGAAAATTAAAAAAAAAAACAAAAAGAAATGATTTCCATCAACCCAAACCTTCATCAACATCAACCCAAACTCAGAAACATTTGACGATGAATTTCCAGATTTCTTCATCAACATTAAGAAATTTTTTTTAAAAAAACCTTCATCTTCAACCCAAACACAAAAACATCAACCCAAACTACCACACCAAACCGAACCCAAACCTCAGACAATTTCTTCTCTTCTTGCAACAACCAAATCCACACCAAACCACCCGAACCCAAACATCAAACAATTTCTTCTCTTCTTGCAACAACCAAATGCACACCAAACCACGACCAAATCCACACCCAAACCATAGAAAGTTTGACGTCTTTGAAAAACAGCTAGAATAGCCGTGGTAAGCCACCCGTTCACCGTTCCAATCAACAGATCCGCGAACATTCGCGGATCCAAACTCTCACTGAAGATATGTAATCTCACGGATCTCTTTAACCATGGGTACCCATGCCGTCATTGGAAAAGTGACGACCGGAATTTGCCATCACTAGAAAATCGACGGCAAACAGCGACTCAATCAGAGTCGCACCTAACCCTAGGTCTGCATTAGTCGACCTGCATCTGCACACGGATCTAAGAAGAACAACTCGCTTCATGGTGTGGGTCTGGTGCAGTCTTACATACAATTAGACCAATTCTTCAAACACCAAATTTAATTAGCAACTGAACACACACCATAGCACACAATCTAATCCACCAACAAATTATACCAATATAGACAATATAATCCTTGCCTTATTTAACGGTTATTAGAATAAAATAATTCAATAACAAATCCAATTTTGAAGATCCATACAATCAATGCAATTAGATTATGATGTGTGCGTTGTTCATGGCAAGTGAGAAGAAATTGTTTGATGTTTGGGTTCGGGTGGTTTGGTGTGGATTTAGTGGTGGTTTGGGTTGATGTTTCTGGGTTTGGGTTGAAGATGAAGGTTTTTTAAATTTTTTTTTATAATGTTGATGAAGAAATATGGAAATTCATCATCAAATGTTTCTAGGTTTGTGTTGATGTTGATGAAGGTTTGGGTTGATGGAAATCATTTCTTTTTGTTTTTTTAATTTTCTGATAAAAAGTTTTTTTTATTAATTTAATTTAGGGATCAATGGTAGTTTAGTCTTTTAAAGGTAACAGTTAGTTAACAGTTAGTTAACAGTTAAGTTTGACCTAACAGCAAGTGGTGTGAGTGTCAATTGATGATAAAATTGTTTCTAGGTGCAAGAGGCCAAACCTCAAGGAGGTTAAGTGCAATTTTTTCTAAGTGAAATGAAATGAGACGCAAGTTCAATTGCTCATATTAAAAAACAAATAGTTGAATACCTCTGGTGGTAAGAATCTTTACCCACATTAATCTGATTAGGGGCTTAAGTTGTGTATCATTTTCCTAACTCTCAAATTTATAATAATAATAATAATAAAAAAGATTGAAAAGTCGTAATAAAAGTTTTACTTCTTTGTTTTAATTATTTTAACGAAACAAACTGATTACATTCCATAAGAATTTATTTATTAAATTAAATGGAATGCTTCACAATGAAAGAATTATTCTTCCCATAATAATATTTTAAATAGTATAATTGTCATATGCTTGAATGGCTTTATGCCATGATTCTTTGATTGTATTGTATTAATCAATTAAAATGTATTAAAATAATACAATTCAGTATTTGGTGTCCTTTTGTGCCATGAGTAAAAGCCGCCAGGAGAGGAGAGAAAATCTTTCATTCTTGATTCAAACCAATCCAGATTCAAAGTTGAAGGCTTATTTAGAGGTAAGTCTTTCAACCACCTACTCTTTCGATGAGGGTGCACTAGAGGCAATTTAGTATAACTAATACATAATAATATGTGATATTTGATTGTATTGTATTGGAAAAATGCTCTAACTTTATTGACTTCTCTTTTCAACAAATATCAAAACTCTCATCTTTCTTCTCAAAAACTCTCTGTCTCAGGCTCTCATCAACTTTGGTGAAAAAAACCTTTAACTCCTTGAAACAAATTATAGGTGTGTTCAATATTAATCTAGGGGGGGGGGGGTTGCGATTTGACCCAATTTTCGTGTATGGTCAAGATTACAAAAATGCCCATAATAGTCAATATAATATAGCAAGTGTAATATGGTACGGAATATAAATAACACTTGATATTTACGTGAAAACCCTCATGGGAAAAACCACGGGCTAGTAAGTGCGCCACACTCGAACCTCGAATCCACTAAATGTGTTAAAAATTACAACCTAATCCCGATATATAATCACACACCTACCTAATCCCAGTATAAGTGAACCTAGTCCAATTGCTTGTGATTTACGCAACCTAATCCCGGAAACTACACAAGTCTTACTTCTCAATGAAGAGATGATACAACCTAAGTGAATATATGAAATACTCAAAATGCAACAAGAGCTAGGTAACCCTATATGCTTATCTAGGATGATGATATAACAATAAATACAATCCTAGATATCAAGAGCTAAATGACATATCAAATAGATTAGCTAAATATAAATTATGAAAACCTAGATAGCTATCACAATACAACTCTCAAACAATCAATACACTAATCTCAAACTTGTATCTAAAATATATATGAATGACATACAAGTGATAAATGAGATTGCTTGTAAAGAAAGACACAAAATATGTAAGATATAAGTGAAAAACTTACCAAGCAAAGTGTGTTGAAAAATCTATGCAAAAAGATATCTAGATTATCAAAGATGATGCTAGATGATGATTGATGATCATGGAAAAGTGTTTGAGTAAACAAAGATAATCAATGATGGGTTCTTGATTAAAAATCTCTCTTTGAAAAAGCTCTCAATTAAAAATATAATTTTTGAGTCATACATTGACTTAAGAACAAAGATGTATATATATAGGAGGTCAAATTGAAGTTGTGTCGTTTTGGCCAAAATCAGTTGTCGCCATTTGATGTCGCCATTTGTCTCAGGGCGACATCGTGGCGACACCAATTTTTCTTCTATGTCGCCACTTTGTCGTTATGGCGACATCTCAGGGTGACACCTGATGCAACACAAAAAAGCTTCTTTGTCGCCATTTGTCTCAGTGCGACATTTCATGGTGACATCATACCTTATTGAATTTCAGAAATAAATTTCACTGTCGCCATGGCGACACCATCAAATGGCGACACCAACAAAGGGCGACAATGCCCTGTTTCCACATGAGCATAATATGCAAGTGCGCAAAGTGGTGAATCCAAAGGAGAAGCCAAGGGCATTCTCCGAAGGCAATCTTCGCGCTGAACCAAGCACACATTCGTGCAGGCGCGAACGTTTCCGAACAATATCGGAAGATGAATTACAAAACACATAAACACACAACAATATACAACATCAAAGTGCAAGTGTGAAATGTGACATGTGAAGAGAATGCACACATATGCAAGTATGCTAAATGTGTGTGTGCAACTAAATCTCTTCAAAGAAAACTAAGTACTAGAGATTATACATTTGGAGTGCTTGTCACCTTGAGGCCTTGAAAGGGCAATTGAGCTTAATCCTCAATCACCTAAACTACCCTTACAAATCAAACCCCAATATGTGGTTTATCCACGAAATAAGCCGATCAATAAATGAGAATCCTTACAATCTCCCCCTTTGGCTATTTCGTGACAAATCCACCACTCACATTGATCCTCACAACATAATAGAAACTAAGGGATAACATTGATATTCTACAATACAAAGAGATGTTATAAATACAAAACTTCAAGGCTTCAATCTCTTGTAGGACAACCAATCCTTCGAAACAAAAGTTTCTACACTTTCCAATACAAGTGCAATGTGAGATTAATCAAGTGAGAATAAAACAAGCATTTGCATTTAAGAATTTAAGCACAACATCATGCAATATATGTGAATGCAATGCTCCCCCTCATTGGGTTACTCCCCCTCAATATGTATTCTCTTTAACATGTACATTTGCTACTTACAATTAGTAACTCCCCTTACCACTTCTACTCCCTCTTTTTGTCATGATATAGGCAAATGAGTAGTCCCCAACTGGGTCACTTCTAGGCAAAGAGAGATAGTAGCATACAAGATATTTGCATAATCATATAAGTCACTTTATGCATCTCAATTAATTGGAGAGAAACAAGGAGATTTATTTAAAGAAAATGTGTGAAACATAACTGCTTTGCATACAAGACATGTAGCATTCAAGTCTATAAGGATTCCCATATATTAATTGGCTTATTTCGTGGACAAACCACATGTTGGGGTTGATAATGTAAGGGTAGTTTAGGTGTTTGAACTTCATGCTCGAAGGCCCTTTCAAGACCCCAAGGGACAAGCACCCCAAAGGTATAATTTCTTGTGCTTGATTTTTTCTTTGAAGAGATTTAGTTAGCACACACTCACTTAGCATACTTGATCATGTGTGCATACTCTTCACATGTCACTTTACACACTAGCACTTTGATTGTGATATCTTGTTGTATGTATATGTGCTTAGTAATTCGTTTCCCGATAATATTCGGAAACGTCCGCGCTCACACATATGTGTGCTTAGTTTTGCGCGAAGACCGCCCATGGAGAATGCCCTTGGCTTCTCCTTGGTTTTCACCATTGTTGGTGATCGGCGGTTATGATCGGCGGCTTGGCCGCCGAATGAAACCGCCGTTTCAGTCCAGATTGGTCTGAAGCAATTATGAGGTCACGATCGGCGGTCACGACCGCCGTTCGAAACCGCCGTTCATATCTGATCGATTTTAATCTCTCGGTCTAATTCGACGGTTGGATCGGCGATCACGAAACCATCGAATGAAACCGCCGTTGATGCTTTGTTCTTCACGGGCTCAATTCGGCGGTCGTGATCGGCGGCCTGGCCACCGATTGAAACCGCCGAACGGTGCGTTTCAGGGGTAAAATTATCTTTTCACATGCCCAATTCTTGATGTCTATAAATATCTTACTTTCTCATTCTCTGATCAAGCTTCTTGAGTTATTAGAACCCTAAACTTCAAAGAGAGATTTTTTTGAGAAAAAAATCAAATCAAGAACTCACCTTTAAACACTCAAATCAAATCCTTTTTGCATCAAAGTTCATCTTGCATTCATCTATGATTGGGTTTGCATCATCACAACATGCTTGGTAAGATTTTGATTAATTTCATCTTATTTTAGTATTTTTACTATCAAGCATATTCTCTTTTAATTACTTGTATGTTGTTGATCATATGATAAATACAAGAATAGAGAATTAATTGTGATGAATTAATTGAGTGTTGTTTTGTGATAGCTAATTAGGTTTTTGACTAATCTTGATTAGCTAAGCTATTTGAAATGTCATTTAGCAATTGATATCTAGGATTGATTTAAATTGATTATCTCATCATCCTAGATAAGCATCTAAGGTTACCTAGCCTTGTTTGTTATTTGAATATTCATATTTATTCACATAGGTTGTATAATCTCTTCATTGAGAATTAAGTCTTGAGGCTAAGATTGCTTAGGCCTCAAGCAATTGGACTAGAGCCACTTTTAAAGGCCCGATGGTAGAAGTGGGGGGTTATTGACCGGAGTGTTAGACGAGGTCTACATAGGTTGTAAACTCCATTTCGATTAGTGGATTTCGAGGTCCGAGTGTGGCGCACTAAACAGCCCGTGGTTTTTCCCAGTGGTTGGGTTTCCACGTATACATCAAGTGTTATTTAAATTCCGCACTATATTACACTTGCTTGTATTTTTGACTAGTAGGGGCATTTTCGTAAAATTGACTTGCATGCGAAAATTGGGTAATAATAGTTAAAATCTATTCACCCCCCCTCTAGATAATATATTTAGAACACACCGAGCGTTTATTGTTATTTACTTTCAAAGTCCAAAATACAATGGTATTTGACAAAGCAAATGACAAAGGTTTCTAATAAGAATTCAAACCAATTTCACCATTGTCATGAGAAAAGCAAGGATATAGAGATTTCATTGATTTTAATTTGAGAGCAACTATATCCAACTTTATAAGCGAAACATGGCATGAGCAACTTTGCACCCTATTTAATTTTTCCTAGCGAGATACCCGTATGATAGTAGCCATGTTCAACCAATAAAGAAAGAGAGACATTTGGATTGTAAAATCCTTTGAACGGATACAAGATCCTTTATTCATTTTGAGTCTCATAAGCTTTTTCACACAGGTTTTGCATTTTAAGAATCTATAATCATCAATTCATGCTTTTTCATTTGAGCATGTTATATGAATTTCATGCTTTTTTATTTGACATTAACATGTTATAAAAGAATCATCATGTCATGGAGATAACTATAGGTCATTCAAATCATACTTCCTATGTAAATCTCCTAGTCCAAAAATGCATGTTTGAACATAAATATGACATGGATTGTAAACAAGCTTGGTTCACACTTATTGAATTGAAAACATATATACATATGTGCAACCAAGCTTACTCAAGCAATTAAAAAGGAAGCATAAGATATTTCAAATTTTTGCATGTGACAAGTATGCAAAATAACTCTCTTTGCTTGAGTTCCCCATATGGGGTCAATCACTAAAACTCATCACTCCACGAGACAAATCCCAATAGATCTACTAAGTGTTTTAAATCGAGTAGCATCTAAGGCTTTAGTAAATAAGTCCGCTAGTTGATCATTAGTACCTACATGTTCAAGTACTATGCATTTATTCTCAACTAGTTCTCTTATAAAATGATGGCGGATGTCAATATGCTTAGTTCTAGAACGTTGAACCAGATTCTTGGAAATATTAATGGCACTCATATTATCACAAAAGAGAGTGAGTGTACCTTGGTTGAATTCGTAGTCTACTAGCATTTGCTTCATCTAAAGGAGTTGTGTGCATCCACTCCCCACGGCTATGTACTCGACCTCGGCTGTGGACAAGGAAATCGAGTTTTGCTTCTTGCAAAACCAAGACACCAAGTTGTTGCCTAGGAAGAAGCAACCGCCCGATGTGCTTTTCCTATCATCACAATTTCCTACCCAATTCGCATCACTAAAGCCTACAAGACTAGCATTAGTGTCAAAAGAGTACCAAATCCCATAATTGGATGTCACATTCACATAGCGAATGATTCTCTTAACCGAAGAGAGATAGGATTCCTTAGGATCCGATTGGTACCTAGCACACATACCCATACTAAAGGATATATCGGGCCTACTTGCGGTCAAATAAAGCAAGCTTCCAATCATGCCCCGATATAGAGTTTGTTCCACACTTTTACCACTAGCATCCTTGCTTAGCTTCAAAGTGGTACTCATGGGTGTATCACAATGTTTGGCATTTTCAAGACCAAACTTCTTCACTAGGTTCTTAGCATATTTGGCTTGGGTTATAAAAATCTCATCATTCAATTGCCTAATTTGCGAACCTATGAAGTAACTTAGCTCACCAACAAGACTTATCTCAAATTCATAAGACATAACATCAACAAATTGTTGGACCTTAGTGTTGTTGGTGGAGCCAAACACTATGATTTGAGCTATAAAGAGCTCATCCTTGTCTTTCTTGATGAATAGAGTCTTGTCAACACTACCCCTTATGTAGTTATTGTCAATAAGAAATTGAGTGAGGCGCTCATACCAAGCCATCGATGCTTGTTTCAACCCATATAGAGCCTTCTTAAGGTGATAGACATGGTTGGAGTGGTGAGCATCCACAAACCTCTTGGGTTGTTCAACAAACACTTCCTCTTGCAAGAAGCCATTGAGGAAGGCACTCTTGACGTCCATTTGGTGCAATTTGAACTTGTGTACACAAGAAATGGACAAGAGAAGCCTAATAGACTCTAAGCGGGCAACGGGAGCAAATGTCTCCTCAAAGGCGATACCCTCAATTTGAGAGTACCCGTGTGCAACAAGTCTAGCCTTGTTACACACTATGTTGCCATCCTCATCTAATTTGTTCCTATATATCCATTTGGTGCCTATGACATTAGTGGTCTTAGGCCTAGGAGCTAAAGTCCAAATCTCATTCCTTTCGAATTGGTTTAACTCTTCTTGTATGGCAAGAACCCAAAATTCATCATTCAAAGCTTCCTCAACCTTTTTGGGTTCAATTTGAGAGGTGTAGCAAGTAAAACTAATGAGATTAGCTATTTGACGCCTAGTCCTAACACCCTTATTAACTTCTCCAATGATGTCATTCTTATCATGGAGTTGTCTAACCCATGAAGAGGGTTCTTTAGAGTTCAAGAGAGGAACTCTATCAATAGGTTATGTGTCATCATTAATAACATTAGACGTCCTAACATTAGGAGTCACAACAACCTTTTCCAAGGGATAGTCATCACTAAAAACAACCTCCTTCTAATGGTCATTAGACTTGAGCCTTGTATCATTAATGACAACATTGGATGATTCCATGACGGTTTGAGTCTTCAAGTTGAAAACTCTGTAGGCTCTACTATTCAAGGCATAGCCAATAAAGATACCCTCATCACTTTTAGCATCAAATTTGCCAAGTTGATCACGGTCATTTAAAATGTAGCATTTGCTTCCAAAGGAGTGGAAGTAGTTAACATTTGGCTTTCCACATTTCCATAACTCATAGGAGGCATTCCTAGTACCGGGCCTTAGGAAAACTCTATTTCCTATATAGCAAGCTGTATTGACGGCTTCGGCCTATAGGTTCCTAGGGATATTGTTACTAAGCAACATCACACGGGCCATCTCTTGAAGGACTCTATTTTTCCTCTCAACAACTCCATTTTGTTGAGGTGTCCTAAGAGCCGAAAACTCATGGGAGATGCCTAAGTTATTACAATAGCTTTCAAAAATGGCATTCTCAAACTCCCTCCCATGGTCACTTCTAATCCGTTTAATGCTTTTAATGTTTGAATTCATTTCATTTTGTATTTTAGTACAAAGCATTTTAAACTTGTTAAAAGTTTCGAATTTTTCTCTAAGAAAATATGTCCATGTGAACCTAGAGAAATCATCAACATAAACAAAAATGTATCTCTTTCCACCTAAACTCTCGGTTTGCATCGGACCCATAAGATCCATGTGGAGAAGCTTTAAGGGCTCCTTGGTGGAGAGATACTTGCCTTTTTTGTGCATGCTTTTGGTTTGTTTTCCTTGTTGGCAAGGTCCACAAACACTATTGGCTTTCTTCCCAAGCTTAGGAAGGCCATGCACACTATTGAACTTATCTAGGATTCGTAAATCCCTAAAGTTTATGTGACCAAGTCTTTCATGCCACAACTCAATTTGCTCATCCTTGGACACATTGTTTGAGACTATTCTAGCTTCAAGACAATAGCAATTGTCACTAGATCTCATACCTTTCAACAAGGTTTGTCCATCGGGCTTTATGATAGAGCAATCATTTTTGCTAAACAAGACAGAATATCCTTTATCACTAAGATGAGAAATGCTTATCAAATTGGCTTTCAAGCCATCAACAAATAAAACATTGGATAAGGAGGGTAATCCAAGAATGGAAATGGCTCATTTTCCCTATGACTTTCTTTTTGGATCCATCACCAAAGGTGACACATCCTCCTTCCTCCATGACAAGAGTCTCGAAGAAACTCTTGTTTTCTGTCATATGCCTAGAGCACCCACTATCTAAATACCAAAAATTAGAAGAATTTGCCTTCAAGGCAACTTGTGCAACATGGCAAACATTTTCATTCTTCCTAATCCACCTAGGTAAAACATTTTCCTTCCTAGTGGTCTTTGGTACATGGGCTCTAGATGTCCTAGGATCATGCAAATTAATTTTCTCATTCCTAGGAACATATATAATGGCTCTATTCTTTTTCTTCTCAATCATGCTTCTAGTTTTGCACAATTTAATATAACGAAAGCATCTTGGTCTAATATGACCATCAAAACCACAAAAATGACATGTAGGAATAAAATAAGAAATCATACATTGTCCTTGTGCGTACATAGGAACTTTCCCATGTCTTTATGGTTGAGTAGGTTCAATCCATCTTCGTTGTTGAACCGGTCTAGCTTGCTTTCGAGGTTTAGCTTGCACGATTGGTCCCTTTCCTTTGTGAGCCATAGGTTGAGAAATGCTAGCTTGAAGAGCTCTTGAAGGTTGAGCTTGAGGTTGCCTTCTTGGCGCCACTTTCACTTGTGCACTATTTGAACATTGTACTAGATCAATTTTCTTCTTAGGAGTTTGCACCGGTGAAGCTTCTTTGTTACTCAAGCTCGTGACAAACACGGTCTTGTTAGAGGTTGAGATCTCTTTACCATCTTCATACCAAAGACCCCTCTTGTCACACGGACTCTTTCCAACACCAAGCATGTGGTCAAGCTTCTTGGTGCTAGAAGCCATCCTAGATAATGACTCTATAGCTTCATCAAGTTCCCTCTTCAAACCTTATTCATTCCTCTTAGATAAGACTAACTCCTCTTTTAGCTTATCTTTATTCTTTATGGATCTCACAACTTCTTCATTTAATTGGTCTACATGTGTTGGGAGCTCTAGATTTTCCTCCTTCAATCTTATAATTACTCTCTTGTTTTTTAACCTTGAATTCTCAAACTTGACCATGTAGTCTCGAAGATCCATCCTATCCACATTTCCATTAGTAGAGTGAGATGAAAAACCATCATCACTTGAGTCATTTTCCTCTTGACTCTCATTTTGTTCTTCACTAGAACCTTTGCTTTTATGGGAGGAGGCAAAGGCTATGAAGTTAGCCATGAGCTCTTCATCATCCGAAGACTCACTTCCACTCCATGTGGCGGCCATCACTTCCACTCCATGTGGCGGCCATCACTTTTCCCTTTTTCTTGTCATTGTGATTTGCACATTCGGGGGCAAAGTGACCTATCCCACCACACTCATAGCATCAGACCCCTTTCCTTTCGGTCTTCTCTTGCATAGGCTCAAACTTCTTGAACAGAGTCTTTTTCTTGAAGTCTTGGCCCTTGGATCTGAAACCCTTCTTCTCGGACTTGTAGAATTTCTTGAACCTTCTCATCAACAAGGCCATTTCTTCGCCCGAGTCATCATTCTCCTCATTCTCATCTTTGGAGGCTTTCAAAGCAATTCCCTTTTGCTTTTTAGGAGGTGTGGAGGTAGGACCCTTCATAGACTCATAAGCTAGTAGTCTTCCAATCACCTCACTTGGCTTCATATCCTTGTATGTGCTATTCTCCTCTAAAGCCGTCACTTAAACTCAAACCTCTCGGGAAGCGATCTCATAATCTTTTGCTTGATCCTCCTATCCGAGTATGGGTCACCAAGTTGATGACTTTGGTTCACAATGTCCATCAACCTTACTTCGAAGTCATTGAAGCATTCGTTCTCATCCATCCTAAGCAATTCGAATTGCGTTTGGAGAACTTGAAGCTTCGAGTCCTTTACAACTTCGGTTCCCTTATGTGCAACCTCTAGGATGTCCCATGCCTCCTTAGCTATCCTAGTGTTTTAAATCAACTTATATTGATTTTCGTCCATTGCACATAGGATGGCATGCATCGCCTTCCTATTCCATTTTGATGACTCAAACTCTTGTGCGTTCCATTGTGCCTTAGGCTTGAGCACATCCTCTTTTTCACCCGTAGGAGTCGTCATGGGTGATGTGTAGCCATCTTCAATACCCGGTCATGGATTTGACATATGTATGACTCCATCTTGCCTTTCCAAGAGGCATAATTCAACTCGGTAAGAAGTGGAGGCCTTGTGTTAGAAGCACCCTCGTTGCCACCACTATTTCCACCACTATTTCCACCGTTTCCACTCATAGTGTTTATGAATGAATGAAATGAATGAAATGAATGCAAATGTATAAATGATCAAAAATCACACAAAATGCAAAACATACCAAAATGAGCAAAGATCACCTAAGTATATCTAGGAACCCGCTCTGATACCAATTGAAACAAATTATAGTGTGTTCAACATTAATCTAGAGAGGGGGGGGGGGGGGGGGGGGGGGGTGAATAGATTTTAACCGATTTTACCCAATTTTCGTGTATGGTCAAGATTACAAAAATGCCCATAATAGTCAATATAATATAGCAAGTGTAATATGGTGCGGAATATAAATAACACTTGATATTTACGTGGAAACCCTCACGGGAAAAACCACGGGATAGTAAGTGCGCCACACTCGAACCTCGAATCCACTAAATGTGTTAAAGATTACAACCTAATCCCGGTATACAATCACACACCTACCTAATCTCGTTATAAGTGAACCTAGTCCAATTGCTTGTGATTTACGCAACCTAATCCCGGAAGCTACACAAGTCTTACTTCTTAATGAAGAGATGATACAACCTAAGTGAATATATGAAATACTTAAAATGCAACAAGAGCTAGGTAACCCTATATGCTTATCTAGGATGATGATATAACAATAAATACAATCCTAGATATCAAGAGCTAAATGACATATCAAATAGCTTAGCTAAACATAGATTATGAAAACCTAGATAGCTATCACAATACAACTCTCAAACAATTAATACACTAATCTCAAACTTGTATCTAAAATATATATGAATGACATACAAGTGATAAATGAGATTGCTTGTAAAGAAAGATACAAAATATGTAAGATATAAGTGAAAAACTTACCAAGCAAAGTGTGTTGAAAAATCCATGCAAAAAGATATCTAGATTACCAAAGATGATGCTAGATGATGATTGATGATCATGGAAAAGTGTTTGAGTAAACAAAGATGATCAAAGATGAGTTCTTGATTAAAAAGCTCTTTTTGAAAAAGCTCTCAATTAAAAATATGATTTTTGAGTCCTACATTGACCTAAGAACAAAGAGGCATATATATAGGAGGTCAAATTGAAGCAGTGTCGTTTTAGCCGAAATCAGTTGTCATCATTTAATGTCGCCATTAGTCTTTGGGCGACATCGTGGCGACACCAATTTTTCTTCTATGTCGCCACTTTGTTGCCATGGCGATATCTTAGGGCGACGCCTGATGCAACACAAAAAAGCTTCTTTGTCGCCATTTGTTTCAGGGCGATATCTCATGGCGACATCATACCTGATTGAATTTTAGGAATAAATTTCACTGTCGCCATGGCGACACCATTAAATGGCGACACCAACAAAGGGTGACAATGCCCTGTTTCCACGTGAGCATAATGTGCAAGTGTGCAAAGTGGTGAATCCAAAGGAGAAGCCAAGGGCATTCTCCGAAGGCGATCTTTGCTCTGAACCAAGCACACATTCGTGCATGCGCGGACGTTTCCGAACAATATCGAAAGACGAATTACAAGACACATAAAGACACAACAATATACAACATCAAAGTGCAAGTGTGAAATGTGACATGTAAAGAGAATGCACACATATGCAAGTATGCTAAGTGTGTGTGTGCAACTAAATCTCTTTAAAGAAAACTAAGCACTAGAAATTATACCTTTGGAGTGCTTGTCACCTTGAGGTCTTGAAAGGGCCTTTGAGCTTAATCTTCAATCACTTAAACTACCCTTACAAATCAAACACCAATATATGGTTTGTCCACGAAATAAGCCGATCAATAAATAAGAATCCTTACACTCCTAGCAAATTTGATTTGCATTACTCATCAAGAAACTTCAAGATCTATCTCTAAATAAGCTTTGTTTCCTTACTCTGAAACAATTTTCTCTTACAGAACCTCTGAAACAATTATGGCGTGTCTAATAATATCTAGGGGGGGGGGGGGGGTGTGAATAAATTTTAATCAAGTTAATTACTAATTTTCTTGTTTAGTCAATATTCAATAAAAACCTCTATCTAGTTAAAACTACAATCAAGTGTAAAATGCAGAAATTAAATAACACTTGATTTTTACGTGGAAACCTTTAATAAGGAAAAACCACGGGCTAATATGTGCGCCACACATGATCCTCGAATCCACTATTTGTAATGGTGTTTACAACCTAGGTTGACCACGTTAAACCCTACAAGGTCACTAACCCACCACTACTACCCAACGGGCCTTTAATAGCAAACCTAGATCAATTTGCTTGCGGACTAAGCAACCTTAGCCACAAGACTTAATTCTCACTAAAGAGATCAACAACTTAAGTAAACAACATGGTATTCAATATGCAATTAATGGTAGGTTACACTAAATGCTTTTTTAGAGATTAAATATGTCAATAATCAATCCTAGATATCAATATTGCTATATGACATGGCATACAAAATAGCTATTAAAGATAAAGCAATCATAGGCAATAGCTATCACAATACAACACTCAATCATTCAACACAAATATCTCAATCTTGTATTTAAAATCTAATCTAGATGCATACAAGGATTTCTTGATTAAGAAAGAACACAAAAATGGATTAAATAGTGTTCAACTTACCAAGTCATGTTTGTTGAAGAAAACCAAATCATGGATGCATCCTAGATGAAGCTAGATGAAGCTAGATGATGCTAGATGAAGTTTGATGCTCATAGAAATGGTTTTAAGTGATCAAATGTGAGTTCTTTGAAAGATTTTCTCTCTTGAAAATTTTCTAAGTTAAAAATATGATCTTGAACTCATGTAGGCTGACCTAAAGACAAAGAGACACTTATATAAGTGATCCCCTTAAAGCCATACCGTTTTGGTCATTTTAAAAAACCAAACCCTGTTAAAACCGCTGCGCATACCACTACTCAGGTAAGTGCCTGTGCCGCGGTATGCAGAGCGTGTAAGCTCTGGAGTCTACTGCTGTGGAAACCACCCTAGAGGCAAGTGACTATGCCGCGGTATACACTGCGTAAAAGCATCAGGTTTTGAACCTGGCTTGGACCGTTGCCCATGCACGTGTACCAGGGGCGGTATCGGCAGTGGTAAAGAGAAGTGTTCTCTTTTCAAAGACAATTTCACACTTAATCTAAAATGTGCAATATGTGCAAGTGTGAAAAGTGAAGAGAATGCACACAAAAGCAAAGCATGCATATGCAAGAATGAGAAGTGTGTGTGCAACTAAGTCTCTTCAATGAAAACTAAGCACAAGAGATATACCTTTGGAGTGCTTATCATCTTGAGGTCTTGATAGAGCCTTTGAGCTTGATCATCAATGCCTAAGCTACCCTTATATGTCAAACCTTAATTGTGGTTTGTCACCGAAATACGCCTATCAATCTTGAGGAACTTATAACCTCTGTTAATAAGAGAACAATTTAGAGAAAAAAAAAATCCTCTTTTTTGGTTATTTTTTTTTCCAGTTTATTTCTCTTTACCTTTCTTAAATCTTTAACACACATACATAAAAAATCACATCCAAATTCATAAAATAAAAAAAATAAAAAATAAAAAACTCATTTTTGGTCATTTTTTTCCATTGTATTTCTCTTCACCAACTTTAAATCTACAACAAACACACATAAAAATCTCATCCAAATTTATGTGTTAAAAAAAACATGCATCACCAGTGTTTTATTATATAATATAGTACAATACATATACCAAATATGGTATAACTTAATACAATATAATACAGTGCATCACCAAGAACATGTTTGTATTCAAAATAATGCAATCAAATACAATCTAGTCCAATATAATACAATCAAATGTAATCCAATACAGTGCACCAAACGAGTCCTCATGCCATGTTTATTAGCATCAATGTTGTAAAAGTCACTAGCGCTAGTCGGGCAGTAACCCACCGCCTATCGCCTATGGGGATTAGTCGGGGACTAAGCGGATGGCCGGAAGTCGGCCATCGGCTGAAATATTTTTTTAATATTTTTTTTCTTGTAATTGAATAAATATCATAATATTTCATATATTGAAAATCAAATTCCAAAAAACTCAATATTGACTATTGAGAATCAAAATCCATAAACAATAAACAAAACCCAACAAATTAAATCAAATTAACCTTACTAAATAAAAATAATAATACCCATATCAATAAATTAACTTGGAAGTTAAAAGTACAAAAACAAAGTCCTTAAAATGTTAAAAGGAAACCAACAACTAGAATCAAATTATTGAATATAAAAAATAATTATAGGCTCATGCATGAACACGTTTTTTCTTTCGTTAGGAAATTGCGAATTCAAAAGATATTTATAAAGAAATCTTATGCAATGTGCTCAAAAATTGCGAATTCTGGTAAAACGGTAAGCGAGGGTATTGTCCACATGGAGGTGTCATCCGTCGATCGTTTCACGTTTTAGTGATTATTGAAAGCAAAGTAAATGAGAACAAGGCAAGGGTGAGAATGGTGTGTGTGAAGTGTAAGCATGCTCATGTGTTTGTGTGAGAGCATGGGAATGAGATAGAAAGATAAGAGAAGATGGAGGGGTGAGAATGGTGATTAAATGGATAAATGTGACCGAGTGCTTGCCTTTCTAAATTAATCTACTCATAATTAAATTAATCTACTCCTAAAGGCAAACACCCTAAGTCACGGAAATAAGTGGCTAGGAGAGATGTATACAATGTACACATAAAGTACTCATGACCACCAAAACATTCGTGCCACCTACAATAACTAACTGCATAAAACACTCAAGATCGGGTTCAATCTTTGCGTGTGGATTGAGCCAAAATCTCTACTACACAACTACATGGTTGGTTTATGAGAGAATCTCCTCAATCATTAAACTCTCTACTACACAACTACAAGGTTGGTTTATGAAAGAATTTCCTATTTAAGCACAAGCATAAATATGAAAAGGATCAACCATCGATCGCTACTCACCTGTCACGTGCAAGCAACGACCAATGGTAGCATTAAGCATAATAGACCCTCGATCACTACTCACCGAGGGTATATCGCACGAGCAACGACTAAGGGTCACAAGCACGAAGGTTATAGAACCGAAATCCACAATGACATGGTATTTACTCATCATGAATTTCACCCAAACAATTGAGAGCATAATCAAAGCCAAGAGTTGATATGCCTACCTAGCCCTAATTCTCAAACACTCAAATCAATCCAAAACATGCATTTTGAATTATCCATCAACATACATACAATCAAGGGATGTTTGATTAATCTACTCCTAAATTACATTAACATACTCCTAATCCCAATCATGAACACATATCAATTTCTACCATACATGCCATGAATGTAAAGACAAGATATATCCCTAAACATGCATCTAGGAGGGTTGTCAAGCCTACTCAACACAAGTCAAGAGTCAATATAAAACAATTGAATGAGACAATACTTGAAAATATTAAATACAAGTTAATCAAATAAATGGAACTAGTGTTAGGTTTACATATTTCCCTAATGGGGATACACATCAAATAAAGAAAATATAAGAGAAGAGTAAAAAGAGGAAACTCAAGGTGTCAATCTTGGATCTCTAAGCTTAGAGAGGAACCCAATTGTCATCTCGGATCTCCAAGCTCCATTGAAGCTCTTGCTCCTCATAGACAAGGTAGAGTGGCTCTTTCCTAATGAATCTTCTCCAAAGATGGGTGGTTGCAAGTGGAAGGTGGTGATGGTGAGGCATCCATGGAGGAAAACCTCCATGGATGCCTTTGAAGGTGATCTCTCTCTCTCTTTTGTGGTGAAGAAGATTGATACTCACTTTTTCCGTCGTTAAGAAATCGCAAGGATCAAAAGATTATTTCATTTAAAAAGGGGTTTCCTATGCAATGTGTTCTAAACTAGCAAAAGACTAGTAAAGCGGTAAGCGAGGGTATCGTTCCGCAGGGAGGTGTGATCTATCAACCGTATCAAGTTCTAGAGTTTATTGTAAGCATGTAAATAGAATGCGGAAAGGTGAGAATGGTGTGTGTGAAATGTGTGTACAATGCGGTGTGTGTGTGTGTGTGTGTGTGTGTGTGCAGAGAATGAAAATGAAAATAAATAAAAACAAAGAGAATATGGAAGGGCAAGAATGGTGTTTAAAGTGATAAATAAAATGGTGGATATGAGAGATGCATGAAATGGTCACACAAGGTTCAACAAGTTCACAATATATAAGTGCACAAATAGTTGGTTGTTAGACATTAAGGGCATCCAATTTTAGTTAAGGGTTCGTTCTTGCCTCAATCCGGTTTATACCCATTCATAGAGCTAACGGTTGAAGAGTGTGTTGAGAACCTCTCAAACACGAAACCGCAACCAACATATGTGAACCGATTCTACAAACAAAACTACATTGATCCCCAATGATGGCTTCGTAATGTAAAATGGTAACGTGAAAGTCTAATGAATGTGGAAAGAGTGATTGTATCTCCGACCATAACTCACCTAGAGCCCCTAGTGTGAGAGATAGCCAAAGACCAATAATTGTAACTCTAACCATGACTCACCTAGAGTCTCTAGAGTGAGAAATAGCTAAAGTCCAATTGTTAACAAGAATAATGAACCAAACCCTTCTAATATGGCAATTAATAGGTTCACCCACTCTTCTTAGCTAATTAGCCAAAACTATGCCTGGAGAGCCCCTCCAAAGGCACAATCCTAACTCTAAGTCACCCAAACCTATTCATGACATGCAATTTAGACCTTCCAAAGACATACACACACAAATTGGATATTTGATTACAACTACTCCTACAATTAAGTTAATCTACTCATAATCCCATCCATGAACACATATCAATTTCTAATCATCAATAAACATGCATTTCAAGATAAGAGATATATTCAACAACAATCAAGAATGAATCAAAACACAAATTGGATATAAAAACAACCATCATATATATTGAGCACAAATATAAGTTTACAAATATTCCCAAGTGGGGATTACACATTTAAGAAAACAAGAAATACAAAGAGATGAGTTAAAAGAGAAAACTCTTGAAGAAAACCTCCTCCAAGTCCTCCATGAAACTCTAGCTCGAAATTGGTCCAAAGACCCTCCTTTCTCCTTACAATCTACTCCTAAATGGGTGGATGATGGGTAGAAGATGAAGTGGGGAGCATCCATGGAGGAAAAACCTCCATGGATGCTCTAGAAAGCTTCTCTCTCTCTTATTAGGTGGAAGAAAATGAAGAAGAAGAAGAAGAAGAAGAGGAGGAGGAAGTGTGTGGGGAGTGGGTTCTGTTGGGAGAGAAGAGAATAAGTGTTTATATAGTGTTGGGAGGTTAGGGCACGAATTGGGGATGAAAGGACGAAACTGTTCCTGAAATTCGCCTAAAAAATGACTTTCTAGAGCTGATCGGTGGTTTCGTTCTGCGGCCTGGCCACCGTTTGAAGTAGCCGTTTAGACCTGACGCCATTTCAGCATTTCAGCATTTTAGCATTACGCACCGTTACGAAAATGGGTATAACTTCCTGCAAAAAGCTTGGAATCGTAATCCGTAAAATGTTCTGGAAACTAAACCTCTGGGGCTTTCCGAATATATAAAGATATCAACATGGTTCAATCTGAGGAGGAAGATATGACCCTTGCAAGTTGACCGTTCTGCACGCGTATATACAATTTCAGCCCTTTTTGCTCCATTTTGCCTCCCCAACTAATCTTTAAGCTTAAATACCTGTTGCAGGGAATATGTACCTACACAAGGCTCAAACAAAACATTATATACAAAATTACGCTCGAAAACGAGACAAACGATCGGAATTGGGGGACCTCAAATAGGTATAAAATAGTCCGATCAAAGATGAAGTGTAGAGATGTTATGTCTAGGTTACTAAAAAGAATACGCGGTGTGTATGATATATTATCTAGAGGGGGGTGAATAGATTTTAACTATTATTACCCAATTTTCGCATGCAAGTCAATTTTACGAAAATGCCCCTACTAGTCAAAAATACAAGCAAGTGTAATATAGTGCGGAATTTAAATAACACTTGATGTATACGTGGAAACCCAACCACTGAGAAAAACCACGGGCTGTATAGTGCGCCACACTCGGAACTCGAAATCACTAATTGAAATGAAGTTTACAACTTATGTAGACCTCGTCTAACACTTCAATCTGTAACCCCTCACTTCTACCCAGCGGGCCTTTATTAGCAACCCTATTCCAATTTGCTTGAGGCCTAAGCACTCTTAGCCCCAAGACTTACTTCTCAATGAAGAGAAACAACCTAAGTGAATATGTATGAATATTCAAAATGCAAATTAGAGCTAGGTTACTCTATATGCTTATCTAGGATAATGATTTTACAATTAAAACAATCCTATATATAAATGGCTAGATGACATGTCAAATAGCTTAGCTAATCAAGATTAATTAAAAACCTAATTAGCTATCACAATCAACACTCAATCATTTTCATCACAAATAATCTCTAACTTGTATCTAGCATATAATCAAAAGCATACAAGTAATTAAAGAGATGTATTAATATGAAAAACACTAAAGTAATATGAAATTAATGAAGAACATACCAAATAAGATGTGATGATTCAAAACCATGCATGGATCAATTCTATGAAGGCATAGAAGATCAAATATGAAATTTGATGCAAAAGGGATTTGATTTGAGTTGAGTGTTTAAAGTTGAGTTCTTGATTTGATTTTTTCTTAAAAATCTCTCTTGAAAGTTTAGGGTTCTAAGGTCTCAAAGAACTTGATTAGAGAATGAGAAAGTAAGATATTTATAGACATCAAGAATTGGGCATGTGAAAAGACAATTTTGCCCCTGAAACGCACCGTTCGGCGGTTTCAATCGGCGGCCAGGCCGCTGATCACGACCGCCGAATTGAGCCCGTGAAGAACAGAGCATCAACGGCGGTTTCATTTGGCGGTTTTGTGACCGCCGATCCAACCGCCGAATCAAACCCGAGAGATTAAAATCGATCAGGTATGAACGGCGGTTTCGAACGGCGGTCGTGATCGCCGATCGTGACCGCATAATTGCTTCAGACCAATCTGGACTGAAACGGCGGTTTCATTCGGCGGCCAGGCCGCCGATCATAACCGCCGATCATCAACAATGGTGAAAACCAAGGAGAAGCCAAGGGCATTCTCCATAGGCGGTCTTCGCGCGAAACCAAGCACTCATTAGTGCAAGTGCGGACGTTTCCGAACAATGTCGGGAAACAAATTATAAAGCACATATACACACAACAAGATATATCAACCAAAGTGCTAGTGTGTAAAGTGACATGTGAAGAGTATGCACACAAAAATAAGCAAATATGCAATCATAGCAAGAATGCTAAGTGTGTGTGTGCTACTAATTCTCTTCAAAGAAAACCAAGCACAAGAGATTATACCTTTGGCGTGCTTGTATCTTGAGGTCATGGAAGGGCCTTTGATCTTCAACCTTAAACACTTAGACTACCCTTACATTCAAAACCCCAACATGTGGTTTGACCACGAAATAAGCCAATCAACAAAACGGGAATCCTTACAATCTCCCCCTTTGGCTATTTCGTGACAAAACCACCACTCACATTGATTCCTCACAACAAAATAAACCTATGGGTCAATGAAGATTTTCTACAATACAAAGAGATATATAAAAATAAAACTTGAAGTCTTCAATCTCTTGTAGAACAATCATTCCCTGAAACAAGGTTTCTAAACTTTCCAAAACAAGAAAAGGTGAGATGAATCAAGTGAGATTAAAACAAGCATTTGCATATTAAAAAAAATTAAGCACAATATCATGCAATGTTTGTGTATGCAATGCTCCCACTCAAAGGGTTACTCCGCCTCAATATATATTCTCCCTAATTTGCACAATTGCTACAACAATTTGCACCTCCCCTTACCACATCCTACTCCCCCTTTTTGTCATGATATAGGCAAAGGAGTAGTCCCCAACCGGGTCACTTAAGGCAAAGAGAGATAGTAGCATTCTAGTATTTGCATAATCAAAATAAGTCACTTTATGCAATCTCAATTAATCGGAGAGAAACAAGGAGTTTTATTAGAATAAAAATGTGTGAATCAAAAATGCTTTGCATACAAGACATATAGCATTCAAG
The DNA here is from genome assembly GCA_008009225.1 of Acer yangbiense. Classification (NCBI taxonomy): domain Eukaryota; kingdom Viridiplantae; phylum Streptophyta; class Magnoliopsida; order Sapindales; family Sapindaceae; genus Acer; species Acer yangbiense. The sequence goes on from CM017770.1 coordinate 42,089,169, forward strand.
TCCAAAATACCATGGTATTTGGCAAAGCAAATGACAAAGGTTTCTAATAGGAATTCAAACCAATTTCACCATTGTCATGAGAGAAGCAAGGATATAGAAATTTCATTGATTTCAATTTAAGAACAACTATATCCAACTTTATAAGCTAAACATGTCATGAGCAACTTTGCACCCTATTTGATTTTTCCGGATAAGATATCCGTATGATAGTAGACATGTTCAACTAATAAAGAAAGAGAGACATTTGGATTGTAAAATCCTTGAATGGATACAAGATCCTTTTTCATTTGAGTCTCATAAGCTTTTTCACACAAGTTTTTGCATTTAAGAACGCAATTATCAATTCATGCTTTTTCATTTGAGCATGTATATTAATTTCATGCTTTTCATAAGACATTAGAATGTTATAAAAGAATCATCATGTCTTGGAGATAACTAAAGTTCATTCAATCATACTTCCTATGAAAATCTCCTAGTCCAAAATGCATGTTTGAACATAAATATGACATGGATTGTAAACAAGCAAGGTTCACACTTATTGAATTGAAAATATATATAAATATGTGTAACCAAGCTTACTCAAGCAACAAAAAGAGAAGCATAAGATATTTCAAATTTTTTGCAAGTGACAAGAATGCAATAATAGCTCTCTTTGCTTAAGTTCCCCATATGGGGTCAATATCATCCTTCATCAATGAAGGTCATGAGGTCCTATGGACCTCCCAAGTCCATTTGACTTGGTTGAACCTATTTGAGACTTGTTAGTCTCGTAGCAAGCGGGTTCCTTATTCCTTATCCACATAGATATGACATTTTTCTTCCTAGTGGACAAAGGTTGCATGTCATTCACTAACCTAGGATTATTGACAAAGGATTTCCTAGGCTCATGCAAGTGGGCTTTTCTTAGCCTCTTTTTCTCTATCATGCTATTAATCCTACAATGCTTAATGTACTTAAAGCACTTAGGCCTAATATGCCCATAAACACCACAATAATGACAAGTTGGTACAAAGTAAGAATTCATACCATATCCGTGTGAAGTCATTGGAGACTCATCATGCATTTGATGTCTCCTTTGGTGTTGAGCCGGTTCATGTCTTCTATGTGGTTGAACCGGAATGGGTTGCCTCCTTGGATGAGGTAGCATGTTTTGCCTCTTTTCATAGTGAGTCATTTGTTGAGGAGAGTTGACTCGAGAGGCTCTAATCCGTTGAGCTTGGGGTTGTCTTGTTTTCACCACCTTCACTTGTGCATTTTTCGAACATTGTCCTAGTTCTAACTTCTTCCTAGGAGTTTGCACCGGTGACGCTTCTATCTTACCTAAACTCTTCACAAAGACGGTCTTCTTAGGAATAGAGCAATCCTTGCTCACTTCGAATCCAAGACCTCTTTTGTCACAAGGGCTTTTTCCTACACCAAGTATGTTGTCAAGCTTCTTGGTGCTTATGGTCATTCTAGTCAATGACTCTTTGGCTTCAACAAGCTCTTTCTTCAAACCCTCTTCATTCCTCTTAGACAAAGCTAGCTCATCTTTTAGCTTGTCTTCTTCCACCATGGATCTTACCACTTCATCATTCAAGTGATCAACTTGTGTTGAAAGCCTAAGTAGTTCTTCCTTTAACCTTTGAATCTCTTTTTCATTCTTTAACTTAGAGCTTTCAAAACTTTCAAAGTTGTCCTTAAGATCCATCTTCTCCACTTGCTTCCTTAAGAGGTCATTGTATGTTGAAAGCTTTAGATTTTCTTCCTCTAAAATCCTTAGAAATCTATCTTTCTTCTTCATGGAGCTTTCAACATTGACTATAAAGTCATGCACATCCATATTCTCTACATTTCCATTTGTAGAGTTAGATAAGGAGTCATCTCCACTAGTGTCATCTTCTAGACTCTCCTCCTCTCCTATGGATCCAATATCCTCATCAAGACCTTCACCTTGATCTCTTGAGTCAATAAGTGCTATATCCCAATGTGAAGCAACAACTATCTCCTCTAGAGCTACTTCTTCGACTTTCTTTTCTATGGGATCACTAGCAACAGAATTCTTACCAACAACTTCATTTTCTTCATTAGTGGCACCCAATGCCTTGAAGTTATTGATAAGCTCATCATCACTTGATGACTTATCTCCCTCTCCGGAGTCATCACTTTCACTCCAAGTGGCGACCATCATTTTTTCTTTCTTGTTCTTCAAATTCCCACAATCGGGTGAGATATGACCTATGCCACCACACTCATAGCAATGGACCCCTTTCACTTGCCTAGGCTCATGCTTCTTGAAGGGAGCCTTTTTCTTCAAGACTTGGCCTTTGGATCCAAAGCCACGCTTCTCGAACTTGACAAATTTCTTGAATCTTTAAAGCATCAAAATCATGTCTTTCGAGTCACCTTTCTCCTCCTTCCCTACCTTAGAAGTACTCAAAGCAATTCCTTTTTGCTTCTTTGAAGGAGTGGAGCTAGGACTTTTCCTAGACTCATAGGCGAGAAGTCTACCTATTACCTCGCCCGGCTTCATGTCCTTAAAATCACTATTTTCTTCTAAAGCCGTCACGTTAGACTCAAACCTCTCGGGAAGCGATCTCATTATCTTTTGCTTGATCCTTCTATCCGAGTAAGGGTCACCAAGTTGATGACTTTGGTTGACAATGTCCATCAACCTAATCTCAAAGTCGTTGAAGCACTCATTCTCCTCCATCCTAAGTGTCTCAAATTGAGTTTGGAGGACTTGAAGTTTGGAGTCCTTCACTACCTCGGTTCCCTCGTGTGCAACCTCTAAGATGTCCCATGCCTCCTTGGCTATCTTAGTGTTCTGAATCAGTTTGTACTGATTTTCGTCCACTGCACATATAAGGGCGTGCCACGCCTTTTGATTCCACTTGGACAACTCAAACTCGGGTTGTGTCCACTGTGCTTTAGGCTTGAGCACTTCTTCTCCTCCACCCGTAGGAGTCATCATAGGAGGCGAATATCCATCTTCAATGGCCATCCATGCCCTATGATGGATTTGACACACATATGCCTCCATCTTCCCTTTCCATTGGGAGTAATTTATGCCGGTGAGGAGGGGTGGCCTTACGCTCGAAGCATCCTCATTTGAACCACCGATTCCACTCATAGTGTATAACGAATGGATGAAATGAATGCAAAATGTATGAATGATCAAAGAAACACACAAATGCAAAACACACCAAAAATGAGCTAGGATCACCTATATATGTCTAGGAACCCACTCTGATACCAATTGAAAAGAATACGCGGTGTGTATGATATATTATCTAGAGGGGGGTGAATAGATTTTAACTATTATTACCCAATTTTCGCATGCAAGTCAATTTTACGAAAATACCCCTACTAGTCAAAAATACAAGCAAGTGTAATATAGTGCGGAATTTAAATAACACTTGATGTATACGAAACCCAACCACTGGGAAAAACCACGGGTTGTATAGTGCGCCACACTCAGAACTCGAAATCACTAATTGAAATGAAGTTTACAACCTATGTAGACCTCGTCTAACACTCCGGTCTGTAACCCCTCACTTCTACCCAGCGGGCCTTTATTAGCAATCTTATTCCAATTTGCTTGAGGCCTAAGCACTCTTAGCCCTAAGACTTACTTCTCAATGAAGAGAAACAACCTAAGTGAATATGTATGAATATTCAAAATGCAAATTAGAGCTAGGTTACTATATATGCTTATCTAGGATAATGATTTTACAATTAAAACAATCATAGATATAAATGGCTAGATGACATGTCAAATAGCTTAGCTAATCAAGATTAATTAAAAACCTAATTAGCTATCACAATCAACACTCAATCATTTTCATCACAAATAATCTCTAACTTGTATCTAGCATATAATCAAAAGCATACAAGTAATTAAAGAGATGTATTAATATGAAAAACACTAAAGTAATATGAAATTAGTGAAGAACATACCAAATAAGATGTGATGATTCAAAACCATGCATGGATCAATTCTATGAAGGCATAGAAGATCAAATATGAAATTTGATGCAAAAGGGATTTGATTTGAGTGTTTAAAGTTGAGTTCTTGATTTGATTTTTTCTCAAAAATCTCTCTTGAAAGTTTAGGGTTCTAAGGTCTCAAAGAACTTGATTAGAGAATGAGAAAGTAAGATATTTATAGACATCAAGAATTGGGCATGTGAAAAGACAATTTTGCCCCTGAAACGCACCGTTCGGCGGTTTCAATCGGCGGCCAGGCCGCTGATCACGACCGCCGAATTGAGCCCGTGAAGAACAGAGCATCAACGGCGGTTTCATTCGACGGTTTCGTGACCGCCGATCCAACCGCCGAATCAAACCCGAGAGATTAAAATCGATCAGGTATGAACGGCAGTTTCGAACGGCGGTCGTGACCGCCGATCGTGACGGCATAATTGCTTCAGACCAATCTGGACTGAAACGGCGGTTTCATTCGGCGGCCAAGCCACCGATCATAATCGCCGATCACCAATAATGGTGAAAACCAAGGAGAAGCCAATGGCATTCTCCATAGGCGGTCTTCGCGCGAAACCAAGCACTCATTAGTGCAAACGCGGACGTTTCCGAACAATGTCGAGAAACAAATTATAAAGCACATATACACACAACAAGATATATCAACCAAAGTGCTAGTGTGTAAAGTGACATGTGAAGAGTATGTACACAAAAATAAGCAAATATGCAATCATAGCAAGAATGCTAAGTGTGTGTGTGCTACTAATTCTCTTCAAAGAAAACCAAGCATAAGAGATTATACCTTTGGCGTGCTTGTATCTTGAGGTCATGGAAGGGCCTTTGATCTTCAACCTTAAATACTTAGACTACCCTTACATTTAAAACCCCAACATATGGTTTGACCACGAAATAAGCCAATCAACAAAACGGGAATCCTTACAGTTACGGTTACATGGGTTAAATGAGTCTTGAAGAAAATGATGTATTTATAGGTTTGAGAGGCTAGGGCATGAATTGGGTATGAAAGGACAACATTGCCCCTCTAAACTTGGCCTAAAAACCCATTTTGGCTCCCAGTTCGTGGGTACTTCGCAGGTCCCTGCGCAGTGGTTACTAAAGTAGTCATAACTTCGTCTAAAAAATTCGGAATCGTAATCCCTAAAAACCGGTAGAAACTAGACATTTAGGGCTTTTCAAATATATATAGACCGAAACGTGGTCTAATTTTAGGAGAGAGATATGACCATTTGAAGTTGGATATTCTGCACAAGTTTTTTACATTTTCAACCCCTTTTACCATTAAATCTCACTTTTTTTACCTAAAACAACATTGAATGCCTGAAATGACAAGAATAGAGCCATTAGACACCAAAATACACTCGAAAACAAGCTAAATGACATGGTAATGAGGGCCAAATTATAGCATATTTTTGGCACAACCAATGCATCAAACCAAGTTTGTGATGAACTGATGAAAAATAGAATATTATCATAGACTCATAGTCTGTATCAAACTATCAAGTATCAATTATTAAAACATAAAATACGTTGGCAAATTACAGTTCAATAGGAGGAGATAGATTTTGATTTTTGTTTCACAATTCACATATTTAGTTCAAACTTAGAAGTAATAAACTAATATACCTAAATCCTAAATTTCATTAAAATTCAATTATTCAAATTTCAAATCCTAAAAACTCACCTCACGAATTGAAAAAGACCTCAAGTGAAGAAAGAGCTGTGACGGTCGATCGGTAAATGGCGACGGCGGCGAGAGAAATCAAGAAGAGAGCTGTTTGCATTTTGACTTTTGAGTGTGTTTTGTGACTTTTGTCAAATGAGATTGAATTGGGCTGATTTTGTTCCTTGATTTTTTTTTTTTTTGATCGTTTTGGGTGTTTCGATTTTTATTTTTTTTAAAAAAAAGGGATATTATCATCCGTGTTCTTATGTTTTTTTGAATTATTTGTTTTTTTACTTACTTATTCATTTTTTACTGGATTGGTCCCTATGTTTTAAAAAACCACTCGATTTCCTCCTTCTATGAATCAACTGTTAGTCAAATTAAACAGTTCTAAGGGTATTTTTGTTCTTAAACATTGATATGCCACGTGACAACACACAAATAAATAGAAAAAAATAAATCTAAATAAAAAAAAATTAAATAAGAAAAAAATTGAAATGTGGAGATCCAATTCGGATCTCCACCTAATAGAAAAAGAATTAAAAACAAAAAACAAAAAAAATAAAATGGATACATAATCCAATTTGGATCATCATCATCAACCTTCAACCTCCCATCATCTTCAACCTTCAACCTTCAACCTTCGACCTTCAATAAAATTGATATTCTCTCCATTCCAATATATTTATTTTTTTCCTTTCATTTTCTCAGGTACTAAACACATTTCTTTCATTGAATTCCAACTCACCAAATCTTCCTTAGAACCATCATCAAACATCTCCACAAACCAAATACATAATCAAAATTACCTTAACAAACAAATCCAACCCAAACCAATAACAAACCGTCTTCTTCAATAAAACTTAAAAAACCACAAAATTATCCCACAAAAAAATAATAATCCAAGATTCGTGGTTGAAGGTTGAAGATCATCATCATCAATTATCTTCTCCATCTTAGATCCACAGCTCCATCTTAGATTCGCGGTTCCACATCTGACGCCGGTGGAAGGAGTCACGACCCCATCTGAAGCCAGTAGAAGGAGCATCGTCTCTATCTGAAGCAGATGGAAGAGTAGAGACAGGGCTTTGTCTTAGATGGAGTGTCGCTCCATCTGACGCTGGCGATGGGTAGCCTCTCATAGACTCCCTCATTTCTATACCAGATCTCTTCAAAAGCTTTTTTTTTTTTTTTTTTTTTTTTTTTTTTTATTTTTTTTTTTTTAAAATTTTTTCAAATCTCTTCAAAACCCAGATCTCTTCAAAAGCTTTCATTCTTTTTTTATTTTATTTTATTTTTCTTTTTTTTTTCTTTTCATTGATGAGAGGCTGGTGGTGGTGTTGGATTTGAGATGGTTTTAGTGTTGTGATGGTGTTGGATTTGAGATGGTTTTGGTATTGTGATGGTATTAATGGTTGTTTGTGTTGATGATGGTTTTGTTGATGATTTGAGATGGAGATCTGGATCTCCACATCATTGCTTTTTTTTTTTCTTTTTTTTTCAATTCTTTTTTTCATTTGTTCTTTTTTCAATTTTCTTTCTTTTTTTTTTTTTTTTTGTGATTTGATCATCACCATCCATATTTGAGATGGATGGTGAAGATCCATCTACAATTTTTTTAATATAAATTATTTGTAATTGTCAAATTTTTAAAGGGTAGAATGGTACTTTTAGGTAGTGAAACTGAAGCCATGGGCAAATTAGTCATTTAGAATTTTCTGTGACGATTGACCGTCAAAATTCTAGTTAGAGGGACCAAATTGAGTGGTTTTTGAAAACATAGGGACCAATCCAGTGAAAAATGAACAAATGAGTAAAAAAAACAGATAATTCAAAAAAAACATAGGGACCCAAATGATAACATCCCCCACCCCCCAAAAAAAAATTGAAGCAAAGCAGTAAAAGTCGGGAATGACCACCTAGTCGGCGACTAGGCCAACTAGTCACTGACTAGGTGGATTTCTACCTAGTTTAGCCGTTTTTAGCCAAATCGGGGTGATTGGTCCTCGACTAGTGCCTAGGCGCCGCCTAGTTGGGGACTTTTGCAACACCGATTAGCTTGTATTGTATTGTATTAAGCAATTAACAATATTTGGTTTGTTTTACACTGTTCACTGCACTGTATTAGCTAATACATTTTAATTGGTTTAATACGGTGGATGTCATATTAGTTAGTACAAAGTAGAGATGTTGTATTAGTTAATACAGCCTAATATAAAATATCACCAAATACAAAATTGTATAAGAATAATACAATACAATTCAATTCAATAAAATCCAATTCAATCCAATACAATGTGCCAAACAAGCCCTAAATTGTTTGGTGTCCATTTGTATTGTATTAATTTAATATTGAGTTATTTGTATAATACATCACACGTTGTATTATCTAATACATAATAATGGATGGTATTAGGCTGTATTGGACTAAGCCTTCATTTTTCTTTTCTTTTCTCCTTTTTCTTCTTAACAAATAGGTGGAATTTCACATAAGTTCTACCCTTTTCACGATTTGTCACCTTTTTAATTGTCTTTACCATATTCATAACTTTAGTCCCTACACTACAGAATAATTTTGCTAGACTCTACCGTTAATCTTGTTTGTTTTTTATAACAGGAAATAAACAATTTTTTTTTTTTTGCATAAATAAATAATAAAATATATTGACCCACAACATTTGTAGATTCACAATTAAAAAAAAAAAATCCAGTTTCTTTTCAGTTGTATTTCTGCTATTGTGAAAATTATTGAGAGCCTCCAAAATCAAATCAATCCCACATAGTATCTGTCAATAGAGTTGCAAACATTTTTTTTTTTTTCATAGCTATTGATTCTTACAAATTTGAAAAAAGAGTCTCATCATTCTGCTACATAGTTGCAAGCATTTATATATTGGTAATGCTGTGGGCTGTTCCACACAAAAATCTAACCCAAATTTTTAACTCAACTGGCGTGGCAACTGAGGTCTCACACTCATAATTTTCTTAAAATTTTACCTTGTAATAAACTATATTTTCCTTAATTACAAAATCATCCCATTAAAATAACAATTACCACTACTACAAAAAAGTTGAAAGCCATCGGTTATTTTACATGCAAGACTTCGGTTTTTCAAAATTTTGTAACTGATGTAGATTTGAGTGATGTAGAAAAAAATGCGATAACGACATCAGTTTTTAATCGATGTAAATGATTTTAAAAACACATCGGTTATATATAAAACCGATGACGTATAACTGATCTATTACGAAAATTAATCCCCTCGTCCGACTGTCTATGGCCCACCCCACCTTTGATAATAATGACAATTAATTATCATTATAAGGAATTAAACTTGAAACCTCAAGTCAAAGTGGTAAGCCTTTACCACTTGACTACAAGATTTGGTTGGTTAACAATTGCAGAATATTTATATATAACCAGTTGTTAGAAAAAAAAAAAACTTGTTAGATAAATTTAAACTTATTCAACTGAACAAAATTCTAATTTCTACGACAGACACATATTAAAAAATATTTATTGGAACTTTTAATAAAATTATATTTTTAAAAACATATATAGTCGAGTTATGGGTCTATATTCTATAGGAGATTAGTGATATCAGTTGTAATAAGCATGATTTAGAATATAACTCTCACTACAGGGGAGATATTTCTCTAAATGTATTTTGCAATTTAATGAACAAATGTAAGACCCGGATTCCTAATTTATATTGTAATTGAATTATTAACGTGTCTCTTAGTATGAAACAAGAGGGTGCAAAATAAATAAATTATTTTTAAAAAATTATTTTTTTGAATTTTTTAAAATAAATGATTTAAAAGTAAATTTATTAAATTTAAAATTTTACTTATCAAAAACTAAAAATAAAAATTTAATAATATAACTACTGGTAATTAAATTTATTATTTTAAAATTAATGATATTTGACAATGTAAAGACATTGGTTATTTAAAAAATATATAACAAATTAAAACTTATACATATCGGTTTATCTTTAACCTATGTCGTAATTTTTAACTTATTTAAGAGATTAGTTTTAAGGGAAACCGATATCTTATTGTAAAATAAATCTATATCGGTTTGCCTAAAAACCGTTGTCCTTTCAACCGCAATATTTAAGACATCATTTTTATATGAACCAATGTCTAAAAGTTTTTATTTATTTATATTTATAGATATATATATATATCGATTTGCCCAAAAGCTGTTGTCTTTTCAAACCGCAATATTTAAGACATCAGTTTTATATAAACCGATGTCTAATAGTTTTTTTAAAATCGGTTACCTAAAAACCAATGTTATGCACCGATGTCTTTTAACCTTTTTGTAGTAGTGTAAAACGTAAATTATTTCTCAAAACCTAATTTCATCGTGAACGTCACTGCACAAGTCATTCTCTATTCATCATCAAATTCATCCCTTCAACTTTGGCATCAACATACAATACTCAGGATTCAATTCTCTCTAGAAGATTTTCGCTTGAGTTAAGGGTTGTTTTGGATCTTTTTCTTCTTCTTCTTTTCTTGACAATTTTTTTACTGTAACTTTGTCCATGTTTTTTTTTTTTGAAACATCCCTATAACTGTTGTTCTATTCTCGTCATTCTGTAACTCTGGTCTTACTAATTTATCTGTGATGAAATAGTTTTTTCTAGGAAAAGGGGACTTTTTTGCAACTCTGATCTATCCCACTTATAATTGGTGTTACCTGATACATTCATGTCGAAGTTTCAATATAAATTTTACTGTAATTGGAGTATTTTGGTTCAGAGCCAATTCATTGATTTGCATGTACAATCTTAATGTAATTTTATTTTTTTTGAAATTCTATTGATGATATATTTTAGATAAATTAGTTGTCTTAAAACTTTTGTTATGCAGTATACCAAGTGTTCGATAAAATGTCTAAACCAATAGTCTTCACATGAATTAATTGACAAGCATATTGGTATAACTTTGGTTTGATCCTATTATTTTTGTCAATGAGCTTCATATAGCTTGATTAAATCGTAAACAAAGATGTAGAGAAAGTTAATCAATTCCATAATAATGCAGAGCAAGTTAATCATACTCAAGTGACTTATTAACCCATGAAAAAAAATGAATGAATGATTTGCTTGACATTGCATGGAGCATTGTTGGCCTTATACTGCCATCTAATGACTTGGAGTTCCAAGGAGAATGTCTCACTCTTCTTGATGGTGAGACTGTTGAAGGTTGTCTCAAGGACTGAATTATTTCAGTTATAGAGATGAATGATAGAAAGTCCCATAAAAGTAATGAGGTTGCACTCTTAAAAGAATGACAAATAAACTATATCCATTGAAAAAGAATGACAAAAAACACTCTTAAAAAAGTTTAATAAGAGTATATTAAAGAAAAATGCCTACTCTAACATCTTTAAAGAGTTTAGTAAGAATAAGGATTAAAGATGAATACAATGACTACTCTAACTTCTTTTAAGAGGAAAATCCGATCACATCTAATTGCTAGAAATTATCATAATGAGTAGAACAAGAAGAATTTGCTGTATGATTTCGTTTTGAACACTACATAAGTATCTTTGCTCCTTCATGGGTAATTAGAATGAGGTGTTCAAACTGTGCTAACAACCTCTATCTTAGTCTTTTAATACATATACAGCACAATATTTGCAGCCATGTATTGAAAGAAGAGTAGTGTAAGCAAAGTAGAAGGGATTACAATTTGCAACACAAATCCCCAATTCTTCAATCAATCACTATTAGCCAAATACATAGACAAAGCCATGTGGCTCCAAATAAAAAATGAATAGTACAAGTAGAAAGACAAAACAACCAGTTTGTATCCTTTGATTAAACTTGCACTTCTCTTTAATGGCATGAATCCCCAACTCGATTCCACAACCACAACTATAGAGGCCATGTTCCAGTTCACTTGCAAACCCTGTAAAATATGGTGAAGAGTAGTTAAACTGATCAACCAACCCAACAGAGTTGACCAATTTGACAACCAAAAGAAAGAAGATAGAAAAAACAAAAACCAACATAGTTATGACAATTTAAGAAGCAATCGTGGTGGCTAAGAGAGGCAAGAAAGAAGTGAAAATGAAGTTGAGAGCAGAAAGAAGCTTGACGGGCACCGTATAAGCCGTGGAAGACATTGTAGGTGATTGAACCAACAACATAGAGTGTGAAAACAGAGAGAAAGATTATGTAAGCAAGAGCAAGAAAGAGGGGTTGGTTGATAAAGTTGCAGTGAAGTTCACAATGAAATTAGGTTTTAAGAAATAATTTATGTTGTAATTGGTATTTTAATGGGGTGATTTTATAATTAAAGAAAATATAGTTTATTACAAGTTAAACTTTTAATAAAATTAGGAGTGTCAAATGTCAGATGAGGTGTACAGCCTAGTAGGATGCCGTGTCAGTTTGGTTAGATTTTTAGGTGGAACAGCATTACTGTTTACACACACACACACACACATAACAAAATCAGAATGTTAATAATTTTCTTTCTACACACCCTAAGAGCATCTCCAATGCAAATATATATTTGGAGAATATTGAGTGCCACATAGGATAGATAGATAAAAAGTTAAAAAAAAACCTCTCCAATGCAATTATCTAACTTTAATATGGAGGTAAGTTAGAGAATATGGAGTTGAGTTTCTAATTCTAGGATAGATAGATAAAAAGTAAAAAAAAAAACCTCTCCTATACAATTATCTAACTTTAATATGGAGGTGATCTGGCAAAAAAAAGTTAGAGAATATGGAGTTGGATTTCTAATTCTAGAAACTCTCCTCGAAATGTTGACTAGAATTTCTAACTCTTTCCACCAATAATATTAGAGCGCATTTAATTGTAAAATAAAAGAGGAGAGATAGTGAAATAATTGTTTTATTATGATTGGTCATAAAATGGATGTATATTAGATTTTAGATAATTGCATTGGAGATGTGAATATACATTTCTTTACAAAAATTTCTAAAATGGGTCCATAATGAATAGAAATGCTGATGTGACACTATTTAGAAACCCAAAAATACATATCTGCATTAGAGATGTTCTAAAATGTCAAAACTAACCTTAAATATTAAATGATGACTTTAATTAAATTGTTTTTTTCTTTCTCTAAACCCATTTTATTAATTTAATTTGACCCTCAATTAAATTCTAAAAACATGAAACAAACACGATTTCTTGTTATTTAATGAGAACTAAAAGATTGATTCTAGATTGAAAGGCGAAATATATAAAGATTGTTTCATGAATTCATGGCCAGAGGAATTGATTAGATGAATTAAGCAAAGCTTGGCTCACCAATCCAGGGTCAATTTAGTAAGGAGTAATTGCACAATCGTCCCCTGAGTTTAGGCCTAATTACACACATATGGATTATTTTCCAAATATTACACAAACATCCCCTACCGTCTGTTGACTTCCATCCAAACTAACTGTTGACTAGATTTTTAGTATTAAAAGTCCAAAATACCCTTAGTTACTTATTTATACTTTATTTTGTTCCCCATAAAATAAGATAAATTATATAAAAATGCAAATAATTATATATTTTTCAAACAAATTTTATAAGACAAAAATATATAAATAAAAAAATTTAGACTTTAAAAAAAATTAGAAAAAGGAGCAAACGAATTTTTTTAAGAAAAGAAATAGAGAACATATCTCAAATATGCCATTGCTAAAACTTGGATCCACAATTATGTAAAACAAAACTAGATTTTAAGTTTTTGACATTAAAATACAATCATTATTAATGATTGAAAATTGAATATAATTGTGAAATCCCATTTATGGCTAAAATTCTTGTGGCTTGAATGGAATCCTATTGATGATTGAAAATTGAATATAATTGTGGTTTGTTGGTTTATGAATCATCAATAATGATTGTATTTTAATGTTAAACTTAAAATCTAGTTTTGTTTTCCATGATTATGGATCCAAGTCCCAACAATGGTTTATTTGAGATCTGTTCTCCATTTCTTTTCTTAAAAATTTTCTTTTATTCTTTTTTCTATTTTTTTAAAGTCTAAATTTTTTATTTTATATATTTTTGTCTTTTAAAATTTGTTTGAAAAAAAATATAATTAAAATTTTTTTATTTGCATTTTTATATAATTTATTTTATTTTAAAGGGAACAAAATAAAGTATAAATAAGTAACTAAGGGTATTTTGGACTTTTAATACTAAAAATTCGGTTAACAGTTAGTTTGGATGGAAGTCAACTGACGATAAAGGATATTTGTGTAATATTTGGTAAAAAGCCCATATATATGTAATTAGGCCTAAACTCGGGGGACGTTTGTGCAATTACTCCATTTAATAATCATGAAACTTGATGATGGACAAAGCAGTTAATGGCAAGAATCGCTAGTTGAAGAGTTGTTTGTTTCTAAATATTTGATTTTTTTTATTTTTTTTTTATCTATTCATCTATCTAAACTGTGTATTTTTTTTTTTTTTTTTGAAATTTTTTATCATGGTAGGATTTGAGCCACTGACTTGAGAGTCATTTGCCCAAACCTCAGTCTCGTTTATTTATCAGCTGAGCTACACCCTTGAGAGCTTATTTGGTTAGAGTCATAATTAGGGTTTATGATGTAATGCGGTTAATAGATGTGAAGAGTAAACACATCACCTCTTAACAAAGATGGTTGTGCCCCTTTCTTCCACATTGGTGGTGAGGGGTTTAAGTCTCACCATTTGTATTTTATAAGCATATGTGAGGAGTTTTCTCCCAATTTGTAATAAATGAAATCAATAAATGCTTCAACTTAACTAATCATTAAAACTTGAAGACCCATGCTACAATGCTGATTAATGATTATATAAATGCATGGACTTGAGGTTTGGTGAGTAAAGAACAAGTCTTGGAGCTTTCCCTCACTTGGATCTCTTTTCACTCTCTAAGAATGTAGTTTTCGACCTCAAAAATGACTAAAAGAAAGAGATGATGTTATGGAGCCCTAAACAAAACGACATCGTTTTGGTGAATCTGCAGCCGAAATCACTAGAATAATTCGGTAGTCCGTAATAGCCAAATCTTGTCCGTTGAAATTCAGCAGCCTAAATCAGTGCCTTGCAGGCAGAATTTCATCACAGCGCACAACTCAATATTCAAGCACACCAAAACATGGTCAAACGACCTCAAAACCTATCGTATAATATACCGTTGGAAATGTATGGATGTCTACCTCTATTCCTTTTTACAAAATAATATTTGAGTGTTTGTAGAAAGAGTTATGGTCATTTGAGTGACCAAAGGTCATATTCGGACAACACCCTAGTTGCCTTGTTTTAGTGGTCTCTTTGAAGACTTCAAAACTAATCCAAACAGTCATGAAATATTATGAATAATATATCGTTGGAAAGGTATGTATGTATACCTTTTACTCCTTTTTACAAAACAAGATTTGGATGACAGTAGAAAGAGATATGGTCATTTTATTGACAAAAGGTCTGATTTGGACAATAACAAGATTGCCCAAACACATATATAGTATAAGACCATGTGACCTAAGACCTATCCAATAGACGAATGAGACCTTCTCAAGAGGTCAAACATCTCGCTAAGACAAGTACACAAATGTGCACGTGCGGACGTTTCTAATCAATCATCGGGAAACAAATTACACCACACAAAACCACACTTAAGTCTAATAATGAACTGCAAGTGTGAGTTGAGGAATAAATGCACACATAATCAAGGAAACACAAATGCAAGAGTAATGAAAATTGAAATTTCCTAACATGGATATCTAGCAACCTAGGGGGGGTGAATAGATTGGAACCAATTTTCAATAACTTTTTCTGACTTTGATTGTTGCATAAACAAACTATCAAATCACTCTTAAAAACAAACACCAAAAAGCTTCACAAGATGGTTAGTAGTAACAAGTATAACAAATATAGCAATATAAAGTAACTACTACGATGTAAAGTAAATGAATTCAATAAAAAAAAATCAACACAAGGATTTTTTTTAATGTGGTAAAACCTCACAACTTGAGGAAACATCCACGGGTTGATTCTACAACCACCGGTAACACTATCTTTCACTAGTTAGTAGAATGTACACTCTCAAGCGGTCAATCACATAATCCACCCTATTGGATTGTCCCACTCTAACCTACCCTTGAGCCTTTTACTAGTGAGAGACTTGCCACTTTCTATCCAAGACACCTTACGTGTCTTTAGAAAGGTTATTGCTTAACTTTCCGGATCTTCCCAATCCAAGTCAAGACTTCCTTGCTCAAGTTAGAACTTCACATTCCAACAAGAGAATTTCTCCTTTACAAGGAAATAATCTAAGTGAAGTGTAAACATGCAAACATGATGCAAATACAAGCAAATAGAGTATGTAGATCAAATACACTCTATGAAGAATTAGTTATCACAATTCAAGCTCACAAACATATGAAAGTATGAAACCAATCCTTATGAACATGTTATATGAAATCTAGAATATACAATTCAATTCATACACAAAATATATCTAGAAACCTAAACTTGTCAATCAAAGCTAGAATAATAGATTTTCAACAAAAACACAAAACTAGCTTTGAAATCAAGTGATCAAATCAACACTTGAAATCCTAAACGTATTCATTCAAGTAAGAACTAGATTTTAACAAATGAAATCACAATCAAAATATTCTTGTTCTAGAACATGTGATTAAAACCTAGAAATCAACAATCAAGAACAAACACAAAGTTTTTCTAGATTCAAGTTCATGTTCATCAAAATTAGCTAGAATCATATTCAATTGAAAATCACAAAAGCTAATTTTGAAAATCACTCAAACAAGTCCAAAAATAGAATCCAAATCATTCTAAACACATTTCATATTCAAATCAAGAGATTCATGAAATTGATCACAAGAAAAGTGTAGAGAATATGATTTACTTGCAAAATGATGAACACTTAATGAATATCAAAGTAAATCAGAAAATATGGACTCCAATTAGCTTTGAAAATACTTGGGACTTGTTCTTCTTTGAAGACAATGAAGTTTGGCTCTTGAATCAACAAAATCGGATCTAAAATGAGTGAGATATCACAAAAACAAAAACTCAAAAACCTTATGAATTTTCTGCACGAAATTTGAATATATAGGAGAGGGAAATGATGTGACGTTTGAAGGACCATGGGAGGGGATTGAGGACACGCCACCTCAGCTCCCCGTGGAGGGCACGTGGCCTCTATGGGAGAGGGGGTGTTTTGGCAATTTGCCACTCATCTTCTCATTTTTTCCCTTTTGTGCTCTTCTCGTGTTCTTCGGCATTGGAACTCGAAATTTGAATCTGTTTTCGGATTACAAACCCTAACTCACTCACAAACATGGAAGTTTACAAAATTTTTATCAAAAACTTATAATTCGACTTGATACACAAGGACGAAAACCATGGACGATAAACACATGGAAAGTTTCGTAAAATCCAACTCGAAACTCAAAAACTTATAAATGAGTAACCGAAACGTTCGGAACTCAGTAAGGAACAATATGAAAACATATTCAAGTCTAATATCAATGAAATATAAACAAATAAACATAAGAACACACAAGTATGCTATTTCCTATAGATACTCATAGAACATGTAATTTTACAAAAGTTGTCAATTTTAATCTAATGCATGTGCATACTATAATATGTTTGTGTATGTGTTATACCAATTTAGCGCAACGATGCAGGGACACAGATGTATGCAATGCATGTGTGTGCGCCTATGCCTTGCAAGAGGAGAAAGAATCTCGATATATTAGCATCCAATTAAGCATCTTTCCTCTTGAAGATAAACTTTGCATGAGAAGTTGCTTTCCTTATTTGAAGCTCATTTCAAACACAAACCACCTAAGCAACTAATCAATACAAACAAAAAGAGTTTTGTTATTGAATTAAGCCAACACAAATCTAAAACCTAACTGCCATATACGCACAAACTTCCCTCAACATTTGAAAATTGTTGCACAAACATCCCCTACTGTTAGATAGATCCGTTAGTCAATGGTTAAATGTGTAAAAAGTCTAAAATACCATATATTTTTATTTAAAATAAACTTAAAAAAAATTAAAAATAAGATAAAAAAATATTTAAAAATCTTTTAGAAAATATGAATGTATCTTAAATCTGAAACCTAGAAAAAAAAATTCAACTTAAAAAAAAATTAGTTTGTGCAATTCCCCCTTGATTTTAAATAAATTTTAAATAAATTTAAAATTTAAAATTTATTTATTATTAAATTGTTTAAAAAACTATATTTTTTTAATTTAAAGATGATATATATATTTTTTTAGGTTTTAGATTTTAAATACATTCATGTTTTTAAAAATATATATTTTTATATTTTTTTTATCTTATTTTTAAAATCTTAGATTATTTAAAATAAAAATAAAGGGTATTTTAGACTTTTTACTGTTTTGACCATTGACTAATGGATCCATCTAACGGTAAGAGATGTTTGTGCAACAATATTCAAATGTTAAGGGAAATTTGTGTGTATATAGCTAAAACTGCCATATCTGTGCAATTGTATCAAACCTCGAGGGTGTTTGTGCAATTCCCCCTAAAAAAAAAATAATTTTCTGTGTACTCTCTCCGGCAAAGAGTGCCACCGCCGCGGCACTTTACATAAATCTCCTCCAGAACCTTCTTAGAACCCATAACGAAAACTAAACACTCTCGTTTTGCCAATCACCACCAACAAGTTTTTCGCATTCATCAATTCAACAAACAGAAAAAAAAAATGTTCAAGAAATCAGTGGAAGCGAAATCGCACCAGAGACTCTCGGGTGCAGACAAGAAGAAGCTCAAGAGAAGTTTGAGAGACAAGTTTCCTCGCGCCTCCGATGCCGATATCGACTCACTTTTCCCTCCCAAGGTGACCCCACTTCGCTAAACTTGTTTGTTTTTGTTTTCTGTTTTTTGTTTTGTGAAATTGAGCTCGTTTGGATTTTTGACTGTTTTGTTGTTGTTGTAGTATTGTATAGAGTGTTGATATTGGCTTCAATTTTTAATTTAGGATTTCATGGAATGCCACAATATTTAAAGGTTTCAACTTTCGATTATGCGAGTCTTATTATTTGTAGAGGACTCATGAAAATTGCATATTGAATCATGAATGAATCTGGGTTGGTGCAGTTTTGATTTTGTTTGAAAGTAATCTTCTGCATTAATGTCTCGAGACGGGCTTGTTTTGTTCTTGTTATTTTCCTTTTTATTTTGGGTGTTGCAGTGATCTTTTCGTCGAAAAGCTTAGCATTTCTATTGTGTTTGGATCAGCTTATGACGTATGAGAATTGATTTAGCCTATAGGTGGTGAAAGTTTCAAAATTGTAAATTTAATTCCAACATAATTGATGGCTTTTATGTGAAATTTTCACGAGTTGGGTCGCACACTTAATTAAACTAACTTAAAGAATTAAGTGGGTGTAACGATAGATTTATGGTAATGAATTTTTCCTTTTGGTTGGTGATAAACTACAAAGGTCTAATAAGCTGACTGAAGTTAGAAACCGTAGCTTCGTCTAGTTATATAAGGAATGTGTGATGTACCCAGTTTGTAATTAATGATTGGGAAACTCGAAAACCTTCTCATAACTGGATCCTTTTTAAGAATTATTTGTTTTGTACTTTTGTTTACCTTGTCAGAACTATTATGTGCATATTTTACTAATTGCCTGTGAACTTTTACTTGACAATCCTCTATAGGCGGAGATCACAGTCTCAAAGTTTCAAAATCGGGTTTATGTATACAGTTTAGAAGGCGGCTTTCCTATGTTTTTTGACATCGGTGGACGAGGGACAGAGATATTTCCCACAGGTATGTGATTATTCATCCTTTTCTTGAATTGATTTCACATTTTTCTCAATCCCTTTTCCGTAATGTGATATTCCTGGTTACTTTGCTTAATGTGGAATATTCGAACACTTGTCATGGTTGCATAGGGAGCTATTTTTAGTGGGAAGCCTGGAATTATTGTACAAAATTAAACATAAATTACCAAAAAGAAATTCGTTTAATTGCTTGTATTGACACTATTGATCTTTAACTGGACTTGAAAAATTAAAACTTATTGCTGAAAAGACTGCCTTTTTGATAAATTCCATTAAATGTGCCTAGTTGTGTGATATCATAATATTACAGATTTAACTGTCTTTCTTAGTGAAACTTTTCCTACCTAAGTTGTATATTACTGGTTTTAATATTATTCTTTTCTATAAGCAGTTTTTGCTCTGTGGAAAGTCCCAGAACTCCTGCCGTCCTTTACACTGAAGGGGGGTGAGGTTTCTCGATTTATCATTGGAGGGGCAGATTTGATGTTCCCTGGTATAATCATACCAACTGAAGGTTTACCTTCATTTTTATCTGGGGAGACGTGG
Organism: Acer yangbiense; assembly: GCA_008009225.1. Lineage (NCBI taxonomy): Eukaryota > Viridiplantae > Streptophyta > Magnoliopsida > Sapindales > Sapindaceae > Acer > Acer yangbiense. Next base: position 42,109,205 of record CM017770.1, read on the forward strand.
GCAGTAAAGGTTCCAGGAAATCCGGCACCTATTGCAGTAAGCTTTTTTGCAGTTCTATTTATAACTCATCTCTATCTGATTTGATGCTCAAAAATCCTTTTCAGCGTTGCTAAAAATTTGACTGGTTTAATTGCAGGTTGGTTCTACCAATATGAGCAGTGCTGAAGCAGTAAATGCTGGTTTACGTGGAAAGGCTCTAAGAATAACTCACTATTATCGTGACTTACTTTGGCAAGTATAGCTGGAAATGTATAAGATATTTATTAGTAAGCTCATAATTGACATGATTTTGGAAAATTTTGCAGGGAATCAGTCGAGGGCCATCTTGTGCCAAATGCTGGGTTTTTAGAAGATATGGTCCAAGAGGATCCTGCTTTGTTGTCATCATCTCAAGTTTCTGGTTCATGTGAAGGTGCTGCTGACAGTTCAAATGATCAACAGAATGACACCGGCAACAAAGAAGGGGGGCAATCTGTTGATCCAAGCAATGCCATTTCTGAACCTAATCCCGCTTCAGCGGCACAGAACGATTTTCAAAACAGTACAACAGAAAAAGTAGCCGCAGATGTAGGTGACTTGAAGGTAACAGAAGATATTGATGCTGATGGATCGAATGTGGAGCAGCATCTCCTATCCACTGAGGATGTGGATGCTCATTTGGAAAATTGTCTTCTGCAGGCTTTACATACAACTGTGAAAGATAAAGAACTTCCCATGCCCGGAAGCACATTATGGTAATATATTCGTGTTATAGTATTGCACATGTTCTCTCTTTCTCTCTCTGATCTGGGTGTAGGTATCTAATATTCCACATTGAACATAGTCTCCAAAATTAATTTTGTTTTTCATTTTTGGTTGAAGCAAATAATCATAAAACCTTGTATTTTTGGTTGAAGCACATAATCATATATCCCTTGTATCAATTTCTACCAGCATTTAACTGTGTAAGTTAAACATTGTATCCGAGTTATTATGGTACTGTGCATCATGTTTTATTATTACTTAATTTACTTCTATAACAATTTCTGTTATTTGTGATGGTGTAGGTCAATCCATGTATTACCCTGTAGGCCTTCAGGGATCACGTTGGATATCAAGAAATCGTCCCATAAGAAATTGTCTAAGTGGTTGCAAGCTAAATCGTCTGCAGGACTAGTGTGTTTCCTTCTACCTTCAAGATGTTTTCTAAACGTAAAACTATGAGAATTGTTTCTAACTATTACAAACAAATATATTATAAAAATATTATATACATGAAAATTTATAGTCTTTGTTTAAAAGTTGTGTATATAAGTGCTTATTGCTGTTCGGATGGGATAGCCCTCCTGCTTTTTTATACCAATGTATCATTCTACTTGGTGCTTCTCAGATTTCTGAGGCCTGAGATTACCTTGTCTCAGAGTTTTAATTATCTCCTGTAGGTTTTACTTGAACTAGGTTATTCAAAGTGAGAGCCAATGTTATTGTTTGTGTCTTGCAACATTGGGTTCCTTCTATTGAGCTAGTTTATATATTCCCAGGCATATCTAGTGGTGAGGTTTGTTTCATTTTTGTTATCTTTCGAGGTCTTGAGATTCTATTTGAGCCCTTTTCAAACCATAGCTTGCATAAACCATTGTGAAAACTTCCTACGCCTAAAGTGGTTTATGGGGCTTTGGCTAGTGAGCATATATCTCTTCCTTTTATTGATAACAAATATGAGTTCTTTAGTTTGGTATAGTATACATTAGAAGGGACTAATTAAGTTGTGCAGATACATAGTTGTGAATCCATTTCATTGCCCCATGAAATGGAAGAAGATCAATTTTGTAGAAGAGTACAAGCATGTTTAATATAAGGCTAAGTTGTAGATTATTATATATTTCAAGTCTTGTATGAATTGTACTTAATATTTTCAAATGTGCACCATTTGTTTTCTTTTGTTGTGTGTATGTGTCTTGTAGTTGATCTATTTGTTTTTGTTACTTATTACACTTGTCATGGTAATGGCAGATTTCAGCGAAAGAAGATAAATTCAAGAAGGAAGTGATGTTATTGTCTGTCAATCGCAAACATCCAGACTACATGTCTTTCAAGCCAGAAAAACGACGAATAGAAAAAGCCAATGAAGCTGTTGATGGTGCTGCCAGTGATAATCGGCCACAAAAACTGCTTGAAGTGACAGAGATTTATAAGCCAAGTGTGCATGTCAATTCCATTTTTGCTGCTGTTGGTGCTGATAAAGGGAATCTTTACAGTTCTTCTGAAGCCTATGATGTTGTCTTCAAGTACATTGAGAAAGAAAATTTGGTTAAGCCAACTAACAAATCCGTTGTAGTTTTGGATCCTGCTTTGTGTGATGCATTGTTCAAGGGAGCCATTAAAAAAGGAACATCATACCCAACAGAGATACATAAGAAAGATGTAGGATCGATATTTGTTGGCCGGATGCAGGCCCACCATGTTGTGACCAGAGGAAGTGAGTCAGTTGTTCGTAAAGGTGGTCTGAAAACAATTCAGATGGTAACAGAACGGCGGCAAGGAAACAAGAAGGTCACAAAGGTGTCAGGTTTGGAAACATTCTTGATAGAGGCAGAAGCATTAGCATCTGAACTGCAGAAAAAGTGTGCTTGCAGTACAACAGTGGCAGAACTACCGGGTACTTTTTTTTTTTTTTAAAGTATTCCACCCAGTCCTCTTCACCTGTCTCAATAAATGATATTATCATATTGTTTGGTGGTCGTTTTTTAAGTCAATTTTAGAAATTGTTCACTTGCCCTTTTGTCAAACAACAAAAGAATACATCATCCAAGATTTAAGAAGAACTAAAGCATTATAATATGTATTAATTGACAAAGTATCAAAAGAAATCAATTTTAGGTTTGTGTTGAGATATTTATTGAATGCTTTTGTCCATAAGTCCTTAACCAGAAGAGAGGTGGCTGCCTCCATAGGTTTCAAACCCTTCCAGACATTGTGTTTTGGCACTTAATTTTACCATAATTACATGCTAAGAGCTTGGGGAGTTGCATGCTATTTTGTATGACATAGCATACTGCGATGTTTTATTTTAAGATCTTCTGGTGGTCCAAGTAGTGGAGAGGTCCTGATCTGACTAGTCAGCCACCCAACTAGTCATATGCTTGTTAGCTGATCTGTTTCTCAACCATAGTTTAAAATATCCACAGTTTTTGCGATAATGCGATATATCTATCGATATTTCCGTAATTTAAGAGCACCAATATAGATTTGAGGTGTAATATCTTTTCCACAAAATATCTTGGAAGTATCCGTAAATATCCGCGATATATCCGTAAAATATCTCTATCGGTGAACTTGTAGTGTATTTTTACCAAATATCGTGCATGAGTGAAATATCAGTGATATTTCCATCAATGATATTCCAATAATGTTTTTATCTACTTTTTTGTTTATTTATTTTAATTTGTTGCAATATACTTTCTATAACATGAAAATTGAGTACAAAATGAACATAAAATATAATTTAATGGAAGATTTTCAATTTCGTGTGCTTTATATTCATATTTATACCAAATAGTTGTTAAATATTATATGTCTTTCAAACAAATGTGTCTTTTTTTTTGTTAGATTATTGATTATTTTAACATTTTTTAAAGTTTCATTAAATATTTTTAATGTTTTTAGCCAAATTTCTGTACTTTCCGTAAATTTTACGTCAATATCGACCAATATTGATATATCCATCGATATTTCCACCAAATCGTAGTACCGATATATCCGTCGATATGGATATTTTCATCCTTGATCTCAACCATATATATATTTTTAATGTTGATGGAAATGCTTCTACTTTTTGTTTCTATTCAATTTCCACATGCTTTATTTTTTATATTGTTATTGTCCTGTTTCTTGATTTTGTTGCATTGTTTTAAGAATTAAATAAACTGGTTTGATCAATATGAAAGTGATTACCTTTGTTTTTTCTTAGCTTCTCTTAACATTGCCGTCGTCATTATTGAGAAATTAATAATTTTATCTAATGTCTAATATGAATGTCTTTACCCAGGTAAGAAAGGGTTCGAGGTTATTATTCAAGGTGGTGTGATTGATGATGTGGCGAAACATCTAGTTGAACAATGTGGGATTCCAAAGAGATATATCGAGGTTCTTGATAAAACCAAGAAATGAGAAGTGATTTACGGTCAGTGTGTATGCATTTTGCTTAATCTTTTCTTGTCATCTATATACTATCTTTTCAATCACTTTCTTTTTACATGTACATCAAACTTTTTAACTTGGCATGAATGATTGAGGGCAAAAAAGAAAAGATAAGAAAAAAAGGGCTATTATGTTGTTTTGTACACTTCAATAATTCTGGTTGTAAATTTAGTGTTGAATATAAAGTTTGTTATTATTTGTTTCTTGCTAGTTGGGAAAATATTTTGAGAAATTGTGAATGAATAAATGAACAGTCAGCAATGAGCTCACGATTCACGATTCACGTATCAAAATATTGAAATCTTTTCTCAAATTATTTATTTGGATATATAGGATCATAATATTTATTTTGCAATGTGAGCAAGCCTCCTTTAAAACCATTACATTTTTCTTGAGACTTGCTTGCCACACTGGGCCTGTTCCCAATGCCTTGCTTGCTGCATGTCTTTACTACATAATTGACTATACTTTTTTCCATGTAATCTATGTGAATAAGATTTTATAGTTTTTTTTTTTGGGTGTATTCATATAGTCTTAAAGAGAGCTTTGTACTAATCTGAAGCTTTGGTTTCTTTTAGGTTGTGTTCGTAATTTATTCTCTGAACCGGCTGACAGTTTATAAATTGCAAAGTTATTCTATGGTCTGTAGAGGTCCTCGGTATCGTCAAGTGAGTCATGAAAATCGAAGACGGTTAGAATTCTGTTTTCTCTTGGACTTGATTCTATACAAGTTAAATGAAAATTGAATGTAAAGAATATTTGTGTGCACATTTGCACTATTAGCTTAAGTGGAAACCTGTATATTCAAATGTGGTTGAGTTCTGAGTTGCTTCTCTTTATAATTTATATTTATGTCATGGACTCTTAAATGCCAAAATCCTTGCAGTTTTCTTTTATGTAGATCTTAATTTTTTTGTATTTTGTTGAGATATTATGTTCTCACTTTTTTGGTTGAGCTGCCGGATTATTCATCAGGCCTTAATGTAACCAAAATACCAGAAGATTATACTTTTAAAGGGTCATGCTTCTATACAAGATCTGTGTAGTTACGTAGTTAATGAGATATGACTGTGTTACCAGCAACAACAGCGTTACAAGTTAACACTGAAAACGTGACTCGTAAGGAGTGGTAGCAAATAGAATGTCGTATTTATGACATAAGAGTATTGTTTTCATATAGTTTATTGCAGTGTTTGAAAAAATGGTCTTGGTGGCTGTCAAGACGCTAGGTGGCCTTCGACTGCTGTGAACAAGGCAAAATCAGCTGTGAACAAGGCAAAATCAGCCTTCCTAGACGGTCGGGAACCAAATTGGCCAAATCGGCCAATTAATCTGTCTAGGTGGAGTCAATGGCTAGGCAATTTTTATTAAATTCAAAGAGGAACGACAGAGAAGACTGCTGTTGGAGCCATCGACACCAACGGCAACGAGAGGCTGGGGACAAGGGGCTAGCGACGAGACGGGCTGCTATTGATGCTTTTTTTTAAAACCCTAAAAGCTAAAACAACGAATCAACAATTGCTGTTCAGTGAAGCCCAAAACATTGCCTGTTGAAGCTTCACTTCAGTGAAGCAAAAGCATCGGTGAAGCCCAAAATAAAGTGAAGCCAAAAGGCCCAAAGCATTCCTCCTCATCACTTCTCTTTCTCGACCACGACCAGGCGACTAGCAACTAGACCTCTTCCTCTGGTCGATCGACCATGACCATGATCGTAACCTGACGCTGTCTCCGTTGCTGGAAATTCGTTCCCATCGTCGGCCGTTCTTCATCTCCGTCGACACATCTAGGGTTTGTACTTTGTTCTTGCACATCTAGGGTTTGTATTTTGGCACATTTAAGCCAAAAATTTCTAGTCGCCTAAGCGCCGTCTTGATGGCTTAGGGGTTATGCGCCGGGCCTTTGCCTGACCAATGCCTAATGCCTAATGCCTATTAGAACACTGGTTTATCGTAAGAGTTTTGTGTAATGCGAAGTTGAAAATCTGTGTAGTTTAACATAAATTTTGTGAATTACATCTTTAGAGCATTGTAGGAAGATCTATTTTATGTATTCAGAATATGTTTGGAATTCAGACTGTTTTGATGTGGACGACACAACATGATAGGTGCAATTCGATCTTAATAACATGTCTAATGTGACCATGTTTAGAATTCATACGGTTTTGATGTAGCCAACACAACCATGATAGGTGCACCTAAGGGTGGGAGCGAGTCAGTTCAGTTCAGTTTTCAGTCAAAACCGTACATGACTCATTTATATTTGGTTTTCATTTTCTTGAATTGGATTGACTTGCCTAAACAGGGTGACTCGACTTGACTCGAGTCAGCTTTTTCCGGTTCAAGTCAGTTCGATTAAATACAGTTTTGGGCCTGATGGGCTTGATGGGCCTTTTGGGCTTAATGAAAATTTTACATGTGTTTAATTGTTTCCTTTTAGATTGCAATTCTTTTTTTCTTTTTAATTTTTTTAAAATATTATAATAATTCAATTTTTTTGTGGAGGGAACACGACTCGAACCCACAACCTCATGGTACTGATGTGAGGGACATAATATAAACGGAAGTCCAAACAATCCATAATACATTCAATCATAATTTAAAATACAAATAATAATAGCAATCATGACCGAATATTAATAGCATAGTCCAAAGTAAAGATAAGTTTCAATCTCATGGTGAGGTGAGACTTGTGTAGTATGGGTGAGTGTGAGAGATGTCAGATGTTAGATTGTAGGGTTTGACATATATATATATATATATATTAATGAATTTATATGTTAGTTAATACTTATATAGAGTGAGTCGCTCATAACTCATAAGGGATCTCTTATTTTAATTTCAGTAAGGACCTTGATGAAATCACATCGAGTTTAATGAATTTTGATCTGAATTTTTTTGTGCATGATAAGTTTATTGAAATCTACCTTTGAAAAAAATTTGAGATTTTTTCAAGCACTAGAACTATTTTCCCTGATTTTGTTAAATATGAAGGCATCGGAAAAATGGGTGAAATATAGGAAATTCAAGAAAAATAGTTATAGTGCTTGAAAAAATCTCAAAAATTTTTCGTAGGTAGATTTAAATGAACTTATCATGCACAAAAAAAAAAAAAAAAAAAAATTTAGATCAAAATTCATAAAACTCAATGTGATTTCATCAAGGTCCTTACCGAAATTAAAATAAAGGATCTCTTATGAGAGATTCACTCTACTTATATATATATATATATATATATATATATATATATAGAGGAAATACCCCTTTTTAGTCAAAAAATTAGGATTATTGTTTTTATTCAAGATTAGTATTTTTATTGTTTTTAGCCTGTAATTGGCTATGAAGACTTAAATTAAATGTCCCTCATTATTTTCTTTACCTCTTCTCTCTCCTTTTCTCTTCATTTGGTCAAAACATTTTCTTTTTTTCTTTCTCTCTCTTCCCAAATTCTCTCACGCCTCTCTCCTCTTCAAGACAACATTTTTTTTTCTTTGGATCAGATTAGGTGTGTGATCTGGTTTAGCTCTTGGGTTGATGGGTTTTCACACCCAAACCTGCAGGTTTTGCTCTCTCCTCTTCAAGACAATTTTTTTTTTCTTTCTCTCCTCTCTCTCTCTCTCCCCTGTCTTCTCTCTTTCTCTCCTCTCTTCTCTCTCATGTCTTCTCTCCAAAATCAGATTTGAGTTGTGGTGGGAGTTATGTTTGGGTTTGGGTTTTGTTAAACAAAATTTTCAGATTTTATTTTTTTTATAAAAAAATTCAGATTTCGTTTTTTTCAAATTGTTTTTTTTTTTTTTTTTTTTTTTTCTTCCAGATTTGAGGGTGGTTATGAATGGATGGTGGGAGTTGTGTTTGGGTTTGGGTTTTATTAAACAAAATTTTCAAAATTTATTTTATTTTTTAAAATTTCAGATTTCGTTTTTTTCAAACAAAATTTCCAGATTTGAGGGTGGTTGTTGTTTTTATGAATGGTGGGAGTTGTGTTTGGGTCAGGGTTTTGTTAAACAAAATTTTCAGATTTTTTTTTAAGCAAAAAATTTCATATCTGAAAAATTTTTGTTTTAAAAAAACAAAATATGAATTTTTTTTTTCTTGATTTCTTTAAACACACTAAGCCACCAATTAAACACACTACGGCAACCCAATTAAACACACCAGGGCTGACCAATTAAACACACAAGGGCTGACTAATTAAACATACAAGGTGTAAACCAATTAAACACACCAGGTGTAAATCAATTAAAAACACCAGGGCAACCCAACAACCCAATTAAACACACCAAGGCAGACAAATTAAACACACCAGGGCAACTCAATTAAACACACCATGGAAAATCAAATAAATACACTAAGGCAAGACCAAATTAAACACACCAGGTCTAACACAATTAAACATATCCGGGAAGAAGAAGAAGAAGAAGAAGAAGAAGGTCTGGGAAGAAGAAGAAGAAAAAGAAAAAAAAAATAGAGAAAAAAAGCAACATTTTTTCCGAGAAGAAGAAGAAGAAAAAGAAAAAAAAAATAGAGATTTTTATTTTTATTTTTTTTATTTTATAAAGAAGGGCAATTTTGTCCAAAAAGTAGATATTTTGATAGAAACAATAAAAATACTAATCTTGGCTAAAAACAATAAACCCACTAATTTTATGGTTACTTTTAAAGTTCTCCCTATATATATACAATTTTTCTATTATCAGTTCGAATTGACAAAAGAAATATCAGTTTCTTGCATGTGGGCCATTGGATTTAAATACTTTGACTTGGTTGCATGCACTTGTCAAAGCATCTTTTAAATCCAATGACCCACATGCAAGGAACTGATATATTTTATATCAGTTCGAACTGATAATAGAAAGACTGTATATATATATATATATATATATATATATATATATATATATATATATATATATATATATATATATATATATTAATAAAACAATATTCATTAACTTAAATTAATATAAATCTAATATTTAATAAAATAATATATAATTACTTAAAAAATAAATCTTATATTTATTTATATTTCATTTTAGAGTAATGCTAAACTTCCTAATTTTTTTCTCAAATTCTTTTCCAAATGATGTTGGCACGTGAGGTGTCAACATCATTTGATGTTGACACCTTACGTGCCAACATCATTTGGGAAACCTAGCATTAATTTTAGTCTTAATATATATATATAATATTTACTCAGTTTAATCGGATCGGTTCGGTATTTGACAAAGCAAAACCATCCATAACTCACTTAAATTCAGTTTTCATTTTTTTTTTAATCGGATTGACTCGTCTCAACAAAGTGACTTGATTCGAACATATATTTTGGTTCGGTTCGATTTGGTTAACCACGGATCGCAAAACCGTGTCCACCTCTAGGTGCACCCCGATCATAATAACTTGTAACACTACCGCTACCATGCATGTTTGGAATTCGAACTTATTCTGCAGAAGATAGAACACCCTGAAACTATATCAAGTCAACAACAAGAATCCACCTTAGTTTTTGTATTGCCCATTTCCAGCTCAAATCTAGTTTTAATCGAACAAATGGAATCTGGTCCAGGACAGAACAGGATCCCCAGATAAGTGTTGTTATTCGGACAAATGGAATCTGGTCCAGGACAGAACAGGATCCCCAGATAAGTGTTGTTATTCGGACAAAACCATGAATCAAATTGTCAATTCCACGTATTCTTGATGTTCGTCATCGCTCTCTCTCTCTTGTCAGTTGCCTCATATTGCCGTTTATATTTTTATAAATTTTCTCTTTTACTCATCAGTTTAGATACTTCATACGGCTGCATTGATATTTGACAAGAAAATCAGCACCTGGTGTACTAGGCCACAGCGGATGAGACATGTGATTACCATTTATGCGCCACATAAGCTTTTTCTATCATATGTCCTATCCTCAGTGGTCGAGTGCAACACTTAGCGATACATCGGGTGGAATGAAGATTTTCTCAATACTTTAATATGGCTGCATGTCTGAGCAAAATTTTGACATGGTGTTACTCCAAAAAGAACAAGAGAAGAGTCATCATTGGAATCTGAAGACGACCTAGTAATTTATTAATTATCATCATATTTTGTCTGATTTTTGACAATTACTAACAAAAAAGTAAACTCTTTTTATACACTTTACATTTGTCTCTTCTTGTCAGCAGCCGAACCACTTCAACAAAGAGGATAGATATCCTAATATATATATACACACGCACACAGCAGCAAGAGAGATCGAGCTGATCACCAGGAGAGATATATCATATATACAGAGAAAATCATGACTAATAATACTACTTGAAATTTCATCTTTTAAACGAATTTGTATCGACACAACATTCGTTTTTCTCAGATAAATGTTATACGGACATTCGCACCAGAGAAGCTCCCTTTATATATATAACAGAGAGAGGTCACCAGGAGAGAAAGCATGACTGATACAAACACACCATCAACATGGACAAACCTATCATGGCAAGTCAAGCTTGCCATCACCGTCTTAAACCACGGCTTCAAGCTCTGTCGCCGCTCTGACGGTACCATCAACCGCCACCTCATGAGCTTCTTCGACATCAAAACCCCACCTTCTTCTCACCCCATTGACGGCGTCAAGACCTCTGACGTCGTCCTTGACACCTCCCGCAACCTCTTCTTCCGCCTTTTCGTACCCGTGGCCACCGAAGGCGGTGGTCACAATGACAATACCGTTAGCATGCCTGTTATCTTCTATTTTCATGGAGGAGGGTTTGCATGGATTTCTGCCAATTCAGTTGGCGCCAATAAGCTCTGCCAGAGACTTTCGAGAGAACTCTCTGCTGTCATCGTCTCCGTGAACTATCGGAACACGCCGGAGCACCGGTACCCTAGTCAGGTTGAAGACGGTTTCGACGTACTAAATTTCTTTGAAAAAAACACTAACTTTGAGGGTTTCCCGAGAAATGCTGACCTAAAACACTGTTTCATTGCCGGGGATAGTGCCGGTGGGAACTTGGCGCACCATGTGGCAGTCAAGGCATGTGAGACCGAGTTTCGCAACCTGAACTTCGTCGGAATTATAGCGTTACAGCCGTTTTTCGGGGGAGAAGAGAGGACCGAATCCGAAATCAAGCTGGTTGGCGCTCCGTTCATTAACGTGCGAAGCACGGATTGGTTGTGGAGTGCTTTCTTGCCGGAAGGGTCAGACAGAGACCACCCGGCAGCAAACATTTTCGGGCCAAAATCAAGGGATATTTCAGGGTTGAAGTTTCCGGCGACGATGGTGGTTGTGGGAGGGTTTGATCCGTTGAAAGATTGGCAAAAAAGGTACTATGAGGGGCTGAAGAGAAGTGGAAAAGAAGCATATTTGATTGAGTATCCAAATGCGTTTCATGCCTTCTATGGAATGCAAGAGCTAAAAGAGTCATCTATGTGTGTTCATGAAGTCAGGGAGTTTATGAAGAAGCAATTAGCTAAAGAGAAAAACTGAAAACATTTGCGATTATTGATACGCTGCCTGTCACTATGTCCATTTATTTATAACGCAGTCAATCATTTACTACGTTAAATGTCATTAAAAACGTTGTAGCTAAATAAAATATAAAGTTTATCCATCAACTTCAAATATTATTTTATAAATAGACATGTTAATTAAAATATCGAGGTCAACATCCCAGAAGAACCGACACGAGAGATTTAACCAGTTAATGATTCTGAATATTTTTTCTAATTCTACTTGAGTACCCTAAGATATGACAATCATCTAGCACTACAAGAAAATATGATTTTATTGACAGTTATTTGTTGACAGTTTTTAACTGTCAACAATCCTTGACAGTTATTAACTTTCTTGATAGTTTTTAACTGTCAAGTCAATAAATAACAAACATTTTTTTTTATATATTAATATATAATATATATATATAATACATACAGGGCCGGCCCATGGGGGCAGCAAACCCAGCATTTTGCTAGGGCCCCCAACTGGCCCAATTTACTTCTTCTTCTTTTGGGGTCTTAGAATCCAATATCTTTATGTTTAAACAGGGCCCAATTCCAAACATTTTACTCTTTTTATTTATATATTTTCTTTTTCGACCCAATGAACTAATTCAATTAAACAAAAAAAAAAAAAAATTTTAGGCCCAATAAACTTGTCATTGTGAATCTAAGACTGCATTACTACACTATTTAAAACAAAACCAAATAGTTAATTAATTAAAAACATTGTCAAAAAAAAAAAAAAAAAAAAAAAGATTAATTAAAAACCACAACCTTGACCTAAAACTAAAGTGCTAAACAAATCAAAGGGCATGTCTTTCCTAGGTTTGGTTTGCTTCGCGTTGTTTCCTGCTCTATTTTGTTCTAGTTTAATAAAAAAAAACGAATGTCTAGAGACGATTTTTGTTAGTATCATAGGGCCCTGATTTTTGTTAATATAATAAAATCGCTCGGGCCCTAAAATGTCTAGAGACGGCCCTGAATACATATAATATATATAATAATATATATTATATAATATAATATATATAAAAATATAATACATATATAAACTAATATATTAATATTATATATAATATATATAATGTATATAATATATATATTAATATAATATAATATATATATTAATATAATATAATACATATATACTAATATATTAATATTATTTATATAATATAATATAATATAATATATATTATATATAATATATATGTAACAATATATAATATATATAATAGTATAATATATATAATATATATTAACTTTCTTGACAGTTAAAAAATGTCAACAAATAACAAATATTTTTATATATATTATTAATATATTAAATAATATATAATATAATATAATATATATGTAATAATATATAATAGTATAATATATATAATATATATTAAATATATAATATATTATATATATATATATATTATATATAATATATGTTTATATATCGTTTTATATATTATAATAATATAATATATAATACATATATATATATAATATTTATATATCATTAATATAATATATAATAATAATATATTATTTTTAGAAAGGAGGGTATTTTTGGAATGGAGTTGGGGCATATGAAGGTATTTATGGAATAAAAATTTTAGTTTGGAATGGAAGGGCATTCCATTGGTTTTTGGATGGAATGCCCATTCAACCAAAATGGTCGAATCCTTATTCCAATGAAATCACTATTTCATTGTATTTTAACAAACCAAACGAATGTAATGACTTTCTTTCCATTCCATTCCATTCCATCTAACCAAACATGGCCTATAGGAGACTTGTGACATCAATTGTAATAAGTATGATTTGGAATACAACTCTCATTACAGGGGAGATATTTCTCAACATGTATCTTGCAATTTAATGAATAAATGTAAGACTCAGATTACTAATTTATATGGGTAATTGCATTATTAACGTGTCTTTTAGAAATAAACATTTTTTTTAAAATTATTTTTTTGAATTTTTTGAAAGTAAATGATTTAAAAGTAAATTTATTAAATTTAAAATTTTACTTATCCAATATCGGTTTGCCTAAAAACCGATTTCTTACTGTAAAATAAATCCATATTAGGATTTTGTTTGGTGTTGAAAATAGAAAGTAAAAGTTTAAAAAAATTATTAAAGATAAATTTTTTTTATTTATTATGAAAATTTTATAATATAATATATATAATATATATAATATATATTATATATTATATATTATTATATTAAATAATATATATTATATATTTATTATACAATATATATATATATATATATTATTTAATATAATAATATATAATATTTATATATATTATATTATATATTATATAAATATTATAAATATATATTATTATTATATTATTAGATGTGATTTGCAATATATATATAATATTATATATTATATAAATATTATAAATATATAATATATATTATTTAATATAATAATATAATATATATATAAAATATTATTTTATAAAACATTTGAAACAAATTATAGTACGGTGTGTATAAAACTATTTAGACCGGGGGGGGGGGGGGGGGGGGGGGGGGGGGGGTGAATAGATTTTAAGCTTATTACCCAATTTTTCGTGTTTAGTCAAAATTACGAAATTACCCCTAAATAGATAAAACGATAAATCAAGTATAAAATGACCCAATTTCATGAGATTTGCAATATATATATATATATATATATATATATATATATATATATATATATATTAACACTATCTAGACGGGGGGGAGGGGGAATTACGAAATTATAAAACGATAAATCAAGTATAAAATGACCCAATTTTGCGTGTTTGAAATTGGGTCATTTTATACTTGATTTATCGCTTTATCTATTTAGGGGTAATTTCATAATTTTGACTAAACACGAAAAATTGGGTAATAAGCTTAAAATCTATTCACCCCCCCCCCCCAGATTAATATTAGAACACACCTTGAGAACTTTCAATTGGTATCAGAGCGGGTTCCTAGATATATTTAGGTGATCTAAGCTCATTCCCCCCCCCCCCCCCCCCCCCCCCCTCTAGATTAATATTAGAACACACCTTGAGAACTTTCAATTGGTATCAGAGCGGGTTCCTAGATATATTTAGGTGATCTAAGCTCATTTTTGGTGTGTTGTGCATTTTGTATGATTGTTGTTTTTGACATACATCTTGCATTCATTTGACTCAAACGCTATGAGTGAATTTGAGAGAGAAGAAAATAACTCCGATGAGGAGATGTCCCTCTAAGGTGAGAGAGGAGACGAAGATGAAAGGGCGTTGCTCACATCACCAAAGAGCTTCAAGCCCAAGCCTTCCTCAATCTTGGTCTAACCAACCAAGAAGGCTAACTTCCCTCAACCTACAATCCTAAAAGGGAAGTGCTCAATCATGCAAGTTCAACCGAGCAAGCAACATTGTCTTGGTCATCAACAAAGGAGGAGAGATCCTATCCAACTACCAAGACAACCACAAAGTCAAGGGAAAGCACCTTTGCATGCTCAAGGGAATGGTATAATTCCTAACCTTATCTCCTCTTGTCATTTGTGTGGTATTGATGGTCATGTTAGACCAAGTTGCTTGCATTACATTAAAATATGTAGATTTTAATGCATGATTGAAAAGAAAAAGGCTAGAGCTAAGATGCATGATCCTTTGACATCTATAACTCTAGAACCAATGACCACTAGAAATGTAATTGAGACATCTATGTGGATTAGAAATGATGAACCCGCTTGCTACGAGACTAACAAGTCTCCAATAGGTTCAACTAGGTCCAATGGACTTAGTAGGTCTTTAGGACCTCATGCCCTTCATTGAAGCGGTATGGATTTTGACTCCATATGAGGAACTCAAGCAAAGAGAGCATTTGCATACTTGTTGCATGCAAAATTTTTGATATATCTTATGCTTCTTTATTAGTTGCTTGAGTAGCTTGGTTGCACATATGCTTATATGTTTTTACTTTAATAAGTGTGAACCTTGCTTGTATTGCAATCCATGCCATATTTATGTTCAAACATGCATTTTTGGACTAGGAGATATATACATAGGAAGTACTCTTTGAATGACCTATAATGATCTCCATGACATGATGATTGTTAAATGACATGCTAAAATGAAAAGCATGAATTGATAATTACATATTTTTAAATGCAAAAATAATGTGTGAAAAGCAAATGAGACTTATATGAAAATCTATGTCTCTCTTTCTTTACTTGTGGAACATGGCTACTATCATACGAGTATCTTACCCGGAAAAATCGAATAGGGTGTAAAAAAGTCGCTCATGCCATGTTTTGCTTGTAAGGTTGTATATAGTTGCTCATTAAATTGAATTCTTGAATTTTCTATATCCTTGCTTTTATTCATGACAAATGGTGAAATTGGTTTGAATTCTTAAAGGAAACCTTTGTCATTTGCTTTGCCAAATACCATTGCTTTTGGATTTGAATGCAACATGTCTTGCATGTAAAGCATATTAATCACACATTTTTTTTTGAAAATAAATCTCCTTGTTCTCTCCAATTAATTAAGTTGCATAAAATGCATTATATGATTATGCAAATGATATGTATGCTACTGTCTCTCTTTGCTACAAGTGACCCGGTTGGGGACTACTCCTTTGCCCATCTCATGACAAAAAGGGGGAGTAGTATGTAGTTAGGGGGAGAATGCTAATTGTTAAATTGTTGTAGCATTCACATGATTGGGGAGTTCACATAGTGTGGGAGAGTAACCCGTTGAGGGGGAGCATTTGCACTTCACATACATTGCATGATGTTGTGCTTAAATTCTTATTGCAAATGCTTGTTTTATCTCACATGATTAATCTCACATATACTTGTATTGGAAAGTATAGAAACTTTGTTTTGAAGGATTGATTGTTCTACAAGAGATTGAAGACTTGAAGTTATAGCTTTTAATTATCTTTTTGTAATGTAGAAAATCCCTTTAGTTTCTATTTTGTTGTGAGGATTAATGTAAGTGGTGGTTTTGTCATGAAATAGCCAAAGGGGGAGATTGTAAGGATTCCTATTTATTGATTGGCTTATTTCGTGGATAAACCACATGTGGGGCTTGATGTAAGGGTAGCTTAGGCTTTTAATGGTTTGTGTTTTGCATAACCAAGGCCCGCTCAAGACCTCAAGAGAAGAAGCACCAAAGGTATATTCTAGTGCTTACTTGCTTTGAAGAGATCTAGTTGCACACACACACAACTCATGCATAAATCTTATCCTTGTTTGTTGTGTGTTTTTATATGTGTGCATTCCTGTTCATTGAATATCTCTTCATGCATATTTATTTGATTGCATCTAGTTCATTGAAATGCCATGACATGTTTAGGCATTAGGATGCAAAGTCATGAATTCTCTTCATGCATGTTTTATTGAGTGCATCTTGTTCAATGACAATGCCATGACATGTTAGGCATTAGGATGCATTCACTTCCCACACTTGCACTTCATGTTAGTCTTAAGTGTGGTGTAATTCGTTTCCGTTTGTGTGATCGGAAACGTCCGCGCTTGCATGATGGTGTGCATGTCTTAGCGCGATGATTGACCACTTGAGAAGATCTCATTCTTCTCTTGGATAAGTGTTAGATTTGGTTGGGTTGTTTGGAGTAAAATGTCTAGTTTCAAGAGATTGGATTTTAATGATTTAAATGATTTTCAAAACTGACCTATGTATGGTCTTGTGGCCATAACTTTTTACACAAAGCTTCAAAATAAGTTTTGAAAATTTCTGTACTAACTAGACACCCATACCTTTCCAACGATATATTATTCGTAATATTTCATGACCGTTTGGATTGGTTTTAAAATCTCCAAAGTTACAACCAAAACAGGGCAACTCTGTTGTTGTCCGTTTCTAACCGTTGGTCACTCAATTGACCATAACTCTTTCTACAGATATTGAAATGTCATTCTATAAAAACGAGTACAAAGTAGACATCCATACCTTTCCAACGATATATCATATGAAAGGTTTCGATGTCGTTTGGTCATGTTTCAAAGTGCTTGAATCTTGAGTCGCTGCACTGACGCGTGTACCGCGAAAATGCCCATAATTTTTCCATTTCTTCCAAAACGACATAGTTTCACTTGGGCATTATAAATACATATCTTTCTCATCATTTTGAGGGCTGAGTCACAAAATCAAACCCTAGAGAGAGATGCTCCATATTCTTGAGAGAGAAAGAGAGACTTGAGAGAAAAGCTTAAAGATTACATCTTTATCTCTCTAAACCCATTCCCACATGCATAAATCATCATCTAGGCATCATCTAGGTTCATCTAGCATGTGCTAATGCATGGGTCTTCTTCAACACACATGGTATGATTTGTTAAACACTAATTTCATCTAATCTTAGTGTTTTTACTTATCAATTTATCTCTTTTATCACTTGTATGTTCTTTGAATAATTTCTACATACATGATTGAGATTATGTGTTGATTGGGTTATTTATGTTAGCTAGGTTTTCATGCCTATTTTATATCTAGCTAATTAATCTCATTATATGATTGAGATTATTTTTGATAGCTTAATTGATTAGGTCATTATTGCCTAAAAACTATGCCATAAACATTCTTGTGTGATTTATTGATAACTAGGTTGATAGATTGTATTTTAATCAACTAGTTAATCTTTTGAATGTTTGTGGGTTATTTGTGATAGCTATTGTATTTAGGATTGGTCATCCTTAACATAGCTAAAGTTGTATGCCATGTCATATAGCTATTTTCATATCTAGGATTGATTTTATTGACATCATATAATCCTAGATAAGCATTTAGTGTTCCCTAGCATTACTTGCATATTTGGATATCTTTGCATATTCACATAAGGTTTTGAACTCTTCGGAGAAGTAAGTCTTGTGTGATAGACCGGGATTAGGTCGGACACCGGGATTAGGTGGTCACATGAGCAAATTGGACTAGGTCCACTTTTACAGGCCTGCAGGTAGTGGTAGCGGGATATTGGCCGGGATTAGGCCGTCAAACCTGGATTAGGTTGTATACGCTATCACAATTAGTGGATTCGAGGTTCGAGTGTGGCGCACTTACCAGCCCGTGGTTTTTCCCTGTTGAGGGTTTCCATGTAAAAATCAAGTGTCATTTATATTTCCGCACCTTTACACTTGATTTATTGTATTGACTAGATTGGGGTATTTTTGTAATATTGACTAAACGCGAAAATTGGTAATAATTGATAAAATCTATTCACCTCCCCTCTAGATTAATATTAGAACACACCTTAAGAACTTTCAACATTCATAATATATAATTTTTTCATTATCTTTAATAATTTTTTTAAACTTTTACTTCCTATTTTCAACCCCAAACAAAATCCCGATATGGATTTATTTTACAGTAAGATATCGGTTTTTGGACAAACGGATATTGGATAAGTAAAATTTTAAATTTAATAAATTTACTTTTAAATCATTTATTTTTAAAAAATTCAAATTTTTTTTTTTAAAAAAAATTGTTTATTTATTTTGTACCCTCTTGTTTCATACTAAGAGACACTGTAATAATCCAATTACTCATATAAATCAGTAATCTAAGTCTTACATTTGTTCATTAAATTGCAAGATGTATGTTGAGAAATATCTCCCATGTAGTGAGAGTTGTATTCCAAATCATACTTATTACAATTGATGTCACGAGTCTCCTATAGGCCATGTTTGGTTGGATGGAATGGAAAGAAAGTCATTCCATTCGTTTGGTTTGTTAAAATGCAATGGAATGGGGATTCCACTATTTTGGTGGAATGAGCATTCCATCCAAAAACCAATGGAAAACCATTTCATTCCAAACTAAACTTTATATTCCATAAATACCCTCAGCTCCTTTCCAAAAATAATATATTATTATTATATATTATATTATTATAATATATATAATGATATATAAACATATATAATATAATATATTATTATATTATTTTATTATATTTATATAATATTATATATATTGTATAATATAATATATTTATATATATATATATGTTATATTATATAATATATATATTATTATTATATGTATTATATATTAAATATTATATATATAATATAATATAATATTAAATAATATATAATTATATATATAATATACTTTTATATTTTATTATTATTATCCATAATATATCATGCTATTATACATTCATACTTAGGGGTATTTTAGACAAAATATAGTTAACTCCATTCCATTCCGTTGTTAACAAAACAAAATAATACTGATTCAGAGACTAATTCTAAAGTTCCAACTAAACAAAAAACTTAGTTTTCATTTCCTTTGCATTCTCATTCTCATTTTCATTCTCATTCCCATTACCATTCCGATTACCATTCCACCATGTAAACAAACGTGACCATAAAGTATTGACCAATAACTCGACTATATATGTTTAAAAAAATATAATTTTATTAAAAGTTTTAATAAATATTTTTAAATATATGTCTGTCGTGGAAATTATAATTTTGATTAGTTGAATAAATTTAAATTTATCTAACAAGGTTTTTTTTTTTTAATTTCTAACAACTCATATAGTTTATATATAAATATTGTTCAATTGTAAACACATCAAGGGTTGTAGTTAAGTGGTAAAGACTTGAACTTGAGACCTTGACTCAAGGTCAACTCCCACTAATGACATTTAATTGTTATTATCACAGGTGGTCTGGCAGTTGATCGCGTTCCAAATGTTCACATTTTGCGCTCCTTTACTTAGCTTTTGTAACCGTTTTTCGAGCCCTTTTAGGTATTTAATATTGTAAATAAGTATTTTTCAGGTATTTCAGCTCATCAGGGGTATTTTAGACCAAACTGGAAGAAAGTAGCAAAATCAGGGCAAAAGAGGGCAATTTCGTAATTATGAAGAATCAGGGGTCAAAGTGAAAATCTAGAGATATTATTGCAGATTCGGTGATTAGTGAAGAGCTGAGGGGTCAATTCTGTTATTTGCCAGCAAGAGCAGGCATCAGCGCCACGTCACCCACCAGGACGACGTCGTTTTGGGTGTTGCACGCGTCAGCGTGACATCATGCTGACGTCACGTCATCAAGCTTCAGCAACCCGCGACAGTGACCCACCACCCGACCTGAACCCATTTCGACCCGACATGCAACCCGAACGTTTTCTAACCGTTTCCGACGTGTTGTCTGGCGGATCTCCGCCCAGAACGACGTGCTGAGCTTCCCTTGTCCGGTTGCCACCATTATTAGCCTCCCATGCAAAGTAGTTTGCTCTCCAACAACTCCTCCAAGTGTTCAAAACCTCCATGAACAACCAAGCTTGGAAGCTTGATCCCAGCTGCCTCTTTCTAGCATGAAACAAGTTCAAACCCACTGGAGATCCGCGAGTTCATGCCGAGAGACATGTCCCGCAAGGCAGAAAGCCTAAGCTCGCGGGAATTCTTTGTGAATCTCCGTGACCACACGCCGGCGGGAATAAGCCCGCGAGCCAAAGTGAACGAAGTCGCCGGAGCACCTGGAAATGATGGCAGCTCGTCCCACTTGCCTTTCCTATCACTTAAGTTTGTCCAACACACCTTACCACCTTAGATATTTTGAGATATTTTCCATATAACTCACCTTAGACATAATATCTATTATATATCTTAGTTAGTAAGTTAACTTTACACACTACACACTTTAACTTTTAGATAACTTTACTCTAGTGTAGAATTAAGAGAGAGAATAACTCTCTCAACTTTAATTAGTTTTCTTATCATTTTCCCATCACTTTCTAGGTAGCCAAACACCACTTTGAGTTACTTAGACTTGCTCATTTCAAGTTGCTCTAGAAGGATATTGTGCTTGGATTGCAAGGAAGAGTCATCTTGGCTAAGAAACTAATCCAAATGGGTTTGTTTTACTCTTCCTTTGTATTTTCTTGTTCATATATTTCTATGTGTAACTAAACCTTTTGTTAAGGGATTGATGTAACTCTTGTAATTATACCATTGATTTAATCAATCTATTTGTTATTTCACTCTCTAAGGCTTTGTATGTGTGTATTATGAACTCTAATGATATGATATGTGGATGATATGTCTTGTATATACATCTATTTGTACACACTTGGTAGTTGATTTCATGCATAGAGTGTCCCACAATATGTATGAATGTTTCACTAACCATTTCATAGAAATGTCTCTAAGTAATTCATAACTTGGGTTAATTAGAGAATCTCTACATCACTATTCCGAAATTCTCTCTTGATCACTTGTCTTTGATATTAGATTATGTGTAAGATGATGGATTTGGTGCTTAACATTATTGATAATTAAATACATGCCTTAGAATGTTGTGAATGTGCTTAATGAATGATTGGTTAATGAATGGTTGTTACTTGAATAAATCAATCCCCTAACATCTTTAATCTAGCTTTAACATCTTTTACTCTAGCTTAATTATCTTTAATCTAACTTAATCCTTAGTTCATTGCAATCTTAGTATAATTGATCTAGATAGAATTAAATAGTGAACTTGTTAGAAATTAGAAATCGATAATCAATGAACCTAGAACTTACTTGTTAGCTAATCCACCTCCTCGTGGGAATGACCACCCTTACTCGTGTACCATTTACTACTCGTACGACTCGTACACTTGCGATGGGTGAACCACCCACGCGCCCCTTTAGAATAACCGTAGTAGAATAACGTAATTTGTAGTAGTATTTGTAGAACTGGTTCGGGCGCGTCAGCAGCGGAGGCGTCCGGTGGCGCCGGTGGTGACAGTTTTAAAAACTGTCAACAAACCCCCTATTTTCTTGTAGTGTAGCTGCCTATGAATTTAATTGAAACGTGTCTATTTATTTTTTAACGTAGTTAATCATTTTCTAACGTAATAAAGGGTGTAATTAAATAGAATAAGGGTTAATGTTATCTCCTTCATAAATAAAATAAAATAAACTTTTTTTTTTTGAAAGGCAAAATAAAATAAACTTAAGTACCCTAAAATCACTACAACAAAATGTGGTTTTAACGGCAAGGACATAACAACATAAAAAAGGGAAAGTTGTTAAATGGACATTATGACAACTTTTAATTTGAGTAGGGTGTTATTAACTGAGGGTTAAAATTGAAAATAACCATATAATTAGTTAGTGGAGTTTTTATTCTGAGAGTTTCTTTTGACAATTCAATTTTTTTTATTTACATTTCCTTCCTAAAAATACACCATTCTAAAAATTTAAATTAAAAAAAATTCTGAAAGTAAAATTGATACAATAAATAAACAAAACGAAATTCGGATCATTACTGTTCATCATACGGAATCCGAATCTCTATAGCGGAAGCAGATCACCATTCACCATACGGAAACCCGAACTCTACAGCGGAAGCGGATCGAACACCTGGGATCGTATCATCGGTCGGAGGACGATCACGGGATCGGAAAGTCCCCTTTGATCACAATGCATATACCCACACTCTGATGTTGGATGGGAGAAAATTTTCCAAAGATTCTTTCCACATCTCTCTCCTTTGTGTTTCTCTGTCTGTCTTGTGTTCTCACAACAAAGGCACGCACACTCTCTGTTGCCTACACCGAAACACACTAATGCCACAACACATTCATGCCTTGTTGCTTTGCACCCATAACATATTGCACACACCCATTTCTCTTTGCCTTGCACACACACAATGCCAGACATCACTTGCATACCAAATACACATTATGTGTATATATAAAACTGCCCATGCAGTTTTCTGGTAGTTATCTGATGATAACATCATAGGTGGGCTTGCTTGGCAAGTTGGGCTCCATGCATATGATCATGCATTATGGGTTTGGACCCATCTTGGGTGTACCCAAAATATATATGCAAACATCTCCCACTCACACAAGTGGGGCCAACACAGTTAAGTTACCACAAGCCTATCATGGGTGCACCAATAATCAACATCTACCATTCCTCTAAGATGGCGTAAGATGTGATACATACAGAGAAGTCTTTGAGACTTTAAAAACACAAGTATTATCATCATTATCATCAACAAAGTGTTCATACAGATAAATGCATTATGTGACCTATGAACAATCAATGTATATAAAATTGAGCTAATAATCTCAAATCTTAATTGTAAATTCTCTATTTACAAGAGATAACATTGTTCATTATTGTATCATAGATTTAATTTTATAATTTTTTATCAATCCGAAGCATACTTAATCCCTCAAAAAAGCTATGCTTGACTTTATCACATTTCATGTATTCACAATTGTATCTCCAAATACAATTGGCCGGCCAGTGAATACATTATTGTGAACCTCATCTTGACCCAGGCAAGGCGATAAATTCATATACATTAGCTCCGCGAGAATATATCCTACATATTCTCTAATATATATATGTCTCATCTCAGCCTGCTATCTCTGCAACTGAGGTGACCGCACGTGTAAGAATGTCGGTCTCAACCTGACGACATATTTCTATTACATTATGTGTATAATTATGCTAGCATAAATAGTAATTTCCTTACTATTAAAGTTATGTCACAATCCTCTCAATTTAGGATTATATTGATATACATTAACCAATCTTGTAGCATAATTTCTATTGGGCCTTGTACATATCACAATGTACACTAAGTAGTTAGCCACACTTTCAAGGTATGTCATAATCCTCTTGACAACATCTCAATACTGTAATCTAGGATTATATTGGTGTCCACTCACCAATCTTACGGTGTAACTAATGATAAACTTTGTACATATCAAAATGTACATGAGACTCTGTATGGTACTAACATGAGGAACTTGTCATCAATTCCTTAATGTGATGGAGTTACATGGTACATAATGAGGCTAAGAGTTTGTGATTTCATAATAGGAGTATCTATGAGCTTGAAATTGCTCATTTTGAATCAACTCTCACTCCTAATATATAAGCCACTTTGCTCATATAAAATCTCAATAAAATTTGAGAATTACCATTTCATTATGGTTTTATAAACTCTTCATTATTTTTAGCCAAAACATATAGTTCACAGATATAAATAATATAAAAATTATCTTCAACCTGTTTAGTGTACTTATCATGGCTATCTTTTGTTATCATTAATCTGTAAGACATTACAGCTTGATGAAATCAAAAATACCACTTACTAGAGGATTGTTTCAAACCATACATTAATTAAGCAAGCACACTTGTGCGCTCTTGGTCTTTTGAAACAAAATTTACAGGATGTTGCATGTAAATCTCTTCCTCTAGTTCTCTATCGAGAAGTACAATATTTACATCCACTAATTTAATTTCAGGTTCATATGACTAGTGCTAGAAAAATGCATAGGGAAGAAAACTTTACTTCCAGAGAATAAGTTTCTTCACTTGCAACCAATTGCGCCTTATACCTCTCAATAGTACTTTCTGTCTTACGTACGATATGTGAAACCTATACATTCACAATGGCCTAATGACTAGGCGGTAAGTGAATCAAGTCCCGAACATGATCACTTTTCTAGACTCCATCTCTTCTTCCATTGCTTTTATTCATATATTCTCTTAGTAGATAGAAGTGATAGTTCAATTCGAAAAAATCCTTAGCTCATCACTGTCAAGTGAAGTAATTATTAAATCTTCTCATTCAATCTCCGAAAGATATCATGGGATAATTTTATGATTATTTCGATGAGTTGGTAAATTATTATGGTAGCTGATTCAATAGCTGTTTCACTCCCACTATGGATGAAAAAACCATGTGGATTTCTACTTCCAATAGGGTGTAGACTTCCACTCCCACTAGGGATGGAAGATCCATGTAAAATTCTACTCCCACTAGGAATGGAGGATCAAGTTAGGTTTTAATTTACCGCCACTTGCGCATTAACATAGATCATCCAATTCCTAAAATTAGATATCTATATTAAACTCGCTTCTACTAAGAAATTCATTCTTTAATAATGATATCTTGTGATTATAATTCAGTCACACTTCTATCTAATTATACACCATCGTTTATTTATCCTTTAGAAATCACAGAATATCAAACAAAGATACGATTCTTTTCTTGCATCTAATTTCTCATTTCTAAGATGGATAATAAACACAACCTACATGCCCCATGGGTTGTAGATTAGTCAGACTAGGCTAACTACCTGTCTATAATTCATAAGGTGTGGAAGTGTCTAATCTAGTGGAACATGATTCAGTTGGCAGCAATCAATTAAACTATCTTTTAGTAAGATACTAAAAATTTACTTACGCCATCACAGACTTAACCATTTCCAATAGTATTTTATTCCATCTTTCCGCTGCACTAATTTGCTGCAGAGTCTTAGGAATAAATAACTATCTTTCTATATCTTTCTTGCTAAACAATTCCTTGAACAGTTCAGAAAGATATTTACTTACTCGGATTATTCTTTAAACTCAAAAGTTTATTATCTAATTTGATCATCAACCAAACAATCTATTGCAATCCAATGCTTTAGATTCATGGCAGATCAAATATACATAACCGAGACGTCTAAAGATATCAATGAATGTAACTAGATATTAAAAATTTCATGTCTAGCCTTTACACTCATTCAATCACAAATGTTTTAATGGATTAGTTGCAATGGAATTCATAACCTAGTTCTTTACTGAATGGTTTTCTAGTTGTTTTTCTTGCTAGATAATTTGCATGACTTTTTAGATAAATGAGTCCAATTAGTCCTCTTTGACTGATATGCTCATACTCATTTTATCTAGTCCAACAAGACTTAATTTAGCATGCCAAAATATCAGCATCATCACCATTTCAATGATTGAAAACCAAATATTATTATAACCATCCAAACTGACGCATAATATCATGAAACCATTAATCAACTATTAAGTACCATATGAATATAATTTGCTAAAATAATATTCATACAACCATCATGATTATTAACGATAACCTAAATCAATGAGGACAACCGCGGACACTAAAACCCAGTTAGATCTCA
This sequence comes from Acer yangbiense, assembly GCA_008009225.1. Classification (NCBI taxonomy): domain Eukaryota; kingdom Viridiplantae; phylum Streptophyta; class Magnoliopsida; order Sapindales; family Sapindaceae; genus Acer; species Acer yangbiense. The sequence continues at coordinate 42,135,804 of CM017770.1, forward strand.
AGTGTATATTAGAACATCATGGAGTACAAATTTAAGCTACCATACAAACCCAGTTTGTAGGTAATTAACTCCAAAATTGTTCTAACACATATACATCTTGCTTATAATAATCTAACTTTACTCAACGTATGCTTTACAATTTCTTATTGGATGGTATATCTTCACTTATCCACCGTCCACAAAGAACGAGATTTAGAAGGAAAACACCTAGCCATAAACTTTAGCATAACTTAACAAATTCTTGAGTTTTGGGTTTTACGCTTTTCGACTCTATGCATTCATGAGCGAAAAAGACCCAGCTTGTCAGAATTGTAACAAGTTATTTTGGTTTTGTCCTTCCTCAATTCGTTATCCCTAAACTTCTTGCATATTTCAATCTAAGATTAAGTGGCTATGACAAGATTCTCTTCCCCCTTTGGAAACATCTATTTCCACTAATATGCTCAAAACTAAAAGTTTTGTACAAGTTGGAATCTTTCATATAAAATTGGCTAGAAGCCTAAGCCGCCTCTTTAAGCGCTCATCTTCTACTACCGAAATGATTTGATCAATACGTGTCAGATTAATTTTATATATTTCAACTATTAGACGGGATTAGATCGTTTAGTCGGTGTATTATGTTTTATATCCTTATTGGAGGCTGCCATTAATTTTGGCGCTTCTTATAAGTACTCAAAACTTGATACCGTACCAACTAAAATTTTAGTACTCAAAATACTACTATAATTTCCCTTCAAGCCAAAATCTGAAAGGTAAACCACTTTACTTAAATCCTATTGTACTTGTAAAACATACATGTTTTGAGGCTACTATTTAAGATACTACGCAACATAATGCGAGTAATTTAACTTCTAGCTTGATAAGCCTCCACATCTTGTATGTCGAGCAAATAGGTACTATGCCGGGGTTCAATCATGATTCATGTTATAGTCTCAAGAGCTTCTTACTCTTAAAATACACTAAATCTTATTATATCTATTCCCTAGATTACACGATTTAGTTTATCACTTTCAAATTTGGCCACAATATTTAAGATATATAATCTATATCTTATGCTAATCTATGTAGAGACATACAATCTACTATGCAAACATATTAACTTCCAAAAAATACACACATTTAATTTTGTTGCTAACACAAACCGAAAATATGATAAAATAATTTAAGGTACAGAATCAAAAAGGTCATCAAGTGTCTAATCATTTTCCATTTCCAAAAATTTAATTATCATAAATTCAGTACTTTGCGCAAAATTCTAATTTTAATATTGTACTCAACAATTTAGAATTCCCAAAAACAGGTGATCATAAATAATAGAAGAATATAATGCACAAGTCCCTAGAAACATTTTATGGGTCAAACCGATTCTTACTACAAAGTAAATAAACCAAAAATATTTACTAGAGAACGGTTTATAAAATATTAATGCTTTCTAAAATATGGGGCTTTGCATGCTATTCATTCTTACTTCTCATATTCATATTGATCACCAATGAGAAAAACTTTTAAGTCTTCACAACTCATTTAACTGCCATTTTCTCGAATATTGGTCCTCTATCACAACTCATGTGCCTAGCACTATGAATATTCATTGCGGATGTAGTAGATCGCCTCATATTCCCAAGAATGTGACGCTCCTCTATGATTTCTAGTTCATACGCTATTTGACCAAAATACATCGTGGTACCTTACTCTAGCTTTTCCAACTTTATAGATCTATTAACTCTTCTGGAAATTTCATTAAAAGACTATCCATTGCATCTCTCCACATAAAAAGCATGAGTCCAAATTGACTACGGCTATATGTCATTAACAAGATTCATAATATCTTCTCCATTAAGACATATGAGAAGATGCAGATTTATTATAAAATTTTCTAAGACACTTAGAAACTTTTGTCTTTTAATAACCTTGTACATTTCCAATGTACATTCTAATGAAATTTTTTATTCCTGATTGCATAATTAATTGGATGGAGAAGTCTAATCGAAGGTATTTCCATATAGCTCCCATTGAAGCTAAATTTTGGTGATCAAAATTTTCACAGGAAAATTCCATGACCGTCAGAAAAACGGTGCCAAATATTCGTACTGGAAAATTCCATGGTGGTCGAAAATGCCATTGGAAACCATCATTGGATCGGAATTCGTACCAAAAACTATCACCAAAAATTGCATCGAAAACCGTTATCGGAAATTGAGCCAAAAACTGTAACTAGAAACCACATCGGAAACTGTCATCAAAATCCGTGTCAAAATCCGTCACCAAAAACATACTGAAAACTGTCATTGGAATCCATACTGAAAACTGTTACCAAAAACCGCAGCAGAAATCATCACTGGAAACCGTGCAAAAAACCGTAACTAGAAACCTTATTGGAAACCATCATCGGAATTCATCCTGGAAACTGTCATTGGAAGTCATACCGAAAACCATCATTGGAAACCACGTCTAAATCCATCTTAAAAAAATGGTTATTGGAAACCGTGTTGGAATCCATCATCGAAATATGTGTCGGAAATCGTCATTGGAAACCACACCGGAAACCAAAAGTCGAAAACCGCATTTAGGATTTGTAGGGCATTAATTTAGCTCCCATTGGAGCGAAACGAATCAATGAAATTAATAAATACCTTTTGGTTGCTGAAAATAATGCCGGAAAAAATTATCAGCCTCCGAAAAACGGCGCTGGAAACCGGTCCGATCGATGATGACGTGGCACCATAACCTCTTCTGTGACCGGTCCATCGTTGGAAACCGTTGACAGTTTACTTCTCAAACACGTCGTTGCCACATGTCAAACTGGGAATATTCCACGTGTCACATTTTGACAAATCATAGCCACATGTCGCAATATGGTAGGACCATGTGTTAAGCATGACACATGGTGCCACGTGTCACTTCCTGGACGTGTCACATGGCAACAATAGAACCACTTGGTCTGCTATGAGCATACCCCACTCGCTCCAGAGGGGAGTGTACACCACGTGCAGCTTTCCCGGAGTTTCCCAATCACGGGACTACCACCATCCGACTCAAAATTTAATTAAAATTCAATTTATGCCCTTAGTTTTGACGTTTAGGGTAGGGGTGAAATGCACTCTCCACTCATTGGAGCGTTGAACATGTTCTTCACCCGTATTCAAACTCAATTTTTTTTTTTTCCAGATTTTGATTTTGACAGAAAATATTCGAAATCGTTTTTCTCCCTCGATACAAATCCAAATTATGCAAATGACCTATCGTTGGAAAGCTCTCGGAAGGCTCTATCTAATGGTACCATGATCGCAAAGAAATAAAAAAATGACAATGAGTTTTGAACCCTATAACAGTCACGGGTTTCATATTTAATACTTCAAAAATTCAACAAATTTTGAAGTCACCGCATGGCAAGTATTTCTAGAACATATTATCACATATATATGAACACATACAAGCCATAAAAAACGAAATATAACTAGTGTGTGCATTCAAGCATTCAAAAAAAAAAAAAATCCTAAACATGGCATTTCTACCATAATACAATCCCAAACATAAGCTCTGATACCAATGAAAGTAAATTCGATACAATAAATAAACAAAACGAAATTCAGATCATTACCGTTCACCATACGAAATCCGAATCTCTATAGCGGAAGCGGATCACCATTCACCATACGGAAACCCGAACTCTACAGCGGAAGCAGATTGAACACCTGGGATCGTATCACCGGTCGGACGACAATCACGGGATCAGAAAGTCCCCTCTGATCACAATGCATATACCCACACTCTGATGTTGGATGGGAGAAAATTCTCCAAAAATTCTCTCCATTTCTCTCTCTTTTGTGTTTCTTTGTCTGTCTTGTGTTCTCACTACAAAGGCACGCACACTCTCTATTGCCTACACCAAAACACACTCATGCCACAACACATTCATGCCTTATTGTTTTGCACCCATAACATATTGCACACACCCATTTCTCTCTACCTTGAACACACACAATGCCAGACATCACTTGCATACCAAATACACATTATGTGTATATATAAAACTGCCCATGCAGTTTTCTGGTAGTTATCTGATGATAACATCGTGGGCTTATTTGGCAAGTTGGGCTCCATGCACATGATCATGCATTTTGGGTGTACCCAAAATATATATGCCAACAAATTCTAAAGACACTTTCTTTTGTTCATTTTTATCTTTTTACACTCCTATTCTAAAGATACTCCATTTTTAAAAATAAAATTTCTAAAGACACTCTATTTTATTTTAATATTACCTATTATTATTTTTGAATTTTAATTTTAACATATAACAAAACCATAAGAAAAAGTTAGTAATTTTGATCACTATTCAAAAACATAAAAATCAATATTCAATAACAACACAATATAATATAAACAAAACCAGTCGGAAAAGAATAAAGAGCAAAAGTAACTTCAATTACCTACTGTAATCACAAACTGCACACCTTCCCTCCAGGCCTCCACTGTATGTTTTCACTCCCTCTACACACAATAACAACTTAATTTAAACCTTAATCAACTGGATTAAACAATAAAATACCAAGTGATAAAAAAAAAATATGACTACCGGTCTACCGTTTATCAATGAAAAGAAATGCTCTTGTACATGAAGTTCAAAGTCTACTGCCTCCAAAATCTACCACTTATTCATCAATTAAATTAATCACTTAAAAGTCATTACTCAAACTTTTTCGAAAGCATAACTAAATCTGTTTGCTAGATTCAGATCCCTTGTATAGAAGTTGAGGTGTGGACAGGACTGGCGGACAGGTGGCTACTTCGGCGGGCTAGGACAGGTCCAGTTGGGGTGCGATTGAGACAACCAGGTCAAGTGTTGCTTGACGGCTGGGTGGTGCAATCAGAACTGATGTGGTGCTGGTTTGGTCGACCGGATCATGTGTGGTTTTATGTGGTTCGACTGATGGGTGGTCTTGTGAAAGAGGTAAGAACCACGGGTCCGCAGCAAGAGCTCGAGAGTTGTGGAGCGAGTTCTGACGAGGAGTCTCATGCAAAGCCAAACCTGTTAAAGAGTGAGCATGCGAAACTGGAACCGGTATCGTTAAGGACTCATGTGGCAGCCAGGACATGCATGTGGTGAAGCTAGACTTAGGATGATTGGTTTGAATTGTTGTGTATAGGAAGACAGACTCAACAAAGTTGACATGTTTGGAAACGAATATACGATCAGTAATTGGATCCAGACAGTGATACGCACTCTGCGTCAGGGAATATCCTATAAATATGCATGCTTTAGACCTAGACTCAAGTTTGTGACTATTATACAACCTGATCCATGGATAACAGAGGCACCTAAATACGCGCAATTTTGCATAGGATGGGCGTGATCCAATTTTTTTTTCAAAAGGAGATAGCATGTCTAAAATAGGTGTGGGCATCCTATTTATCAGATAAACAGCCGTAGTGAATGCATATGACCAAAAAGTGAGAGGTAGAGATGCATAAGTGAGAAGAGATAAGCCTATCTCAACAATGTGACAATGATGACGCTTGGAGACACCATTGTGTTCTGGCGTGTGTGGTGGTGTGGTGAAGTGAGATATGCCATGTTGTGCTAGGGTTTTCCTTAAAGCTATGTATTCACCACCATTGTCATTGTAACGCGATATGATGGGATTTAAAGAAAAAAATTCCACCAAGGTTTTGAAGTGAATAAAAATTGCATGAACATTATATTTGTGTTTTAAGGGATACATCCACAAATATTTTGTAAAATGATCAACAAATAACACATAGTATTTAAAACCATCATTGGATAAAATTGGAGAACTTCGAACGTTAGACTAAATAACCTCAAGAGGTTTAGAACTAAGAACATTTGAAATTGAAAAAGGCAATTTATGCATTTTACTGCAGAGACATGCACTACATGGTTTGCTAGAACTATTATGCGAAATAATTGACAAAGCTTGAGAACCTACTGGACTCGAAATTATTTTTGATGATGGGTGATCTAGACGATGGTGCCAGTCATGAGAGGCCTTAACACTTGAAAAGGCGATGATAGGAGATGATTTAGGCTTAGCATGAGATGGCCATTCGTAGATGCCGTTCCTAGTCTGTCCTCGCAGAAGCTGCGCCCTCGTACGAAGGTCTTTCACAATGAAAGAAAGGGGAGAAAATTCAACAGAAACTTGGTTAGATGTGCAAAATTTAGAGACCGAAATCAGATTTTGTTTCATATTGGGTACACATAAAACATTACACAATAAGAATGATGAGGATTTAATGGGAAGATGGAGAGAGCTAGAATGTGTGATAAATAAACTTGAGCTGTCACCAATCATTATGTCATCTGAGCCATCTTACAGAGAGTGCAATGACAGGTTGTTTAGGCTAGAAGTGATGTGGTGCGAGGCACTTGAGTCAAGTAGCCATTCCGGTGTGGTGGAGTTTGGTGTTGCAAAGTGAGCTTGCGGTTGCCATTGTGCACGAGAATCATTCATTTGCGGGCGTTGGTTTGTACTAACTGGAGAGAAGCTATAGGCTGAACATCTCTTGGCTGTGTGTCCTTGGTCGCCGCACAACTGACAGAAGCCATGATAAGGCCTTGGACCGTCGAACCTATTTGCCAGAGATAAGGAATTTATGACCTGAAAGTTTACGGTAGCTGTCTTGTTGTTTTGTGATGGCTGCGTGTTCTGCCTGTTGTTGTTGAAATTTCGATGGTTGTTGGCATGGTGACCACTAGGAGAAGGTTTGGCAACAAAGTTTACTGTGATGGGAAGTCTCTGAGTCCTTGCGGATTCTTGTTTCAGGAGAGCTTCAGAGTTGAGAAGTTGCTTATGTAATTCTTCAAAGGTGATTGCTGAGTCACGGGCACGTACAACAGATGATATGTCCTTGAATTCTTCACCTAAACCATTTAAAATTTTTACTGTCAGATCTTTAGGGTTTTCCGGAACATCAAGCATGGCTAGTTCATCAGCAATGCTTTCTGCATGTTACATATATTCAGTGATCGATTGGGTTCCTTTGGTGATATTGGTGAGAACTCCTTTTAGGTGCATGATGTGTCCTCTGGATGGTTTAGCATAGGTATTGGCAAGAGCAACCCATGCATCATGAGCATTTTTGGCGGAAGCGATAAATGGAATGATGGACAGTGTTTAGGGATGGCAAGGAGGCGGGTTGGGGTCGGGGAATGCTTTACCATCCCTATCCCCGCCTCCCAAAACCATCCCCATCCTCATCCCCATCCCCGTCCCCATTGGAGGGGCCTTCCCCATAACCGCCCCATTCCTTGTTTAATATAATTATATATTTAAAAATTACAACTTAAAACAAAGAAAAAAAAGTATAAATTCAGTTATATATTATAGATATAATATATATATATATTGACAAACGTGGTGTCAAAATATTCAGTTATAAATAATATATATATATTCAATTATATATCCCAACAAATCACAACCTGGCCAAATGTGGTGTCAATATATATAAATGATTAAAAAAAATCTGAATATTATATATATATATATATAATATTGGGGCGGGGATGGGACGAGGAGAGCTTCCTCCTTCCTCGCCCCGCTTCAACTTCGGGGACAAGACTTTGTCCCCATCCCCGTCCCCGTCCCCGTCCCCGTCCCCGTCCTGAAATATTATCCTCCATCCCTGCCCCGTTCGGGGCGGAGCCCCGCGGGGAATATTGCCATCTCTAACAGTGTTATGGATCCAAGTATTGCATTAAGCAACAATTGGTCTTGTCTAACCCATATATGGTGAGCGGGATTTAGTGCGGTGGTGTCACCGGTTGTGATGGTCTCGGGCGGACATGGGCGTTTCCCGTCAACAAATCCCATAAGATCAAAACCAATTAGGAGGGTATGGAATTGAAGTTTCCAGGAGCGGTAGTTTGTTGCAGTGAGTTTCAGAGGTGCTTGAGCAGCGATATTGATGGAAATAATGGTGTTTTCGGACGTGTTTACATCATGACCTGAGGAAGTCAATGAGATGATTGTCACCAATGGTGAGGGGGATGAAAAAGCAGAAGCAATTGTGGTCATTGTTTTTGGATCGGTTGAAGACTCTTTTGAGTTTATTGGTGCTCTGATACCATATAGAATACCATATAGAAGTTGAATATTTTCTGTATTGAATAATGAATCACAGCTATTACAAATATGTATATACAAGCAGTCACGTAGGACTTGTACAACAAGGAAACTGGAAGTCTACGTTTAGGAAATAAACTAGAAGTCTGTGTTTAGGAAATATGACTTATACTAGGAGACTATCATGAGATGGGAGAGATTAATATAATTTGTACAAGGTAAGGATAAACACAAAAAGAATATTAACACTTATCCTTTGCACCTTGTCCAAAACCAAACCGCTTAGCAATATGCAAATTTATAACATTTTTTCTCGTTTTAATTTATTGGATTTTCAGCTGAAGATTTGGGACTGCCATAACTCAGTGAAGAATTTTAAAATATTGGAAAAAAGAAGAAGAAAATATTTTAGGGTTTGTAAAATATATAAGAGGGAAAAAAAAAACGTTGTTTTCTAAAATAAAAAGGACAATGCTTAGGTACTGACCAACCAATAGGATTTTGCCACGTGGCCCATTTGTGAAAAATGTAAGGAGATAAATATAAAAGATTAAAAGAAAAAAGCCACGTGGCAACACCCCATTGATGGGGTCAGTAACCAATCAATTTCCAAATAAAAAAGCTAGTTCGAAGTGTCTTTAGAATTTTGTCTTGTTTGGTATTTTAATTCAGATTAATATTGTCATTAATAAAAAACAAAAAATTAAAATGGAGTGTAAATAGATAATATGTGAAGTGTAAGGAGAAGCTCTCTTTATTTTTACCCAACATTAGTGTTTTGATTGTTTTTACCAAACTTTCCATTGAAGAGGCAAAAATACCCTTAATGATTTCTGAAAAAAAAATACTTTTAAAAAAAAAAAAAATTTATTTTTTATATTTTTTATTGGAGGTCGGCGAGATCTCGCTTGGAGGTCTCATTGACCTCTAATCTAAAAGAAGAAGAAGAAGAAGATTCTAGAACTGGAAAAAATTAAACACACCAGTCCTCAATTAAACACACTAATTTTCTTCAATTAAACACATCAATTTTCTTCAATTAAACACACCACTTGTTTTCTTATATTAAACACACCACTAGTTTTCATCAATTAAATACACCACCTTTCTTCTTCAGTTAAACACATCACCAGTTGACAAGGCCGTTTAACATTGTTAAAAAGATATTTATACTTGGTTTTGAAAACTGATTTTCAACCAGTTGCAACCACACTTAAGCACAAAACTTAGTAAAATGGTAAGTAAGGGATCTTCCTCATGGATCGGGATGAATAGTCGAAATGCTTTCTAATCTACATTATACTAACTAAATGCATGAGAATATAAGTCGAGGTAGAGATTGGATGTTTGTTATGATTAAAAAAAATAATAATAACAAGTAAAGTGAAATGAAAGAAAATGGAAAATAGAAGCTCAACCATATAGATAAGAATATGATGTAAACAAATTCAGAGATATCTAGGGAATTGATATAGTTGCAATTGGACCATGGGTAATGCTTAAATTTCTTCATTAATGCTCGGTTCACACAATTAATGATCGATCTCATTTGAAGGTGTGTTATGGCCATAGGTACTAAACCAAACCACTACTCACCAAAATTCCACACCTATGATATTTAGACTAAGGGGATAATGGTGAGATCAGTTAATGACGATCAAATGGTCTAAGCAATCGGTGTTGATATTCCCTCCAACAAACCTACCCTATTCACTATGACCAACAAGCCTGTCTGTTTGATTTTATTTATGGTTTTCCTATGTGTTTGTTTTGTATTTCAAGTCGAACCTTGTGATGTATGTGGTGTTGGTATAGGCTATGCAGAGAAGATTGTAACTTGCTTTCGATGAGAAAAGGCTCGGCAAAATGTGTATGATCATCAATTTTGACTGTCTGTCTCTTTTTTTGATTTTCCATATCATTGTTTTCTTGTATTGGCTTTTTTAACAGCATCTTGTATGATCAAGATATCCTCTTGCTTTTTGTATTTTTATTTGTTTTGTTTATCTAGTTCGGACTACATTACTATCATGCTCAGTTGCTCTTTTGCTTCAATAATTCAACATAAATGTATATTTTATTTTGCATTTGTACTTTGGTGTGTAAATTCTTTGATGCCTATTTTGAAACTTCTTGCTGTTTCTTCCCTTATCCAACTCGGTCTCTTTACTATCCCTAAAAGTTGATTCTGTGAAGCAAGTCTATCAAATTAAACAAGCTTAAAATCTTCAAAACCTACTGCTCATGAGGCTTCTACATCACATGATGTCAGACAATTTAATTTTTAAAAAACAAACATGTTGACAGTACATTCACACATGAGAAAAAAAAACAAACAAACATGTCATTCAGATTCAGGTTTCAGTCATTATTTAGTCTTTAGTAAAATTCAGGACTATTCAGTCTTCAGACAAAAAAACAAACGACCCCTAAGAGTTCGTTTGTTTTTTCCACTTAAAACTTAATGGGTCTGAATCATAATTAAAGTTGTTGTTTTTTTTTTTTTTTTTTAAGTGGTCAAACAACTTAAAAATACCAAAAAACAATTTAAAATAAAAAGTAAAAAATCCTGACTTTTCATTTAATTGCAAATCACTGAATTGCATTAAATGCAATCCAAAATCTTTTCTTCATATATTATCCCCTATATATAACATATTTCCAGTTTCATCATAATTATATATGGTATAGAAATCTTTATTTTAATATATTAATTATTTTAAATAGCCTTAAAAATAAAAAAAAACAACCCTAATCACTTCTCATATTGATGTTTAATATCAATACTTTATAATGATATTAGGGTGATGTATTTATATATTAATTTTTTAGAGTGCCCCCCCCCCCCCCCCCCCCCCCCCCCCCCCCACTTAAAAAAAAAAAAAAAAACCCTTTTCTTTTCTTAGTAAAAATAAAGTTTGTTTGTAATCGAAGAAGAAGATCATGATCATATATGTTCTATATAATTATTATTTTTGGATTGTTTTTATTCCATATTGTATGTATAATTGTTTAACATGGGTATCAATGTAAAATTACTTATTTTTAGACAATTTTACTTTTAAAAAACAAACGTGTTGACAATACATTCAGATGTAAGAAAAAAAAATGTGATTCAAGTTCAGATTTCAGTCCCTATTCAGTCTTTAGAAAAATTCAGGACTATTCAGTCTTTAGACAAAAAACCAAACGACCCCTAACTCATCTTTTTCTCTCTCTCACTCTCAACTCTCAATTCTCAGACAATCTCTCTCTTAACAGTCAACTCTCACCTCTGATCTCTCAATTCTCAGACAATCTTTATCTCTCAACTCTCAAGTCTCACACTCTCACATCAGAGTCTCTGATAGTCTGACCTCTCGGCTCTCTCTAACTCTCTTAGGTCTAACTGTCTTAGTGTCTCACATAGACACAATCACACTCTCAGAGTCTCAGTCTCAGTCTCTCACTCCCCTAGGTAATTTCTAATTTCGTTTTTGTTAATAATCTTTATTTTAATGTTCTATTGTTCTATTTAATGTTCAAAAAGTGAGAAAACATCTAATCTATGTTTAATTTTTATCAAATACAGTTGTACAACATCTAAATCTTGTTTTTTATTTGGTTGTTTGTTAACTTTTATTTTATATTGTATTTTCCAGCAAAATAAAAATCAGTCTTGCGGGATAGGTATAACGGGACTGGTGGACTTGCTGCATGTCTTGCTGAATCCAATTACTTGAGCTTGAATGCTTGGCTGGTTTTATTATTCTGTTTCAGTGTTTCACTTTGATTGTTAGTTTGTTTGCTATTTTAGAAATAGTTATCGGTGTTTTATTGATATTTGTTTATTGTTTTAGACTTTAGTTATTACTAATTACTAGTAACATGTTTCCTAAAAAAACAATTATAACAATTGACTTAGTCTCACAAGGAAGTTTTAGAAAAATTCTTTATTAAAAATGCAGAGTCGGGTTGTGATTTTATTTTATGTGTAATGAAATTATCATTTTCGGGTTAAATATATGAAAGCAGGTTATATACCGTGTGTATATATATATATATTTATATATTTATATAACTATGAATATGCACATAGGGCCCATATGGCACATTTTTACATTTTCACTCCGGACCCCAAAAAAGTCAGGACCGGCTCTGAGTACAAGCTCCACATGTTATGTACAGTACTGCAGACAGTATTCTCCAGAGAAGTTATAAGATTATTGTTTCATGAATCATGAGGTAAATGATTAACAAAAGAACTTATTGCTTGTTTGGTTGGGCTTTCTACTAGCTCAAAAGGTCTATGAACCTCTACTTGAGTTTTTTAGAATTGTTTGGTTGGGCTTTTAAAATTGTCTATTTTAAATTCAGTAGAGGCTAGTAGAGTTTAAACCTCTACTAGACAAAAGCTCCTCCCTAGGAGCCTTTCGAAATAGACCTTTTAAAAAAAGAAGTTTATGACCTATATATCCCTAATTTATTATTATTGACATGGAATACCCTTATTAAAATAAAACCCTGGAACCTTTTTATATTCTTTATTTTTTGCTCTCTATATATAGGCTATTTCTTTGCTCTACACATACCGGAAGAACGGTATGTATAATTTTTCTTCATTATTATTTTTATTGTTTATTTGTTTATCTTTATGTTTGTTCTACTGGCTTTGATTCAATTTTTTTTTTCTTTTTAATGCTTTCCAGTACTAATTGTGAAATGGACAAAGAACGTGATTGTATTACGACTCTTCTCATACTTCGATGATAACTTATTTAATTTTGAATTTTTTTCCATTTAACTTTTTACCTTTGTATGAGATATTGATCATTTTCCTTTTGTTTAATCTTTGACAATTCTTCAACTTTGTTGAAAATTTAATATTTTATGGTAATTTTTTTTAATCTTTTAAGTTTATATGGTGAAAGTTTTGAATTTTATTATTATTGTGCAATAGAAAATGTAGTTAACATGTAGAAAATCTTTCAAGTTCAATTTTTTTATATTGTGAATAAATAATATGTCATTTTTAGTAATTTAATATCCTAGTAGACTTTTTAAGATTTTAGAACCAAACGGTCTACTGCTATAAAAATGCTTTTTTAATTACCAACCAAACAACTATAATTTATTTTTCAAAAGCTCTATTTCAATTAGATCTACTACAAGTAGACCTTTTACGAATAGATGTTTTTTAAAAGCCCAACTAAACAAGCCCTTAATCTGTACATATTTTTAGTTAAATTTGTTGGGAAGTTCAATAAACCGCTAAGCAAGAAAAAATATATCCATTTTGCGGAAGTCATGTTTGACTTCGTAACATTACAGAGGTTGTTTTTTTTAATACACACTAATTGAAATTTTAAAATATAAAATACATTATCTTTGGAGCTATAGGGAATAATGTAGATGATTGCAAAGAAGTAACTATAACATATATATATATATATGTATATATCGAGCAAGAAAATTAAGTAATAATGCCAGTTTAAAAATATAATCAATCCAAACATTTGTCGTAAAGCCATTTCTGACAAATTGAAAGATCAGCCCAAGAAGCATGAAAAGCATGAAACCCAAGTCGTTTCTTCATGTATTTATTTATTTGATTTTCAATGCGTTTAGTATTTGTCTCTTCAACCTAGTAGCCGAACCTCGAAACCTAAGTCGTTTCTTCATGTATTTTATTTATTTATTTTATTTTCAAGGCGTTTAGTATTTGTCTCTTCAACCTAGTAGCCGAACCTCTCTTACTAGAACAAATTCTATGAATCTAATGTATATTTACATTTTCAATTTGAATCATATCATATGACATGATCAGAATGGGAGATACACAACCTATCTAATTAGAACCATAAGCCATAAATCTAATATATGACGCATCATATGTCTGGTGCATATATCTTGTTTAGATCATGCCACGTGAAAAGATCTAAACAAGATATATGCACCAGACATATGATGCACTCGATTTTTTTTTTTCCTCTACAAGATTCACCATGCATTCCCCTTAAAGTCGTAGGATATTCAAAATTTTGTCACATTAAAATTGTTCGAATGTATATAAATAAATGAGAGATGAGAGAAAACGAGCAAATGACAGAGATGTCAACTAAACAATTGCCATTTCCAAGCCTCTCATGGAAGTTCAAGCTCTCCATGTCAATTTTTGCTCTTGGCATCAAACTCTCTCGCCGCTCCGATGGCACCATCAACCGCCATCTAATGAGCTTCTTCGACATCAAATCCCCTCCCTCCGCTCAACCCATCAACGGCGTCAAAGTCTCCGACATCACCATCGACCCTTCTCGCCCCCTATGGTTCCGTCTCTATGTCCCCACTGCCATAGACGGTAGTTGCAACAACGACAATAGCCAGCTGCCAGTTGTCGTCTACTTTCACGGCGGAGGGTTTGCATGGATGTCTGCCAATTCGTTATTATGCAATGATCTCTGTCGTAGACTTGCTGGAGAACTCCCTGCCGTTATCGTCTCCGTGAACTACCGGAACTCACCAGATTACCGGTATCCAAGTCAAGTAGAAGATTGTTTTGATGTGCTAAGATTCATCGAAAACAACTCGAACTTTGAGGGTTTTCCGAAAAATATTAACTTAAACCACTGTTTCATTGGTGGCGACAGTGCCGGCGGCAACTTGGCACACCACGTGGCAGTCAACGCCTGCGTGTATGAATTCCGTAACCTAAACATCATCGGAGTTATTTCAATACAGCCATTTTTCGGCGGAGAAGAGAGGACTGAATCCGAGACCAGGCTTGTTGGAGCTCCATTATCTAACTTGGAAGGCAATGACTGGCTGTGGAAAGCGTTCTTACCGGAAGGGTCGGACAGAGACCACCCGGCGGCAAACGTTTTCGGGCCAAATTCGAGAGATATTTTGGGGTTGAATAAGTTTCCGGCGACAATTGTGATTGTTGGAGGGTTCGATCCAATCAATGATTGGCAAAAGAGGTACTATGAGGGGTTGAAAAAAAGTGGAAAAGAAGCTAATTTGATAGTGTATCCAAATGCGTTCATGGTTTCTATGTTGTACCGGAGTTGCCGGAATCTTCTTTGTTTGTTAAAGAAGTGAGGAAGTTCATGCAAGAACAATCTAATAAACAAAAATAAGGTCTTGTCTACGAGTACCCAATTTACTGTTTCCTAAATAATACGTAAAATGAATTCGAATGAAACTAAATTTACAGGTAGTTATATTTTGAAAGATTAAATTTTGGTTTCAATAGAATTCTACATGCAAAAAATGGGTTAAAATTGAAACTAACCATTTAATTAGTGGAGTTTTTAATTTTATCCTGTATTAGTGTTTTGATTGTTTTTACCAAATTTTCTACTGAAGAGACAAGAATACCCTTAATGATTTCTGAATAAAAAAAACTTAAAAAAAAAAAAAAAGTTCCATCGGAGGTCGGCAAGCAAGATCTCACTGACCTCCAAGCAAGATCTCACTGACCTCCAATGGAGGTCAAATCTCCAATCTAAAAAAAAATTGAAGAAGAAGAAGAAGAAGCTAGATCTGGATTTTTATTTTATTTTTCTTTTCCAAATTTCTTCAATTAAACACACCAGTCCAATTAAATTAAATGCACCAAATCTGGAATAAATTAAATGCACCAGTTCAATTAAATTAAATGTAACAACCCAAATCTGATATCACTGACTAGGATGATACACGGTCAAGATTTTGCACAACCTCTAAACTTTCAAACTTTGAAGATTAAAAACGTTCCCAAAAGAAAAGATTATTCCTCAATACTTGAGATGTAACCTCCAAAATAACTATTTAATAAAATTCAATCTTTACGATCAGAAAATCCAATAAAGGAAAAACTAACAACGTTCTCCAAGTAAAAAAATATAAGAAAATAGGCTCTAACGATCAAATCCTCTACTGAAGCAATTCCTTGACTCTAATTACCCATCCCCCATAAATCGGTACTACTCTACAAAAATGGTGATGACGAGGGGTGAGCCATCAACTCGGTAAGTAAATTCATACATAACATTTGATATCGATGGAAACACATTTACAAACCTTGATATAACCTTATAAACATATAACAATAATTTCAAGTGCTAAAATAAGTATCATGCTCATTGTGGTAGCCAAAAATGGTCTATAGGCCCAATGTATAAAAAGCCCAGACCTTTTTTGTACTATATCCTATCCAGGCCCGTTATATCGACTTAACCCAATATAAGTATCAGCTGCAGAACTTGGTCCTTAAGAAGACCAAGTCAATATTCAGTTACACTGGGTGGATAATTCGAAGAGAGGGAATCTCTCCTAAAATCTCACCCACGATCAAGTCATGATCAGTGAACGTTGAAGCTGTTTCTCCCCCTATAAATGAGAGAGCTCTCTCATAATGAGGCTCTCTAAAAACTGATATAAGAAAGAGTTTATAAAGGCGTATTGAAACTCTTAATTATATTTTCTTCGGCGACCGGAATTCGATCCAAATTGTGATTGTAAATCACCGTCAGCCATTGCTCAGCTCAAGCACACCTAAGGCTAAGAAATATAAACCCACCTTCATCATTTTATTCGTGTTTTTTCTATTCTAATTATACTTGCAGGTTCAACAAGGAAGGTATCCATCCCAGATCGATAGACATTGTCTTGTAGGTTTAACGAGGAAATGACATCGTTCATCCTACAAGTTCAAACGAGTTGTCTTGGGCCTAACACAACCCGACCCGATTTACATGACACGTAGATAGACCCCCTATAGTTTGGCGCCCATCGTGGGGCCATTTCAACTTTATGAACTAATTAATCGAATCACTCGAACGATCAGTTAACATGTCTGAATATGGAACTATCCCAACCGTCGAAGAGCAAATCGCTGCATTGACTGCTCAAATGACTACAAACGCAGAGAAATTACAAGCGCTCGAAGCAGAGAATGTAGCGATCCGAGTGACGAACGACGAATTGAGAGCCTTGGTCGACGGAGTAGTACCTGATTCAACGACGTTGGAGCATCCAGTCCTGGTTCTAAACGGTGAACAAGTGGTCGATCGAATAGGTCTAATCGCACCAGGTAACCCCATGAGATCAGACATGAACTCAGGCGACCAGTAGAATAAGCAAATGCCCCAAATGGCTTGTGTCGAAATTGATCTCAACAACATGCCAATTCGGAATGAAATGCTAAACAAGCAGGACCCGGCAATGGATCTAGAGCTTGAAAACGTCTAAAGGACGCTCGTGTCACTCCAGTCGACACCCGGATTGGTAAAACTCGGATCTGACTTACCTTTGTCTACTAATTTGGAATTCTCTTGCAGGTTTACAGAAATGGAGGCTCTTATTCAAAGAATTCCAGGAGTCCCAATTCCAATAAAGAAAAGTACGGCTAACAGCTTTGTCGATTCACCATTCGTAGACGCGATTGCTCTCACCGAAATACCTAGAAAATTTAGCTTCCCAAACATGAAGCAGTACGAAGGCATAACTGATCCGGACGACTATATAGCTGTTAGGATTATGCTCAATAGCAAGAGTGTAATATTGTATTTGACCATCTTTTCATATTAATAAAGTGATTTCTGTTTTAAACAAATCTTATAGCATTTATAGATTGAATATTATAATTGTCAAAAGTAAAGAATCATAAGGTCAAAAGACTATGAGAAAAGAAGAATTGTTCGTACATCTGGATATATATAAGGTAGACACAATTTTTTAGTTAGTCTTGAATAATGTTCACAACTTAAGTTAAAGGTTGGGCACCTTTATCTTGTTAAAGTTGTAGAATTCTTTTACTAGCATTTGAGCGGGATCAAATGTGTTAAGATGAGTCTAAAATCATCGGAGGGTCTTCGAGTAAAAGAATTTAGTGCACTGGGTGCATTGAACTGGATCATAATGAAATACTTTATCTAGAACCGTCAGTAGATAAAAGTCTTTTCATTATCAGGACAATCGAAGAGTCTATCTTAATCCTGAGATAAATGATGGACTTATGGTTGCAAGTGTTATCATTTGAGCTATCAATAAGTACGATTATATAGCATAGTCTATCCTTGATAGTTTGGTGGTATTCATTTGTTAATCGATAGAGGACTTCATTTATAGATATGGACATCGTGGCTCTATTTTATTAAATGAGAGTAGAATATCATCATATGGATGTTTTGAGGTTTTGGATATTAAATCTTAACGTTGAGTTTTCGATAGTGAGTATTGAAAGATGACTTCTGGATAAGTCATAATATATATCCAAGTTCAAAATGTGGTCATATGAGGAAATATGGTAACTTGGAGAGCTATAGGTAGTCTATGAGCTCTTGGAGGTTACTGATATTCTTCACGAGGATTCACCATCTCCTATAAGATTGTCTAGGGTATGAATGAGAAATATTTACTTATCCTATCTTTATTTAAGAGTGCAATTTTAGTTCTTTAGTGGAATGAACTAAAATTAATAGATAGAACCTAAGTGAATCATTTGTTGATTGTGATTGGGTTATATCTATTGAAGCTTAAATTAGATAGCCCACCAAGATCCCCAATCCACACAGACTTGCATGGATCACTTGATATATTCTACCGAACTAATTTATGGGTCCATCAAGAATTGTATTAAGGCATGTGGACTTGTTTCTTTTAGTAAGAATGAGCCTAGTTCACATGTGGGCCTTTTAATTAAGGTCCAATGGATTTAATATAATGAGAAAATAATATATAGCCCATGTATGTATATATGGGTGGCAAGGCTTGTATAAAAGTCTTATATCACTACAACAGATTGGGTCTTTTACGACTTGAGTTTTACGGCGCACATAAAAAACGCGTCGTAAATGTTATCTTTTATGGCGCAAATAAAAAGCGCGTCGTAAATGCTATCATTCACGACGTGCACACAAATGCACGTCGTAATTGTGATGCATAATTTCTCAAAGACGGCGCGCATTTGAAGAACGCCGTAAAAAAGAGATTATTTACGGTGCGCATATGAGGAACACCGTAAAAAAGAGATTATTTACGGCGCGCATAAAAAACGCGTCGTAAATGTTATCTTTTACGGCGCAGATAAAAAGCGCGTCGTAAATGCTATCATTCACGACGTGCACACAAATGCACGTCGTAATTGTGATGCATAATTTCTCAAAGACGGCGCGCATTTGAAGAACGCCGTAAAAAAGAGATTATTTACGGCGCGCATATGAGGAACGCCGTAAAAAAAAGATTATTTACAGTGCGCATAAAAAACGCGTCGTAAATGTTATCTTTTATGGCGCAAATAAAAAGCGTGTCGTAAATGCTATCATTCACGACATGCACATAAATGCACATCGTAATTGTGATGCATAATTTCTCAAAGACGGCGCACATTTGAAGAACGCCGTAAAAAAGAGATTATTTACGGCGCGCATATGAGGAATACGGCGTGCATTTGAGGAACGCCGTAAAATAGGATTATTTACGGCGTGCATTTGAGGAACGCCGTAAAAAGAGATTATTTACGACGTGCATTTAAAGAACGCCATAAAAAAGGATTATTTATGAATCGAAAATCGAAACCCCTGGTTCAAAATCGAAAATCGAAACCGCTGGTTCCGAATCGAGAACCGGAACCACCGGTTCCGAATCGAGAACCGAAACTAGGGTCATGTCTAATTCCGAGTACGATTAATGATTGACCCTTTGATCTGACGATATATGATTTTAACAAAATATTTTAATTAAATGTTATAATAAATGCTTTTTAGTATCAATTTTTTTTATCATATAAAAATAAAATTTAAATTAGTGGAATTGATCTACAAATAAAATTTTAATTGAAAAATAATAAATAAAAATTTAATAACAAGTAGAGGTTATATATAAATATTATGCTTTTAGTAGCACAATCAAAGCAGTAGCAAGGTGGATAAGGCTTGGTTTGGTTCACTCATGAGTACTGGGTTCAACACTCCATGAGAACACCATTTAATTGTGTATTGTGTGTGGGCGTGGGTGGGTTGTGGGTCATGCATGATGCATGGCGAGTGGGTGTGGGTGCAGGGTTGTAAATAAATTTTTTTTTGCGTTTTGTACGCCTTATTTGAGGGATATCATTCACGACATCATCTAAAACGGCTTGCAGATGAACGCCGTAAATAGTCATTTACGGCGTTTTTTATGCGCCGTAAAAGACCCAATCTGTTGTACTGTATATTATTTTATTTTATTATTTGATTAAATGGAAATTAATTATTGATTGATTAATTATTTAATTAAGAATCAAAATCTTTTTCTGACTAGGAAATATGTTTCTTAGTAGTATACTATTGTGGTAGTATAATTAAAATAAAAGACTTTATTTGGTAAGTAGATAAATAAGGGATTTATTTATCTAGTCAAATAAGGAAGTCTTTTATGTAGTCACAAATACACTAAAGAGTTGGATTAGGGTTTGGAAATTACAAGATTGATAGGAGTCATTGGTGGAAACACAAATCCTCTTCAAGTGAGGATTTCAGCGACTACATTATTTCCTTTAGTGATTTTCGGCCAACCCTAATATAATAGGGCAAGGAATTCGGTCAATATATATATACATGTGATAGAATTCGGCCACCACTTAATGCAAGGCTTGAGAGTTATTTTTCTTAAGTTTGAAAAATAGAATCCAACTCTTAGACATAGTGAATTTCGGCCAAGAGGGAAAGAGAGAAGAATTGTTCTTGTTTCGATAGTGCACTGCTAGCTTTGATATCAAAAGGCTTTGTGCACATCTTCGAATTAGGTTCACGCGAATTTCGATCAAATAGATTGTGAATTCACAAGTGACTGGAACGTTCTTCGTTCTCTCTTAAAAGAGTTTAGTGACTAACGAAAAAGAAAAAGTTTTGTTATCCATCCTCAGGTACACAATTCAAAGAGAAAGGATACCACGCTTCTAGGTGATTCACGTTCATGATTGGATTGGAAGATCTTGCGGATTACCATCGACGCAACGTCAATTGGATCACGCGACGAAGGTATGATATCTTTTAGATGTATGTTAATTAATTAAAGGGTTAAGGTTCAACTTATGGAAAAATTTTAAATATACTAAAACCGATTTTAGTCTCGCTTCTGCTACGTGCACTTGATTTTTCCCTACAATTGGTATCAGAGCCAGGTTGTACCCTTTGATTAATTAATGTATATATACGTGAATTGATTTCTTTTTATTGTGATTATGCATGTTTTAGAAAGAGATGGCACTCTAGGTATTTGCATATATAATTACATCGGAATGTATGGATTTATATATGTTATTATAAAGTGAATTGTTGTTGCTCGATTTTGGTCCTAGAATTTCAATGTATTTTTTGTTTCGGACTTGTAACAAGAAGGGTAGTCTATCATCACCATAATTCCTTCTTGGTAGTTGCTAAGTTCTCTTTTATTTTTATTGTAATAAAATAGTGCAGTTTTTATTATATTAAAAAATACTGCAGTTTTTTTTTTTTTTTTTAGTGCAGTTTTTGGTTGTATTAAAATACTGCAGTGATTAAAAAAAAAAAAAAATACTGCAGTAATTTTATTGTTAAATATACTGCTGTAATATATTCGAGTATCTAAGATTCGAAGATGTGAAGAATTGGATGCAACCGGAACGAGTATAGGACGATGCGCACCATAGCTACATGCATGCGCGCATGTGAAGCTATGGGCTGCGCACGGCAGCCCTTGGGTTGTCATGGACTGTGCACGGCAGCCCTTTGTGGGGTTGTGGGGTGCGCACGCCCATGGGAGGCAGCCAATTGGTGTTCAAGTGGACGATGGCCGCATGAAGACTTGTTCGCCAAGAAAGGAGTTTTTGTATTCCGAACAAATGTAATTTACTTGCTTTTCTAGGATGGACCAAAATTGTGGCTATTTATTTTTCGTAAATATTACAATATTTGTTATTGTATGATAACATGTCATATAGAATATGAGTTCCACTCATATCTCTTTTGGTATGAACATGCATTGAATGATTTAGGTATCTAATTGGCATCTAGATAACATGGTAAATCATTCTATGGAATTTAATCACACGCCTTAAATAATTGAGTGGGAGAAGGTGTTTTCCAACACCTATGGCCTCCAAGGTTAGTTGAGCTTTATGTTTTATTGGTAATCCCCCCAAGGGGTGTCCATAAATGGAATTTAACAATATACTTCCTTACAAGGATAGATTAGACAATTGACTCAAATGAGATCTACTCCCAAATGAGGGATTCTCGTGAGAGAAAATATTGAGGGTCGATATTGTTAGGTTTTTAGTTTGTATTGGTATGTATTCCATATCAAAATGTGTTTCTCTTGTAATGTTTAGTGGTCCATGTGTTGAAGATTTAAGAAGACAAAGAAAGTCTTGGCCACAATTCATGCAAGATGTCGGCTTCAAAGAGATATGTGCTTCATCGGTCTACAAAGGTATATATAAGACCTCATATCTCTTACAAGGCTAGGCACACACACAAATGGCATCCTTGTGTGTTCCTTCATGGTTAAACATCATTTATATATCACTTTCACACACTTGATAATGTATGCTCATGCATTTATACTATCTTGACAATCTTTGCTTGTTGCATGTTCTAGGACTATGTCTAGGAAATAGCATATGTGTGTGTCTTTGTGTTTGTTTGTTTCCATATTTTTGTATTTGGACTTGAATATGTTCTATTATGATTCCTTATTGAGTTCCGGTCGTTTCGGTTACTCATTCACTTAGTTTCGAGTCCAAACGATGTAGCTACGCTACTTTTCATTTACATTCGTTGAGTTGACTTCATCGTCATTTTCCGAGATGATTTCTCAACCATTTTTTAAAGTTTCATAGTCTTCATTGTGCGTGAGGGAGTCACGATTTGTAATTCGAAAATGGATTCGAAATCGGAGTTCGGAGGCCCGAGTACGGCTGAAGAACGCGAGAGGTGCGCGGGAGAGCAAGCGAGGCCTAGTGGCCAAGCTAGGCCAAGCCGTGGGACCCACGGCCAGACCAGCTCTCTGGTCCCGTGTGGCCCACGTGCCCCCCACGGGCCTGAGCTGATGTGGCTCTCTTTGATTGGCCAAAAATTCCTCTCTCTCTCCTTCCTTTTAAATTCCCAAATTCCCTCCATTTGATTTTCAAGAAGAAAGAGTTGCAATTCCCGTCAGAATTTTTCTCTCCAATTTTCTCACCTTCAAAACACTATAACTTTCTCATACGAAGTCAGAATTGAGTGATTCAAGTTGGAGATTGTTTGAAATCAAGTCCTCTACCTTTTTCAAGTGGTTTGGCAGTGTTTGATCAATATTTCTGGTGGTTCTACACAGAAAACCGAACCAGCTCGTGAATCCAAGGTATTGGTCATATCTTTGGGATTTCTTCTTTTATAACTTTCAATTTGCTTGGGGTTTCTTCTTCTATATATACTTGTATGCTTGGTAAATGCTATTGAGAAAGATAGCTTCACAATCAATCCTAATCAACAGTTTATATAGAGACATTTGTGAACTAGTTTCCTTGATTTTAGGTTTTTCACATGTTTGTGTGTTGTATTGTGATTAGGTTGATATCTTAGGTTGTTTGTAACTTGATTGAATCAATTTTGTGAAAATGACCTTGAGATTTGTTTTGATCCTTTGATTGATGAAATCTAGGATTATTGTATTTGTATGTGTTTTAGAGCTATCTAGGATTTAATTGATTTACATCTTAAATGCTTGCTCTATATTTTTGGCTAGAATATTGATTGATTTGATTTCATGTCTCTAGCATTTTATTTTATGTTTATAGCATCTTGAACTTGTACTTCATGAATATATATTGTTAAGTGTTGTATGTGTGAATGAGACTTTGAGCATTATGTGTTTGGTGTTTACACATGCTCTAGGTTTTATTCTTGTATTTTGCATCTAGACTTTCATTACTTGTGATATCACATGTGTAGGTCTAGTTGTACCATGGAATGTATTGATCACATGTTCTATGTTGAATTGATTGTTTGCATCATTTGCATTCACATGATCACACTAGGAAGTCCTTGTAAAAGGCATGAAGTCTTGGTTAGAGTCGAGATGACTCGGATAGCCAAGCAAGAAGACTTGTTTAGAGTCGGGAGGACTCGGATAGGCAAGCAAGAAGTCATGGCTAGAGTCGAGAGGACTCGGATAGTCATGCATGGGAGGCTCCCTAAAGGCATGAGTGCCTTGGACAGGGAGTTGGCTATTATATTGGTAGGCCTAGGCGTATGGTTAGACATAGACTCCAAAAGAGCGGGGTACACGGGAGGTGTATGCACTCTTGAGGAATTTCTAATCTTTCATCGATGTTGGTTTTGTGTGTTGTCCAATATATGGTGGTTCCGCATCATTGAGGGATTTCATACTTTCCAATAGGGTTGGGTAGACTTAGACTCCACTAGGTTGGGTGAGCTAAAGATTGGTTACTTTGTGGATTCTCTATTTTTATCATCCAATATATATAGTATCCAATGGTTGTAGTTCAACCCGTGGATGTTTCCTCCTTGGAGGTTTTACCACGTTAAAAAATCTCTTGTGCTAATTCTTCCTATATCTATCTCTTATATTTTATTTGTGTATGTTATTATCTTGTTTCATATTATTCACTTGTGATGTATAGTGAAGCAAGTATTTGTAAAGTGTGATTTGTGGATTCATTCTTTTAATCATTTTTGTATGTATGATTCTTTTGTATATTGTAATTTTGTATAGTGATATTTGATCACTCTTGTAACTCATTGAACATCTATTGTAATACAAGTATTCTTTGTTGTTGTGTTTGTTCTTATACCTCATACAACTAGGTGATAGACATAGACCTTGTTCACATGATTACATCCACATATTGTCTATATATGTCTTTCTTGGTTTATTTTGTTGTGTGTAAGGCTACCTTGAGGGACAAATGAAAGTTTGTTCAAGGGATTGAAAAAAGGTGTAAAAACTTATTCACACACCCCCCCCCCCCCCCCCCCCTCTAGGTATGCCTTAAGCAATTTAACTACGTTTGTATACTTTCAGATATCTTGGTAACACACGCAATGTGATTTTATTGATATCCTCCCAAGAGTTCTTGTCAATAAACACACAAAGCTAAAATTGAAAACGCTGGTTGTTATGTTAACAATTAGGTGGGACCTAGTCCAACTAGTAAATGGTGCGAACTCCCAAAGGAGGTGTGACATTTATGGGTGTTGGATCACCGTTGAATTTTTACGATTGAGTTATTAATTTAATTCAAGATAAATATTCGAAAGTGTTTTATCATGATTATTTACTCATATATATTTTTGTTTTTATTCAGAAATCATGACCCCATCCCTAATAAACATCCTGAAAGATAATACTTTAACTGGAGATAATTATGTCACATGGAAAAGGAAAATTGAGCTATTGCTGCAAGCTGAAAAACATAAGTTCGTTCTAACTACTCCTAAACCACCTGCTCCTACTATTGAATCTAATGTTGTGCAAAGAGATGAGTATGAGCAGTGGAAGACTTCTGATGACATGGCTAAATGTTACATTATGGCCACCATTTCCGATGTGTTGCAACAGCAGCATGAAGGAATGGAGTCTGCTGCTGATATAATGATGTCTCTAGAGGAAATGTTTGCTGTGAGATCTAGGTCGACTAAGAGAGAGGTAGTGACTGCTTTTATGAATCTTAGAATGAAACCTGGACAGGCTGTGAAAGATCACATGATGAAAGTCATAGCACATCTAAATATTGCAGAACTTAATGGTGCTGAGATTGATGGTGAGACAAAAATTGACATGATTGTCAACTCATTATCAGATTCCTTTGATCAGTTCAAGTTGGACTACACCTTGAACAATAAAGAATTCACCTTGCAAGGCCTGATGCAAGATGTTCAAAGCGCTGAAAAGATCCTTGTGAAAAACAAAGGTCAAGAGATTCATATGGTTAGTAAAGTTGCTACTGTTAAAACCCGTCAGAAGGTCAAGAAACAACAGAAAAAAAAAAGCAACTTGGGCCTACCAAGAAGGAGACCAAGAAAGTAACCAAGATCAAAGGGAAGTGCTTCCTTTGTGGTGAAAAGGGACATGGGAAAAGTAATTGCCCAAAGTCTCAGAAAAAGAAGGAACAAGGTAATGTTAATTATCTTGAAACATGTTTTCTGGCAGATTCTACAGATTCTTGGATCATAGACTCTGGAGTCACTAATCATGTTTGTTATTCCTTGAAGGAGTTCCAGGAAAGGAGAAAGCTGAGTAAGAATGAAATCAACTTGCGTTTGGGCAACGGAGCGTTGGTGTTCACCAGTGCAGTGGGAGTTATTAGAGTTAGGGCATGTTTGTTTTTCTCATCTGAAGTCTGAAAGCTACTAAAATGTCTTAGTAAGATGTTTTTGTTTGTTTTTTTCATTGGCTGAAGTCTGAAAATCAATCAAAATTGTCTGAGAAAAAAAAGCTCAAAATTTGAGCTTTTATCTGAACTGAACAGTAGTGAGGAGAACTTTTAACCTCTATTCCCCGTTTTACCTCTTCACCTAGAAACCAACAACCAAAGCAGACACAACCAAAGACAAACCTGAGATGATGACCGACAAAGAAGAGAAGATGGAGAGTGTTGGGAACAGGTTAAACATATTCTTCATCAAAAAAAATTCTTCAATCCAGAAAATAATAACCAAATTTCCAATCAAATTCCAAAAAAAAAAAAACCACATTCAAGAACACATACTTGTATCAATATCAGAAAAAACAAAATCTCATTCAAATACAAACTTTCATCCAATAACCCAAATTTCCAATCAAATTCCAAAAAAAAAAAAAAAATTCCAAATACAAACCTCATTCATCAATCCATATCCAAACACTGTCAATATCATATTCAAAAAAAAAAATCAAAAATAAGATCCAAATATGTGGTAGTTATGGAGGTAAAAAGCTGGATTTGGTGATGGATTGAGATGATTGGAGGTAAAAATCGCTAATGGATTGCGATGGGTTTTGAGGAAAAAAGCTAGATTTGGTGATGGATTGCGATGATTGGAGGTAAAACTGGAGGATGGATTGCGATGGGTTTTGAGGAAAAAAGCTGGATTTGGTAATGGTGGAGGTAAGAGAAGAAGTGAGAGGCAAACCTTTGAATTTGCATGGTGGTTGGAAATACAAGGGTTTGAAGATGGCAAACGAAAAAAGAAAAAAAAAAAAAAAACAAGAAGAAGAAGTGAGAAAGAGTGAATAGGCGAGGGATGGAGAAGTTTCTATGGATGAAGGATTTTTTGGTTTTTAATAATTGTTTAATTATAAGGGTAAAATTGTCTTGTTACTCATTTTCAAATATTGATATTCAGACAAAGAAAATAAAAAACAAACACGTCTCTCAGACTTCAGACTTCAGACTCAATTCAGATTTCAGACTTATTCAGTCGCTTTAAGTTTTCAGATAAAAAACAAACGCCACCTTAATCTAGATTCTTTTAGGCATTTAGATTTAATAGACGTTTATTATGTACCTCAATTCAAGAGGAATTTAATTTCAGTTTCTTATTTGAATAATTTTGGATATTCGATTACTTTTAATAAAAATTTTATTATTAGTAAGAATGACAAATTTATTTGCAAAGGTACATTGAAAAACGGTCTATTCTATTTACATAGTAATATCTCTCACTTGTTGGACACAGAATTAACGCAACCTAATCATAAAAGAGTAGAAATATCAAAAGATGAAACCTATCTATGGCATTTGCGCCTAGGTCATATTAATCTTAATAGGATTAAAAGATTGGTTAGTGATGGACCTTTAAGTGACTTAAAGGTTAATGATCTACCAACTTGTGAATCCTGTTTGGAAGGTAAAATGACTAAAAGGTCGTTTACGACTAAAGGCACAAGAGCCATTGAATGTTTATGATTAATACACACTGATGTATGTGGTCTTATGAGCATTCAAGCTAGAGGTGGATATGAGTACTTCATCACTTTCACAGATGATTACTCGAGATTTGGTTATGTGTATCTCATGAGACATAAGTCGGATGCTTTTGACATGTTCAAAGCATTTAAAGCTGAAGTGGAAAAACAGCTAGAGAAACACATAAAAATCTTGAGATCCGATCGTGGTGGAGAATATCTATCTGGTGAGTTTTAGCAGTATCTTATTGATAATGGAATTATTTCTCAGTTTTCTACACCAGGTACACCTCAACAAAATGGGGTGATAGAAAGGAGAAATAGAACTCTTTTGGACATGGTTAGGTCTATGTTGAGTTATTCAACGCCTCATATTTCTTTTTGGGGATATGCTTTACAAACTGCAATATACATTCTAAACGATGTATCATCTAAGTCGGTTCCTCAAACACTGCATGAGTTGTGGACTGGGCGTAAGCCTAGTTTACAACACTTAAGGATATTTGGTTGTCCTGCGCATGTGTTAAAAGGAAAGACAAAAAAGATGGAGTCCCGTTCGGAAACATGCATATTTGTGGGGTATCCAAAAGAAACTAAGGGATATTATTTCTATAGTCCTTCAGATCTTAAAGTATTTGTTTCAACAAATGCAAAATTTCTAGAAAAGAACTATATGAATGATTTTGTACCGAAAAGTAGAATTGTCCTGAATGATATGTCAGGAGATACAATTCCACAAGAGGTTACACATCCTAGCCTAATTGTAAGTTCTGCACCATCACAAAATCAACAACCTACCATTCCTCGTCGTAGTGGGAGGGTTAGAAATCAACCTGAGAGATACATCGGTCTGGGAGAATCAATGGAGAATCTCCCGGACGACGATGATCCCTACACGTATAAGGAAGCAATGGAGGATGTTGATTGTTGCCATTGGCAAAAGGCAATGCAATCTGAGATTGAATCCATGTTCAATAACAAAGTCTAGTCTCTTATAGACTTACCTAAAGGGATAAAACCCATTGGTTGCAAGTGGGTATACAAGAGGAAAAGAGGTATGGATTGAAAGGTGGAAACCTTTAAAGCTAGACTAGTAGCTAAAAAGGTTACACACAGAAAGAATGTATCGATTACGAGGAAACCTTCTCTCCTGTGGCCATGCTTAAATCCATTAGGATACTCTTATCCATTGCATCATCTCTAGATTTAGAGATTTGGCAAATGGACATCAAGACAGCTTTCCTTAACGGAAGTCTTGATGAAAGCATCTATATGGTGCAACCAGAAGGATTCATTGAAAAAGGTCAAGTGGAAAAGGTATGCAAGTTGCAAAAATCCATTTATGGATTAAAGCAAGCATCCAGATCCTGGAACATAAGGTTCGATCAAACAGTTAAAGGTTTTGGATTTATTCAGAACCTTAATGAACCTTGTGTTTACAAAAGGATTAAGGGCGATAAGATGGTTTTACTCATTCTTTATGTTGATGATATACTACACATCGGAAACAATGTAGGTGTATTGACA
This sequence comes from Acer yangbiense, assembly GCA_008009225.1. Classification (NCBI taxonomy): domain Eukaryota; kingdom Viridiplantae; phylum Streptophyta; class Magnoliopsida; order Sapindales; family Sapindaceae; genus Acer; species Acer yangbiense. The sequence goes on from CM017770.1 coordinate 42,165,293, forward strand.
TCAATAAAAGAATGGTTAGCAAAACAATTTGATATGAAGGATTTAGGAAAAGCAAGTTATATTCTTGGTATCCAAGTAATAAGGGATAGAAAGAATAGAACGATTGCACTATCCCAAGCTTCATACATAGATAAAATCTTGTCTAGATTTTCCATGCAAGATTCCAAGAAAGGTATGTTACCTTTCAGACATGGAATCAAACTTTCTAAGGAACAAGTTCCTAAGAATGAGCATGACGAGCAATTCATGAGTAGGATCCCATATGCCTCGGCAGTTGGAAGTCTCATGTATGCAATGCTCTACACTAGACCAGATATTTGTTTTGCTGTGGGCGTAGTTAGCAGGTTTCAATCGAAACCTGGTCCTGATCACTGGACGGCAGTCAAGCATATTTTCAAGTATCTCAGGAGAACGAGAGATAATATGCTTGTATACTCAAGAGGGGATTTAATTCCCATTGGGTATACAGATTCTGATTTCCAGTCGGATTCTGACTTCAGAAAATCCACATCAGGATCTGTGTTTACTATTGGAGGAGGAGCAGTCATATGGAGGAGTATCAAGCAATCTTGTATGGCTGATTCCACCATGGAAGTTGAGTATGTTGCTGCATGCGAAGCAGCCAAAGAGGCTGTCTAGCTCCGCCAATTCATGATTGACTTGGAAGTGGTTCCCAATGCGAATAAGCAGATCACTATCTACTGTGACAACAGTGGAGCAGTGGCTAATTCGAAAGAACTAAGAAGTCATAAGAGAGGAAAACACATTGAAAGAAAGTATCATCTTCTTAGGGAGATTGTTCATAGGGGTGACGTGACGATTACCAAAATCACGTCAGCAGAAAATCTAGTGGATCCCTTCACAAAGGCTCTACCACAGAAGAGTTTTGATGGGCACCTAAAGAACATGGGAATGAGAGATATGACACATTTGCTATAGCGCAAGTGGGAGATTGTTATGATTATGCTCAATAGCAAGAGTGTAATATTGTATTTGACAATCTTTTCATATAAATAAAATGATTTCTGTTTTAAACAAATCTTATAGCATTTATAGATTGAATATTATAATTGTCAAAAGTAAATAATCATAAGGTCAAAAGACTATGAGAAAAGAAGAATTGTTCGTACATCTGGATATGTATGAGGTAGACACAATTTTTTAGTTAGTCTTGAATAATGTTCACAACTTAAGTTAAAGGTTGGGCACCTTTATCTTGCTAAAGTTGTAGAATTCTTTTACTAGAATTTGAGCGGGATCAAATGTGTTATGATGAGTCTAAAATCATTGGAGGGTCTTCGAGTAAAAGAATCTAGTGCACTAGGTGCATTGAACTGGATCACAATGAAATACTTTATCTAGAACCGTTAGTAGATAAAAGTCTTTTCATTATTAGGACAATCGGAGAGTCTATCTTAATCCTGAGATAAATGATGGACTTATGGTTGCAAGTGTAATCATTTGAGCTATCAATGAGTACGATTACATAGCATAGTCTATCCTCGATAGTTTGGTGGTATTCATTTGTTAATCGATAGAGGACTTCATTTATAGATATAGACATCGTGGCTCCATTTTATTAAATGAGAGTAGAATATCATCATATGGATGTTTTGAGGTTTTGGATATTAAATCTTAACGTTGAGTTTTCGATAGTGACTATAGAAAGATGACTTCTGGATAAGTCATAATATATATCCAAGTTCAAAATGTGGTCATATGAGGAAATATGGTAACTTGGAGAGCTATAAGCAGTCTATGAACTCTTGGCGATTACTGATACTCTTTACGAGGATTCACCATCTCTTATAAGATTGTGTAGGGTATGAATGAGAAACATTTACTTGTTCTATCTATATTTAAGAGTGCAATTTTAGTTCTTTAGTGGAATGAACTAAAATTAATAGATCGAACATAAAGTGAATCATTTGTTTATTGTGATTGGGTTATGTCTACTGAAGCTTAAATTAGATAGCCCGCCAAGATCCCCAATCCACACGGACTTGCATGGATCACTTGATATATTCTACCAGACTAATTTATGGGTCCATCTAGAATTGTATTAAGGCATGTGGACTTGTTTCTTTTAATAAGAATGAGCTTAGTTCACATGTGGGCCTTTTAATTAAGGTCCAATGGATTTAATATAATGAGAAAATAATATATAGCCCATATATGTATATATGGGCGGCAAGGCTTGTATAAAAGTATAATATGTTATTTTATTTTATTATTTGATTAAATGGAAATTAATTAATTGATTGATTAATTATTTAATTATTTAATTAAGAATCAAAATCTTTTTCTGACTAGGAAATATGTTTCTTAGTAGTATACTATTGTGGTAGTATAATTAAAATAAAAGACTTTATTTGGTAAGTAAATAAATAAGGGATTTATTTATCTAGTCAAATAAGGAAGTCTTTTATGTAGTCACAAATACACTAAAGAGTTGGATTAGGGTTTGGAAATCACAAGATTGATAGGAGTCATTGGTGGAAACACAAATCCTCTTCAAGTGAGGATTTCAGCGACTACATTATTTCCTTTAGTGATTTTCGGCCAACCCTAATATAATAGGGCAAGGAATTCGGTCACTATATATATACATGTGATAGAATTCGGCCACCACTTAATGCAAGGCTTAAGAGTTATTTTTCTTAAGTTTGAAAAATAGAATCCAACTCTTAGACATAGTGAATTTCGGCCAAGAGGGAAAGAGAGAAGAATTGTTCTTATTTCGATAGTGCACTGCTAGCTTTGATATCAAAAGGCTTTGTGCACATCTTCGAATTAGGTTCACGCGAATTTCGATCAAATAGATTGTGAATTCACAAGTGATTTGAACGTTCTTCGTTCTCTCTTAAAAGAGTTTAGTGACTAACGAAAAAGAAAAAGTTTTGTTATCCATCCTTAGGTACACAATTCAAAGAGAAAGGAGACCACGCTCTTAGGTGATTCACGTTCGTGATTGGATTGGAAGATCTTGCGGATTACCATCGATGCAATGTCAATCAGATTACGCGACAAAGGTATGATATCTTTTAGATGTATGTTAATTAATTAAAGGGTTAATGTTCAACTTATGGAAAAAATTTAAAATATACTAAAACCGATTTTAGTCTCGCTTCCGCTGCGTGCACTTGATTTTTCCCTATAGTAGCATAGTATAAACAGAGAATGTTTACTGCGGCAATCCCATGCGACTTGAGAGAAGCATGCATGTGCAAAGCTTTCGGGTCTAGCCTTAGCGATCCAGCTTTACAATGGTACACGAACTTATCTAATAACTCTATTAACTCTTTTGTGTAGCTAACATATACATTTGTGGAGCAATTTGTGAGTAGTCGCAAACTAGAGAAACAGTCGGACGACTTATATATAATAACGTAAAGACACGGTGAAAACTTGAGGACATATGTCGGACGCTTCAATAGAGAGAAAGTGCAGATCCCACATTGCAACCAAGCGACAACCATCTATGCTTTTAGAAAATGTCTCAGGTTGGACTCTGACTTATATAAAGAACTCACTAAATACCCATGCAGAACAATGGAAGATGTACTAGCCAAAGCGTGGGCCCAGATCAAGTGGAAAGAAGACGAAGCCAATTTTGTTAGTAAGGCCAACAATTATGGAAGTTGACGAAACGACCGAGTAGACAGAAGGTTGAACGACAGAAGGTTGGAACCTTACCCGACAAACGACATGAGGAACATTCAATCAAAACATGAAGGCTTAAGCGATAGAAATTCGTATGGGCGTGGCCACCCAAGGTCCAATCGACCACGTATTGAAGCACCAGAATACAATCTGAGCATTGAACCGGTCGACGTAGTAGCGGTGATGAAAGAAATGGGAAAAACAGTCAAGTGGCCATGAAAAATGAATGCACTCCCAGAACATCGAGGCGCGAGGCTTCGATGTGAGTTTCACGGTGATCACGGCCATCGAATGAAGATTACGTCGCCCTCAAATATGAAGTTGCCGAACTCCTAAAGCAGGGACATCTGCAAGAATTTCTAACTGACAAGGGGAAACAAACTCTCGCCCGACATGATGAAAAAAGGCAAATCAATGCGAACGATAGCCCACTAGAGCCACCTCGACAAGATAGGGTAATCAATTACATTGCAGGTGGATCTGAAGTTAGTGACGTAAGCTACTCTGCAGTAAAGAGGCATACGCGACAAGTATCAAACGCAGAAATAGCCCAGTCGAGAATACCCCTCGAAAGTCGACGAGACTGTCATCTTCAAATCTACCGATAAATCAGATTTGTTTTCTCCTCACCATGATGCACTTGTTATCTCATTACACATTGCTAATTGCCTAACAAAACGTATTTTAATCGACAATGGTAGTTTGTGTAATATACTATTTAACAGTGCCTTAAGAGAAATGCAGGTCGACGAATCCAAACTCATTCGTCGAACGACAATGTTGATAGGTTTTAGTGGAGAACAAAAGAGTACTATAGATGAAATCGTGCTACCTGTTTATGCCGAAGGAGTTAACTTGTACATCAACTTCCTAGTGCTCGACTGTCAATCTCTATACAACGCGATCATTGGCAGACCCTGGATACATGAACTGAAGGTGATCTCGACGACATACCACCAAATGATAAAATTCCCAACCAAATGGGGAGTGCGGGAAATCAAAGGGGAACAAAGAGCAGCCAGAGAATGCTACCAAAATGCCATGAAAAAGAAGAAAGATGAGTTATAGCAATTACAGGAATCCAAAGTCAAGTCGACTCCAAACAAGCCGAAAGTGGAGGATCTCGACGAGATGTCGATCGACCACGCTTAGCCAGACCACAAAGTCTTCATTGGGTCCAAATTACCAAATGACATCCGTGAGCAATTGATTGAATTCCTGAAGGAACGATGAAATAGCTTCGCCTGGTCACATTCGGACATGGCCTGTATCGACCCAGAGGTAATTGTTCATCGATTGCAGGTAAACCCGGATCACCAGCCCATAAAACAAAAGCGAAGGAAATTCGGTCCAAAAAGGCATAAAGTGATCAACGAGGAGATCCAAAAGCTGTTCGACATCGACATAGTGAAGGAAGTAGAGTACCCCGACTGGCTGGCAAACATTGTAGTGGTGAAGAAGAAAAACGGGAAATGGCAAGTCTGCATCCACTTCACAGATCTTAACAAGGCGTGTCCCAAAGATTCGTTCCCATTTCCCCACATTGATATGCTTATCAACGCTACGGCCGGACACGAACTACTCAGCTTCATGGACGCCTATTCAGGCTACAACCAGATCCTAATGCATCCGGATGACCAAGAGAAAACCACATTTGTAACAGAGCGAGGGACTTTCTGCTACAAGATAATGCCCTTTGGTTTGAAAAATGCAGGTGCAACCTATCAACGACGGGTCAACAAGATGTTTGCCAAAATGCTCGGGTCGACAATGGAGGTGTACATCGACGATATGCTGGTCAAATCATTGATGGCTCAACAACACATCGACCACCTAAGATAGTCGTTCGACGTACTCGACAAATATGGTATGAAACTAAACCCTACTAAATGCTCATTTGGGGTATCTTCAGGGAAATTTCTAGGCTACTTGGTCACCCAAAGAGGTGTCAAAGCCAACCCATACCAAATTCGGTCAATAGAAGGAATCAAATCGCCTAGATGCATCAAAGACGTACAAAAACTCATAGGTCATGTAGCAGCCTTGAACAGATTTATTTCAAAGTCGTCCAAACGCTGCCACCCTTTTTTCAACACATTGAGAAAGAACAAGATGTTCGAGTGGAACGACGACTGTGAAAAAGCCTTATGAGATTTGAAGACACATTTGGTTTCACCTCCATTGCTATTGAAGCCCAAAGACAACGAGGCATTAATCATCTACCTTGCGGTATCCAACACTGCCGTGAGTGCCGTATTAATCAGAAAAGAAGATGGTGCTCAACATCCAGTGTATTACATAAGCAAAGCTTTACTCGACGCCAAAACCAGGTATAGTCAACTGGAAAAGCTGGCATTAGCTCTTATCGTAGCAGCGCGCAAGCTGCGACTATACTTCTAATGCCACTCAATTAAGGTATTAACTACATAACTCCCTTAAAAATATTCTTCACAAAACATAACTTTCAGGTCGACTGACGAAATGGGCTGTCGAGCTTAGCGAATACGACATCAACTTCCACCCGCGAACAACAATGAAATCATAGGTATTAGCTGACTTTATTGCGGACTTTACCCCTTGTGAGAAGGTGCAAGCCGAACAGGAACTAGTAGCCCTCACAGAAAATCCTTCGACCGAAAAATGGACTTTGTTGGTCGACGGATCCAGTAATATCAAATGAAGCGAATTAGGTTTGGTACTCAGATCCCCACAAGGGAGCACACTAGAACAATCGATCCATTGTGAATTTCGTGCGACAAGCAATGAATCAGAATATGAAGCGTTGATTATTGGGCTTAACCTCACAAAAAGCCTAAACATAAAAAACATTCAAGTACTGAGCGACTCATAACTAGTCGTTCGACAGATAAATGGAACTTATGAAGCAAGGGACCAAAGAATGTCGGCATATTTGGCTAAAGCCAAGCAACTACAATCGACCTTCGACGAGTTTACTATCCGCCAAATACCTAGATCCGAGAATGCTCGAGCAGATGCATTGGCGAGTCTTGGGTCGACAACGACAAATGGTTCAAAGTCTATACCCATTGTGCATCTTATGTCGCCAACAATTTAAGAAGCCAAAGTACTTGCACCAGTCGACCATGGAATAAGTTGGATGCATCCCATATTTAATTATCTTCGAGCCGACATCCTACCATGAGACAGGTCCGAAGCAAGGAAGATTAAATCAAAAGCTGTAAAATTCTGCATTTTACACGGTAAACTCTATAAAAAATCATTTACAGGACCTTACTTGAGATGCGTAACCCCTCGTGAGGCATACGACGTCCTCAAAAGTTTCCACTACGAGGAATGCATAAATCATTCCGGCGCTTGAAACTTGTCTAACAGAGCCATCACAGCAAGGTACTACTGGCCAACAATGTGGTCTGATTCCCAAAATCATTTGAAGTCTTAAGACAAATGTCAAAGGTTTGCACCAGTGTCGCACCTCCCCCCAGGTATGTTAAATTCAATTTCGACCTCTTGACCTTTTATGAAATAGGGAATAGATATTGTAGGTAAACTCCCTGCAGCACCTGGAGGTGTCGTCTACATGTTAGTTTTAATGGACTACTTCACTAAATGGGTCAAAATCAGAGCATTCCAACAAGTACGCGACATTGAGGTACGCAACTTTGTATGGAAAAACATAATTTGCAGGTTTGGAGTACCATGGGTGATAGTGACAGACAACGGATCCCAATTCATTTCGTACGACTTCAAAAACTTCTACGACAAATATGGAATAAAGCTGAGCTTCTCAACACCACGTTATCCTCAAGCCAACGGATAAGCAGAGTCGACAAATAAAACCATCGTCAACACCTTGAAAAAACACTTGGAAGCTGAAAAAAAGTGAGTGGGTAGAAAAACTCCCGGAGATACTATGGTTGTATAGAACAACCTTTCGTCGGTCGATTGGTGAGACACGGTTCTCACTGGTTTATGGTTTCGAAGCTGTAATCCCAATCGAGACACGACTCACCACTGCTAGAAGTGAAAACCCAAATGAGGAACATAACAACTTGGAACTTACTTTCAAACTAGATCATCTAGATGAACGTTGAGACCGCGTCGCTCTAAGGATCTAGTCGTATCAACAACAAGTCGCACGACATTACAACAAAAAAGTACGGACTAGAGTCTTCAAAATCAACGACTAGGTACTACAACGAGTCTTCCAAAGCACAAGGGAAGAAGGAGCGGGAAAACTGGGTCCAACATGGGAAGGCCTCTACCAAATAACAAACATAAAGGGGTGAGAGGCATACAAATTGCGAGGACTCGATGGTCGAGAGTTACACAACAGCTGGAATGCTCTACATCTAAAACAGTATCATTTCTGAAACTTATGTTATTACTTCAAAATTTCTTATTGTTTTGCAACTATTTAATTAAATTATTCAATATTGACGAATCGACGCCCAAAGAGCAATGATGAAAACTTAGTGCAAATAAGTACAACTGAGCTCACAATAACTCACATCTTACTCTACAAAAGTTGTCGACTTCGACAAGCAATATGTTGCTATTACAGATACTTCATGACATCAATCGACATTTAAAGAGTCAAAAGTCAACTCTCAACATCCTTATTCGACAGCGAATATTGAGAGTAGGGGGAATAGCACTGGGGACAAGTATCAACATAAACGCATGTACGCGAAGTTCCTATGTAAATAGAGGTCGTGTCGACCACATAACGCATGTACGTGAAAATTTTATGTAAATAAAGGTCGTGTCGATCGCATAATGCATGTACACGAATTGTTCATATAAATAAAGGTCGTGTCGACCACATCACGCATGTACGCGATATCATTGTTAAATAAAAAGTCGCGTCGATTGATTTATGCATATACGTGATTTAAGAAATGCTAAAGTTTGTGCACAAGTTTACAAGCTTGTCTCATACAGTCATCAAAATTGTGAGAACCCCATTCATACAATGGTCGAGTCGTTCACGCAATTCAAATAAATATCCCATGCATATACGAAGTCGATCCAAAAAGAAAGAAATAAATAAGTATAACATAAATTATCAAGGTCGTTCGACCAAATCATCCGATATTACAAAAAAAAAAAAAAAAAAACTAAATTGATACGAAGGTCGAATGAAAATAACAGCGATAGAGGAACAAAAACTGATCAATCTGTGTTGTCGATTGGCGTGTTCGGACCCCCAACGTTATTAGCATCCTTCTCTAATTGGCCTTCTGCATCCACCTCTTCATCTGCTCCCTCTCCAGATGGAGATCCATCAAGTTTAAGACGCTCAATTTCTTCATAAGCGTCGATCTCCTCCTGCATCTCTTTGGAATCCTAATTCACACTTGCACCAGATAAATACTCATTGAAAAGCTCCACCATTGCCTTGCACATTGCATCAGCTGCCATCGACATCAGCCATATTTTCAAATCCTCGACAAGCTGCTCCTGCTCCTGCTCCTGCTCCTTAACAACCTCATTGGCTTTTGTCGAGTCAACATGATGTCGATTTCTCTCCTCCTTCACACCCTTCAACTCCTCCTCTAGAGCTAAGTTCTTTTGCTCTGTTTCCTTCATTGCCTTGTCAAGCTTAGCGTTGTCTGCCTTAAAGGTGTTCCGAAACTTCACGCACTTGTCACTAACAGTTTTGTACCTATCATGAAGATGCATGTGCACTTGCAAAGCCTGCAAAAAGGGATGTCGTATTAATAAAAATGATAAATAATCAAGAAAGAAACTTTTGAGGAATAAGCAAATTTACTTGGAACGCTGAAAGGATACCTGTGTTAAAAACCTCCTTCATCTTCTTACCCTTCAAATACTCTTCATCGGCAGAAAGAAGGAATTCGTTCGACCTGTCAAGAAATCCAGTTGGCTCCTTGAACAACGAAAACCCAGAAGAAATAAGTATCATCGATGAATCCAGTTCCAAAGCAGTTGCAATCAATTTCACCTTCGGAATAGATTCGATATTCTTTCCATGGTTGATAGCAGAATCTCTTTTCTTTCTCTTCCTTGGCGGACTTGATTCAGGCGACGAAACATAGACATGTTCTGGTATTATAGGTGAATTCTCCTTCGACTTGTCCATCGCTTGTTTCTTTTTTGCTGCTGCCGTTGCCCGCTTTTTGCTAATCTCCTCCATGTAAAGCCTTATAGCTTCAGCTTTGTCTGGCATGTTGATTTTTGCGCTTGCCATCAACGTTACTACGAAACGACGTTCAAAATCAGTAAGAGGCGACAGAAATTTCATATCATACTGAAGAATTTCAAGACTCCTCCTAGTCCAAATATATGATAAGAAATCCTTCACGTGAGGATACGGTGCTCGCGATCTATTCAAAGTTGACCATCGCCATAAGCTGCTAGGCCTAAGTTTACCTTCCGTAAACAACACTTTACAACTCCTATCTTTGACAGGAATATCTAATATAGCATTAGTGCACGTTGGTGCCACGTCGCACGACGGTTTACTATCTGCACCCTTCGTTTTTACAAAAGCAGTGATTCATCAGTACGAGTAACGTAAATAAAAAACCAAATGACAATTGGTAGACGATACTCACCATACTGGTTCTAGATTCACCGGTATTGATACTGCGACTCTCCCTAAGGACCGTCGATTGGAGGACCTTTCGCAAAAAAAAAGGTATCCTTCCAATGTTGATTATTTGTCGTAGTGTCAACAATAAGCTAATGTTTTTTAGACCTAGGTATCAGCATGTAATGACCTTGATCACTTACATATTCCTTTAAATAATAATTATGGAGGAGGCACCCTAACCCAAACTTCACATTATATTTATCACTGATAACGCCCAAGCTCAACAATATTCTCTAACTATTTGGCATCAATTGGCCCGGAGCAATGTCATAATATAATAACATTCGTCAAACCAATTGAGGAACTAGGAATCTGAACCCTAAATGGAGGGTATATTCATAAAAACATGTCCACCCAGGTATGTCCCAATCCACTCGCTCATGTTTTTTTGGCGCACGTAGTTCGATAGTCCTAGGGATACCATAAATCGTTCGTAAACGATCCATGTCTACATCCATAAGCACACTTGCTAGACTGTCCGATAGAACGCCTAGCAAACGACCTGTTGTAGACGATTCTACAACATCCATATGCTCTGGAAATTCAACCAACCCTATAACAACTCGGACGACGCCTTTGTCTAACATACCAACTCTATTAATATTAGCATTTGATGTATCTACTACAGAAATATACTGCTCGACATTTCTAACATTAGAGTCAACTTCCTTTTCGTCGCTTGGAGTCCAAGTGTAGCGTGGCTTTGAAAGTGTGTCGTCATTCGACATGATGTCTCTAAAAGCTGACAAATGCAAAAAATGCACAAGTCAGGCAAAAACTAAACACTACAATCACAACCTAGGGATTTTAGATCAAAACCTAGGGTTTTTTTTTTTTTTGTTTTTTTTTTAAAAAAAACCTAAAATTCAACCTAGCCCTAAAGAGCTTTGCCTACCCAAGGTCGAGCGGTTACTCGAATCTAAGCGACTACTCTTGACGTAACGATATACAAGTAGACCAGAAGCAACACATCATATGAACAAAACCAACATGGCAACGAATCAAATGCGTTAAAAACGATCAAGGACACGTTGAAGAACATCAAAGATAGCAAAAACACACATTTCTCAGGTAAAATATCAGAAACTTCTATTTTATTTCCTACAGATTCGTAAAGGTAAGTTTCGTGCAAAAGTAAACAAAGAAAAAGTAACTCTTTACTAACCTTGAAGAGATTTAAGTAGAAATCACGAAAATATGCACACAAGAAAAAAAACCAGCAATATCAACACCTCATAGACGAAGAAAAATTCGCCAGAAAGAAGAAAAAGAAAAGAGAGAAACTTTAAGTTGTGCAAAAGTGATCCTAGCAGGTGAAACAGTTCACTTATAAACCAACCCTTCAACCCCAGTTGCCACGTGTCAGCACCCCTTCACTTGCCAGTTAACCAAGGTAACCGCCCGGTTTAAAATTCAAAATTTTTATCTCGAAAATAGTGCTCAAATTAAATGCATCTGACAACAGCCTAGAGCACTGAAACGTCTCTATCCCATCGATGTGACTTCCAAACTTCACTCGATTTAACTTCCAAACATCAATATAGACGTATTCGTCAAACGATGCACTATCTTCAAAAAATCAACTTCATTGATTCGACGATCAGGGTTGCCACTCAGATGGCATCCAGAAGGTAGTGATTTGACTTGACAAAGAAGCGTTCGACGAAACCAATGGTCGACTCAACGAGAATCACTCTCTAACTCATTTGAACCTTTCCTTAGAGAGTGGGGGACAGACTGTGATAGCCAAAAATGGTCCATAGGCCCAACATAGAAAAAGCCCAGACCTTTTTTGTACTAGATCCTATCTAGGCCCGTTATATTGACTCAACCCAATGTAAGTATCAGTTGTAGAACTTGGTCCTTAAGAAGACCAAGTCAATATTTAGTTACACTGGGTGGATAATTTGAAGAGAGGGAATCTCTCCTAAAATCTTGCCCACAATCAAGTCATGATCAGTGAATGTTGAAGCTGTTTCTTCCCCTATAAATGAGAGAGCTCTCTCATAATGAGGCTCTCTGAAAACTGATACAAGAAAAAGCTTATAAAGGCGTATTGAAACTCTTAACTATATTTTCTCCTGCGACCGGAATTCGATCCAAATCGTGATTGTAAATCACCGTCAGCCACTGCTCAACCCAAGCACACCTAAGGCTAAGAAATCTAACCCCACCTTCATCATTTTATTCGTGTTTTTTCTATTCTAATTATACTTGCAAGTTCAACAAGGTAGGTATCCATCCTAGGTCGATAGACATTGTCTTGTAGGTTTAAAGAGGAAACGACATCGTTCATCCTACAAGTTCAAATGAGTTGCCTTGGGCCTAACACAACCCGACCCGATTCACATAACACGTAGATCGACCCCCTACACTCATAAGCACTGATAATAATTAAAAAAACTGTAGTAAATGCTTCTTAAAAATACGGTATAAACATTTATATACGTTAACAATAAATACAGTAATTAATCAATTAATCAGTTAGCTCATGTTTCGTAGTGTCACAAGTACCCGTGTGATGTGGCAACGGTATATCACAAGTACTTGTATGATGCGGCAATAGTATGTCACAATTACCCGTGTGACGCGGCAATAACAGTATGTGTGTACCTAGAATCCCAGTTGGACTAGTAACAATAACAGTAACTACGGAACAATAAGCCAAAACAGTTTATAAATTCACATATAATTAAATCAGTAGTTTTTTTTTTTTTTTTTTTTTTTTTTTTTGTATAACCATAACATTATAAACCAAATAAGCACATTTCGTAGCACAATAACAGTGTATTTATAACGGTAGTCGTTTCGTATAAATATGTTTTAAAAGTAATTAAAAAAATTCTTTAATAGCTTTGAGGAAAGGAACTGGTCTAAAAAAAAAAAACGTTTCATATAAACTTGTTATCAAAATAATTTCATTGAATAAAAGAAGTTAAACCTGTCGTAATGAAGTAGAAAACATTAAATAAATAAAACAATGAAGTAGAAAACAATTAATATACATTAAATACTTTAATTTTATATTTCAAACATAAACAATAACAAAGCATGAATGAATTTACTCACTTCAAATACATACGAATCCCCTCTAGTTCTAGAAGTTAAAGAATCACTCAAACTTAGCTCCAAGAGTTCTTCAACTAATTCTCATTTCTTGTTTTTCCACAGAGAGAATTTAGATTGGCTTCTCGAACGGAAAAGGAGAATGATGTTACTAATATTCTTTTATTCTTTTTTCTTAAATGCGTGAGTTGTTGTAACTCACATTTAAATAAGTTAAGAATTTTAAATAAAGTTAAGAGTTAAATAAGTTAAGAGTTTTAAATAAAAGAGTTAAATAAAGTTAAGAGTTTTAACTCTAGAGCAGTTACTAGGAATCCAATCCACTTAGAGTTTTTCATTCAAGCATTTTTAAATAAATCTAAATTATTAAATCTAAATTAACCCAATCCCGTAGTAATCACTTTATGTTATCATGATCTTATTCAAAATTTAAGATTTACAGGTGTTACATTAAACGCACCGTTCCAATTAAATTAAACTCATCAATTCAATTAAATTAAATGCACCCAGATCTATAATTTCTTCTTCATCTTCTTCATTTTTCTTCTTCTCCTTCTCCTTCTCCTTCAATTTTTTTTTTAGATTGGAGGCCCGACGTCCATTAGAGGTCGACTCGATCTCACTTGGAGGTCTGTCAGACCTCAATTAATGGAGCTCTACAGACCTCCGATCATTAAAAAAAAAATGTTTTTTTTTTTTTTTAAAGAAAATTAGTTTTAAGAAATAGAAATAAATAGAAAAGGCAGGAGTAAACTTGTCTCTTCAGTGGAAAGTTTGGTAAGAACAATGAAAACACTAATTCCGGGTAAAAATAGAAACCCCCTTAATTTTTTGGTTAAAAAGTGCTATTTCCTCTTCAAAAAATTGTTCTTATACTCTTGGGATTTGGGGTCACATTAAGGTAATCAAATGTGTTGGATTTTGGACTTCTGGGTTTAGCCCAATCAGACGCTCATTGTGGGCTAGACTGATAAAGCAATACCCAGTTGATTTTAATTTGAAGTCTTATTAGTATAAAACTAATAAGTTATTAACTTAAAATAAAATCCCTATAGTGAATTTCTTTTCATCTTTGCTTGTAGACGTAGGCTTTCCGCCGAACCACGTAAATTTCTCTTTTTTCGCTTTGCTTTTATTTTTCTTATTTATTTTGTATATTGACAATTTTCACAACAAATTGGCATCAGAGACATAGGTTCTTGAATTAGCTCTTTGGGATCCATTATCGAGCGTTTGGTTGATTTGACTGTCGAATCTTTTGGGTGGTGTTAGATTGACTGTTAAATCTTTTGGGTTGTGTATCTGCCAAAAAACAAAAAATTGCGATCAGGGGAAAACTTGAGATTGAGAAATTTGATGGAAGAAATAATTTCGGCTTTTGGCAAGTGAAGATGCGAGCCTTGTTAACTCAACAAGGTTTGGCCAAAGCACTCAAAGGTAGGAAGAAATTGCCTAAGAAGATGCCAGAAGAAGAAAAAGATGATATTATGGAAAAAGCTTTCAGTGCAATTTTATTGTCATTGTCAGATGTGGTGTTGTATGAGATTTCTGATGAGAAAATTGCAGAATCATTGTGGCTGAAATTAGAAAGCTTATATTTAACCAAATCCCTTTCCAGTAGACTCTATTAGAAGCAATGACTTCACGGTATTCGTTTACCAGAAGGTAAGTCTGTTCAAGACCATGTGGATGAATTTAATAGAATTGTTATGGATTTAAAAAATATTGATGTGAAATATGATGATGAAGATTTAGCCTTGATTTTTTTTATTCGTTACCCTCCTCATATGAACATTTTGTTGATGCTATGATGTATTGAAGAGATATACTTAGTTTAGAGGATGTTAAATTATCTTTGAATTCAACAGAATTGAAGAAAAAGGTGTTTGAAAATGTGAATGAAAATCAGGCTAAAGGTTTGATGGCTAAAGGCAGAGACAAAAAAACTTTCGATGGTAATAGAAACAAATATAGATCTAAGTCTAGAAGTATGAAATGAAGTTGTAACTATTGCAAAAATAGAAGGGCACTAGAAAGTCGATTGTCTGAAACTAAAAAAAAAAAAAGGATATAGATAATAAATCCTCTTATTCCGGTGATGCTAATGTTGTAGAATATTATTCTAGTGATACTGGTACTGTTTTGTCAGTTACTTCTGGTTAATTAAACAATGCTTGAATTCTTAATTTGAGTTGTTCATACCACTTGTGTCTCAACAGGGAGCTGTTAGCTGCTTATCAATCTATTGATGGTGGTGTTGTTTTAATGGGAAATAATATGTCCTGCAAGGTTGTTGGTATTGACACAGTTCGAATTAAGATGTTTGATGGTATTATTAGAACTTTGTTTGATGTTCGACATGTACTGGATTTGAAGAAAAATCTTATCTCTTTGGGTACAATTGATTCCCAAGGTTATAAGTATTCATCTGAATGTGGAGTTATGAGAGTTAGTAAGGGTGTTTTGGTTACAATAAAATGAATATTTTCTAATGGCCTTTACGTACTTCAGGGAAACACATTTATTGGTGTTATAGCTGTTTCATCTTTATCAGACCCAGATTCAGATATTACTCGTTTATGGCATATGAGTTTGGGGCATATGAGTGGGGCTGACATGACTATTTGGAGTAAACAAAGTTTGTTTGATGGCCAGAAAACAGACAGACTTGAATTTTGTGAGCATTGTATTTATGGGGAAAAATACAGAGTTAAGTTCACCATAATTGCTCATATATAGGACGAAGGGTACTTTGTATTGCATCAATTAAGGTCTTTAGGGTCCTACTTTTGTTGAGTCAAAAGGTGGTTCCAGGTATATTTTGACATTTATTGATGGTTTTTCCAAGCGTGTTTGGGTTTTTTTCTTGAAAAAGAAAAATAATGTTTTTTCTAGATTCAAAAAGTGGAAAGTTCTTATTGAAAATTAGATAGGATAAAAAATAAAACGCCTTAAAACTGATAACAGTTTGGAATTTTGTGAGTGTCAATTTAATGAGTTATGCGAAAATAAAAGGATAGAGAGACATCGCATAGTTAGAAAACAATTACAGCAAAATGGAGTTGCATAACGTATGAATATAACCCTATTGGAGAAAGCACGTTGTTTGCTTTCAAATTCTGGTTTAGAAAAAAGATTTTTGGGCTGAAGCAGTTACTTATACATGTTATTTGGTGGATAGATCTTCATTAACTGCAACTGAATTGAAGACCCCTATTGAGGTATGGTCTGATACTCTTGCTAATTATTCTGATTTTAAAATATTTGGTTGTCCTACATATGCTCATGTGAGTAATGGTAAACTTGAGCATAGGGCTATAAAATGTGTATTTCTAGGATTTGAGACTAGGGTGAAAGGTATCGTTTGTGGTGTTTTGAACCAAAGTCGCAAAAATTTATAATTAGCATATATATGAAATTTGATGAATTTGTCATGCTGCATGAGAAAAAAGAGTTTGTAGTTACAGATACGGACCATGGTGTTAGTATAATACAGTAGAACCCCTATAAATTAATCTTCTATAAATTAATATCCTCTCTAAATTAATAAAAAACCTCAGTCCCGACTCGGGCCAGTGTAAAAAATTAATAAACCCCTATATCGTAATAATTAATAATTTCTTTTTGAAACCTAGTGTAAAATTTCGGTCCCGACTTTCGCATAAATTAATAATTTCATAAAAGTATAAAATATATTACAAAATATTCAAGAACTATAAAAATACTTCAAGATACTAGTTTGCACAAGGTCACCATGTTTGATATTTTTGATTTCATCCTTCATCTTTTGAATTATCCTCAAGAAGTTATTGTGATCATCTTCTTGTTGTAGCCAAAAGGTTTCAACTAAATTTAGTATTTCAACAGCCTTACTTGTAGAAATTTTAGGTACCTCTTGACTATCGTTGTCGTCATCATCTATCTTAACCACACTATCATTATTTTGCATTGTGATATCATTGATGATATCCTCTTCGGTTTGAGTGTAACAAATCTTTCTTAAACAAGGAATGCTGAAAAAAGGAACTTTCCGTGAAGAAGAAAATCGACTAAACAAGTAATCCCGAAAAGGAACCTTCCCTAAACAAGAAAGCCGACTTCCACACGTTTTCTAAGACAAAATAACACTTTACAAGGTAAAATCCTTCAAATTAATAACCCCTCTAAATGAATACTCAATGATGGGTTCCAAGAATATTAATTTAAAGGGGTTCCACTGTAGTATGCAGGTGGAGCTTGAAGTTGAAGATTTTTATAAAGTAATAGTTCAGCCAACTTAGGGTGAAGTGCATGACTATGTTGATAACATGGAAAAGGAAATGCAACAATACAGTATAGCCATAGGGAGGGAAAGAAGACAAATTAAGCCACGTCAACTTATGGATATGCAAATTTAGTTTTTTTTTTTGCATTGAATTTTGTAGGAACTGTTGAAATTCAGGAACCCTCCACTTATCGGAAAGCTGTAAGTGGTACTGAATCTTCTCAATGTGCTATTGAAATGAGTGAAGAAATTGAATCTCTTTACAAGAATCAGACTTGGGAATTGGTGAAACCATCTAAAGGCTAGAAGATTATTGACTACAAATGGGACTTCACGAAAAAAGAAGGAATCTCAAGGGTTGATGTTGCTAGGTTCAAAACACGTTTAGTTGCAAAAGGTTCTGTGCGGGTAAGCATACTCGCACACTTTCAACCGCGAAGTTTCCTCCAGAGCTCAGTTCGCTGGTCCATACCAGCTCAATGACATGCGATCCGAGATCCATAACTTCTCCAGATGACTAAGAGTGCCCAGATTGCTGGTGCTGCGCGGGTCCACACCAGCTAAGTGACCCGCGGACTGAGAACATCAAGATTGCAAAAGCTGCCTAGTTCGCGGGTCCCTACCCGTGAACTACCTACGCACTACCTGCAGACCGATAAGGCAGAGATCTCAATTTTGACTTGGCGGGTCCATACCTGTGCACATCAAGCCACGAACTGCACCAGATACGTTGACATCAGCAAGTTCAGACCTATTTTCAGCAATACTATAAATTCATTCTTTTTGATTTTTACCCACAAGCCCTCATAGCCTTACACACACACCTTTTAGACCTTGACCTCATATAGATCTAAAAACTATTCCCCACACATCTAAACCCATCCTATAACAATTCCTCACCAAATCACTTCCCACATCTTTATTTTCATTTTACTTTCACCCAAAACCTAACACCCACTCAAGGACCTCGAATTCCACACTTAGGAGGAGGAGAGGAGCTTGAAGACGATGGAGATTTCAACATGCCAATGTGACTCCTCTTATCTCTTGATTCTTTTATTCTTCTTTGTATTTTCATTATGAGTAACTAAACCCCTTTACGGGAGTTGATGTAATTTGACATGAGTTGTGGGTAATCCACCATTTATTTAGTATTTGATTCATTGTTCTTAATGTTTTGGCATCTCTTTGGATTAAGTAGGCATATCAACTCTTGATTCATTGTTTGATGTTAAATTAATTGGATGTTTTTTAAAATTGGATTTAATATCTCCTTGGCTTGAGTAGTCATACCAACTCTCAATACAAGTTGAGATACCCACATTTGGTGATTAAAACTAGCTATCTTGAATGGAAGAGATGTGTTATGAGCATACCAATCCAACATATCCCGGCTAAAGAGTGGAATGGGTGGGTGTTGAGCATACCAATCCAAGCCATCCAGACTACCCTAAATCTATCTAAGCCTAATTAGAAACCCTCTCTCCACTCAATCGAGCATACCAATCATTGATGTGTAGTGAGAGTTGAGTGATTTCAATATCACATCTAAGGATAGATATAGCTCTAAAAGATCGAATCGGTTCTCAAATTGATAAATGGATTGCCCACTATTTGTGTTACAATTGCATTGACTCCCACATTCCATCTCATATACATTCACATCCATTTCTTGCTAACTTAGTTGCATTACAATTAGTTAATTGTTAATTGCATTTTAGTTGTTAATCACAAAACCAAACATCTTATTTTACTTTTTAAGCATCACTAGTGTTAGAACTTTAATTTGATCACTATCACCTTCGATCCCTGTGGAGCGATACCCCACTTGCCACCATACTTATGTTTTTGAAAACATTTAAAGGCATTGTTAAGGTTTTATAAATATCTTTTGACAAACAAATTTCCACACAAAAACGACCTTGTCAAATTGATATAGTTGCTTTTTTCTTACAAAATTTTCTTAAAAGCTATATCTTGTTTGCTTATGACAACAGGGTACAAATTGGTTCAAATTCTTTGAAACCTTTTTTGATATTTGATTTGCCAAATATCATTGCTTAAACTTTGATGTTATATGTCTTGCATTCAAAGCAACACTTCACCCATTCTTCTTGAAATAAATCTCCTTGCATCTCTTTTAATTATTTAAGTTGCATAAAGTTCGTGTATATGATTATGCAATCATCTTTTGTGCAAATAACTCTCTTTGCTAAAGCAACCTGGACGGGGATTCTTCTTTGCCTATCTCATGACAAAAGGGGAGAATAGTATTTTGAAAGATAAGGGAGTTTTTGGTATGTTGTTTGTTGTGGGAGAATTATATTTTGAGGGCGAGTAACCTATTTAGGGGGAGCATTGCATTGCACTACATTTCATGTTGTTTTACTTTAACGCAAATGCTCTTATTTCTTTTGAGCTTTTAGTCTTGATCACCTCAAATACACTTGTCTTGGAAAGTGTAGTCGCTATGTTTTTGTAGGGTTGTTTATTCTACAAGAGATTGAAGACTTGAAGATCTAGAATGTAGGTATCTCTATGTAATGTAAAAAAAACTCTTGTTGACCTTTAGTTTTTATTTGTGAAGATTAATTGTAAGTAGTGGTTTTGTCACGAAATAGCTAATTGGGGAGATTATAAGTTCCTCATATTTTGTGATTAGCTTATTTCATGAAAAACCACATTGGGGATGTTTTTGTAATGGGTAGCTTAGGTTCTTGATGGCAAGCTTTTAAGCATCTCCGTGATTTCAAGAGTGAAAGGTATATTCACTTAACTTTGACTTCTTAAAGAGATTAGCTACACACACACACACACACACACACACTATATTCATGCATGTTTTGTTCATTTTGTATTTATGTTATAATTGTTTATATGTGTGCGTCCATTACACTTCTCACACTTGCACCTCATTGTTAGATTTAAGTGTAGTTGTTTGTTGTGTAATTTGTTTCCTAAAGTGTGCTCGGAAATGTCTGTGCTTGCACGATGGTGTGTTTGTCTTAGCATGATGTGTGACCACTATAGAGGTCCCCTTTTTCCTCTCTTGGATTGGTCCTGGGTCACATGGTCTTATACCATGAGTTTGAGCAACTTGTTGTTGTCCAAATCTGACCTTTGGTCTCTTAAATGACCATAACTCTTTCTATAGACATCCAAATCTTGTTCTACAAATAGGAGTAGAAAGTAGATATCTATACCTTTCCAATAGTATATTATTCGATAGTTTTCGATGTCGTTTGGTCATGTTTTGGTTCTCTAAAAAATGGAAGCGACCTTGAGAGCAAACTTGGGAGCGACCTTAGGAGCGAACTTGGGAGCAAACATTTTCCAGAGAAGTTCGATGTCCAATGTTTTGTTGTCATAGGGAGCGACCTTGGAAGGGACCTTAGAAGTGACCTTTTCGATTTTTATCAAATTGTCATAGTTTTGCTTAGGGCTTCATATAAATAGTTCTTCTCCTTCTCTTAGCCTAATTAGAGCTTCAATATTCAGATCTTAGAGTGAGAAAGAGTTCCTTTAGTGAGAGAAGCTCCAAGACTTCATTGATACTCAACCAATCTCAAATCACATTTGCATCTAACATCATTCAAGCATCATTTTTTTCATGGGTCTTTTTGTTCTCATAACTTGGAAAGTTGAACATCTCCTAGAACTTTTTGTTTCCATTATTAATTATCTTGGCCTAGGTTTAGCATTTTTTGTGTGATTAAATGCATGACTCCTTTCTTAAGCTTATTTTGAATATGTTTGAGTCTTTGGTTGTTGATTGAGATTGGTTTTTCATTGATAGCTTACATCTAGGTCATTATTGCCCTCTCTAGCTAAGTCTTTATGCTTTGCATCAAGACATTGATAATTAGGAATTGTTGATTGCATATTTTATTTCCTAATTAGGCATTTGGTGTTCGTTTAGCATTAATTGCATTTAGAATATTTTCATATGTTCACTTAGGTTGTTTAATCTCTTTTTGAGTCAAGTCTTGTGACTAAGAGTGTTAGTGCACAAGTAATTGGTCTAGAATCACTATTAAAGGCCTGTGGGTAGAATGGAATGTGTTAATGACTTAGGATGGTTTGATTAGAGGCCAACCTAGGTTGTAAACATTCATTCTAATAGTGGATTTGAGGACTGTAAGTGGCTAGATGGATAGCCCATGAGTTTTGCCCAGTTAGAGGGTTTCTCACGTAAATCAATCAACACGTTTTTATTGTTTTCCACTTTTAAATATCGTTGATTGCTTGCTTGCTTTTTATTATTGGGTATTTTGATAATATTGATTAATCAAAAATTGGTAATTATTTTTTCTTAAAACCTATTCACCCTCCTCTACATTGTTTTAGTCACACTAAGTGGAATTTCAAGAAGGATTTGTTGATTTTGCTCGGAAGACCATTCATGGCAACCACAAAAACAATTATTGATGTACACAATAGGAAGCTTTCAATGACAGTGCTCAATGAAACAATTGAAGTTGATGTCTTTTAAGCTATGAAGCAACTGGTTAGTGCTCTTGATTAGTTTACAGTGGAGGTTTGCGAATCTGAGGATCTGTCAAACTTATCTAATGAAGATTTGGATGCACTCGTGTAAATTCTAGACGATGAGGCAAAGAGGGTGGTTGACAAGGTGGAAAATCGAAGTCACTTCCACCCATTTAGATTTGCTGGCAAGAATTGAGGTTCTTGAAAAAGAAAAGGAATCTTCTTTGAATAAGTTTAAGGAGTTTGCCCAAGAGATGAAAGAGCTCAAAGACGAGTTTGCCTAACTAATGCGGCATATTAAGGTCGAGATCGAACAAAGAGACAAAGCCTTTGAGACTATGAAAAATAAAGAGCTCGACAACATTGCAAAGCTTGTAAGGGCTTAACAAGAGATCAAGTCATTGACCATCAAAGTGATGAAGCAACTGGCGGAAGTTAAGTTCAACAAAATGAGAAAGATGATTCGAGTGATTCCATCATCAATAGGGAAGATCCAACCCCTAAAAGGAAGAGAAGAAATAGAAGGAAGCGAGCTTCACCATCAAATCACAACCACAAAGAAGGTAACTTTCCTAGATTCGTTCTCGTTTGCCATTATTGCAATGTGAAGGGTCACATTCGAACAAGGTGTTATGGATATATCAAGCAATGCAAACGAGGAAAGATGAATGAGAATGTGATGAAGGTTTGGATGAGAAAAGATGAGCTTTGGGAAATAGAACACGGTGGGACAATTCGATTAAAGAAGATTGGTGATGAGTATGTGGTCATTAAATCGCCACAGGTAGAGAATAGCTATAGTAGTAAGGAAATAACCAAACTTAAAGAGCCATAGAGCTCTCACTTGTCTCGCCTAGACGTTAAATAAAGCGCTTGGTGGGAGGCAACCCACCCACGTATTTTTCTTTTGTTATGTTTTTCATTTTTATTTTTAGTCGTAATTTTGTTTTCTCCTAACTTGAATTTAAGTTTGAGGGTGTTTTTTTTGTGTCTTTATTTTGGTATTTTTAATGTTTTTAATTTAGTGTTTTTAGTCGTAGCAAAGACAGATCAGATGAAAACCAATGTCCATGCCATATCGCTTTGGACAGTGAGAACTGCTAGAGTAAAATCGTTGTGCCAACCGCTGTCTAATTGCACAGCGCAAGACAACAGAAATAATTGGAATGGAACCGCTTTAGGAACGCTGTGTAATTCCACAGTGTTCTTAGACAGCGAAAATCAATGGGGGTGCATTTGGTACGAGAACGGGACAGGACATGGCGGGGTGGGACTATTTGGAATGTCTGGGATAGAACTATTAATTGTACTATTATATGTTTAGTATGGCTAGGACATGATGTGACAAGATGTTCAAATGACCAAAGTACCCCTCTTATATATATAAGAATAATTTACTTTCAACTCAAACTCAAAGCATTCATTCAATAATATATATATATATATATATATAATATTATAATTATATATATGATAATATTATATATAATCAGAAATGTTCAAGTCAATGCGCACTGATATAAGTGCGTTGGATGTAGATCATTAGATTTACATACTTTGACTCAAAGTATATGCACTTGTCAAAACTTCTCAATAATCAGTGGTCCACATGCATTGGTACTAATGTAGTTACATCAGTGCGCACTGATGTGAACGGGACCGTATATATAATATTATAATTGTAATATATATATATTATAATATTATATATATAATATAATATATTTAATATAATAATTATTATTATTTTGAAATATTACACTTTTAGATAAATCAGACTTTTTTAGGGAGGGGTAGGACTCGAACCCGCAATCTCATGGTGCAAGTGTGAGAGGTTTTATCATCGGATTAACCTTATCTCGTCAATATATATATATATATATATATATATATATATGAGGAAATTGCAAGAAATGATCAAAAAATTTATTGTTTTATTGTTTTTAGCCATAAGTTTATTTTTTATTATAATTGTCATCTTTGGCCTTGAATTGCCAAAAATGCCCCCCATTTTGTTTTACTTGCCCCAAAATTTCCCACCCAAAATTTCTCTCTTTACTCGATACCATCCAATTTGTCTTCCCAAGTTTTCAAAATCATATTCTCTCTCTCAGATAACATTTCAAGTTGAAGCCAGAAACCCACCCCTATTTCGTCGACCTCCATCCCCATTTCGTCTCTTCCACCGCCATTTTGTCCACTGCCAACATTTCATTTCAAAATCCTTTCTTCTCTCTTCAACCCAAATACAGATCTTCTCTTTTTTTTTCTTCATCGACTCACTGCACGCCTCCACTGAACCTCGCTTACCTCTCCCTTTCTTCAATCGCAACTCATACAGACCCGTTTTCTCAACGAAGCTCCAAATCCGAGACAATTGTTTTCTGGTTCTGGTGGGGATTTGGATTTGTTATCTGAGGAGGCAATTGTTATCAGGGGATTCTCAAAGTTGTTGATTGTTTTCGCTTCTTTCTTGCGTTATCTTCCAATCAACAACTTTGACATTTGAATCTTCAAACCCTCAAAGAAGAAAGGAAGAAAACAGAGAGACATCATTCGTAGTCATGGGTTCTGTCGAAGAAGAGAGATCACTCTTGGAAAAAGGACTCACACAGGTTCTTATATAAATTCATGGCTTTCCTATATGCTTCAAAACTTCCTTTTGCTATTTGTAAAAATTTAGGTTTGTTGGGAAACTAAAAATATTCAATAATTATCGTGTTATAACCTTATGGAATTCATTTATTGATTGACAAAATTGAGTTAATTTAGTTTGGTTCATTGCTAATTGTATATAGATATATTTTGGTTTTGTATATAATTTAAATCAACGAGTTGTTGGGTTTGTATTCGATTTACTGGAAGATAATTAGCATTTTATCTTTTACAAAATCTGCTAGATTCAGGGGACGTTTAGAGGTTTTTAAATATTTGGGGTGTTGAAAGTTGTGATATTTATGAATTATGAGAATTGGACTCTGGTTTGGTTGAAAAGTTTGGATTTTTGGTTAGTTTGAGTGGTGGTGGGGGTTCTGTTTTTGTTGGTTTAAGTGATTTAGAGATTGTGATTTGTGGACTTTTAAGCTGCAGATATTGTAGCTTAGGAGGGGAATGAGTATCCATGGCAAGCAGTTATTGGACTCTTTTATGCATTGACTTGGTGGTTTCAGAGTAGGAGTTATGTAGGTTGTGGATTGAGAGAAGGGCTTGTGGATAATATCACGTATTACCTATTCTGGGTGTTAGTCTTGGCAACTACATTTTTATTTAGTTACTTCTTGCAGATCAAACCCTTGATTAAACCTACAAAAGAAATGATGCAGTTTAGGAACATAGAGTATGAGTGGTTTCATTTCATCAGTGACAGCAACAGATTTGCTGTTGGGTTGCTGTGGGCCTGTGCCTGCTTGTAGTTCTGATTTATTTGATGGATTTGTAGCTTTGGTATTCAATTTACTTATCCTTTGTGGGTGCAGAGTGGGGTTGTTCCAGCATTTTGGCGAGATTCGAACTATGCAGCAGTTGTGATAGAAGCTTATGATAGCTTGAAGTACTTGATTCTTCCTGTCCTTAAAGTTAACACTGAAGAGCATTCCATTATGACGGTCTTGTTTCATATCCTTAATCTTTTATCAATGTTTGGTTTAACACTTTATTTATTTTATTTATTTTTTATTTTTTTGACTTTTTGTCTTTGACAGGTATTCCCTTCCATCTCTTGTATCAAATGTAATTTGCTAGCGAACTGAACTTGGAATACCATTTCAACAAACAAAATAAAGTTGAAGTTTATGGAGGGGGTTCAAAGATGTACTGTAACTTAGTTCTGCTGGGTTCAAATATGTATCCAGTCACAACTGACCACGTAAACTGGTAGTCGAGTACAAGTACAAGAAATGTGGAGGAGAAGGTCACAATGTAGCAAGTTGTCATTGATATGTTTTGTTATTATGTTATTTGTATGTCAAGACTAATTACGTTGAATTACAAGATACCATTTCATAACTAATAATGTTTGAATTTTAGTCTATTCGGATATTTGCATTGAAAGAATTAACATTCATTGTAGGAATTAACATGTATATTTTTTTATTTGGTTTTTGGTTGATGCTTTGCTGAATTTGTAAGGATTTCTTCGGTTTTGTACAGGTTACAGTTGTAAAGGTTGTGGCTACACCAATTGTTTTAATTCGTATCTGTTTTAGTTGTTGCAATGCAATTTTTTGTGAAATGCCTATGTGGGAATTATTGAGTCTCAGTCTTATTTTTCCTTATCATGCTATGCAGTATAGGAAAATTGCATTGATCTGTTGAAGGTCTGTTTAATGTAGTCCTCCTCAGCACAAAGATCCAGCTTGTGGTGGCAATATTAAAGATCCAGCTTGTGGTGAGCAACGTTGTTTCTTTGTATTTATTGTCAGCATCATTGTCATCTTTCTTGGGTAAAATGTAAACTCAATTTGTCTCATTTTGTTTAGATAAATCCTAGAATTTCTACATGCCAAAACAACTACAAGAACTATTAGTTTTCAAATTACATGACAGTTAGCAAATTTTGAAGTTATATGCCAGTTTTCAACTACAAGAACTTTTGAAGTTACATGACAGTTAGCAAATTTGAAAGTTATATGTCAGTTTGCAAATTTTAAGGTTACATGCCGGTAGTTTTCAAAGTTACATGCCAATTAGTTTTCAAAATTACATGCCAATTAGTTTTCAAGTTATATGCTAGCTATTGAGTTACATGTCAGTTACTTTCAATGTTTTTATTCTTATTTAACAAGATTGGTTGTTCTACCGTTTACTTGGCAACCGCAGGCTAGAAGACCAAGAAAAAAGAGATCCGCAGGCTGGAAGACCAAGAAAAAAGAGGTCCGCAGGTTGGAAGACCTAGAAGAAATATAGAAGTTTTATGTTTTGTTGTTGCATAGCTTTTGCAATATAAAATTTGTTCATATTCCTAGAGCTTGTAACAGTGCAGCACATCTGCAGCTAGATTTGCAGTTGGTCTGGTTAGCTGGCTAGTGATGTTGGCCAATAAGGATTTTTCTTCTTGTAATCTTTATGTTGTTTAATGAAAGAAGAAGGCCACAATTCACAGAAATGTTCGTTGGCATCGAAAGTTGGTGGTACAACTTAAGTATTAGCAATGATGTTTTATATGTATTTCGTATTGTAGACTTTATTCAGTTGGATTCCAGTATTGAATGAATTTATTTCAGTGATCAAATTTCAGTATTGTTACATGCCATTTTAATTTTAAGTTATTGCCATTTGAATTTTATGTTACATACTAGTTTAATTTTAAGTTACATGTCAGCTGGTTGTGAAGTTACATACCAGTTGAATTTTAAGTTACATGCCAGATCAAATTGAAGTTACATGCCAGTGTCGATTCTTAAGTTACATGCTAGATCAAATTGAAGTTACATGCCAGTTGGTTATGAAGTTACATGCCAGTTGATCTTCAAGTTACATGTCAATTGATTTTCAAGTCACATGCTAGTTGATTTTCAAGTTACATGTCAATTGATTTTCAAGTTACATGCTAGTTTAATTTCAAATTACATGCTTGTTGCGTTCTAAGTTACATGTCGGTTGTATTCGAACTCATATATCAATTTCATTCCAAGTTACATGTCAAGTTTGTTTCAAGTTTATTAAATTGAAAATTACATGCCAATTAATTCCCAATTGATTTGAGAGTATAGTATTATAATGTTGATAAAACTTAAAACTGAACTTTACATTTTCCAAATTGAACTTACATGCCAGTTATTCCAAGTTACATGTCAGTTGACAGTTGTATTTAAAGTTACATGCCAGTTGTAAGAAAGTGAAACGAATAGAAGAATAATTATTTGTAAATGAATCTCTTATTGCACTTGTCAGCAGTTTCAAATTATAAATAAAACCACAAAATAATGTCATTATTCCTTATTATTTTGTGTGAATTTCACCATTTTTCCACCAACGGAGAAGTGAAACTCATTCTCTTCGGTCACACCAGGAAAAATATACATGGATTTTTTAATTCACGAATCCCTCGGTTTGATGAGGAAATCCTCATAATTTATATTTTCCATCTACAAAGTCAAATAAAAAAACGCATTAGTGTCTATGAAAGTTACATACCAGTAAAAACAGTTATATGCCAGTACAAAAAAGATACATGCCAATACAAACAAGTTACATGCCAAGACATTCAAGTTACATGTCAGTTACATGCTTGGAAAACCCAATTCAAGTCACATAAGAGTAACACAAACTATGAATACAACAGAACCTATTCTAAACGCATGCCTGGAAAATCTATACTAACAAGTTACATGCTAGTTACATGCTTGGAAAAACGCACAAGTGAATACATTATTAAACTGAGGCAATTTTACCCAATAAACAACCTTGAACATCCCTTGGAATTTATAACTTCAACTTTACCACCACCACCACCCATTATCACCTCCACTATATATCTTCCATCCAATAATCACCACCACCACCAAATTGAATCAATTATTCGATTCTTAACCTTTTGGCATCAAATATGGCAAATATAACCAGAGAATCAAACAGTGTCTAATTGCATATAATACATAAGAAATTAAGGATCTTGTGTGATGAAATAATATCTAAGAACAATACATAATTGTATAGTATACCAGATTGAGTGCTTGTAACACTACTGGTAGCATCTGCTTTGGTCCTTCAAGCCAAGCAGCTCCTAATGAACCAGAACTTGAACCAGTACCCAAGCTGCTCAGATTCAGGATGTTTATTGTTCTTCTTACTCAAAGCCTTAGGATGGACAGTATCTGGACCTAATATCATCTTCATATCCTAAAATCTAATTTCTCCTAACTTAAGCAACAAAGACCAAAGCCAGAAGCAAAAACAAAACAATCACTCAATTCCCATTTCTTAAAAACACCACATTGTACTAAAAATAGCCATTCTTTTTTCCTCAACCCCAATTACCCAAAAACGATCAAAACACAACTAAATATCTACCCACAAAATACCCACCAGAGCTAGACCTGTTTCAGTTGACAATTATTAGAAATAATAGCATAATAAATATGATCATCAAGTTTAACTAATGAGAAACTATCAGGTGTAAGGTTTCATCAAAGTCTGACCACTATTATAGGAATTGGATATTCACATTCCTAATTAAAAAATTAGATTCAATAATGCAATTAGCCATCGAAACCAAATCTCTCAACAACAAAGCAAAATTAGTTATATATATAATTATACTTTGGGAAAGCCCTAATTTACTTTATATATAGTTATACTAAAATCTAACATCCAAGAAAATTACACTATTTCAAAAAAAATGTACTTCATGAAAAAAGCTTCACAAGAACATTCACTTTTTTTTTTGAAACTGCAATTTATTCAACCAAAAAACCCCAAAGGCAGGGGAAACAACCAGAAACAGGAAGCAAGGGGCACAAAACAACGCACATAACCCCAAAGCCAAAAACAAGCAGCAGCACTCCACAAAACACAACAGCAGCAACCAAAGAAATCAGCCCTGATTTCTCTACAACAAAGGCCAAAGAGATCAGCCCTGATTTCACAACTGCAGACCGAAACACACACACCACAGCCAAAGAACCAAACTCAAGGCAAAACAAAACACAAAACAAGAAAACACTCCACACAACAGGACAACCAACGCCATAACAAAAAGAGGAAGAAGAAAACACAAAACAGAAAAAAACAAAGCAGACCAACACTTCAAATCGCCACCCAATCAACATACAAAAGCTAGATAAAGAACAAACAAAAGCTAAATCAAAATCAAAATCAAATTCATAAATGCAAGGTATTGAAAAGATAACTGACCAAGTTAGATTTCACTTTCGCTTGCTTGAAATGACGAAAACGAAGTGAGAATATGTGAAACCCTAATTTTTCATTAAAGGACAACAAGAAACGCAATCCAGATGAAAACACTCTCTTAGCGAATCAGAAAAAAGATGGGTAGAGAAACAAAGTGAAATAGAGAATCAAAAATGAAAAGGTTATGGGATTCTTGTGAGGAGTCGGTCGACGGCGAGTAGCAGAGACGGCGATGGCGACGACGATCTCTCTCTTCCCTTTTCTCTCTTTTTTCTTTTTTACTTTTGATCGTTTTACTGAGATGATTTCAACCCTAACATGTTAGTAAATGCTGCCTCGTTTTACCACCCACCCACTGACAAGTTTTTTTTTTTTTTTTTTTTTTTTCAAATTTCAAATTTCAAATTTAAGGGTATTTCTGTCCAAAAGTGGTTAAAAGTGACGAAAACAATAAAAAATAAACTTGTTGCTAAAAACAATAAAACCATAAATTTTTTGGCTCTTTATGATTTCACCCATATATAGGGGTGAATTCATAAAAAGCCAAAAAATTTATAGGTTTATTGTTTTTAGACTCAATTTATTTTTGTTTTTGTCAGTTTTGACCAGTTTTGGACAACAATACCCCTAAATTTGAAAAAAAAAAAAAGTTTCAGTGGCTGGAAAAACGAGGAGAGAAGAGAGAGAAAAGGAGTTAGGGTTTTTTACATCAGTAAAATCGATCAGAAGGAAAAAAAAAAACAAGAAAGAAAAGAGAGAGAAAGGAAGAGAAGAGATCGCCGTCGCTGCCGCTCACCGTCGCTGACCCTCTAACTCTGCTCAAACACTAAAACCCATAAAGAAAGCTACAATTGCTGACCCAAAGAAAGCTATTGGTTGTCTCTTTGGAGCTGGTTTGGCCCTCACACTGGTGGTCGCACCCGCTTCAGCTGCTGAGTTGCCGCCGCCGCCGCTCGCTTCTTCTTTCCAACTCACTGAACCCGCCAATGCCTTGTCCTTGCCTACTTGGGCCATACATGTCTCCAGTGTTGCTGAATGGTACAGCTTTTTTCCTTTTTCTTAGTTTCTGGATATTCTGTTTATGGGGTTTTAGTGATTTTGGTTTGAATTTCATTGTGGATTTCATTTTTCTCGGTTGAATTATTAGGCATAGTTTGGCACCTAAAGGATAGATAGAAAAAAAACTAAAACATATATGTATTGTTATGTGTGTGTAGTGTATGTGTTGTATGTATCAAGTTTTTTTACTTGGAAAGATAGCACTTTTGCATTGTTTAGCTAATTAGATGCATTAGGCAGCAATAATTTGGAGTTTCTTTAATAATTGTGTTATGTTGTATTGTAGAATGATATCTTTTTGATTCTGAACCCAATGTTAACATGTTAATGACCTTGTAACATTGCTCTTGTGAATTTCTATCATAAAAAAAAAAAAAAATTCCATGGTGAATTTTCTGTTCAACAGGATTACCGCAATGGCTTTGGTGTGGCAATATGGAGAGAAATCTGGTTTTGAATCTTGGAAATCTGATTTGTAACATATAACTAGGATTGATTGACATGTAACTTTGTATCAATTGGCATGTAACTGTTATTGATTGACATGTAACTTTGTTTGATTGACATGAAATCACTTTTGAAGAGCTCAAAGTTTAACTGAAAAAATTTGGTGCAAATCTGGATGAGTAAGAAATGTATGATTTAATGAAGGCTGTAAGTAATTTTGTTAAGTCTTTAATGTGGTGTTTAGTTGCTTTAAGATTAGTATGATTGGTCAAGATTCTCAAGTCATTAGTAAAGTGATCAAATCTTTGTAGTTGTAGGAAAAGTTTGTTTGTTTGAAGCAATTTGATAGTGCACTAATTTAGAATTGTGTTGGATTTTGATTTTCAGGACAGTCTGATAGATTACAGTCGATGATGCAAAAAGGCAATGGTGGATTGGGTAAGAAGGATCAACCATGAGAAGTTTTAGTATTGGATTTATGGGGTACTACAAGTTTGCTGACATCAATTATAGTCGGGCTTCATTTTTTTGTTTATATAACTTTCCAGGATTTTTACCCAACACAAGTATGTAATGTGCTTGCTGGATTTACTCCATTTTTTACATTTCTAGGATTGCTTCTAATAATGTATACACACATTGTAGTATCTGATTATGTGAAGAAGAAAATTCTCATTGCTTATATCTTCTACTCCCTTTGTGACTCATTAGTTCAATGTAATGTAATATGAAACATTTTTTTTTTTTTAATAATTCAGATTAAAGAAGTGATTTGATTTGGTGAATGGTGATGAAACAGTAAACTGAATGTTGGAATCCTTGGGATTCCAAAAACGGTAGACAATGATGTGGGAGTCCTTGCTCCTTGGAATGAAATTGATATATAAGTTCGAATAAAGTTAACATGTAACTTGAAACGCAACAAACATTTAACTCGAAAGGTGTGTAACTCCGAATAGTTGGTACTCAACGTGCATGTGACTTGAAAATCAACTAGCATGTGACTTGAAAATCAATTGACATGTGACTTGAAAATATATGACGAAAATCAACTGACATGTGACTATCATGTAACTTTAAAATCATTTGATAAATATCTTCAAAATTAACTGATATGTAAATTACATGCTAGTTGATGTAAAAATCGTGTTCATCTTTACACAAGTAATTGAATGGGTCATTTCAGATTGTCATATATACCTGAATACCCCTATATCAACACAATCCAAATAACACGATTCACTACAAATTGTAACTCACCCCTAGTGAGTACCAAGATTATAATTTGCAATAGGTGTAACGTGTTATAATTTTCAAGATTACAAGGAGAAATAAACAGCACAAAATAATTTTTCAATGCTCATTGATACTATCTATCATTCGTCCATTGAAATCCTACTCCAACCAGCATTTCTTAAGGAGAAGATCTTTGCTTTGTCAATCTTGTTTCCTCGAAAGCCTGTATACTTTGATGACACCATAGGCATGACAAGAATTGCAGATGCATTAATAGTCCTCTCCAAAACCCAACGTTAACGAACAAGCAGTTTGCAAGGAAATACAAGTTTGGGTTTAATTATTAGATTTTAAAGATCATCTTACTAAAGGGATTTTTTTTTCGCTCCTATCTCGTATCCAATTTAAGAATTTCTTTGATAACTGAAATTGGAGACCTTCAACAAAATATAAAAATCATCCGAATGAAAAAGGTTTTGCCAATACTATAGAAAACGAATCTACTTTACCAAAGTAACTGCAGTTTACAGAAAGAACTTGATTACCCATTGAAGAACTCTAATATCAAAAATCCACCATTGGAAAAAATGAGATCTATCACATCCCATACTTATAATAAATCATAGATGAACATCCCATACTTATTTCTACTGAATTCATACATGGCACGTCAACTTCTATTTATTCCCGCTAATTACTATTAAATACTACAAGATTCAGGAAAAGTTGTCAAACCATCAAGATATTAGATACTTAATCAAATTGTCAGAAAAGTACCGTGTCATTGGCAGCAAGGCCGCTGCCATTGCTGGCAGCGTACCTCCAGCTTACTGATGTCGCCAGTTTTCTTCACTTCAAGATTCCTGAATTAAAGTTCAATCCAAAACCGTGCCCCAATCCAGATCTAAAAGCGAACTCGCAACCAAAACATTAAACCTCCTGCAAAATAACAGAACACAAGCCAAACTGAGAATTCCAACATCATCCAAATGCAGATCAATTATCAATCCAATCATATGAACTTAAAACCCACTTCAGCACAAGAAAAATCAAACTCGATCAATCTAAACAAATAATTGCAATTTGATGATAAACTGAGAGACAAATCTAAGCATTGTAAAGCTCAACTAATTAAGGTTGCTGATATACAGAACAATCAATCACTGCCACAATAGCCAAGGAAAAAAAAAACATCAATCAACTGAACACAAATGAGACACAAATACAATTCTAAGCAACCGACACTAACATTAAAAATGTAAACCCAAAAAATTACTTTCTTTTCCTTTCATCACTTTCCCAGCAACCAAACGTAAACTAAATCAAAGACAATCAGTTAAAAGTCTCAGGTTTGACTGAATTTTACCAAACTAAAAGGCACAAAACATTAGATCAAACCCAAATAAATGAAAATCTCAAATCTCAAATCTCGCACATTCACTGCCCACCCACCAAAAAAAAAAAAAAAAAAAAAATTCAAAATGCATGCATCTGATAAAAACAAAAACAACCCATCAAATTTGTGATCAAATCCCGACCTCGGATGCTCCAAAAAGGACAACCCATTAATGCAAAAGAACTAAATTTCAATACAATGACAGAGATTGAGTTACTCACCTACAGATATACAGAGAATTAGAGAGGGAAATGGAAGAGTCTATTTTCAGTGCATCTATCAATTTCGTAGAAGAGAAGATATTAAAAAGCAAGTGAAATGTATGAGCGAGAGAGAGAGAGAGAAATAGAGAGATTTAAATATTTTTGCTGGGTCTCCAAATTGAAGAGTCTCCAAATTGTTGCTGGGAAGAGAGCAACAATGGACGAATGTTGGTTGAAGAGAAGAGAGCAGTAATGTTGCTGGGTTTCAGTGGAAGAAATGGACGAACCGGATGAAATGGACGAATTTGAGAGAGAGAAGAAATCTGGGTTGGAGGTTTCCGAAATCTGGGAAGAGAAGAAAAATGTTATCTGAGAGACTGAGAGAGAGAGAGTGAGAGAGAAATAGAAAATATCTGATTTTAGAGAAATAGTGAAGACAGATACAAATTTTGGGAGGGAAAATTTGGGGTAAGTAAAACAAAATGGAGGGTATCTTTGGCAATTCAAGCCTAAAAGCTACAAGTATAATAAAAAATAGGGAATTTATTATTCTCCCTCCTGTAGTTTTTCATATTCTCCAGTTTTCCCCCTGTATTTTCAACATTCTCCAATTTCCCCCCTTCCATGTCTATTTTTATAAGGTGAGATTGGGCATGAGAGGGGGAAAATTGGAGAATTTTAAAACTAGAGGGAGAAGACTAGAGAATACGGCAAACTACAAGGGGGAGAACGATAATTTCCCTAAAAAATAAATTTATGGATAAAAACAATAAAGCAATAAATTTTTTGTTCATTTCTTACGATTTCCTCCTCTATATAATATTATATATATTATAATATATTTTTTATATATTATCATATATATTATAGAGGAAATTGTAAGAGATGATTAAAAAATTTATTGACTTATTGTTTTTAGTCAAAATTTTATTTTTTATTATACTTGTAACTTTTGGGCATGAACCGATAAAATTGCCCTCCATTTTATTTTACTTCATCCAAAATTTCCCACCCAAACTTCCCCACTCTCTTCGGTCTTGATACCTACCTATTTGTCTTCCCAACGTTTCAAAATCAGATATCTCTCACTCTCTCTCTCTGATAATTTCAAAATCAGATCTCTCTTTTTGGCTCTCTATTCGGCGACCGTCGTCCATCGCTGCCGCTTCCTTGCCTGTCGACGCCGCCAACTGCTGCGACCGTCCTCTCGAGCCCGTCAAACGCCGCGCCTTCGCCTTGGCCATTTTTCTATTGTCGATGTCGCCGCCTTGAGCAACCGTTCAAGCTCGTCAACGCTGTGACCAATTCTGTGTTCAAACAGCAACACCGCAATATGTTTTCTTTCCATTTTCGTTGGTTTCTGGTAATTTTTTTTTTTTGGTTATGAGTCTATTTGTCGACCTGGATCATCTAGGGTTTGTGTATTTGAAGTGGGTTTTTAGTTTGGGAATCAATGCTTGTTCAATTTATCTTCAATTTGAAGTGGGTTTTTTTTTTCTTTGTTTGTGGTTAGATTATTGAAATCCAATAGTTAGTTCTTCAGATGGGGTTTGTGTGTTTTTGTTGAAATAGTAATATTATTTGAGTTTCTATTTATGAATTTTGAGCTCTAATGAGTGTTTTGGAAGATGCAGAAATCGATGGTTCCCTATATGCAGAGAATGCACTTGACAAAGGTATGGAATTGGAGGTATTCCGCATATTCACTGATAAGATTTTATCCGCTGTTGGCCCATGATTACAAGCAGTAGCTATATGTGGCAGAAAGTTAAACATTATATGATAGTATTTTGAGGCTTATCTGCTGCTTTGTTCACTGAAACATAGTTCCTTCCAAGCCATACGATAATTGTAGAGATTAGAAAAGAAAATTTGTGCTGCCAGATTTTGGCAAGGCTTGTGGTTTTTATAATTAATTCTGAGGCAAGTTGAATATAAGTTATCCAACAAACAGATAAAACTGTGTAGATTTATTTTCATTCGAGTCTGCACCCCTTCTCAGTTGATGCATGGTGGTAAGATTCTTTGATAAGCAACCACTAAACGATGATGAATATGCTCATGCTCATGCGTTTCAAATTTTTTTTTGAGTGTTTTGTACGAAAATTGCTCGTAATTCTTCCAGTGTTGTTGCTGCTCTCAATTAAGCAATTGTTTTGTTTAATATGTAGCTTTGGTTACTTGTTTGTTTGTTTCAATTGGGTATTCATGAAGTTTCGATTTGAATTAGGTGTTTGTATGTGGCTTCACTGGTATTCTCTAGCGTGTTTGTGTTGTGTGGCCGTTTTTGTGTGTGTGTGTGTGTGTGTGTGCACTTTGGTATTCTTTGAGCTGTGTCGTGTGGAGGTTTCTTGGGCTTTTTAGAGCTGTCCTGTTTTCTCAGGCAGTTTCTGCTCTGTCTTTCTTTCTCCTGTTTTGCTTTTGCTGCCTGTGTTGTTTGTTGTCCTCTTGGCTTCGTTGCCCTTTCAATGAATCTATTGCTGTTCAAAAAAAAAAAAAAAAAATTCCATGCCTAGCCATTTAAGTGTTTTGTGGTTAAACTTAGTATTACTTGAAGGGTCTGTCAATTGTCTATTGAATGGTAAATTCTTGTAATAGGTTTGTTCATTTCTATGGTATTCACTGTGATGTGTTCATTTTGAGTGGCAATTGAAGTTTGTGTTTTGTGCTTTGATCGGAGTTTTGGTACCGGTGATTGGTGAACATGAGGTTGTGGAGCCTTGCTCGGTTTACAATCGAAGTCCTTGTTCGGTTTGGGAGTTGCTCCGATGCTCATCCATATGTTTCATTCACAATCAATCTTGTTTGATTGATGATGAACAAGTGCTCATTTGTACCAAATTGAGAGTCCGGTGATTCCTCTAAACCGACAATAATAATGGGTAGGAATCAAAGATAATGTATATTAGAATTTGTATTTTATGTTTATGTATATTAGAATTTAAGGGAAAGATATTGACATTTGAAATTTGTATTTTAAACTAGTAATTTACTTTCTGTATTTAGTGAGTGGGAAGCTTTGGAGACAGTGGATGTTCTTATAATGTAATTATAAGTACTTTATGATACCATAAACACTCAAGTGTAAAACGTATTAAATTTTACATTTTTAACATATATCAAAGTTCTTCAACTTTTCTATTTTTATGGGATTACACCATAAAGATGCAATATGGAAAGTCAACTGGCATGTAACGTGAAAATTAAATGACATGTAATTTAGAAATCAATTGGCATGTAATTTGATATAAAATAAGCATGTAACTTGGAACTCAACGAGCATGTAACTTGATCAATAGGCATGTAACTTAAAACTCAATTAGCATATAACTCTTGGAAATCAAATGACATGTAACTTGAAATTTAACTAGCATGTAACTTGAATCTCAACTAACATGTAATTTGGAAAATCAACTTACATGTAATTTGAAACTTCTTTGGCATGTAGCTTGAAGCTGGAGTGGCATGTATCTTGCACTACAACTAACATGTAACTTTAAACCAACTAGCATGTAATTTGAAACTCCATTGGCATGTAACTTGAAACTCAAGTGTGCATATATAACTCAAACTTGGACAACCTTGAGCAAGTAAAACAACCTATCTTGCTAACCTTGAAATTACAGTTACATGTCAGTTAATTTTGAAATTACATGTCAAATGATTTCCAAGTTACATGTCAGTCATATGTCTAGTTACATGCCAAATAATTTCAAGTTACATGTCAACCGTAGTCCAAATTACATGCTAGTTGACTCTTCAAGTTACATGCCAATTAATTTCTAAGTTGCATGCTAGTTTAATTTCAAGTAATATGCGAGTTGAGTAAACTTACATGTCATTTGATTTTAAAGTTACATGTCCGTTATATTTAGAATTGCCTGTTATTATCCAAGTTACATGCCCGTTATATTCGGAGTTGCCGGTTGATTTTCAAGTTACATGCTGAGTGCATTCCAAATTACATGCCAAGTGCATTCCAAGTTACATGCCAATTGTAATTGAAATTACAGGTCAGTTGTTTTTGAAGTTGCATACCAGTTGTATTTGAATCAAGATAAATGAATCAAATTATTTGTAAGAAAGATACGTGTCAGTAGATACAAATTAATCATAGATATGCATTTTATATAGTATCCATCCATTTCTTACATATTATATGGTTTTTCTTCTCTTCATTGTCTACATATTTATAGGAAGTACAAGGCAACAAGTGACATGAGTGAGGCTTCAACCAAGTATAAAACTCTGCAGAGGCACCGATGGCTTCAGCAGGTGCATGAATTAGGACGTCCCTAGATGCAAGAGCTAGGGTGGACATGGAAGCAGCAAATTGTTCATCACTCAATAAAATGTGCACCAACCATGCTACCTGGATAAATGCATCTTATTCAGAGATGCTTCTAATATTAGCACCAACAATTCAGCAAAGATATAATCTGCTTTAAAAGCTAGCCAAATGAAAAAGCAAGATACCTGCTTAACCAGTTCTCCAGTGATAATAATAAGTGTAACAGTTTGGACAAATGTTCCCAACAGCATTCCAATCCAAACACCCTACAGAGCAAATATAAATCATTTAATTTTACCCAAATTTGTTGAACCAGACTTGTATGGGGCAAATTTATATCAGAAACTCACACTTTTCCAACAAATATGATCATATTTCATCATATATGAGCTGACAGTAGCCACTAGCCATTACAAACCAATTTATAATTCTGATCAATGCACCTGCTTAGCATATTTGTCAAATTATTACATTCATCAAAATTGAAACCGAATGCAAGCTAGACAAGCACCACACATGATTAGTTACATATCTATTCATTTCACAAAATAATTCATTAAAAGCAACACAATTCATTGATATTCATT
The DNA here is from genome assembly GCA_008009225.1 of Acer yangbiense. Taxonomy (NCBI): domain Eukaryota; kingdom Viridiplantae; phylum Streptophyta; class Magnoliopsida; order Sapindales; family Sapindaceae; genus Acer; species Acer yangbiense. Next base: position 42,204,442 of record CM017770.1, read on the forward strand.
CACTTCACCTAACAAAACATCTATAAACAGAACCAATTTAGGGGTAATTAACTACCGTGTATTAACTTTCATCATCAATGTAAATGGAAAAAAAAAAAAAAAAAGCAATTCAGCATTATTTACCTAAAATTAAATTTCTTCACATTCAATCCTCAAGAAGCTTCATCAATTTGACCAATCTGCAAGAACATAATTAAATTGTAGTAGAAGAACTTCATAATAAGAAAATCAAAATTTCATAATATGGTAATAACAAAAGATTTGTTTAATTCAACAAGAAAATCAAAATTTCAACAAAACCACATCAAGAAGAAATGAATCAAGCATTCGACATGGTAATAAGAACTTGAAGAATACATTCCCTCATTATTGCGATCTGAGTATTCCTCTGATTTGCCCCTATTTTTGAAAAGTTCCCTCATTATTCGAGAAGAGTCACAAACCAGAGGAATACTGAAATCCTTTTTTAAAAACCCTATTTTATTCAAAACTGTTGTAGACTTGTAGGATGAATACCGACTAACTCACCGGTATCTGAAGACATTGTCGATGAGCGACGGAGACGGTGACGGCGTCGACGAGCAAGAGCAGCGGCGGACGGTAGCTGCAGCAGCGACGGCGACAGAGGTTGGAGGCGACGGCGATCTCCTTCTTCTCTTCCCTTCTCTCTCTTTCTTCTTTTTTACTTTTGATCGTTTATACTGGAGGGATGGTCCTAACCAAAGAAATACCTCGTTTTTACCGCCCACTCACTGACATCTTTGTTTTTTTTAGTTTTGTTTTTTATTTCAAATTTGAGAGTATTTTTAGCCAAAAATGGTCAAGTCAAAAGTAACGAAAACAATAAATAATAAATTTATAGTTAAAAACAATAAACCTATAATTTTTTTTGACTCGTTATAATTTCACCCCTATATATATAAAATATAATTGAGGAGTGGCGTGAGGCTCAGGTTAGTGTTTCTCATAAGCCTGGTGAAATATCGCGGATGATGTTGTGCATAAGTCGATTTGGAAGCCTCTTGATGAAGGTGTTTTCAAGTTCAATACTGACGTGGCAACAAATTCTTAGAGCTGTACCGTTGGGATTGAGGTTATTATTCGTGACAAGTCTGGTTTAGTTAAAGTTTCTGCTGCTCAGAAGGTTAAAGCTTTGGTCTCCCCTCTTGTTGCAGAGGCTATGGCTGTTTGGCGTGGTGTCCGTTTGGCCTTAGAGGAGGGCCATGTGCCTTTTCAAATTGAATCGGACTCTCTCCAAGTTGTTAATCTGGTTAAGAAAGGGGAATCTTCATATGCTGATGTTAAATCTTGTCTTCAATAAGCTTACTGCCTATCTGGTCTACTGGACATGTGCCACGAAAAGGAAATATTGCTGCTCACACCTTAGCAAAAATGGCGCTCTCTGTTGGTTCGGATTGTTTTTGGTCTATTGGCCATGTGCCTCGGAAAGGAAATATTGCTACTCACACCTTAGCAAAAATGGCGCTCTATGTTGGTTAGGATTGTGATGTGAGACCAGCTACGGAATGGGCACCCTCACGCATGTGGCCTACATGCATGCAAGTCTGAGTCAGTAGTAGTCTTTGAATTGGAATGAATAAGATAGTGTTAGTTGTTTACTTGTTTGGATGAGATTGTGCACATAATGTGTTGCCAATCTATTCCTACTTTGTAGTTATTAGTTGTCAGGATGTAAGCCTATAAAAGGGCCAAGTTGCTAATGAATAAGGTATCGAATTACAAGTTAAACACTTTTCCTTGCTCCTCTCTTGATTCTCTCTTCTTCTCTTCTCTAAACCAAATTATCTCATAACAATTGGTATCAGAGCCGTTCGGTTCATGGATGCCGAGTTCTATAATGGAGTTTACGCAATTCTGGCTCGTCATGAGTCTCGCTTCGACCAAATTCACTCTACCCTTAACACCATCTTAGCCAACTTTCGGTCTCTACAAAAATTTAGTTTTCAGAACTCTCACACACAATTAGCTACCTATCCTTTGGTGTTTTTCGATGATACATATGTGTCGGCGGAGGTTTTTGTCGATTTTGATAAACCACCGATATTTGATGAATATGTATTTGAGAAAGTCTCATATGAGAACAATTCATATTTTCTGGATTGTTTTTATGAGTCACACGAATCTCACCATAAAAATACTTCAATTTATCTTTTGTTGCAGGATTTGATGATTCAAGAATTTGTTTCTAGCCATTGGAGCGATTGGATGGACATCATGACAAAAGGCGAAAAATTTAAAGTTCGTCGTATACGATCTCGATTATTACCACCCAAAAATTGTATACATGCTAGTGGGATGATTCGTAGTGCCCATCAAGCGGAGATACTAGTCAAATGGATGGGTGAACCGATCGAAGATACAACTTGGGAGAACTGTTGGCGTTTTTTCGAAGACGTATCCTGAGTTCGTCCTTGAGGACAAGGACGCGGTAAGGGGGAAGGAATGATGTGAGACCAGCTACGGAATGGGCACCCTCACGCATGTGGCCTACATGCATGCAAGTCTGAGTCAGTAGTAGTCTTTGAATTGGAATGAATAAGATAGTGTTAGTTGTTTACTTGTTTGGATGAGATTGTGCACATAATGTGTTGCCAATCTATTCCTACTTTGTAGTTATTAGTTGTCAGGATGTAAGCCTATAAAAGGGCCAAGTTGCTAATGAATAAGGTATCGAATTACAAGTTAAACACTTTTCCTTGCTCCTCTCTTGATTCTCTCTTCTTCTCTTCTCTAAACCAAATTATCTCATAACAGATTGTTTTTGGTTGAATAGCTTTCCTCCTTGCGTGGAGGACATTGTCCTTTTTGATGCTTCTATTTAGTGTTTCGGTTCATTCTTTACTTCAAAAAAAGAAAAAAAAAATATTGCTGTTAGTAAAAAACCAAAATATTCATAAGTTTTTTTTTCTTTAACAATTAATTAGATATTGATTAAGAAAATATAGAGATATGATTTTTTTTTTTTAAATGGAGAGAGAGAGAGAGTAATTAGGAGAGTGTTTAATATGGTAATAACAGATTTAGGAGAAATAGATTAATACGTAATATTTAATCTAATGATTTAGAAGCGAAAATTTCTTTTTATAATAATTTAATTAGTTTGGAGTATATTTAAAATTTTTTTGTCTTATTTAGTAATTTTAATTCAAGTTAAAATTGTCATTAATAATAATAAAAAAAAAATTGAAGTGTAAATAGATAATTTATGGATTGTAAAGAGAAGCTCTCTAAGTTAAATATGTGGCAATATTAGATAGGAAATTACAATAATTACCCCTTCTCTTATTGTCCATATATATATATATGTGTGTGTGTGTGTGAATTCAATTTCAAATAAAAAAGAGAATCATCAATGACAATAATCACCCCTTCTCTTACCGTATGTATATATATATATGTGTGTTCAGAAATTCTATTATCAATTCCCCTTCTCTTATTGTCCATATATATATACACGTGTGTGTGTGAATTATATATATATATATATATATATATATATATATATATATATATATATATATGTGTTCAGAAATTCTATTATCAGTTCCCCTTCTCTTATTATCCATATATATATATACACGTGTGTGTGTGAATTCAATTTCAAATAAAAAAGAGAATCATCGATGACAATAATCACCCCTTCTCTTACCGTATATATATATATATATAGATTTTCTATTATCAGTTCGAACTGACAATAAATATATCAGGACGAAGAATGTGGGCCACTAGATTTACATACTTTGACTCAAAGTGTATGCACTTGTCAAAACTTCTCCATAATCTGTGGTCCACATTCTTCGTCCTGATATATTTATTGTCAGTTCGAACTGATAATAGAAAGACTATATATATATATATATATATATATATATATATATATATATATATGTTCAGAAATTCTATTATCAGTTCCTTACATATGTGTCACTGAATTTAAATATTTTGACTTTGCTATATACACCTGTCAGTCAAAGTATTTAAATCCAGTGACCGATATATAAGGAACTGATATAACTTTTGTCAGTTCGAACTGATAATAAAAAGACTATATATATATATATATGTGTGTGTGTTTGTGAATTCAATTGTAAATAATAAAAATGAGAATCATCAAAGCTATCGACAAGAATCCGCAAATCAATATTCTCAGTACCTCGCATGAGTTTTTATTATATATTTATTTGTGGTTTTACAACATAACGCGCTTACTTTTTTTATTATTTTTTAGCAGCAAATGAGCTGGAAGATATCAATAACTAAACCATTTTCTGCTTCTATTAATTACTTATCATGATTCACAACTCACAACCGGAGCTATCCACCAACTCCACAATGACAGCCGGTCTTGATTTTTCTATAGAATAATACAAACCATGAGTCATGACCATCATCACCGATCACCAAAACCGATTTCATTTATTTGAAAGGTACGGGGTCCCCTTCAAACAAATAAAATAAAAAATGACATATTTAATTTTAGATCAAATCTAACGTGACCCGTTTAATTGACAGTGTCAGAATCCATAATTGTATCAGTTTGTGCATATATTTTTTGTTTTTTTTTTGAAAAGTTACAATATTTCAGGGTTTTGTGGAGGAGAGGGAAGAGACTCACATCCATAACCTCATGGTGTGGATGTGAGAGATTTTACAACCGGACCAACCATTAGATAAACCTCTGATAATATATTTAAGTTTCATATTTGTATTCAAATTGTATAGTTATCTTTAGATTGTAACTTATCTTTAGGAGAGTTTTAGTTATTTCAATACTCATCTCTGATGTATTATATATTCAAATATCAATCAATGAAAAAGGTGTGTGAAACAAATACTCGGTATGTTTAATATTAATCTAGAGGGGGGATGAATATATTTTAATCGATTTTACCAAATTTTCATGTATGGTCAAGATTACGAAAATGCTCATAATAGTCAATATAGTATAGCAAGTGTAATATGGTGCGGAATGTAAATAACACTTGATATTTACGTGGAAACCTTCACAGGAAAAACCACGGGCTAATAAATGAGCCACACTCGAACCTCGAATCCACTAAATGTGTAAACCGATTACAACCTAATCCCGGTAAATAATCACACACCTACCTAATCCCGGTATAAGTGGACCTAGTCCAATTGCTTGCGAATTAAGCAACCTAATCCCGGTCACAACACAAGACTTAATTCTCTAAGAAGAGATAATAAAACCTATGTGAATATGAGAAATATTCAAAATGCAATTTAGAGCTAAGTTACTCTATATGCTTATCTAGGATGATGATTTTGCAATTAATTCAATCCTAGATTTTAAAAGCTAGATGACATGTTAAATATCTTAGCTAAACATAGATTATGAAAACCTAGATAGCTATCACAATACAACACTCAAACATATAACACATAATCTCAATCTTGTAATTAGAATTAATTCTAAGAACATACAAGAAATCAAAGAGATAAATAGATAAATAAAAACACTAAGATTAGATGAAATTAGTGTTCAACTTACCATAGCATGTGTGTTAATGAAGACCTATACACTAGAACATCTTAGATATTATAGATGATGCTTAGATGATGATTGATGCATATGAATTTTGATTTGAGTGATCAAGGATGATCATAGATGAGTTCTTGATGAAAAAGCTCTATTTGAATATGCTCTCAATTAAAAATATGATATTTGAGTCATTAGAGACGACCTAAAGTTAAAGCAATGTTTATATAGGTGTCCCAATTGATGAAACGCCATTTTGAAAAAAACAGTGCAAACCGCTGCGGGTACAGCTGCCAAAGCCACAGCGGTATCCACATCGGTGCATTTTAAATGCATCAGGTATGAAACTGCTATGGCTTCCACAACGGTTATGACAGCGGTAAGCACTGTGTGCGAACCGTTGTCCCAACCGCTGCGAAAAAACCCACAGCGGTCATGAGTGATGCAAACAGAGCATCTCACCGTTGTGGCTACCGCAGCAGATTCTGGCAGCGGTAACGACAACGGTCTCCTGACCTCATGCCAACAAAGGCAAGACTTTGCATCCTAATGCCTAAATGTCATGGCATTTCAATGTACATGATGCAATCATTTAATAACATGCATGAAGAGGTATAAATGATCATTAATGTGCAAATGACAAAAACACACACAACATACAAGAATAGGAATTATGCATGAGATGTGAGTGTGTGTGTGCAACTAATCTCTTCAAAGCAAATTAAGCACAAAGAAGTTTACCTTTGGTGCTTATCAAGATGAGGTCTTGAAAGGACATTGAGCTTGAACATTTATATCTAGGCTACCCTTACAATGAACCCAAATTATGGTTTGTCCACGAAATAAGCCAAACAATAAATGAGACCTTACAGTGTGCAATTCTACATCAATTACACCTCTGCTTACATGGTATCAAATCTCACGATCTCTTCCTAAATACACCAATTTTTTTTTCTCTTCTCTCCCTCACCGATCAATGACAACATTAAACACCGGCTCCTCCCCTACAACGGCTCTTCCTCGACAACGCCCACCATCATCAACGTCACTCTAACAACCTCCACTGCACTTCGTTCTAATGAGTTTCACCTAATCACTATCAACATCTCCGCTCAGGCTCCTCTCAAGCTCACCGCCAGTAACTACATGTCATGGAAAATTCAGTTCCAAACCCTTTTCATTGGATATGATCGTCTTGGTTATATCAATGGCTCCCAGCCGTATCTGCCAGCCAACCTGACTGTGAACGACATCACCACTCTGTACGTACAATATCTGGATTCACTAGGACCAACTTATTATGAATGTAATTATTCGCTCCCTGACGCCAACTATCATCTCTTTTGTTGCCAGAGCCAAAACGTCAATGGAGGCGTGGACCATTCTAGCCAATACCTATGCCAAACCATCTTGTAGACGCATCAAGCAAGTCAAAGCCCTTCTAAAAAAATCCACAAAAGGTATGTAGACCATTACGGATTTTCTTCACTCTGTTAAAGCCTGTGCAGATGAACTTGCGTTACTTGGTGCTCCAATGGATGATGATGACCTAACTGAAAGGATCCTCAATGAACTTGACGATGACTCCAAAGAATTGGTTCGGGCTGTTCAAGCTCAGGATAATCCCATATCCTTTGATGATTTCCATGAGAAATTATTGACCTTTGAGGCCTCTTTTCAGAATAACAATAAGGAGACACCTTCTTTTCCAGCCACAACTAATCCTACCACTCGGTCTGGCACAAACTAGCGTCCTTCTTTTCCCAACAACACCGACTGGCGTCAGCCTTCTTCCCATGCAAGCCGAACTCCATCTAGCAGTTCAGGTGCACCAAACAATGGCAGTTCTCATGCTCCACGCCTCTATCTTGGTCGATGTTAGGTTTATGGTGTTCAAGGCCACTCAGCCAAAAGATGTCCCTCATTCCAAATGGTACCAGCTCAGCCATCTGGTTCAAGCTTTGCACCACTAAATGCCACTCCTCCAATGCCTTGGCAACCCAGAGCTCATTATGCTGTCAACACCTCTTCCACCAACCCTGGCTGGCTGCTTGACAGTGGGGCTTCACACCATGTGACAGCAGATTTGAACTACCTATCTTTACATGCGCCTTACGGTGGCTCTGATGATGTGATGATTGGTGATGGCACAGGTCTTTCAATCACAAATACTGGTTCCACATCTCTTTGTGCTTCTAATCATACCTTTACATTAAATGATGTTCTTTGTGTACCTAATATGAAAAAAAACCTAATTTCAATTTCACAATTTTGTGCTACTAATGCTATTTCTATGGAGCTCTTATCATCCTCTTTTCATGTGAAGGATCTTCGTATGGGGGCAATTCTTTTGAGAGGCATAACCGAGGATGGCGTGTATGAATGACCAACTTTCAATTCCATGTCCTCATCGGTCCTATCTTTCTCCAACGTCAAAACCACGTCCTCAAACTGGCATCACAAACTAGGTCACCCAGCTTATCCTATTTTACAACATACTGTGTCAAATTTCAGTTTAGATGTATCGTCACCTATGTCAAAAGATTTTTCATGTCATTCTTGTCATTGCAATAAAAGTCATAAGCAACCATTTTCTTATTCATCTCTTGTTTCGTCTCAACCTCTCGAATTTATATTCTCTGATATATGGATGTCTCCAGTTATTTCTCATGAAGGTTTTAAATACTATGTAATTTTCATTGACCACTACACAAAATATATCTGGTTCTACCCACTAAAAAGAAAATCAAAGGTTAAAGAAAATTTCATTCGCTTTAAAGCCATTATGGATTTTTTTTTTAAACACAGAATCACCACACTTTACTCTGACAATGGCGGTGAATACATGTCCCTCAAAGACTTCCTTGCCATGAATGGTATTTCTCATCTCACATCCCCGCCCCACACACCTGAACACAATGGGTATTCAGAAAGGAGACACCGTCACATTGTTGAGACAGATCTTACGTTACTCACTCATGCCTCTCTTCCATTACATTTCTGGTCTCATGCGTTTGCCACAGCTGTCTATTTGATAAACAGAATGCCAACCCCTACACTCAGTCTCTCATCACCCTATGCTAAGATTTTTGGAAAGACTCCAAATTACTCGAAACTGAAAATATTTGGTTGTCTTTGTCATCCTTGGCTTAGGCCATATTCATCTTGTAAGTGCCTCACTTTTGATTGGCGTATTTCGTTGACAAAATCACAATGAGGTTCAATTTGTAAGGGTAGTTTAGGATTGAAGAAATCCTCATCAAGTGCCAAATTGTGGACATCAAGAGCTTCAAGGAAGGTAATTCACTTGACTTAACTCTTTATTGAAGAGATTTAGAGTGCACACACACACAACTCATGTATTTTAGTATTTATGTTTGTTTTGGTATGGTTGGTAAAATCTCATTGTGTTTCAAAGAAATTTATTTTTGAGATTTTTCATATTTTTATGAGTCCAACTATGTGTGGATTTGTCCCTAGATTAGTTCCGTGTGATTCGGAGATTTATCTATGTGTTTCAGATGATTTCCGAGACATTTGGGACATTTCGTGTTCTTACTAGAAACCGAAATTCAATTCCGAGTTTAAATTGGAAAGTTATGTAATTTTTCATATTTGTGATTGAGTCCAGGTCAATATTCCAAAGACGGAATTGAATTCCGAGGTTCGAGGTCAATTGGACTGAAGAACACTCGGAACCGAAGCCGGCTTAGTGTGGCATGATAGCCACACCAAGCAAGGGGTGGCGTGTGAGCCACGGGCTCCCCACGCCCAAACTTGCTCTCTGTCCGCGTTGCACACACGGGACACACACGGCCTCACCTGATTTGCGTTTTGATTTTTGTTTTGTTAAGGGTCTTGTATGTGAGATGTTGCATGTGAGCTTGCTTGTGTTGTGTGTGCATGATGCATGAGTGGAGTTGACTTGTCAATTCATTTGACCCCTTATTTTCTCTCACGTGAGCTCACCTCACAGGATTATTTTGATTTTGTTTCATTCTCTCATTGATCCAAATGCTGTGCGTTTTGATGTTTGTTATCTCTAATATATATTATACACACACACATATATGTGTATATATATATATATATATACAGAAATTCTATTATCAGTTCGAACTGATAAAAGTTATATCAGTTCCTTGCATGTGGGCCACTGGATTTAAATACTTTGACTTGGCTGTATGCACTTGTCAGTTAAAGTATTTAAATCAAGTGGCCCACATACAAGGAACTGATATAACTTTTATCAGTTCGAACTGATAATAGAAAGACTGTATATATATATATATATAGGCCCATTCTTGAGTGCAACATTAAACCATACAATTTTAAAAAATAGTCCACGTCATTCTAATCTCAGCCATTGATTGCTTTTAGACAAACATCCAATGGTCATGACTTATTCTTTTAATGAATGCATAGGAATCCTAAAATGACCTACTAAGCAAGTCACTTCCCACTCACTAAAATACTTTACCGTTTATTCTTCAAGAATCTCAATAGTTACCGTTTGATCTTCTTTTCTTGTTATAAGTTGTTCTTCTTTTCTCTTCCAGCCATAAACATCTAATCTCTTACCGGTTTTCTACTCTTCTTCCTCTATATTTCTCTTCCAGCCTTAAAGTTCTTCGGTTCTTCATATATCCAGAATCCACAAAGTTCTTCGCTACTTCAGTTATTCATATATTCAGAATCCACAAAGTTCTTCATTGCTTCAGTTCTTCAGTTCTTCTTTAAAGTTGTTTGCTGCTGCATCAGGTGTGTCTCTAAATTTCGTTTTAATTAGGGTCTTCACTGTTAGTGATTAGTCGTATCAATGGTGTTTTAATGCCTGTTGTATTCGTCATTCTATAGTTTTTAGGTGTAAATGGAAAATAGCATCACATTACTTTGATACCTATTGTTGCGATTACTATACTTTCATAGAAAACACATAGAAAACATAATCATTAGATACAAATACATTCGAAACTATTATAATTATTGAGTCGGACATGTAATCATATGATTGATCTTAAGTTAATGTGATTACTGTTATTATAAGATAATCGTTACTTATGTATTGTAATTGTTTTTTACATGTTGTGTAGTAATGGAAATACATGGAGGTGAAAGTTCGGTTGATACCAATGACGAATTGAATAAATTTGAAGTGTCCCCAGATATGGACTATTCTGCTGTTGATTCAGTGCCTTATTCGTTTGTGGTTGGAACTTTAAAAGAAATTTGTGGTTTGAGTTACCAAGATGTCATTGAAAAGAAATTTGATTCGGTTGAAGACGTAGGTGCATTTTATCATGGTTATTCTAGGGCAGTTGGGTTCGGTGTAAGATTGTCCAACAAAATCTATGACAGTGAAGGTAGAATAACCAGTAGAGTATGGGTTTGTGAGAAGGAAGGTTTTCGAGATAAGAAGTACATGTGCAATACAAATTCGAAACACAGGCCAAGGTTGTAAACAAGAGTGGGTTGCAAAGCTCGTTTCTCCGTTAGGTTAGACCGTGATACTAACAAGTACAGCGTAAGTGCATTCGTTGAAAATCATTGCCACAAACTAGCAACGTTTCGTGAGGTTGCTTGGGTACGATCTCATAGAAACATTGACGCTAAAGACTTATCCCAAATCGATGCCATGGGAAACTGCTGCATAAGACCTTGTTTGATCTATGAATACATGGTTAACCAGAAAGGGGGTTACTCCAAAATTGGATTCACACAGAAGGACATGTACAACCGGATTGATGCGAAGAGACAGGATGAAGCTTTTGAAAGCGATTCACATGCCACACTTATGTACCTATAGTCAAAGTCGAATTCTGAAACCAATTTCTACAGTAGGTTCAGCATAGACGAGAAAGATAGGCTAGCTAATATATTTTGGAGGGACTCACATTCCCTATTCGAATACCAGTGCTTCGGTGATGTTCTTGTTTTCGACAGCACTTACAAGACAAATGCCTATGCCAAGCCTTTGGTCCTATTTGTCGGTGTAAACAACCACCGTGCGACTTGTGTATTTGGAGTTGCACAGTTGTTGGATGAGACTGTGCAGTCGTATAGATGGGTCCTTAATACTCTCATGGATTCCATGGGCCATAAACATCCCATTTCTATACTGACTGATGGAGACGAAGCAATACGACAAGCCATCGACGAGATATTTCCCAACTCACGGCACAGGATATGTGGATGGCACGTATCCAAGAATGCATCCATTCACCTTCACAAAAAGGAGAAGAAATTACCATTTCGATACTTATTGTATAAGCAAATATCAGAGGATGAATTCGAGGAACTTTGGAGAGAGATGTTGGAGCAGCATGGTCTAGAAGAAAACGATTGGATGAGTAAGATGTATGAGAAGAAGCATAGGTGGGCTGAAGCACATATTAAAGGCCATTTTTTTGCAGGCATGCGCACAACTCAACGATGCGAGGGTATGAACAATTACATGAAGGATTATGTTTGCAGCCGTGAGAAATTGTTTGAATTCATCCCTCAAATTGATAGGGCCCTTATGCGGTTAAGAAACAATTTCTTTGGTGACGAATACGTATCTAAGTGTAAGAGTCCGGTCATTTTAAGCCACCTGAAGCCATTGGAGGAGCATGCATCTTCCATATACACTTATCAAATTTATCTTGACGTTGCTGAACAGATTATGCATGAATCAAAATATACGCACATTGCACCGGAGGAGGAGGATAACTGTCGTGTATACCATCTGTCCAGATATCAATTTCCTGATAAGAAAAGGAAAGTTATTTACCATTTGGATACATCTATACCCATACTAATTAAAAGAAGTAATTTAACATGCAACACTCTTTATAAGATTTTGCATGTTCTTCCGCAAACAAAGTTTAATTTAACAAAACAAAAAATTCATCTAGGAATACAATTTTGCATGTTATTCTGCAAACAAAATTCAAGTTTAATTTATTGTTAAATAAATAAATAAATAAAAAATAATAAAAGGGTTCAAATTCAATTTTACATATTGTCTAAATATCCAGTATATAATTCTAGAAACCTTTTTTTTTTTTTTTTTTTTAAAAAAAATTTTGTTTCCTGGATCATATGCAACCAGAAACCAAATTTTTTTTTTTTTTAAAGGTTCCTAGAAACCTTTTTTTTTTTTTTTTTTTTTGAAATAGGTCCCTAAATTATATACACCGATACACACACATGCACACACATATATATAAACAATTATTTTATAACTTCTTCAAGCCATGAAATCTACTCAATATCGAATGCAACCACAAAATGCATATTTGATAAATTATATAACTGCAACTATGACAATCATAACAAATTATCATTCTAAATTATATTTAAAGAAAACTATAACTGCCACTACATGTAGATAAAAAAAAAAAAAAAAAAATTTAAAGAGTTCTTACCAGGATTTGGTAGGAGAGAAATTCAATTGTTTAATCCCAGGAAGATTTCAATATGAGAAGTGATTAGAGTTTTTTTTCTTTTCTTTCTTTCTAAAAGTCTTTTAAAATAAAAAATACGTTAAAAGAAAGAATTCTACACCATATAAAATTAGGATAAATTTAGAAATATATCTTTTTTTGGAGGATAGACTTGGAAGAAAATATTTAATTATAATTCAGTGATTTGGAATTAAGTTAAAAGTCAGGATTTCTTACTCTCTTTTTTTAAGTTGTTTTTTGATATTTTTAAGTTGTTTGACCTCTTAATAAAACAAACAATACAACTTAATGAGTTCAATTCAGACCCATTAAGTTTTAAGTGAAAAAAACAAACGACCCCTTAGTTAAAGAGTAAAGTTATCGTTTTTTTGTCCTGTGCTAAAGTGCAGGTGGTGGGCTGTGGGTATTATTTTAAAATATCATTGAAATGGGGCCTTGAATAAAAATATCAATTAATGAGACGAATTTGGCATTTTTTAAATGGGCCTTTCTAGTTTTTTTTTGTTTGTTTTATAATGTCTGGGTTTTTTAAAAACAAGGCCCTTTTTTCTTAAGTAAATTATTTCTATTGGGCCATATTTTTTAATTTCAGAATTAAACCCATACATATTAACAAATTTTTTATTATCAATTCGTCTTGACAATAAATATATCAGGATAAAGAATGTGGACCACTAGATTTACATACTTTGACTTAAAGTGTATGCACTTGTCAAAACTTCTCCATAATCTGTGGTCCACATTCTTCGTTATGATATATTTATTGTCAGGACGAACTGACAATAGAAAGACTGTACATATTAAAACTCATTTCATGTCTGAAAAGGCCTTAGAAATGCTGGGTCCTAGGCAGGCGCCCCTGGAGCCCCGGGCCAGGGCCGGCTCTGCTTGTACTGCATTCACTACAACTAATCAACAATTTAACACCATGAAATGCATAGACGAGATGAAGTTGGTCCAGTATTAAACCTCTCACACCTACGACACAAGGTTATGGGTTCGAGTCCTCCCCCCTTTAAAAAAAAAAAAAAATAATAATAATAATAATAATAATAATAAAAACAACCGAATTTATATAATATTTCAAAAAAAAAAAAAAAAAACATGAAATGTATGTTGTTAATGTGCTCCACAACATGTTGTCTATATGGATGTTGTTAAAACAAACATCTATCATCTTTTACAACAAACAAAGAAAGTTGTCATTCATCTAAGGTAGTACAACATTCATATATTGTTGTGAAATTTTTATTGACAACATAACATGCATGCTGTCTAATATGCATGTTTTTTTTTAAAAATAAAATTATTTATCAAATTGCAAAATAAATCTATAACTAAAATATAATGAGTACATTTTTGCATAAGTACTAAAGACATAGCAAGTAAATACTTCTAAATTGATTTCTGAAATTGTAAATACAATAAGTCATTGAAATTGCAAACTAAAAGAAGACCCAACAAATTTTACACATATTCATAAAATAAAATAAAATGAAATAAAAATAGAGACTACGATTACAAATAAAATGAGCTTTACAAGAGGCACCGTTCATCCAATGTTAAATTGCATCTACAGCATCCCTGTAATCATTAAAAGTGTGTTCATGATTAGGGATGGGACTGGGGGCACAATGGGGCGGGGGAGGGTCCCTACACCCCCACCCCCACCCCCATCCCCCATTTCCCCCATTTCTAATTCTAAAATTTTTCAATCTGGAATTTAGAATTTAGAATTTAGAATTTAGAATTCAAAATTCGGAATTCGATCAGACTAAACTTTTGTTTCACCCTGTTTCAATATCCAATCCAATAATTAACAAAATATACAATCTAAAATATATAATTGATTTAATTTAATCCAAAATTAATACAAATAACAATAATAATATAGTATTAGTGTATTACACATAAAAGTCTAAACAAATTTAACTGTGCAGAGAATAATCAAGTATATGAGTAATTGACTAATAGAGTTAGAGTTTTTTTATTTATTTATTTATTTTTTTTTTAAAGAAAATAAAATAAACTATATATATAAATAAAATATATGGGGGAATGGGGAAATGGGGGTGGGGGGAGGTTCCCCCACCCCCACCCCCACCCCCATTTAGGTTTTGGGGGCAAAATTTGCCCCCACCCTCGCCCCAAAACCCCATTTGGGGGCGGGGCCCCATAGGGGAAATTCTTATCCCTATTCATGATGTGAATAGACAATCATTAACAATTTTACTTATACAGCAAGCCATTGATGTAAAACGCCATGCAATATGTAATCGTATCATTTCTATACCTATTTTAGGTCCATATCTCCTATTGTTTCGTGCTTGTTTCTCGGGTAAAACCGGGTTTTTAATGGTTTTAATAAGTATTTTAGGTGAATTTGGAGTTTCAGAAAGGCCGGTGTATTTTTAGAGAAATCAGGGGTAAAAGTGTAAAAGTCAATAAAGTATTGAAGTTTTTATGATTTTGAAAGAGTATAGAGGCCTTTCCGTAATCCACCATGCAAATCAAGCTTCAAGGAAAAGTCGTTGTCCATTTTTGTCTTTATGGGCGGCGACCTCTGGGGTGTGAACATCTCTGGATTCAAAGTCGCTGTCCATTTCGTCTTGGGGTGGGGGGATCGTGAAATTACACCCTACACTTCCGAGGGTGTTTTCATAATTTTCCACTGAGGGATTTTTGTTGGATATGGCTTGAATATTCCAATGGTTACCAAACACGATTTACCAATGCGGAGACTTCTTAGAGACGTGAGAACGTTTGGGAGTATAAGGTTATGTTTGAGGGAGGTTTGAAGGATGTGACGAACAGTAGAAGCGAAGAACGTTGCATATCGCTATCATTGCCACTGTGGCTTTGACAGCGGTAATGACAGCGGTAATGACAGTGGTAATGACAGTGGTGGTCAAGCGATGTGAATTTCTGCAGCACAATGGAGAGCAGTCCAATTTCAGTGGATACTGTTGCGCTGTGGTTTCCACAGCGGTATCGAGAGCGGTTGACAATGATGTGGCGCATGGATCACGGTTTTCTGAGTGGTCAAGTTCAACACGGTTTAGGAACTGGGTGGCCAACCGCAACATGAGTCGTAGTTAATCACAAGCATGCACTGAATCAGGAAATAT
Source organism: Acer yangbiense (assembly GCA_008009225.1). Classification (NCBI taxonomy): domain Eukaryota; kingdom Viridiplantae; phylum Streptophyta; class Magnoliopsida; order Sapindales; family Sapindaceae; genus Acer; species Acer yangbiense. Next base: position 42,220,542 of record CM017770.1, read on the forward strand.
TCATGGAAGAGGAAATAGGTTGTTTCTAGAAGTTCAAATAGGAAAAGGATTTCTCCTTTACAAGAAGATTTATCATAAAAGGAAATAGAGTTTATGTGGAACAAGTAAATCTTGTATAACTAGGAGTTAGATTTCCTTGTTAGTTTAAACTCTATGTAATTCATATAAATAGACCCTAATAACTAGGTTGTTAGTGGTGGAGCTAAATAGCAAATACTAGAGAGATCTCAAAGTGAGCATTGGGTGTATTGGGTTTGAGGTATTATTTAGAGAAAGATCCTGAGTGTGTGGTTGTAACAATTTACTACATATTGGAACTTTCTCTTATCGTCCTAACAGCCGTGGTTTTTTCCCTGATTTGGGTTTCCACGTAAATTCTTGTGTTGTGTGTGATTGGATTTAATTACTTTGTTATTGTGTTTATTTGTGTTCTATCCGATAACGCTTCCGCGTGTATAGTGACGTCTGTTCGCCAACAATTGGTATCAGAGCCCCGGTTGCTTGATAATGGTCTTAATAAACTTTATGGCAAGGATGATGAGATTCGATATTGAAAAGTTCAATGGAAAGATAAACTTTGGCTTGTGGCAAGTTCAAGTCAAAGATATATTAATCCAATATGGTTTACACAAAGCGTTGAAGGGTAAGTCAACCTCTGTAAATCCTAAAGGCTCTGGAGATTCTAACAAAGAAAATACTAGTTCTAGTTCTAGTTCTGAAAAATCTAAGATGAGTGATGATGATTGGAAGGAGTTGGATGAAAGGGCTGCAAGTGCGATACGATTGAACCTAGCCAAGAACTTTCTTGCAAATATTCATGGAACATATTCACCGAAAGAACTTTGGGAGAGGCTTGAAGAATTGTATCAATCAAATAGCATCTGTAACCGATTCTACCTGAAGGAGCAGTTTCACATGCTGCAGATAATTGAAGGTACGAAAATTTCTGATCATCTAGGAGTGCTCAATGGGATAGTTTCAGAATTAGAGTCGATTAGAGTAAAGATTAATGAAGAAGACAAAGGTCTTAGACTCATCTGGTCCCTTCCATCATCCTATATGCACATGAAGCCAATCTTGATGCATGGGAGTTCAACCATATGCTTTGGAGATGTAGCGAACAAACTTATCTCTAAGGAATGAAGGCTAAAGAGTGAAGGTAAATCTTCTGATAACTTTGTTCTTTTTGTTGACAGGAAAAAAGGGAACTCTAAAGGGAAAGTCACTTGTTGGGGATATGGACATTCTGGACATATAAGGAAGGATTGTCAAAAGAAGAAAACAAGTGCGGCTAAGGGCTCCAAAGGGGGTGATCTGGCAATCGCCTCTCTTGAGTATGACGACTATAGCGATGCCCTATAAAGGGGCATAAACATCCCCATGGCATGACCGCTAGTTGCCGTGAAAAGGATGTGGCTGATAGCGGGTCCACAATTGTGCACGAGCATTGGTTAGGAGGTGATGCAAGGTGTGTGGTGGACAAGGATGCCGTTGGCTGAGCGAACTCCCTGGGAACCTAACGTGAGGAGTTGTACAATAATTTTCAGCAAGGTAAATTTCGACATGTGCCGGTGAAATCTTGGGATGGTTGTTTCCTAAGTGGTTATATCTAATGGTGGGTATGTTGATTCTCGGTGATGATGATCGTAGCTGTGGACAAGTTTTGGAATTCTCGCCATAAGGGAGGATTATTAGATATGGCTTGAATATTCCAATGGTTACCAAACACGATTTACCAATGTGGAGACTTCTTGGAGACGTGAGAACGTTTTGGAGTATGAGGTTATGTTTAAGAGAGGTTTGGAGGATGTGACGAACAATAGAAGTGAAGAACATTGCATATCGCTGTCACTGCCGCTGTGGCTTTGACAGCGGTGGTCAAGAGCTGTGAATTTCTACATCGCAATGGTGAGCGGTCCAATTCCAGTGGATATCGCTGTGGAAAGCATTGTGGCTTCCACAGCGGTACCTAGAGCGGTCGACAATGATGTGGCACATGGATCACGGTTTTCTGAGTGGTCAAGTTCAACACAGTTTAAGAAGTGGGTGGCCAACCGCAACTTGAGTCGTAGTTAATCACAAGCATGCGTTGATTCAGGAAATATTCATGGAAGAGGAAATAGGTTGTTTCTAGAAGTTCAAATAGGAAAAGGATTTCTCCTTTACAAGAAGACTTATCATAAAAGGAAATAGAGTTTATGTGGAACAAGTAAATCTTGTATAACTAAGAGTTAGATTTCCTTGTTAGTTTAAACTCCCTATAATTCATATAAATAGACCCTAATAACTAGGTTGTTAGTGGTGGAGCTAAATAGCAAATACTAGAGAGATCTTAAAGTGAGCATTGGGTGTAATTGGGTTTGGGGTATTATTTAGAGAGAGATCCTGAGTGTGTGGTTGTAACATTTTACTACATATTGGAACTTTTTCTTGTCGTCCTGACGGCCGTGGTTTTTTCCCTGATTTAGGTTTCCACGTAAATTCTTATGGTGATTGGATTTAATTACTTCTTTTCATCTTATCTTTTCTTTGTTATTGTGTTTATTTGTGTTCTATCTGGCAACGCTTCCGTGCTTATAGTGACGTTTGTTCGCTAACAATTTTTGTTGTAATTTCTAATTCAAATTGGGTAAAAACTAATCTGAGAATTTTGATTGAGTAAATAACTAAATATCATGCTTAATTTTAATTAAAGCTCTACTTTGAATGGAAAAGACTATATGAAAAGAATACAACCCCTGATAGATCTTGGTCCTTAAAATCTTCTAAGCTTAATAACATCTTTCTCTATTGCTCACACTAAAATATCATAGTTGAGTAGTAGTTAAGGATTAGGTGATTTGATGCCATCATACAGTCAAATCACATTTGAGTAAAGATTGGATCTTAACTTGAATAAACGAGTGTTAATGACGTTGATTTGGTGATACTCATTATTCATATCTTGATCGACTCCATTTATTCCCTAGGTCTCACATCATATACATTCACAACACCCACACCTTCTAGTTTTTAGTTTGTTGGAAGTATCTCATTAGTTGCTTTATTTCATTAAGTTTACGAATTACAAATCAATTTCTCAAAAAACCAAATGCGAAATGCAATTTTACTTTTCACACACTTAGACTAAGACCTGACACGGTTCCGATTCCGGTTTCAAACCGGCGGTTCCGGTTCCACGGTTAGGTGGAACCGGAACCAGCCTTAGACGGTTCCGGTTCCGGTTCCGACCGAACCGGCGGTTCTGAACCGTTTTTTATATTTTATATTTTTATTTTTTTATTTTTTTTTAACAAACAAAAAAAAAGACTTCTAAAATTCTAAGTTCTAACTTGACAACTTGTAACTTATAAGTTGTAGATTGTAATTGAATAAAATAAAATATATAAATGACAAATTACAAAATTAAATTAAATTCATTGGGTTATTATTTGAATAAAATAAACAAATAACAAATTACAAAATTAAATTAAAATAAAACTAAACCAAATGACAAGTTTTGGATATGGTCGTATGGATGCTTGAACCATGGTTGCAAAAGAAAAATGATAACACCCTAACCGATGAAACCACATTCAATTCTAGTATAATAATTGAAACAAAAACTATAAGTAGTATAAAGATCTTTTTAAAAACGTGTCCATTTACACGAGGCCTGATGTTAAAGTAATTCTCCAGACCAAGACGGGCATGGATGTGGTGTCGGATCGAGAGGAAAAGGTATCTTACTAGGTTTAAATGAGGTTCGAAATGGACACGACACTTAAAAACACTTTTTTTTGATGAAAAAGGGGTTTTTGGGGCTCAAAAAGTGGCCACAAGCCCTATGGTCTTGCTCCCATTGGATTCCTTGCATCATTCTATGCGATTTCAAAAAAAATATCACCAAATTCGGACATCCGAGCACAAAGTTATGGCCTTTCAAAGTTTAAGGCATATATAAAAATATTTTTACCGGTATTTTTTTGAGGCAAATTTTTTCTATTCTCTCGTTGTCAACGGCAATTTTTCTAAGAGTTTGACACTTTGTGTTCTCTATTCCGTTCAATACTCATTGTTTACCAAAGCTGAATACTGTCTTCAAAACAATTACAAAATGAAATAAATATTAAAAACCTTGGAAACTTGGAGAGTTGGAGACTTGGAGATTGAGAGACTTGAGAGTTGAGACTTGAGAGTGTTGGAGAGAAATTAGAATTAGAGAATTGAGAAGAAATTGGTGTGAGGAAAAATGAAAGAAGGGGTGGTATTTATAGAAAGAAAAAAAAAAAAAAAATTGCGCGAACCGGCGGTTCAAACCGGAACCGGAACCGGCCTCCTCGGGTTCCGGTTCCGGTTTTTTCGGTTCCGGTTCTGGTTCGGTTCCACGGTTCGAACCGGAACCGTGCCAGGTCTTAGAGTAGCTTTATTTTAAGATTGTTAGTTTTAACCAATATTCTTCCCGATCTCTGTGGACGACCCTTGTTTAGTGCTATATGGATCTAAGATTGGTATTTTAGAAAACATATTTTTCTCCACCAATCAGTCAAGAAGTTTCCTCACCTTTCAATTTAGTTGATCTTTGAGACACTTGCTGTTGAGTGACTGAATCGATCTCCATACTGCCTTGTCCAAGAAGGCTGCAATTTGGTACAACTATAACACCTGGATTAGCTTTTATTATTTATAGAGAGAACTTTGGAGAGGCATTATTATTTTTTCATGATTATTGTCAACATGATATATATTTGTTTGGTAGCCAGGGCTTGAGTACCTAACAAGTATTAGACTTCCTGGGAGGAAGTCGATGAAGATGGTGTTTGGGATTCAGAAAAACATAATTAGCCTTTAATTTCGTGTGACTGCAATTTGTTCGAAGGTAAAGGAATTCTTTGTCGTCATATGTTTTATGTTATGAAAGTGGAGCATCTTAGAAAGATTCCCGAGTCCATGATATTTAAGAGGTGGACGAAGTCAGCCGCACGTGATGTTCTTATCAAGCTTCAGCCAGATGATGAGTTTTCAAAAGGAATCGATATATCCCGGTTCGCTTCATTGAGTGCAGAGTGCAACTATCTCTGTCACAACGGGAGCCAAACTGAAGAAGGATTCAATTTGGTGAAAAAGGAACTCCTTGCTTTGCAAAATACTTTGCAAGGGTTGAACGATGAAATTAGAAATAAGGCCAAAAAAAATCAGACTGATTCTGGCCCACGGAGCCATATTATAAAAGATCCAAAGGTTGTCAAAACCAAAGGGAGGCCCAGTGGGCCGACTGCACCTAGCACACCGGCAAGAAAACCCCCAAAAACGTAGAAGACCAAATTAGTGCTGTATTTGCCACACTCTTGAGCATGACTCGCGCAACTGTAAACTAAAGGACTCTGACAAGTAGTCACTACTTGAATTTAGTCATTGTGTTGTTTTTTGTACTCATAATTGGCTTTTTTTGTAATTGTTGGACCTCCTAAAAATATTATTTCAATTTACTGGTGGAGTTTGAATTGGGCCACCAACTTCATTAGTGTAGATGCAATTGAGTATATTCATTGTGTTGTTTATTGTACTCATAATAGGCCTTCTTGGAATTTTTGGACCGTCTAAAAATATCATTTCAATTGACACGTGGAGTTTGAATTGGGCCAGACGGACCACATCAAACTGATACAAGCAAAATTGACTTAGTCGACTACAAGCCACAAGTAGAATGTGAAAAGCTTAGTCCACTACAAGCAAAAGGCCAAGCTAAATTGGACCAGGATAAAACTGATAAAAACTAAATTGACTTGTTCTTTGTATACAATATTATTAGACCTTGAAAAAGGAATTGTATTACTCAAAATAAATAAATTTCAAATTTTCTCAAAATAAAAATATGGAAAAAACGAGGGATAACTATAGAATCCCTAATTTTTTTTTATAAAATTTGGCAGGCTTAATATCAGTCCACTAGTGTCAACTTTTTTAGAAATTTAATGTGATTATAGATAATATTTTGTGATCGTTTAAAGATATTTATAATCACACTAAATATATAATATAGATAGAAACTGAACATAAAGGTTTGTCATGCTTTTAATTTGTATTTGACTAAATATATTGCCATGGAGGCATGGAGCAATTGCCTGTGTTTCCATTAAACATAAATGCTAATATTAAATTGAAATTGTCACAAATTAATAAGCAAGTATGTTTTGTAATGTGGAATAAAGCATTAATGTAACCGAAAAACAAACATAATCAAAGTATATAGTTTATACCATTAGCAATGAAATCTCATTAACCTGCAAAGAGTTGTGATATGGTCACAAATTAATAAGTTAGCATGTTTTCTGGTTAACGGAACAACAAACATAATCTATTACTTTGTAACAAATTTCAAATAAAATCACTTTCGAACGTGTGATTACACAAAACCTAAAACACATGTGATTCACTTACAACCAACATCAGACATGATGAACTGCTGTAAAAATTATCATCACTTCAAAAAGAACATGTGATTAAACAATACCTAGAAAAACCTCAAACTTAGAACCAATATCACCTCGGAGGAATCAGATGGAAAACAAGCTTCTTGGCTAGAGTTACCCAAAACGTAAAAAGAACTCAGAAACATACAATATACCATGTTAACTTACAACCAACATCAGCCATCATGGGTTAGCCTAATGAAATACATCACACTTGTAAATAGTAAAATCACTTAAAACATATTTCATGAATTGTCACTTTACAAAAAAAATTCACATCATTCATTTTCACTTTCCTCTCCCAAAAGATCTTGCTTAAATTGTCTTTAATTTGAAAGAGTCTTATAACAAATAAATCAATGGAGACAAGATATTATGTAAAGAGAAAAACGAAAATGAATATGTGAAAAAATTATGTCACGTGACAGTTCATGAAATATGTTTGAATTGATCCTAATCTGAGAAAAACGAAAATGAATAAGATGAAGTCGAAGAAACAAAGATGACTTATGGATTTAAGAAGAAGATGAAGATAAAAAGAGGAATTGGGGATTTAATTTTAAAAAATAAATGAGGATTTTTCGATTTTGAAAGATAGGTTACAGTAAAAAATCTAGATGTATCTGGGTTGTTGCGTGTTGGCGATTCATCTTTTAGTTTGATAAATGTGTCTGTTGAGAGTAAAAGTGAGTTAGTGTTGTTGAATATATAGTATAGTATAAGTCGCTTAAATTACACAAATATCCTGCATAACGATCGAGTTAAATTACACAAATATCCTGCTTAATTTAAAATAAATTAAAACGCTTGCAGTATATACACCAAGAAAAGCGTGATGATTACTTATTCTGCCTGACAACCACTTTGAAATAAAACGATGCAAAGTTCAACAGGCGAGCAATTATTACAATCCCTTTACCATCTTTCAACCAAATCAAACTGCTACACGCTTTTCAAACACTTTCTAACTTTTCTTCCAGTTTTTATGCTTCAAAGACAGTAATTTCTCTGTGCAACCTCTGATATTCTTCATCAAGTGACGTCAAGGGATGGTTACTTCTTTTGCATGGCGGCGAAACATTAATTACCATCCCTCGGTACACAGTTTTCAACACCATTAATTGTTTTGTTTATAAATCTAAATTATTTGTTTTTTGTTTTCTACAACCATTTTCTTTCCATTTCGCCATTATCAAAAGCCTATAATTTAAAATTTATGTACAGGTTTTCAATAGTCCAGTATTGAGAGGCATCAGTGCACATTAGACTTTATCTTAAAGATGTAAAACTTGACTTTTCAACGATCCGAAACTTTTGAACAAATATAAAAGAATTAAACATCATTTACCATATACAGTCACACAACTAAAATTGTGGTCGTAAAAACGAGTTTACAAACGATAGTAACATTGTTAATAAGTAAAAATCATCAGGGAAAAACATAACGGCTTGGATTTTGTATAGATTTTATTAAATGATCTGGATTATATTTGGGAGATGGCACAAAGCATTGTTGCAAATAAATTAAACAATTTGTAACGTTACACAAATTAACATTCAAAATCAATAAGAAACTTCAATTTTTTTTAAAAAAGATCACAATCAGACAATATATTTAACAAACACAGAATACTCTGTTTACAAAGAATCAGGTAAAAACATCAGCGGCGTAGGGTAGCATTGACAACATTGTGGTTAACCTCATCCCAGTTTCCATCTGGCTGCATCTTCTTCATGTAGTCTTTGAAGAGGTTGAAGCCGGTCTGGTGACCATTTGAATAACACCGTTGGAAATCACGAATACTGTATCTGGATGCCTTGAATCGATTCAAACGGCCGTCATCAGACGCTTGATAAGCGATGTCAACGTATTCCTCCTCCAAAGCTTTCACTCGTTTTTCCAGTTGTTTGAAAAAGAAATTGACGAACTCATTCATTTTAGTATTTTCAGCCGATTTGCATTTATTTTCATCCATTGTGCAGAACCGATGGATATCGAGATTTCATAAAATTGATATTTTTGCAAATAGTGAAAGAGAAGAGAAGAAAATGATATTATGATAAAGACAGACACTTGTAACCCTAATTTATACACAATTTTAGTGGTAGTCGAGGATTTAAAAGGTTGCTTATTTTTTAAAAGTAATAAACGTTTTTTGAAAACTTTTGAATAATAATTAATAAGTAATAAACGTTTTTTATTTTGATAATATGTTGAGAAGAGTTTGATTTTTAATTTATCTACACGTCATTATTCTTAAGTTTTGTTTTCCTTTATTTATTTATTTAAGAACAATTGTTGATTTATATAATTAAAATTGTTTTCAGATATTAGAAAAAAATACTAGTATTAACAATGATATTTAACAATCGAACATTACATTTAATGAAATAAAGAATAAAGTAAGTGTGCAACTAATTATAAAACTTAAATTAAGGTATTTAGTTCAAATATATCGGTTGATTCATGGTTTGCCTAGACTTGTAAGTTTAAAAGGGTTTGATGACAATCGTAATTCACAATAAGGACCTTTATTATAACAAATGTTGTTCAAATTATCGAATCGGACATGACATGGCTGAATCCATATCCAAAACATATAATACTTAAAATTGATCAATATCCGGATTTTTTTTTTGATCGAATTGAACCGATCCTGTATAATACAGGATTTGATCGGAACTGGCCATTAAAAAGATGGATCAGACTCGTATGCATCCGAATCTGTATGCTCCAGGGAGTAGAAGAAAATTTGTGATTCACTTCGATTAAACTTCCTTCTTAATAATCTTGAAGTTTTTTTTCAGATACAAGGAAGTGAATAAGTTCCAAAGCCAAATATCGTAGTTCTCGAACGAGCAATCGAAAAAGATTTCGGAGCATCTTCGGGTTTAAGTATTGTTCCTCCAATGATCTTAGTACCAGGTACTTCTTGGCGAGCTCTAATATGATCTGATTTTGTAAGTAAGCATCTCTTGTAAAATATGAGCAACACCAAAGCCCTGAAGAGCTCAAAACTCCAATCTCGACCCGTTGCCCCCTTGCTTGGACCTTCCTTAAAGGGGTTGTTGGTAGGGATGGCAATGGGTCGGGTTCGGGTCGGGTCCTTCTGGACCCAGACCCAGACCCAGACCCAGACCCGAAAAAAAAAATTGGACCCAGACCCGGACCCAGACCTGGACCCAGACCCATGAAAATTTTCGAGTTCGAGTTCGGGTCTAGACCTACGGGTCTTAGGAAGACCCAGACTCGACCAAGGACCCATGAAAATTCACGGGTTTGGGTCTGGGTCTGGACCTGCGGACCCATGGACCCACGATCCAATTTAAAATATATATATATACTTAAATATATAAATAACTAAATAATAAAAATAAATAAATAGAGGACATAAAAGGGAAATATTCTTATTTGCATTCAATTTCAATTTCAAAATTTTCAATTTTTTTAATTTTTTTTTGAACTCACTCACTATTCGGGTCTATGGGCCCGAGTCTATGGATCCAGACCTAGACCCGACCCGGACCCGATTCGGGTCTAATATTTTGAACCCAGACCCGACCCGTGACTCAAATGTGAGGACCCAGACCTGACCCACATGGGTCGGGTCCAGGTCGGGTCTTGCGGGTCTGGATCTAATTGCCATCCCTAGTTGTTGGGTTACAAGTGCATAATGTCCACTGGAATGTCTGTGTATTGTACATTTGTACCTATTGTATCTTGAAACAATAGGCCAAAAAATCTTTCCAAGAATAATCCATCGTTTTCCAGCTTATTCGTTTTGTAATGAAAAGTATTGGGTTTTGTCACTTAATCAAATATGTATCCATTAGGTAGGGTTTTAGTGGTCCAAGCGCTTATTTGTTGAGGACAGAGTAGAGACTGATTCAATTCAAAGTTGTTGATGTTTATATCTCATAAGTTATGTTAAACAAAACATAAATTAAAAAATTTGTTGTTTATATTTTAAAACAGTAGTTAACGTATATCTCAAAAGTTTTATTAATTATTTAAAATGATCCGTAAAGGTGATGAAAACATAATATAAATAAGAACAATGCTACATATTCCAACTCATTTTTGTCCTTGTAATTTAGACAATTTTATCCATATAATGTGACGAGGGATGTTAAACATAATTATATGTATATTTCCATTTGTCATTTGACACACAACTAGTTGGGTTAGTAGTATATTTATATTCAAATATATTATGTAGATGATTAAGAGAAATTATTAACAATTTAATTTATAAAAGAAATATAAATTTAAAATATGAAATAAGGGTAGAAACATATAAATTTGAAAGATTAGGGGAAAATTTATAAAATTGCAAAGCTCCAGGGATTGAAAATTATTACTCTTCTGTGTAATAAATTTGGCATTGGCATTCACACATGCACATGAGAAGGGGAACACTTTTGCTCACCCCCTTAGGGGGGGGGGGGGGGGGGGGGGGGGGGGGGGGGCAAAAAAGGACTCCAAGCTAAAGTGACTTGTTTCATTTCATCCGTAATAACATAAACATCAATAAATTTTAGATTTAGTCAAAATAAAAAGATGGAAATATCCCTTGATAACTATAGGATCCCTAATTTATTTTAAAAAATAAGGCAGGCTTAATTTCCATCCAAGTTGTGTTAACTTGTTTAGAAATGTAATGCGATTTAACAAAATATTTTCTGATCATCAAAATAAATGTTGAATTACACTACTAGAGATTGAAAATTTTACAGAAAGGCTTGTGATCATGGTTTTAATTTCATTGTGACTAAAAATATATTGCCATGTTTTGTTATGAGGAAAAGCAATAATGTAACCGAACAACAAACATAATCATAGTATAGTTTATACCATTGGCAATGACATCATATAAGGTGTGATCGAGTTCATTAATCTTTGAATAGTTGTGATATGGTCAGAAATTAATAAGCTAGCATGTTTTCATTTGTTTATTATTCATAACAGAACAACAGACATCCTGCATAGTGATCTAGTTGAATAAAATAAAAAATTTAACAAAGAAAACCTTGATCTGCAAAATATAAATAACGATAACGTTGATAAAACAAATGAATTAATTAAGTATGTTTGTTGAGATAATTATTACCTATTTTTATTGACAGACACTTTCAAATACACTGATGCAAAGTTCAACAGTCGAGTAATTATTACAATCCCTTTACCCATCTTTCAACCAAATCAAACTCCTACACGATTTTCCAAAACTTTCAATCTTTTCTTCCAAATTTTCTGCTTCCAGTTTTTACTTCTTCCAGTTTTCTCCATGAAGCCCAGGACCCCAAATCCACCGTTAACTATAATGAAAATAAATAATATTTCTCGACCAAAAAAAAAAAACACTAAAACTTCATATATCTGTTGTAATTAAAGATCTAAAAGTTTAATTTTTAACAATCCGAAAATAGTGCAAACCCTAAAAAATAATTAAATATAATTTAACTATTTTTTTAAATAATAAAAAGAAGAAAAAGCGAAAGTAGGAAGAAGAAATCTAGGGTTTATGAATATAATCGTCGTAAATAATAAAGTTTACCATAAACAATCATAAACAATCACAAAAGTAGTTACAAAACATCACAATTTAACAAGCATAAAAACCCAATATGCTACAATACAAAAGATTTAAACATCAATTGCCATCTTCCAGTCACACAAAACAAAGTGTCATCACCAAAGCATGGCTTCAAAAGGTTCACGTAATAACATCATCGGCTGAGAGTAGCATTTACAACACTTAGGTTAACCTCATCCCAGTTTTCATCCGGCTGTATTGTTTTCATGTAGTCTTTGAATAGGTTGAAGCCGATCAAGTGAGCATGTGAATAAATCCGTTGGCAATCACTTTTACTGTATCTTGATTCCTTGAATCGTTTCCTACGGCCGTATTCAGACAGTTGAAATTCAAGTTCAACGTTTTCCTCCTCCAAGGATATGAGTCTTTTTTCCAGATGTGTCAAAACGCATTGGAGGACCTCATACCTTTTATTTTTTTCACCCGATTTGGAATTTTTTCGATCCATAGCCTATAACAGATTGATATCGAGAAGTCAGAAAACTGAGGTTATGATAATGATAGACACTTGTGAAGAGAAGAGAAGAGAAGAGAAGAACGTTATAATAATGACAGACTTGTAACCCTAATGTATACACAATTTAAGTGGTAGTCGAGGATAAAAAAGGAAATTTATTTATTAATTTTTTTTTAAAGCAATAAACTCTACTATGAACCAAACTGAAAATTATCTACACATTGGACTATAAAAACATTTTGTTTTTTCTAGAGGTTAAAATCAAAACAATTTATAACTGTTTAACAATCAAACATAACAATTAATTTACTAAAGACTAAAGTAATCTTGCAATTAAGGCCTTATTTGATTTCAGAACTAGTGTTGATTTATATAATTGATTTATATAATTAGAAACAAAGGCTAGTAAAACTTTTAACAATGAAATGTTTTTCACCCCTAAACATAATCTTGGATCCGTGTAAGTGTCACATAATATATAGGTTGATTCATGGTTTGCCTAGACTAAGTGTCATTGAATATTGAAATCATAACAGTTTTAATAGGTTTGACAACAATCGTAATTCACAATAAGGACCTTGATTATAATCAATTCATAGAGACATGTAAGTCTTGTAACCCTAATTTATACACAATTTAAGTGGACATCAAGGATTAAATATATTGTAACAAAAAAACTATATTTTGGCAAATAACAAATGTTGTTAAAAGTATCGTGTTGTATGTATAAATTCGCCAAGCAGACACGTCACCAAAGGGGTCAATAAATGATGAAGAAAAGGTTGCCACGTCACTCGTTGACCGGGTCAAGGGAGAGAATGTGGCTAGTCAGAATGTCAACGTCTTAAATCGATAGTCAAAGGTGTTGTCCCCAGAGCTAGATATATACTCGCCAGTGGTAGAAACGTGGTCGCCGAAGGATAATACCCAGGAGTGAAGGTGCTCGCTGCATCAGCATACTGGGCCCAAAGCGACTCGGCAGAAACACAGAAATAAAACCCTAACCTCTAGAAGACCCATGGCAACAAGGAATCATAAAAAGGAAAGGAGATAGAGCATATCCGGATCCGTGACAACATGAGAATCCTAGTACGAATCAAAGGGGGAATCCTACCACCAACACGGCTAAAAACAAGGGGAAACCTTAATTAACATATATAAATAGAACCATCTATCCCATGAGAAGGGGGTCGAGAACCTAAAGAAAAAAGAGCAATTGTATGAGAGATTTGAGTGTGTAACAAAGCAATAGAATCGAGTATTATCTTTCTGCCCTCTGGGACGCCGTGGTTTTTTTCCATTCAAGGGTTTTCCACGTAAAAACTGTCTCTTGCATGCATTCTTGATTTTCTCGTTTTAAACTAAATTAATATAACTGTTGAGTGCGTGGCAATCCAAATTTCACCGTCAACAATTGGCGCTAGAAGGAGGGGGTTATAGAACAGAAACTTCGAGAAACCCTTGCGAATTTAAGAATATGAACAACGACAGTGACAGAGATGGTAACTTCAGCGGAGATCTAATTGTTGATCCAATCGACGGGAGATAGAGCGGTGACGATCGGGGAACAATCAGCGGCAATACCAGGAACTAGGGCAGCCGACCCCGGGGTTCTGTAGCACTTTCAAACTGCATTGATAAACCTAATCAGCGAGGCTAGCAAAATAGGGCTTTCGCTGCCCTTAGGGTTGGGAATTTTTTCTCCTTACGAGTTAACCCCTCCCGGAATCCATCCACCCGGAAGACTGCGGTCGGAAGTTCACATTACAACCCCTGATGCTCAAGCAAGACAATCCACTGAAGAGACTCCCTAGGATCACCCTGAGGATTTCGAAGGGGGAAAACAAAGGAAGGGAAAAGCTGTGATGAATGAAGAATCTAGGGAAGAACGAGACCAGATACGAACACATGGGGTCAATTCCAGCAACACTTACCAAAGGAACCGGCGGAGACACCGTTCTATCTCGTCTGAAGATAAGAGTCCTCGTCCACGAAGGGAATTACGATCCAAAAGAGCACGGTGAAGGAGATCCGAAAGCACAGAAGATCGAAGGAGCCCGGATGATAGAGGCAATCATGGGAGAATGACAATCAAAAGCAGACTCGATCTAGAAGGAGAACCAACTGGCCAGCGAGATGTCACCCTACAAGAGCTATCAAGAAAGGTTTCAGCGATGGCACGAAAATATGGTCGTAACGTATCTTCGGATGATGAATCAGATAGCCCATTCATCGATAACATTGCTCGCACCCAATTTCCAGACAGATTTAGAATGCCAACCATTTAGCAGTATAAGGAGAACAGGGATCCGAAGGAACATGTTCACCGATTCCGTAATATCATGGCCCAGTATTCATCTAATGACTGGCTGTTGTGCCTGACCTTCCAGCAAACATTTGGCGACCTCACCTTTAGGTGATTTGGAAGACTCCCAAACGGAAGTATAAGCAGTTTTTCAAACCTCAGCAAAGCATTCATAAGGCAATTCATGGGGAGCGTCCAGAGAAGAAAATCACTCGCTCACCTATCAAACTTGAAGCAGGAGCGCAATTAGTCAATCAAGAAATACCTGGCAAGATTCGGGAAGGAGGTTGCTCAAATTGAGGACGCCAGTGATGTAGCTGTGATCGCCGCTTTCACCAATGGGTTACAAAGTGGGCGATTATCTTTTGACCTGCGAAGAGAGAGACCAAAAACTTATGAGGAAATGATGGAGATAGCTGGCGACTATACATTGGCAGAAGAAGAAGAAGTAGCACAAGGGGGTAGCTACGTACACGGACACAAGCCCGACTCAAAATCAGATCACAAGGATGATAAAAAGACGCAATCACGCGATCGCCAGAGAGACGAGAAAGGCCAAAAGGGACATCCAAGAGAAAGCAAAGGAAACGCTTGAGCTAATAGGTTTCGAAGAAGGTACGACCATTACACCCCTTTAACCGGCGATCAGGAAGAAATACTTTCTGTGGTAGAAGACAAAGGACTTGCTAAATACCCTCGACAGCAATCGGCAAATGCCAGGAAATATACTACCAAATACTGTCGATTTCACAAAGATCATGGGCATGAAACTTCAAATGTTTCCAGCTGCGTGATCACATTGAAAGCTTGATCAGAGATGGGCACCTGAAGGACTTTGCTTTGAGATGGGACAACCAGGGTGG
Organism: Acer yangbiense; assembly: GCA_008009225.1. Classification (NCBI taxonomy): domain Eukaryota; kingdom Viridiplantae; phylum Streptophyta; class Magnoliopsida; order Sapindales; family Sapindaceae; genus Acer; species Acer yangbiense. Next base: position 42,236,216 of record CM017770.1, read on the forward strand.
TCGCCAGAATAACCGCCAAGGAAATGGGCAGGAAAGGAAGAGTCCAAGAAGAAACAGCCCTAACGCCACTATAAACACCATTTTTGGTGGACCTCATACTGGGAGAAGCAATCGAGAAAGGATGTTAGAAGTCCGAGAAGTAATGTATGAAAGCAGAAGCATGGAGATTAATTCTGTGCAAAGAAACCCCAAGAAAGGAAGAGAAGGGCATGATCCCATAACATTTACAGCAGAAGACTCAGACGGAATTGATGCAAAGCCTAACGATGCAATCGTAGTGGGGGTTCGAATAGCCCATAGGGATGTCCTCCGGGTAATGATTGACAACGGAAGTTTAGCTGATATTTTAAGTGCTAGGGTATACGATGAGTTGCGGCTGGACAGAAAAGATCTTGAACCTTTCCATGTGCCGTTGAAAGGTTTCGGGGGTGCAGAAGTGAGATCATTAGGAACTGTGAAGCTGCCGGTGAGGTTCGGTACAGCGCCATGCCGGGGAATAATCCTGCTAGACTTTGTTGTAGTTGACATCCATAATTGGCAGTATAATGCTTTGTTTGGTCGACCGTTTCTCAACAAAGCTCGAGCCGTCACTTCAACCCACGCCTTAAAAGTAAAATGCCCCACAGAATTTGGAGTTGGAGAATTGAAAGGGTCATAGGAGATGGCACGCCGCGCCAACCTATCAATCTTTAAGGATAAGGCCGGGATGGAGACCTTAAGCATATTCAAGGTGGACAAAGAAGTGCAGGAGGATAATCCAGAAACTTTTGAATTGGACCTAAGGGACAAAACGAGCAGAGAAAAGGAGGAGCCGACTGAATCGATCGTTTTAAACAAAGCTGAACCGGACAAAACAGTCAAGATTGGGGCAAGACTGACCGAACAAGTTAAGAGAGATGTGACAAACTTGTTAAGAGAATACAAGGAGATCTTCGCTTGGAGCCATGAAGACATGCCAGGGATTGAAAGAAGCATGATTTCACACAACCTGGCTACAAACGAAAAATGCAAACCAGTAGTGCAAAAGAGGAGAAGTTTTAACCCAGAGAGAAGTGCGGCAAGGAGGTGTCTAAGTTACTCGCCGCAGGGTCAATCAGAGAGGTTAAGTATCCGGAATGGGTAGCGAATGTAGTTCTGGTGAAAAAGAAGAACAGCCAATGGAGGATGTGCGTCGACTTCACCGATTTGAACAAAGCCTGCCCCAAGGACAGTTTCCCACTACCAAGAATTGACCAGCTGGTCGATGCAACATCTGGACATGAAACGTTGAGCTTCATGGACGCATATTTAGGATACAACCAGATAAAAATGCACAAGCCATATGAGGAAAAAACAGCGTTCACCACAGATCAAGGATTATACTGTTACACAGTCATGCCATTCGGTTTGAAAAACGCTGGAGCAACTTACCAACGCTTAGTCAACAAAATGTTCGCCAAGCAAATAGGAAGAAATATGGAGGTGTATGTCGACGATATGCTGACAAAAAGCATCACAGCGGATAAGCATATAGATGACCTAAGAGAGACATTCGAGGTGTTGGTGAGGTATAGAATGAAATTGAATCTGGCAAAATGTGTGTTCGGCGTACCATCTGGAAGATTTCTAGGATATCAAGTGCATCAGAGAGGAATAGAGGTGAATCCCGAAAAAATCCAAGCACTGGCAGAAATGGTCTCTCCAAGAACTTTGAAAGACGTCCAAAGATTCACGAGATGCCTGGCATCACTGAGCAGGTTCATAGCTAAATCAACGGATCGATGCCTACCATTTTTTAAAGCCTTAAAGAAAGGAAAGGGAGTCGAGTGGAATGAGGATTGTGAAAGAGCTTTCCAGGCCTTGAAAGATTACCTTGGACGGGCACCGCTGTTATCAAAACCAGAAACAGGAGAAACACTGTACATGTACTTGTTCGTTTCTGAGGCAGCCACAAGCTCCGTACTGGTACGGCAGGAAGAGGGGATCTAGAAACTGATATACTACACTAGCAAAGCACTGTTACCAGCCGAAACAAGGTACTCGCCGGCCGAAAAAATGGCACTCGCTCTAATAACAGCGGCAAGGAAGTTAAGGCCATATTTCCAAGCTCATAAAATCGGAATATATACCAATTGCCCACTGAAACTAATCCTGCAGAAACCAGAAGTATCCGGTCGATTAACGAAGTGGGCGATCGAGTTAAGTGAATTCGATGTAGAGTATCTCTCAAGGACGGTAATTAAAACTCAAGCAGTGGTAGACTTTGTAGTAGAGTTCACCGAGCCAAGTATAGAGGTGGCGAGAATGATGGTGGAGCAAAATAAGAAAGTATTCAAATGGCAACTCCGCGTTGATGGCTCGTCAAACATGCACGGCAGCGGGGCAGGGGTAGTAGTGTCAACTCCGGAAGGAGATTCAGTCGAATGTGCCTTGCGTTTTGACTTCAAAGCAACTAATAATCAAGCTGAATACGAGGCACTCATAGCAGGCTTAAAGGTTTGCACTGTGCTAGGAGCAGATGAGGTAGAAATCTTCAGCGACTCTCAAGTTGTTGTTAATCAGGTGCTAGATGAATACCAGGCGAGAGATGAAAGCATGATCACCTACCTAGAGCTAGCAAGGGAGCTACTGGAAAGATTTAAAGAATACAGAATTATTCATGTCCCCAGAGAAGAAAACGAGCAGGCTAACGCATTGGCTAAGTTAGCATTCGCCACAATCAACATCTGGCCCAAAACTATCTCTATGATCCGCCTATTACAGCCGAGTATAGTCAGATCAAAGGAAGTGGGGGCAGTCTTTGGTGAGAGGAACAGCTGGGTCACACCAATCCAAGAATATCTCGTTAATGATGTACTCCCAAGTGACCCATTGGAAGCAAAATGGTTGAAGTACAAAGCTACAAGGTATTCAGTGCTCAATGGAGAACTGTACAAAAGAGGGTACTCAAGGGCACTGTAGAGATGTGTCGGGCCTGAAGAAGCAGAAGGCATCCTGAGAAGCATACATAGTGGAAACTGTGGGAACCACGCTGGGGGTGTCAGCTTAGCCCACAAAACATTAAGACAGGGTTTTTATTGGCCAACACTATTCACCGACGCCAAAAGAGTGGCAGCGAGATGTGAGGCGTGTCAAAAGATTGGCAATAACATCCGCCAACCACCTGAACTCTTGAAGAGTATTACCTCGCCTTGGCCATTCGCCATGTGGGGAATTGACTTGATCGGCCCAATGCCAACAGCAAGTGGAGGAGCAAAGCACGGTATAGTAGCTGTGGATTATTTTACGAAGTGGGTAGAAGCCGAACCATTGGTACATATAACAGAAGCAAACACTATAAGCTTTGTGAAGAAAAATATCCTGTACAGATTCGGGATACCAAACACCATCATCACGGACAATGGGACCCAATTCGACGGTAAGAAATTCAGGGAGCTGTGCGACAAGTACGGCATTAACAACTACTACGCCTCCCCAGCACATCCACAAACGAATGGCCAGACTGAAGCAGTGAACAAGATCATAAAACACAACCTGAAAGCTAAGTTGGCAGCAAAAAAAGAGGAGCTGGGCAGATAAATTACCACAGGTACTCTGGGCATATCGAACCACAGAAAGGGGTTCAACAGGTGAGACCCCATATTCCATGGCATATGGGGCTGAAGCTGTCATTCCCATGGAAATAGCATTCTCTTCACCAAGGGTACAGCTTTTTCAACCAGAACTCAACATTGATATGCTAAAATGCGGTCTAGATGAGTTAGAAGAAAGAAGAGAGCGCGCACAAATAAGGAATACTGCATACCAACAGAGGTTAGCCAGATACTACAACTCACATGTGCGTGAAAGAAGGTTCTCGCTTGGCGACTTAGTGCTGAAAAGGGTGAACCCAGGAACAAGAGACAAAGCTGCAGGGTCACTCGCAGACAAATGGGAAGGGCCTTATCAAATTACAGGCATAGCTGGTCACGGGGCATGTCGCATTACTCGAGAGGGTTTAGCGAACTACCTCGTCCATGCAATGCGCAGTACTTGAAGATATATTACCCTTGATTTTTCATTACTTTTAGGATTTATTTCAATCTTTTTATTCTTAGACAGTTTTCATTTTAGCAGTTTTATCTGTAACTATGTTAACAAGTTACAGGAAGTATTCAATAAAAAGTAATTTATTACTGAAGATTCGTGATTTGACTCGCCAGTCACAAAGGGCATTCGCCGTCATGCATCACTACCATCACGTACAGATGAATCTAGTACTCGCAGCAAACTGGCGAGAAAAATAAAATCCCAAGTTATAAAAATTGGCAATCGCCATTACAGGAAAAGTAAAATCCCCAAAAAGACAAGCAAAAAGCATGAGGGAGACGTCCCAATAATATGCTAAAACTCAGCAATGGCAGTTGACTAAATAACATGTTAAAAACTTAGTGTATGGTCGGATACGTCCTGACAAACACTGAGTACGCCGAAACTCAGCAATGGCAGCTGAATAAAGCTGTAAAATATGCTAAAAACTTGGTGAAAAACTAAGTAAGCCGAAAACTCAGCAACGGCAGCTGAATAAAGCTGTAAAATATGCTAAAAACTTGGTGAAAAACTAAGTAAGCCGAAAACTTAGCAATGGCAGCTGAATAAAGCTGTAAAATATGATAAAAACTTGGTGAAACACCAAGTAAGCCGAAAACTCAGCAAAGGCAGCTGAACAAAAATAGAGCTAGAGGAGTTGTAAAATAATTTATAGAATCAAAAAGTCATTTACACTCAAAGGTTCAAGAAAGATATAAATATTTACAATTGAAGACCTAATCTCAACTAGCTGCAGAAGGTCCCTCGCTGTCTTCCTCATCTTCTATCTCCTCTTCAGAAGGCCAGGTAATCTCTTCGTCCCCATCCGGCATAAAAGGTCCATAATCCCTACCGGCAACAGGACCCAAATCAGGTTCAGCACCAGAACCAGAAAAGCTGCCCTTCTGGCCGGAGTAGTAAGTGTTGAAAACACGCCTACTGGGAATTTCTAAATGCATAGGATGAGGCTCAGTCCTGTTATAACGGCAGTGGGCTTTCCATCGTTTTATCTGATCTTTAATCGAACCCACTCCGCTGGCCATGTGCTGTTTAAGAGACCTGTCAAAGCGATTTAAAGCCTTTTCATTCGAATGGTCCTTCATGGCGAAGAACTTCTTCGACTGCCTCATGCCCCGTTCAAATTCACGCAGCAAAAGCGCATCATAGGCAGGGGATCTCTTGAAACGATCAACTGCTTCAACCTCTAGCACAGCTTTGAGATTATCGAAGATGAGTTCACGCGAAGACAACTGATTGCTTAAGTCCAGCGCCTCATGCTCAGCTTTTTCCTTAGCCTCCTCAGCCACCCGCTCAGCCTCCAAACGTGCTGCGAAGGATTCTTGACTTGCAGACAAAAGCTCCTTCAGTGATCGAATCTCCTTCTCAGCAGCATATAGTTTTTCCTCGGCAGCCAGTTGAGCAGACAGATGGCCATCGGAAGATTCTTGTAGCTGAGCTAGCTGTTGAGCGTAGGATTCTTCAGCAGTAAGCTTCTCAGCAGCCAAAGTTGAAGCCTGCTCGCCCAAACGTTTAATCTCCCGGGAAGCTTTGTTCCCATACTTGTAGGTATCAGCCAACTCAGACATCATCTGAAAAAGAAAAAACAGCCAAATAAGGAAGAATATATGAAAGAGAGACATAGATTTATGGCGAAAGGCTTACCAAAGAGTGGCAGTTGAAGAAAAATTCCATCTTCTTGTTGCAGGATTTGCTTTTGACATGCTCCCAGCCCTCACCTATGTACACATCATTATTAATCAAGTGCGCACAAATTTCTTTAGCCGAAAAATCAGATAGAGACACGGTCCCTTCATCGGCTTCTACGCGCCCTACGGGAGGGGCTTCATGGGTAAAACCTGAACCAGAAGCAGAGGTCCCAGGTTGCTTCGAGGGTCCTGGCCGATCAACCTACTCTGGCTGGCTAGACGGCCTAGGCTGATCTGAAAAAGCATTTGACTCGCCCATGGCCACCGGAGGAGAGGCTGTTCGAGGTGGGGTAGAAGCAGGGATATGTAATTCGTTAACCCCCTCAGGGGGAGGCACCGCTGCATCAATCCCCTCAATAGGCCCTTCGCGAGCAGCCGTTTGAATAGGGGGAGTCTCTCTAATAGCTGGCTCGTCAGCTCCCTCCTCGTCCGAAGAAACGACATATTGCACTACCCTAGATGCCCGCTTAGGGGGTCGAGCAGCATGATCAGGGGTACCCTCAGCTGGGCGTTTACCTCTACCAGCTCTGGGGATTAGATCACTTATAGGATCAAGAGGAGTCTCAGGGACATCCGCGTCAAAAGTAGGGATGTCACTGACCCCTCCTGAAGCACCTACTTTCTCTTTACCTTTACGGCTGGGGGTAGCTGCAACAGGAGCATTCGCAGGAACCTCTGCACGAATAGGGGGCTCCCCCGATTCGACACCTCCCCCAGTAACATCACCAGCCTCCTCGCCATCCAAGGGATCTTCGCCATCCGGGCTAGCAATTCCCTCATTGGCCAAACCAGCAGCATGTCTTTTACTGGCAGCCTCGGAATTCTTTACTGCCCGGGCTTGTAAGTCGCAAACGGTGTCAAAATCACTCACTGCAAGAAAAATAAACCAAGTATCACTAACAAAATAAAAAGAAATGGTAATACGAAAGGAAAAAAGAACGGATAAACTTACAACGAGGTAGCCTAGCAGGTTGGCGTGGGAAAATCCGTTCTTTGATCATTTTTTCCTCATCCAAGAGGAAAGACCTATCCCTCAAGTTTAACGGTAGGACGGTCGCCGCGGCAAGGTGAGAGATCTCCCCATCCAGCAAAACGGGGACTGCCTTCGACCAGGCTTCAGGAGATGTGAAGTGCCTGGGAACTTTCTTCGCCGAAAGGTTACGGCGACTACCGGCTGGCACATCTCGGCCCCACTCGCCACCAGTAAAAAACCAACTGTTTTTCCATCTCTTGTTTGAAGTGGGAAAACCCAATATAAAACCTTCCTTCTTATCGTCACCTGAAATCTCCACCTGACCAGGGTTCGCCGCACCCTCAGGGATCCAGTTCTCTACAGGTGAAGAGAGAAGGAAATACGTGCCACCATTGCCCGCCTGTCTTAACGTATAAAAATGACGGATCTCGCGAGGTGTAAGGGGCCCATAACCTTTCAACTTCCACATTAGGCACAGGCACATCAGTATCCTATAACTGTTTTGGGCGAGTTGTGCCAACGCAATTCGGGCCTCCGTGAGGAACCTGGCGATGAAAGGCTGAAGGGGAAGGGTTACCCCACAGCTGAGCATGGCGCCATAAATAACGACCGCATTCTCGGGGGGATTCCAGACGGCTCGATCACCAGGTAGCATCAAGGTCACCGAGTCTGGAATATCGAAGCCACTCTTGTACTTGAGGAGCTCACCCTCGCCAACCACATTAACTTCCGTATCGAAAGAGCACGGACGATCTAACGAAAAATGCAGCCTATCTCGTTGATGAGCTTCAACGTCAGAATCAATAGTCGTCTGCGCATCCAGTAGGGACTCACGAGGAGCCCTAGAGGCGCGTCGTTTGCTGCCACTTGATTTAGAAGACCTCGGCATCGCTGGAGAATCACTAATGGAGGACGAAGGAGAAATATTAGGGATAAAATTATCTTCAGAAGATGGAACAAAAACAGAAAGTGGAACCGGAGAATCCAGGCGAAAATTACGAATCAAAGATTCAATTTTGTCCGCAGTACATTTAACACCAAGCTCTATAGCTTGCATCATCTGATTAAAAAGAGCAGAACGCAAATAGGGATCCATGAAAACTCACCAGAAAAACCCTAGGTTCGAAGGATGAGCAAGAAGATTGGGAACGTCGAGTTGTAAGCACGATCGATTTCGAGGCAAGCCGTTCGACAGGGAAACGAAATGGAAGAAACTCGTGGCAGAAATTTCCGAGGGAGATGAAGGAACTCTGTTTTGAGAGAAGGAGAAAATAGAAAAATAAATGGAGAGAGCAAAGTGAGGAAGAAGAAGCGACCGGGCCTTAAAAGAGGGAATTTTGAAATTCAAAAAGAATAAAAAAAAGGGGATAAGAAATCAAATAAGAGATATGCAATCAATGTGAGTGACGGCCACAGTAACTAGCCGCAACAGTCACCACCAAATATTGGACAGGTGGCGCCTCGGGGATCACCAAGCAGTCAGAATGTCTCTTCACCTGTCAAGTAAGTGGAAGCGTTGAAAGATGTGTGGTTAAAATTAAAAGCTTACACTGGAAGAATCAACCAATCAATGCAACGCGTGGTGAAAAGAAGAAAGAGGGAGTTAATTACAAAAGGCGCCGAAATCTTAAAGGCATAGATATAAATACTGCTCGCAGAGGCAAACGAAGTAAAAAGAGCAAGTCATTTGCCCAGCTCGAAGTATTTATGGGGGTATTGTTGTATGTATAAATTCGCCAGCAGACACGTCACCAAAGGGGTCAATAAATGATGAAGAAAAGGTTGCCACGTCACTCGTTGACCGGGTCAAGGGAGAGAATGTGGCTAGTCAGACTGTCAACTTCTTTAATCGATAGTCAAAGGTGTGGTCGCCAGAGCTAGATATATACTCGCCAGTGGTATAAACGTGGTCGCCGAAGGATAATACCCAGGAGTGAAGGTGCTCGCTGCATCAGCATACTGGGCCCAAAGCGACTCGGCAGAAACACAGAAATAAAACCCTAGCCTCTAGAAGACCCATGGCAACAAGGAATCATAAAAAGGAAAGGAGATAGAGCATATCCGGATCCGTGACAACATGAGAATCCTAGTACGAATCAAAGGGGGAATCCTACCACCAACACAGCTAAAAACAAGGGGAAACCCTAATTAACATATATAAATAGAACCATCTATCCCATGAGAAGGGGGTCGAGAACCTATAGAAAAAATAGCAATTGTATGAGAGATTTGAGTGTGTAACAAAGCAATAGAATTGAGTATTATCTTTCTGCCCTCTGGGGCGCCGTGGTTTTTTCCCATTCAAGGGTTTTCCATGTAAAAACTGTCTCTTGCATGCATTCTTGATTTTCTCGTTTTAAACTAAATTAATATAACTGTTGAGTGCGTGGCAATCCAAATTTCACCGTCAACATATCGAATCGGACATGGATGATATTAGAGCTTACCAAGAAGTACCTGGTACAAAGATCATTGGAGGAACAATACGTATACCCAAATATGCTCTGAAATGTTTTTGATTGCTTGTTCGAGAACTATGATCTTTGGCTTTGGAACTGAATCATTTCCTTGTATCTGAGAAAAACTTCCAGATTATTAAAAAGGATGAATAACAAATTTTCTTCTGTGATTGATCGATATAAACATGAACAACTCCGAGTTGGATTAGTATCTACTTTCTCCTCAACAAATAAGCGCTTTGACCACTAAAACCCTACCTAATGGAGACATAGTTTGAGAAGTGACAAAACCCAATACTTTTCATTACAAAACGAATAAACTGGAAAAAGATGGATTATTTTTGGAAATATTTTTTGGAAATTGTACTCCTACCATTTTTGCAAAATCCAGGGTTTGAAAATTTTTACTCTTTTGTGTACTAAATGAATAATGCTAGATATCACAACTAAAATCACAATTATTCCAACACTTATCATGTGGCATATGATGTGTCAATTGGTGAGTGGATACACATTAATAATGATTTATTTCACTTATATAGTTATCTATATATCCACTCACCAATTGGCACGTTATGTGCTACATGTGTTGTGTTGGAATAGTTGTGATTTTAGTTTTAGTTGTTATGTCTAGCATTATTCGTACTAAATTTTGCATTGGCATTCACACATGCATATGAGATGGTCTACGGTTTTAAAGATCTATTATGACAAGTGGCAATCATTACGAGAATGATGGTCACAAGCTAATGACTTGTTTCATTTCATCCATAAACATCAATAAATTTCAGATTTGGTCAAAATAAAACTAAAGGTTTGTGATCATGGTTTTAATTTCATTGTGACTAAAAATATATTGCCATGGAGCCATGTTTTGTTATGAGGAAAAGCAATAATGTAACCGAACAACAAACATAATCATAGTATATAGTTTATACCATTAGCAATGACATCATATAAGGTGTGATCGAGTTCATTAACCTTTGAATAGTTGTGATATGGTCAGAAATTAATAAGCTAGCATGTTTTCATTTGTTTATTATTCATAACAGAACAACAGACATCCTGCATAGTGATCTAGTTGAATAAAATAAAAAATTTAACAAAGAAAACCTTGATCTGCAAAATATAAATAACGATAACGCTAATAAAACAAATGAATTAATTAAGTATGTTTGTTGAGATAATTATTACCTATTTTTATTGACAGACACTTTCAAATACACTGATGCAAAGTTCAACAGTCGAGTAATTATTACAATCCCTTTACCCATCTTTCAACCAAATCAAACTCCTACACGATTTTCCAAAACTTTCAATCTTTTCTTCCAGATTTTCTGCTTCTAGTGTAATCAATGGCTGGTTACTTCTTCTAAATGCCGGCGAACAATTATTACCATTAATATGTACACAACTTGCAAAACCATTAATGATTACATAAAAAAAAATTAAAATTATCCGTTTTTTGTTATCTATAAAGCCCAGTACCCCAAATCCATCGTTATCTTTCCATTTGGCCATTATCACAACCATCCGAAACTAGTGCAAACCCTAAAAAACAATTAAATATAATTAACCTTTTTTGTTAAATAAAAAACGATAAAATAAGCAAAAGTAGGAAGAAGAAATCTAGGGTTTATGAATAAAAACTTCGTCAATAAATAAAGTTTACCATAAACAAACCCAAAAGAGGTTACAAAACATCACTGTTTAACAAGCATAAAAACCCAATAATCTAAAAATACAAAAGATTTAAACATCAATTACCATCTTCCAGTCACACAAAACAAAGTGTCATCACAAATGCATGGCTTCAAAAGGTTCACATAATAACATCATCGGCCGAGGGTAGCATTTACAACACTTGGGTTAACCTCATCCCAGTTTTCATCCGGTTGTATTGTTTTCATGTAGTCTTTGAATAGGTTGAAGCCGATCAAGTGAGCATGTGAATAAATCCGTTGGCAATCACTTGTACTATATCTGGATTCCTTGAATCGTTTCCTAAGGCCGTATTGAGACAGTTGAAATTCTAGGTTAACGTTTTCCTCCTCCAAGGATATGAGTCTTTTTTCCAGATGTGTCAAAACGCATTGGAGGACTTCTTTCCTTTTAAATTTTTCACCCGATTTGGATTTTTTTGAATCCATAGTCTATAACAGATGGATATCGAGATGTTATAAAACTGAAGTTTTTGTAAACAATGAAACAGAAGAGAAGAAAAGAATGTTATGATAATGACAGAGACTTGGAAACCTCATTTATATACAATTTAAGTGGTAGTCGAGGATAAAAAATGTTTTTAATTAAATTTTTTTTTTTTTAAATGCAGTGAACTCTACTGTGGACCAATATCTTTTAATATTAATATTACAATTTTGAAATTGAATCCTTATTTTACTAATTGTTGTGATTGCAATGTATTGTATACACAAATTATTTAATTTATTTATTTATGGTAACCTTTGGTTAAATTCATCAACGTATTTAAACCAAATCAATTGATTTGATACTTGTTTATGTATTTATACACACTTGTTCACATGGCACCTTTTTTAGGGTTCAATGTACCTTTTACACACATGTTCACATGGCACCTTTTGGGGTTCAATGTACCTTTTAGGATGGACTAAAATGTACTAGGGTTTTGAACTAACAAAAACTAAATTGACTTTGGTCACGAATGTTTGAAAAACATTATGCTTACAAATGATATTGATGGATCATCAAACCGAAATTGTTACTAAGCAGAAATCATACGATGCTTTGCAATTTGTTACGTGTGAAACAAATTATAGCACGGTGTGTAAAAAACTATCTAGAGGGGGGGGTGAATAGATTTTAAACGTGTTACCCAATTTTTCGTGTGAAGTCAATATTACGAAATTATCCATAACTATAAAATGCGGAAATTAAATGACACTTGATATTTACGTGGAAACCCTCACGGGAAAAACCACGGGCTGTTATGTGCGCCACACACGAACCTCGAATCCACTAATTGAAATGATTACAGCCTAATCCCAGTTTAATGATCTAATCCGATCAATAATCATCACAACTACCTAATCCCGGTATAAGTGGACCTAGTCCAATTGCTTGTGATTTAAGCTACCTAATCACGATAGCAACACAAGACTTAATTCTCTAAGAAGAGATAATACAACCTAAGTGAATATATGAAATATCCAAAAATGCAATTAGAGCTAGGTAACCCTATATGCTTATCTAGGATGATGATTTTGCAATTAATTCAATCCTAGATATTAAAAGCTAGATGACATGTCAAATAGCTTAGCTAAACATAGATTATAAAAACCTAGATACCTATCAAAATACAACACTCAATCATGTCAACACAACAATCTCTATTTTATATCTAGAATATATTCTAAGAACATACAAATAATAAAAGAGATGCCTTGATAAATAAAACACTAATTATAAATGATAATAGTGAAGAACATACCAAGGGAAGTGTGTTGACCAAGACCCATGCAACTAAACATCCTAAATATGCTAGAAAATGCTTAGATGATATTTTGATGCATATGAAAATGGGTTTTGAGAGTTAAAGACAAGTTCTTGGAGTTTCTCTCTTGAAGATATTTATCTTTTAAAAGTGTGTTGTTGACAAATGAAGAAGAAAGCAAATATATATATATATATATATGTATGTATTAGGTCGGCAAAGAAAAAATGCACAGATTATATAAATATATATACTATGCACGAAATAACCCACCAAAACGCACAGCATTTGGATCATAAAAGAGAAAACAATTCAATTAAGAATAATCCAGTGAGGTGAGCTCACGTGAGAGAAAATAAGGGGTCAAATGAATTGACAAGTCAACTCCACTCCATGCATCGTGAACACACAACACAAACAAGCTCACATGTAACATCTCACATACAATAAAATACCCTTAACAAAACAAAATTCAAAACGCAAATAAGGTGAGGCCGTGTGTGTCCCGTGTGTGCAACGCGGACAGAGAGCAAGTTTAGGCGTGGGGAGCCCGTGGCTCACACGCCACCCCTTGCTTGGTGTGGCTATCATGCCATACGAAGCCGGCTTCGGTCCCGAGCGTTCTTCAGTCCAGTTGACCTTGAACCTTGGAATTAAATTCCGTCTTCAGAATATAAACCCGGACTCAATCATAAATATGGAAAATTATATAACTTTCCACTTTAAGCTCGAAATTGAATTTCGGTTTCCGATAAAAACACGGAATGTCCCAAATGTCTCGAAAATAATCCAAAACATATAGACAAGTCTCCGAATCGCTCGGAACTCATCTATGGACAAATCCACAAATAAAAATATAACAAGGAAGTGCAAGTGTGGAATGTGACATGTGAAGAGAGTGCACACATATGCAATGTATGTTAAGTGTGTGTGTGTGCAATCTAAGTCTCTTCGAAGAAAAATAAGCACTAGAGATATACCTTTGGAGTGCTTGTCACCTTGGGGTCTTGAAAGGGCCTTTGAGCTTATTTCTCAATCACCTAAACTACCTTTACACATCAAACCCCAAAATGTGGTTTGTTCACAAAATAAGCCAATCAACAAATAGGAATCCTTACAATCTCCCCCTTTGGCTATTTCGTGACAAAACCACCACTCACATTGATTCCTCACAACATAATAGAAACTACAGGTCAACAATGATTTTCTACTTTACAAAGAGATATATTAAAAAAAATCTTGAAGTCTTCAATTCTCTTGTAGAACAATCAATCCCTGAAAGTAAAGTTTCTATACTTTCCAATTCAAGTAAAATGTGAGATTAATCAAGTGAGAACATAAACAAGCATTTGCATTTCTAAGAATTTAAGTACAACATCATGCAATGTATGTAAATGCAATGCTCCCCTTCAACGGGTTACTCCCCCTCAATTTATTGTCTCCCCAACATGCACAATTGCTACCACAATTTGCAACTCCCCTTACCACCATTCTACTCCCCCTTTTTGTTATGATATAGGCAAATGAGTAGTTCCCAACCGGGTCACTTAGCAAAGAGAGATGGTAGCATACAAGTCATTTGCATAATCATAAAAGCCACTTTATGCTACTCAATTAATTGGAGAGAAACAAGGAGATTTATTTTTATGAAAATATGTGAAACAAAACATGCTTTACATACAAGACATGTAGCATTCAAGTCCAAAATACAATGGTATTTGGCAAAGCAAATGACAAAGGTTTCTAATAAGAATTCAAACCAATTTCACCAATGTCATGAGAGAAGCAAGGATATAGAGTTTTCATTGATTTTAATTTATGAGCAACTATATCCATCTTTATAAGCCAAACATGTCATGAGCAACTTTGCACTCTATTTGATTTTTCCGGGAATGAAACCCGTATGATAGTAGACATGTTCAACAAATAAAGAAGGAGAGACATTTGGATTTTAAAATCCTTTGAACGGATACAAGATCCTTTATTCATTGAGTCTCATAAGCTTTTTCACACAAGATTTGCATTTTAGAATATGCAATCATCAATTCATGCTTTTTCATTTGAGCATGTTATATGAATTTCATACTTTTTCATTTGACATAGCAAGTTATAAACAACTCATGCTTTTCAATTTTTAAGCATGTCATTAAAAATCATCATGTCATGGAGATAACTATAGGTCATTCAAATCATACTTCCTATGTAAATCTCCTAGTCCAAAAATGCATGTTTGAACATAAATATGACATGGATTGTAAACAAGCATGGTTCACACTTATTGAATTGAAAACATATATACAAATGTGAAACCAAGCTTACTCAAGCAATCAACAAAGAAGCATAAGATTTTTCAAATATTTACATGCAACAAGTATGCATAAGCTCTCTTTGCTTGAGTTCCCCATATGGGGTCAATCATCATCCTTCATCAAAGAATGTCATGAGGTCCTATAGACCTCCCAAGTCCATTTGACTTGGTTGAACCTATTTGAGACTTGTTAGTCTCGTAGCAAGCGGGTTCATTTTTTCTTATCCACATAGATATGACATTTTTCATCTTAGTGGTCAATGGTTCAAGAGTTCTGGAAATAATAGGATCATGAATATGAATTTGTTTTTTCCTAATAACATGCATTCTAGCTCTTGTCATTCTCTTTTCAATCACGCTTTTAGTTCTACACATGTTAATGTAATGGAAGCACTTTGGTCTAATATGACCATCACTACCACAAAAATGACAAGTGGGAATGAAGTTTGAAATCATACCATCCCCGTGAGTATGCATTGGAGCTTTCTCTTGTCGTTGTGGTTGTCTTGGATGTTGGATATGATCTCTCCTTCGTTGTTGATGACCAAGACATTGTTGTTTCCTTGATTTAGCTTGCATGATTGATCTCTTCCCTTGATGAATTTGAGCTTGAGGGAAGTTAGGTTGAGGAACTTTTTGAGCTTGAGGTTGTCTCTTTGAAGCTTCCTTCACTTGTGCACTTCTTGAACATTGTCCTAGATCAATTTTCTTCCTAGGAGTGTGCATCGGCGAGGCTTCTATCTTGCCCAAACTCTTGACAAACATGGTCTTGTTAGGAGCGGGAGTCTCCTTGTAATCTTCAAAGCCAAGACCTCTCTTGTCACAAGGGCTTTTTCCAACACTCAACATGTGGTTGAGTTTATCCGTGCTAGAGGTCAACTTAGCGATCAAATCTCTAGCATCTCTAAGTTCCCTTTTCAACCCTTCTTTATTCCTCCTAGACAAATCTAGCTCATCTCTTAGCTTGTCTTCATCCTTCATGGACCTCACCACTTCACTACTTAAGTGGTCCACTTGTGTTAAAAGCTTAAGGTTTTCTTCCTTCAAAGTTTGAATCTTCTTTTCATTCTCTATCTTATAGCTTTCAAATCTTTTCAAGTGGTCTTCATGATCCAAATTCTCCACATTTCCATTTGTGGAGTTAGATGACATATTCTCACCATGTGAGTCATTTTCTAAATTCTCCATCTTACCTATGGAGTCATCTTCCTCATCAAGACCAACACCTTGGTCACTTGATGTAATATGAGTCATATCCCAATGAGTAGCTGCTCCAATTTCCTCTAGAGCTACTTCTTCATCTATTTCTTCCATGGGATCACTAGTCAAGACGTCATTGCCATCAACTTCAACTTCTACACTCTTGGCTCCAAATGCCTTGTAGTTAATGGCGCATTCTTCTTCACTTGACGACTCATTTCTCTCATTGGAGTCATTACTACTAACACTCCAAGTGGCAGTTATCACCTTTTCCATCTTCTTGTTTAGGCAATTAACAAAATTGGAGGTGAGGTGTCCTACACCAACACACTCATAGCATTGAACCTCTTTCTTTTCGGTCTTCTCTTGCCCAAGCTCAAACTTGTTGAAGGAACCCTTTTTCCTCAAATTTTGGCCTTTGGATTCAATGCCCCTCTCCTCGAACTTGGTAAACTTCTTGAACCTTTTTAGCAATAATGCTATGTCCTTGTCCAAGTCATCTTCAACCTCCTTCCATGAGGAGTAAGTATCACCGGTGAGCAATGGTGGCCTCACGCTCGACGCTCCCTCTTTGCTCATCCCGAAACAACTCATAGTGTTTGGATGAATGCAAATGAGATGAATGCAAAATGTATGAAGAAATCAAACAACCACACATAATGCAAAACACACCAAAAATGAGCTTGGATCTCCTAAGTATATCTAGGAACCCGCTCTGATACCAATTGAAACAAATTATAGCACGGTGTGTAAAAAACTATCTAGAGGGGGGGTGAATAGATTTTAAACGTGTTACCCAATTTTTCGTGTGAAGTCAATATTACGAAATTACCCATAACTAGATAAAGCAATAAATCAAGTATTAAATACGAAAATTAAATGACACTTGATATTTACGTGGAAACCCTCACGGGAAAAACCACGGGCTGTTATGTGCGCCACACATGAATCTTGAATCTTGAATCTTGAATCCACTAATTGAAATGATTACAACCTAATCCCGGTTTAATGATCTAATCCCGATCAATAATCATCACAACTACCTAATCCCGGTATAAGTGGACCTAGTCCAATTGCTTGTGATTTAAGCTACCTAATCCCGATAGCAACACAAGACTTAATTCTCTAAGAAGAGATAATACAACATAAGTGAATATATGAAATATCCAAAAATACAATTAGAGCTAGGTAACCTTATATGCTTATCTAGGATGATGATTTTGCAATTAATTCAATCCTAGATATTAAAAGCTAGATGACATGTCAAATAGCTTAGCTAAACATAGATTATAAAAACCTAGATAGCTATCAAAATACAACACTCAATCATGTCAACACAACAATCTCTATTTTATATCTAGAATATATTCTAAGAACATACAAATAATAAAAGAGATGTCTTGATAAATAAAACACTAATTATAAATGATAATAGTGAAGAACATACCAAGGGAAGTGTGTTGACCAAGACCCATGCAAGTAAACATCCTAACTATGCTAGAAAATACTTAGATGATATTTTGATGCATATGAAAATGGGTTTTGAGAGTTAAAGACAAGTTCTTGGGAGTTTCTCTCTTGAAGATATTTGTCTCTCAAAAGTGTGTTGTTGACAAATGTAGAAGAAAGCAAATATATATGGGGGGTTTGCAAATTTAGCCTATCCCAACATTCACTTTGAGGAAATAGACCGTTGGGAAAAAAAGTGCATATCTAGCCTATCCTGATATTCACTTTCTAGGAAATAGCCTTTCTAGGACAATAATGCCCTCCACAATTAAACCGTACAAAATGACTAAATTACCCTCTTATAATGTGTAAGGACGAAACTGCCCTTCTCTTCTTCTCCTCCAGTTCACTGAAAAAAACCAAAAGTTTTAGGAGTTGGGTCATCTTCTCCATCGTTCTCCTGTGTATCGGAATCCACTCCATAGTCCCATTTCAAATCCCATCATCCTCCCTGTCGACCGGAATCTACTGCTGTTGAAATCCCATCTCCGCTGGAATCTTGCTATCGACCGTAATCTCGATGGCGACCGGAATCGAGTCAGTGCCGACACCTCGCCCATACCTCGCCCACACCTCCTTCAATCGAGCTTCACTGTGAAGTTTGAAATCGAGCTTTTTTTAGTCAATGTAAGTCCCGTAATCACACTTAAGTTTCCAATGTCATTGAATCTGTCGGTCTTTTATTGTTGTTTAAGTTTGAGACGTTTTTTATAGAATGAGGGATTGATGGTTTTGGATTTCTTGCCCATGAATTTGGGTTTGTGTATGTAGTATTGTTGGGTTTAGTTAAGGTGTTTGATGAAATGCCACATCAAGCTTTTAAGAGGGGCAGTATTGTTGTAGTTAAGGTATATGTAGTATTGTTGGGTGCAAACACATCGTCCTCACTATCACATGAATAACCGGAAGAAATGCACTCTGGTGAACAGCGTTGTATGGTTTGGTGGGGAAAGGTTTAGGGAATTTGTATTTGATTTTGTGAGGATTGATGCTGTATGTATATTTGTTTGTGTTGATCACTGCTGAACCAAAACAGGTTTAGGATTTTGCTATTGTTGTTGGTTGATGGTGTATGTATATTTGTTTTTGTTGGTTGGTTGAACCAAAACAGGTGCTGTTAGTGATTTCTTTTGGTTTTGTTATTGTCTTGGCTGGTGTTATTGATTTTGAAAAACATAAGATGAGGTAAGCCCGAGAGGAATGTTGTAGTCCTGGGAACCATTCCTAGGCCTAAAAGAATTGTTCCTAGGCACTGACCTGAATTGAATGACAGTAATTGTTATACTTTTTTGACTGAATTTTTTTTTTCGAGGTCTAAAGATACCATGTCTTGGGTGTTGGTTCAGTGCGGTGAGCATTGGAAGGGTAACGTGTTTACCCGTCCTATTTCGTTTTCAGTACGTCTAACAAAAAAATACAAGGGAGCGTACGATGAATTGGTGGAAACGATATACCAGCGGACAGGGGTCTGTAGAGACCAAATTCAGTTCAAGCTAACTTCGCATGTGGAAACGGGGGTTGATAAAGTTTCATTGTCTGTTATGAGTGACGACGATGTAGAGTTTGTGATTATTAATAAGGAAAAAGGTTGGGCCACAATTGATGTTGAATTTGTCAACAAGTATGAATTTTGACCTCCCCCAAATCCAATCCAATCCAATCAGAATGTACGGTCTCGCCTGTTAAACCCACTGATATTCCACGGTCTCCGGGGGGTACTCCAAACTATAAATCAGTTAGTGGCAGCAATAATTCGCTTGCATCCCAGGCTACACCCGGATTTACGTCAGCAGGCAATGACCAAGCAACACCAGCATCTACTACCAAGCATGCAGTGGATAGTTCTGAAAGCATAGATACTTTTGGAAGGTCTGATAGTTCTAAAACCAGTGATACAGAAGATGAGAGTGTCGGGGATGATGATGCTGGGCTAGCGGCAACAGTTCTTGTAACAGAAGAACGAGGGGTGAGTAGAACACCCAACAGTTCTTCACTGTCCCTAAACACACGGTGGACAATATCAGGTTCAGAGTTTTACTCAATACCCGCCGTTCGAATAGTGGATGTGTTTCAAAATCCAGGTGACCAAGGTCCATTATACAAAGGACAGATGTTCAAGGACAAGCCTACATTGAAGCAAGCTGTAGGGTCGTATGCATTTGCAAAGAGGTTTGAGCATAGGATTTCACGATCTTCTAATACACGATTCACTGCCGAATGTACACAGAGAAGTTGTGGATGGGTTCTTCGGGCATGGAAGTCGAATATGGGGACTTATTGGCATGTTAAGACATTCGTTAATGAGCACATATGTGAGAGAAATGACAACTACAACGTTGAATTTAAACGTGTAAGTGCCGCCGTGATAGGGGATTTGTATGCAAGTAAATATCGCGATCCCGGGCGCATCATCCGTCCTAAAGATATAATTTTTGAGATGAAGGAGGAGCATGACATACACCTCTCGTACAACAAAGCCTACAGGTCGAAGGAGCACGCTTTGAGTCAGGTATTCGGCGATTCGTGGGAATCCTTTCAGAGGTTGCCGTCTTATTTTTATGTATTGGAACAAGCAAACCCCGGGACTGTGACAAAGATCAAGACCGACTCGAAAAACTGGTTGAAATATGGATTCATGGCAATTGGAGCCTCTATTGAGGGCTTCAATTCTATTATTAGACCGGTTATCTGTATCGATGCTACCCACTTGAAGGCTAGGACTAGGGGTGTTATGTTAGTTGCGGTGTGCAAAGACAGAAACGAGATGATATACCCTTTGGCATTTGGGTTTGCAAACTCTGAATGCACAAAGTCGTGGACTTGGTTTTTGAAGAAACTCCGTAAAGTGATCAAAAATCCGGACCGTGTGATGTTAGTTTCGGATCGGCACAATGGTATATTTAATGCAATGGAAGCCATATTCCCAGATGCAACACATGGCGTTTGTGCATGCCATTTGGCACAAAATCTTAAAAGATTCTCCAAGCAGAGGAATGATCTGATTTGGCTTTACTACAGTGCTACGTATGCATACCGTATCGAGGATTTTGACCGTGCAATGGGTGAGTTGAAAGAAACCTGCCCTAAGGTTTACAATGAGCTCCTGGGCGTTGGGGTAGAGAAGTTTTCACGTGTACATAGCCCTAAAAAGAGGTACTTTTTGATGACCACCAACATTGCTGAGTCAATGAATTCTTGTCTACTTGGGGCCCGAAAATTACCTATCACAGCAATGGCATAATGCATCAGAGATTTGTTGCAAAGGTGGTTCTACGATCGTCGAACAAATGCACTTGAAATGTCTACATACTTGACAGCGTTTGCAGACGAACACATCAAACAGAGGACATAAACAGCGGATCGGTCTGCACTACTTCTCGTGATGAGCTATTTGAAGGAATCTTTCGCTGTATGGCCTCTGAAGCTTCCGCGAATATATTTTCCGAATTTGGATATAATCAGCATGTTCATTTTTTATAAAAATTATTAAAGAAAATTCTTAAAAGTATATGCGTGATTCACCCCATTCACTACATGAAATTTAAGGTAGACGACAAATGGATTCCTAGAACAGTCGACCTTGACGAACATTCTTGCTCATGCCGTCAGTGGGATTTAGATGAGTTGCCGTGTTCTCATGTAATGGCGGTTGCTAGGTATGCTTGCCGGTCTTTTAACTCTGTACATTTATCTGTTGTGGTTTATTTTACAAACTTGGGGTAATCTGGTTTGTTGGTGTGTTATGGCCTAGGTACAAAGGTATGTCAATCAATGCACTGGCTTCTGACCTATACACAACAGGATTTCTTAAACATGCCTATGAAATTGGTGTCAACCCTATTCCGGATCCCGAGAGTTGGGACGTTCCCGATGCAATCCGGAACTGTATTGTATTGCCATGGAAGAAAAAGATTCTGCCAGGAAGACCAAAGAAGTTGAGGATACCGTCAGCTGGGGAGAAAAGAAAGTTACATTCTAGTTCAAACAGTGGAAAAAAAGGACGCAATAAATCAAGTTGCCCGGAACCATCATCTAGCACATGCAAACCACCCAAAAAACCTCAATCATGTAGCATTTGTAAGAAAGAGGGACACAACAGATTGACGTGCCCAGACAAGCCACCTGAACTTTCCTTGCTTGACACGGACGAAGAGAATGCCGTTGGACCAACCTGCTGAACCTACCTTTATTGATTTATGGTGTACGTACATTTGTTTGTGTTAAACACTGCTGAACCAAACTTAATAGGTTTATGTATCATTTGTGAAACTATGGATATGTATATCAGAGGAATAACAATACTTGAAATACACCATCACCAGACAGTTGTCTGGTTTAATACAAACCAAAAAAGAAATGAGATTCATTCAGCGTGTAATCATTTGTTCTTATATTCTCTAACAATAACAATAGTAGCGTGTAATCATTTTGCAATTTCAGCTTGTAAACATGCAGTCACCGTGTAAAAATGTTTATATTTCAGCGTGTAAATATTTCCATCGTGTGACCCAGTCTAATTTGTTTCTAGGCCTATAAAATCTTTCCTAGGCTCAGGTGTTTTTCGTTGCCACGTCATCAGTATTGGGGCTGATACTAGGGCCACGAAGTTTAAATTCACACTGTTGATCAAAAATCAACAGTGTAAAAGATTTCACGATGCAAAACAAACCATTCTTACACGATATATTTAATATGTCGTGTAAGGTTTATTACTTTTCATCATGTAATCTTTTAGAATGTTGATTTTGGATCAACAGTGTGAATGATAACACGATGAAAAGTAATCAATATTACACGATATTATAAATGAATCGTGTAAGAATGCTTACTTTTGATCGTGTAATCATTCACACTGTCGATCCAAAATGAACATTCTAAAAGATTACACGATGAAAAGTAATCAATATTACACGATATTATATAGAGTAATTGGCATGAATCCCCCCTAGACTATACCAGCTTTTGCATGTTGCCCCCTAAACTATTTTATTAGGCACTAAACCCCTTGAACTATCCCTTATTGACAGAACAAGACTAAAGATGCCCCCTCTCAGGGGGGGGGGGGGGGGGAACCCAAAGGATTGCCAATAAGTGATAGTTCAGGGGATTTAGTGCCTAATAAAATAGTTTAGGGGGCAACATGCAAAAGCTGGTATAGTCTGGGGGGGATTCGTGCCAATTACTCTATTATAAATGAATCGTGTAAGAATGCTTACTTTTGATCGTGTAATCATTCACACTGTTGATCCAAAATGAACATTCTTAAAGATTACACGATGAAAAGTAATAAATATTACACGATATTATAAATGAATCGTGTAAGAATGCTTACTTTTGATCGTGTAATCATTCACACTGTCGATCCAAAATGAACATTCTAAAAGTTTTTACACGATGAAAAGTAATCAATATTACACGATATTATAAATGAATCGTGTAAGAATGCTTACTTTTGATCGTGTAATCATTCACACTGTTGATCCAAAATCAACATTCTAAAAGATTACACGATGAAAAATTATATTATATTACACGATATTATAAATGAATCATGTATGAATGCTTACTTTTGATCGTGTAATCATTCACACTGTTAATCCAAAATCAACATTCTAAAAGATTACACGATGAAAAGTAATAAACCTTACACAATATATTAAATATATCGTGTAATTGTGGTTACTTTTCATCGTGTAAGATATTTAAAGTGTACCATTTAGTGTGTAATGATCTTCATTCAAACACGTTTCCTCATATATCCAAAAAACATGAAAATTGTAATTATCCATCAAAAAAAAAAACCACAATGCTACTCAATTTCTATAGAGTTGGCAAAGATATCCCTAGCAGCTTGTTTTCTAAAGGCTGGGATGTCCTGCTGGCAAAAATTGAAGTTGAGTTCTTTCCCCATCATTACATACTCTATTCCCTTTAGCATGAAAGCACCACAACTGCTACCGTCCACCTGACATGGGAATTGATAGGGGGCCAATCTCACAGCCTTCATACAAGTCAGACCTTGTTTATTGCGTTTACTAACGTCGTAGTAACCAGACTGTTTGCAAATGAGTGGGAATAACCGACGTAGAGGCAATACCTGCTCTTGTCTATGCTTTGGATTGTTCGGCAGTAGATGTGCGTTTGAGTCATAAATTGTAATATTCCAATTGTGGAGATGAACTATAGAAAATACCCAATGGCTGCCTCCCACGAAGCAAGGGACTATAACCTGTTACAAATAAAGTTGTGTCAGCATATTGAATTGAGTATGTATTCACTTGAGTAAGTCAACTATCTTACGTCATCAATACTAGCCCATGCCGTCCCCCAGTCTGGTTTGTTACCGATAGCGTATTCTATTAAGTCTAATGGGACATTAAATTTTCCCAGGTAGAACATTTTCTTCAATGGTGCGTGGAAATCTGGTTGAAATTGACGCCAAATAAGTGTAAGTTCATTCTGAAATGAAGTAACAAAACGGGTCAGTGGGGGCTTTAAATATAGTAGAAAACTGTATGAAGTGGAATGAATCCTGCAATGAAGTGTACTTACAAAGAAAGCGCAATCAACTACAGCTACTTTGCGTTTAAATTGCTTTTTCTCCATTGGGTCATTTTTCCGCTTACAAAGCAGGTTTATGTACGCATCCACATGCTCAATGCCCAACCATTCCATGGGATCTTCTAACTCTCTGAAAAATGATTGTGAAACAGAAGCATCGATGCCGATGTAACGACTGCATTAAAAAACATGTGAGTACGATTAGTGGCATTGTACAAAATGTTAAATGACATGCTACACAAAGAACTTTTAAAAACACTTACAAAAACAGGTTCGGATCATTCACAAAGGTGTTATATTTCCTGTTTACTTCCATCTCCTTCATTGGTCTGGAGGGATCTGTGTATGGACTTCTTAACCACTTTGACACCCATCGCTCCCTAGCAATTTCTGTCGGGTCACTTGGTGGAAGACCAGCTCCGGGATTCCCTCGATTGGAAGTGGATTCATCGGGCAGTCCAGATTTAGAGACATCGGGTTCGTGTTGAGTTCTTTTAGATGGTGGGGGAGGGGTATGTACGTCATGTGAGGGTGGTAGAGGGGTATGTATGTCATCCGTCTCGGTGTGGGTGGGGGCTATCTCGGTGTGGACGGGGGATGTTGCGGCTGTCTCGTTTTGGGTGGGGTCTGCTGGGGCTTCGGGGGGTCTCCCGGTGTGGGCGGGGATTGCGGGGGCTTTCTCGGTGTGGGTGAGGGATACGAGGAGTGTCTCCGTGTGGGTAGGGTCTGTGGGGGCTGTCTCGGTGTGTGTGGGGTCTGCGGGGGCTGTCTTAGGGTCTGTGGGGGCTTCTGGGGGTGTCTTGGTGTGGGTGGGGTCTACGGGGGATGTAGTGGGTGTCTCGGTTTGGGCGGGGGATGTGGGGGGTGACTCGGTTTGGGCGAGGGATCCGAGACATGTCTTAGTGTGGGTGAGGGATACGAGGGGTGTCTTCATATGGGTGGGGTCTGTGGGGGCTGTCTCAATGTGGGTCAGGGATAAGAGGGATGTCTCGGTGTGTGTGGGGTCTGCGGGGGCTGTCTCGGGGTCTGTGGGGGCTTCTGGGGGTGTCTTAGTATGGGTGGGGTCAGCGGGGGCTGTCTCGGTGTGGGTGGATCCCTCAGTGTGGGCTGCATCCAAACCTTGAGTGGCTGCCTCGAAAGGATCTGTAGGTGAATATGGGTTTGATACCTGTTCTGCATGATTCTCTCCACGTGAACGTCCCTTTGAAAAGGAAAATGTTTATTCAAAATGAGTTGATAATATAACCAAATTTATGATACTACAAAATGATGTAGTGGAGTTATACTTACCGGAATACCTACAAGAGCAAACAATTCGGTCCGAAGAGTTTCAAACTCGGACCGCATAGCGATTTGGACCTCCTCACGTACGATGATGCGCATTTGGTCAAGTAGTTGGTTCAGAATTGCAGTAGTGGTCGATCCCTAAACAATATTAATTGTCATGAAAATGATCGTGATGTAAAGAGAATAATATAATGAAAATAATCACCTCTGATCTCTTTGATTGCTGTCTACGATCAACTGGTGGAGGTGGAGGTTAAGGTTGACGCTGACGAGTAGGAGATGAAGTCCTGTGGTTATCGTCAGACGACAGCAATCCGGTCTGTGTCCCTCCTGAGGATGGATGACGGAGAGGCGAGTGCTCGTCAAGAGGTGGGGATGACAGATCAGGTCTGTCACGGACATGCCGAGTGGTGCGCATACGTGGTGATGCATTAAAAAAGTTCCGTCGTCTTTTAATTGGATCATCAGGACCATGGTACTGCTTTCGTTTATTCTTATGGAGTTTTTTCGATGACGGCTCCGCTCTGTCCTCTTTGCCGACGAAACCCTTCAACGGTACAAACTGAGGTCCTTTGGATATGTCATCGTCAATGCCCCTCCAGTAGTCCTCTTTTTCCTCCGTTCGAGTAGGCCAGAGCTCGGCTAATCCAGTGAGCTACAAAATATTACCCTTTCAAGTAGTAACAAAATAGCATACAATTCAAAACAATCTACCAATTCTACATTTACCGTTCCGTCAGCCTCTTTCTCCAACCATGTTTGAGACATAGTTGATCCCCGTTTGATAAATTCCCAATTTTTAAAACGGGGGCATCCGTGATTACCGAACCTGTTGCCCAATTTTCTCCGCATCGAAGGGATGGCCTCCATTGCCCAGAACTACCAAGGAAAAAAACCAGTTTATTAGATGAATAAGATGATATTTTAAAAAACTATAAGAATAGTTCGACATATTGTCAACTTTGCACGATACCTGAACTCCCCAAACAAAACCGTATAGGTTGTATCTTCTTGTAGGACCCAACGGCTCTGGAACCTTAAAACCAGTTCAGATGTAGTGCAATGTCATCTTGAATACATAATGACCCCATGGGAACGAATTGAATGCCTCTATGTCCTCAACCAACGTCATTAGCCAGTACGTAACTTGTCTCCTGTAATCCTGGCCGAAGAGAATGTTGTTCGCAAACAACACAAGTGCCATCTTCAAAGCATCACCCTCTCTCTTAAAGCTCCCTCTTACGAACCTGGACAGCACATCTTCCAATAATAAACCTCCCTGTCCACCAAAATATCGGATGTGGATCCCATCCGGCACTGGTACGTAATCTCTCAAAAAGATATCCGGCAAAACACCAAACCTCAATCCACTGCACAAACAAAACTCTCTCTTTCCTAGTTTAACCTTGTTCTTACCCAAAGCAACCACATCTCATCCTCACTGGCACCTGGGAACCGAATTTGGCGGAGCAATAGGTTATGTATGTACTGCGTTTGAAATAAAGCCTGCATGTGTCCTGGTAGATCCAAGTAATGCCCGAAACATCCTCTCTTGAAACGTGCCAACTCACCTTCTTCTTCCAACACCCTCCTGATGTCACCGATAAATTTTAGTTTGCAATGCACTGTTATGGTTATGTCATACGCCCACGTATTCCTCGGATATACCAAATACTGATCTAGGTCTTCGTTCTCTGATGCATGTTCAATCTGTACTACGTTTTCAGTCTGTTGTATATGCTCGTCGTTCTGTGTTGCGTAGCTCACCACTGCTAGGTTGTCAGTCTCTGCTATATTCTCTGCTACGTTCACATTCTGTGGTTGGTTCTCAGCTTCTGGTACGTTCACATTCTCTGTTAAGTTTTGGTTCTGTTCAAGGTCTTCATTCTCTGCCATTGCCTGGTTCGTTCTCACTCTTTTGTATCTTCTCATTATCTGCTTACAAACTGAAAATATTTCTAGGATTATTACAAAATTCGTTACACGATGACACACATACAAATAAAATAAAAATGAAACCATTAATCTTTACACGCTGTAGCATAAAATTCTTTACAAGATGAGCTATACAAGTTTTTAACCGCTCAATTGCAACGTATTTTAGCGTGTAACCATTCTGGATAATTTCAAACATAATATCAAACAAAGATTCCTTACACGCTGTATAAACAACGTAATTACACGATGATTTAAAAGGGTTTACACGCTATGTCTAAAGTAATTTTATCGTGTAACCATTCTCGATAATACAAAGTTCAATAAATGAAATCCAGAATCCTTACACGCTGTATAACAAACTTCTTTACCCGATAATTTGTACAAGGGTTTACACGCTCAAATGTAAAGTACCGTGTAACCAATCGGTATAATACAAATTCAAAAATGAAAGGGAATCCAGATTCCTTACACATTGTATAACAAACTTCGTTACACGATATATTTGTACAAGGGTTTACACGCTCAAATTTAAAGTAGCGTGTAACCATTCTGGGTAATACAAATTCAATAAATCAAAGGGAATCCAGTTTCCTTACACGCTGTATAACAAACTTCGTTACACGATAATTTGTACAAGGGTTTACACGGTCAAATGTAAAGTAGCGTGTAACCATTCTGGGTAATACAAATTCAATAAATCAAGTGCATAAATCAAAGGGAATCCAGTTTCCTTACACGCTGTATAAAAAACATAGTTACACGATGATATAAAAGGGTTTACACGCTAATTGTAATGTAATTTTAACGTGTAATCATTCTGGGTAGTTTACAAGTTTTTCATTCGAACCCAGAATCCTTACACGCAGAATAACAATCCTCTTTACATGAATACTTGTACTAGGGTTTACACGCTCAATCTTAAATTCATTTTATCGTGTAACCATTCTGGGTAATTTGAATGTCTAAATAAGAAATCAATCATAAAAAACACAGCATTGTTCACAACAAATAAATTAAATAAAACCCAAAGTTCAACAATCTGTAATCCAAAGTTGGTACCTACAGTTTGTTGATGAACAGTTCTTCGGCCAATTTGTTGATGAACAGTTCGCCCGCGATGAAAACCACTTTCTGAAAACTACTTTCCCACTCAACAATACAACTTCCTGAAAACCTCTTTCTCAGACGTCCTTTTCGAGGTTTAAAGGCCAAAAACGTTTTTAATTTCATTTGAGTTTTATGTATTTTATTGTTTTCAAATTTCAAAATTAGAAAAAGAGCCCTAAATAAGTGCCACGTTGGAATTGCAGTAAGGGTATATTAGTCCAAGAAACTTTCTTTTAGATAAAAAAAGGGGTTAATTGCACTAACTTAAATTGACGTTTATCAATATCACAGCTATATTGTACTTTTCCTTTAATTAACAAGAACATACCCTTTCATCGGTTTGACCGGGGTTAGATTTAACGGAGACCTAACTGTGGCAAGGGCATGAATGCCTTTTTCCATTAAAAGAAAATAAAAAATATAAGTTATTTATTATAAAACTAAGAAATATTAAAAATCTTCATTACCCATCACATCATCATCAAACATCTTCATTTTCATCGTTATCACCAATCCATCATCTTAGACAATC
Source organism: Acer yangbiense (assembly GCA_008009225.1). Lineage (NCBI taxonomy): Eukaryota > Viridiplantae > Streptophyta > Magnoliopsida > Sapindales > Sapindaceae > Acer > Acer yangbiense. The sequence goes on from CM017770.1 coordinate 42,265,315, forward strand.
AAACTCAACCCTTTCATCAATTTTCGTCTTCAGTCCAAATCCAGAAAGAAAAAAAAATACATAAATCATTTATATATATAAATATTCATAAAGCATATCCACTCCATATTCAATCAAATTCCAGAAATCTCCATCTTTTAAAATATAGGCAATAGATTCCTTACAAAAAAACAAGGCAATCAAATTCAACCTCCCCTCTCCCTTTTCTGCAAATACACATCACTCCCCATCTCCACAACACTCTGCCTTCAATGCCCACGGATATCTCCATCCCACAACACAAAACCAAAAATAAAACCAATTTTGTTTTTCTGTTAGAAAGAATCTTTTAATTTTTTTATTAAAAATTAAACACAGATGAAGTGAGCACTCCGGCCATCTGATATAGATTCAATCAGAACAAAAAAAAATATATTAAAACTGTTAAATAACAGATGGAGCCTCCATCAAACGCCAGTGGGCTCCGTCGAAGATGTAGCGGTGCTCCATCTGAGATGGAACCGAGCTCCATCCGCTCCATCCCAGACGACGTTGCGCACCATCACCGGCAGATGAAGAGGCCTCCATTTGACGCCGGCAAGCCTCCCCGCTTAACAACAGAGGGATACCACAACTACCACCACCATATCCCTCGTCGTTTTTATTTCTTACGCCGGTGACAAGCTCAATCGGTCTCCTCCCTCACCCAAATCATTCATGCTATTTTTGTTTTTTAGAGAGTGCACCATCAGATGTGGGGCACTGAGTCTTTTTCACTAAATAATAAAATATTTACTGAGGGCATTTTAGTCTTTTTAAAGTCAACTGTTAAATGTAACGTTTAATAGTTAATAGCAAGGGTTGTTTGTGTGATTAAAGCCATTTGTTGAATATTTTGCTACAAAGGCAAAACACATGGTATGTTTGTGCAATTAACCCTATAAAAAGTTAACTTATTGAGATGTGACAGTTTCACAAAGGCCCATTAGTAAAGGTGACTTTTCACTTTTCCCTGTTAGGTATGTTCATCTCGTTCCACTTGTACTTAGGCCTAGGAGATTTGTTCCCTGGCCCGTAAATAAGTCGTTGCTTTTCATTTTCAGAATGAGCTGTACAATAAACTGGTGGGTTTCCCTAGTGTACCGCCCGTTCAGTTTACAATAACAAAATAATAAATGTTCATTTCAGATAAGTTTAATGGTTCAATTAAGATTTAAGGCACAATGGTTCATTTAAAATGTCACGGTATTGGAAAGGTTACAATGGTTCAGTCTTCAATGAAATTAATGTAAGAGGTGACTCTTCAGTTTTCACTGATATGGGTCATATTCTTCCACTATAAATATGTCAATTGCTGAGTTATATTTTAGTCAGAAATCTGTTGAAGCTTACAAGTGGAAATGGAAGCAAACGGCATGAGCCTTAACATGATGAATGCCATTTCAGAAGTGATGCGTGAAAGGATTGCAAAGGCTGAGGAGACCATCACCATGGAGCGTGAAAATGCAAAACGGCTACGTGATGATTATACTCTTCTGATGGGGAAATTTCATAATCTGGAAGCTGAAATCATCAACTTAAACATAGCGATTGAAGCATGGGACAACGAACTCAATGGCCTCTACCAACTTGTTGAAAAAATGCAGAAGAAGTTGATCGACTTCAACATTCCACCATCACCCTGAATTCAATGTGTTTTTTAATGTTTTTTCACATGCTGTACCCCTCGTCTATATAAATGGAAGTTATCGGTTCGTTTTCACATGCTTTACAAATTTCACATACCGTCATTATATTCCTTCACTACTCATACAAGCAGCACAGAACAAATAGGACTAATTGCACAAACGTCCCTGAGTTTAGGCATAATTGCATGTATATGGAATTTTTACCCATAATTGCACAAACATCCCCTGTAATTAGTTGACTTCGTTAAATCTAACCATTGTCCACAATTTTAACCAAAAAATGACTAAAGTACCCTTAGTTACCTACTTTATTATTAATTATATATATACTTTAATTTTTTGACAATTTATATATATACTTAAAATAATAATTATATACAATACTTAATTTATTTATTTAACAATTTTATAATCCATTTTTTAATCCATTTTTTAATTTTTATAATCCATTTCTTTAATAAAAAAATTAAGTATTATATATAATATATTTTTAAGTATATATATAATTATTTTTTTAAGTATATATATAATTATTTTTTTAAGTATATATATAAATTGTAAAAAAAAAAAGTATATATATAATTAATTATAAAATAAACACGAATACAAATAAAAAATATGATAATATATAATATATTATATATATTACTAATATATATAATACATATTATATATATAATATATATATATTATATATAGGATATAATTATTTATATATTATATATAATAATATATTATATATATAATAATATATATTAAATATATTTAATAATATAGAATATAATATTATTATAATATATATTATAGGAATTCTTCTTAGGCCTTACAGATCTTACCCGTTGATTAAATTATGGGGGCCCTGCAAAAATCTCAACGATCGGCACCGTCCTACGATGAAGGGGTATCAATGGAAGTATGTACGTGGAGTTTCGAGATAATCAAACGGTCGAACAAGTACGTCCATACCCATTACACTAGATATACCATATACCAAACAACCCTTCAAATATTAACCCCTAAGTGCCTAAGAGTTTTTTCACAACCTTATAAGTTGTTCTAGTTGCTTGAATCGATCTCCCGTAATAGATTTACACTTCCGAAATCGAGTCTGATGACTCTGATGGGTGCACACCGCCTTTTTAAAACATTCCGACCAATCGGAATAAATAAATTAAATATGAAAAAAATTTATTTAAATCGAAATTCAATCCACAATGGGCCTAGGAGTTGTTCTTATGCTTACAGTACCTATTCCAAGGCATTTAATATCCTAGGCTTAGTTCCTTCTTATCATCACAAATACTGATGACGTGGCGAAGAAAAAACATGGTTAGACGCTGAAAAGTAATCATCGTTACACGCTAATATTAATGCATCGTGTACGGATGATTACTTTACATTGTGTAATCGTTGACATAGTTTCATCTGGATATTTGAACATGCAAATGGTCCATGTTTACACGCTGAAAAGTAATCATGTTTACACGCTAATATTAATGTATCGTGTAAGGATGATTACTTTACATCGTGTAATCGTTGACATAGTTTCATCTGGATATTTGAACATGCAAATGGTCCATGATTACACGCTGAAAGTAATCATGTTTACACGCTAATATTAATGTATCGTGTAAGAATACTTTACATCGTTCAATCTTCAACATAATTTCATCTGGATAAGGTTTAACATGCAACCGTTCAATGATTACACGCTGAACAGTATATAGTGTTACAGATGACCCATTGAAATAATCGAAGGACACTTAGAAATTAAACAAAGGACTTTTAAACTTTCTAGGTACATTGACACAGGACTTTAATCTCCCAAGATTCATAAATAAAGTTCAACTTTCCACGGTTCATGACTCTTGGAATATGCAAAGTTGATTTATCTTTCCAACAAGTGAAAATATATTGTTTTTTTTAAGTGAGGGTAGGACCGTCCAAGAGATTCTTATATACACTGGGCTGTGGTGGTGGTTGTAGGCAAAGTGGTTTTTTTCAGAAATGAAAAAGTTCATGCTCTGAACTTTTTCCTTTTTTTTTTATTCTTTTCTTTTAATAGATCTATTTTCATGTACTTGGTAGGTCTCTTTGATAGTTTCAAATTTCCAGACTTAAAATTCTACTACTAAGCTTTCTCATTCTTCCGTTGTCAAACACAGACAAGGCAGGATATTCTAAGGAATTACTTGATAGATTTGGCAATACAAAATCTGGTGTTGGACATGTTGAATTTGTGCTTGTTAACACAAATTCCAACAAGTCCTGTTGCACACGATCTAAATAAGAAAAAAATTATCCACTTCCTTCGTCATGGTATTAGGGTTAGATGGATCGATTCTGTTCAGAATTGTCACAAACTCATTTTGAAAATGCAATCATCTGAGTTCATTCATCGGCAAACTTCAATCACTGTCCAAGCTTATGTTATCCCGAGTTTGTCATCTTCGCGTTACACTCGTAGTGTTAGTGTTGGAATGTGTGATGTTTTGTGTATTTATGTGTAAGAGGATTATGTCTGTGTATGAAAGCTGAGGAGTCCTAGTTGCTTCTCCCGCTCCTCTAATTCTTTTTCCTTAGCTTCCAGACGAGACCAAACCTTGTCAATCTCTAAAAATATCACAGTACATTTTTGCTTTTCCTTCCCTCAGTCCCCTCATGATATCAGTTTGTGAATATCAAATAGAGATAGGAAACCAAACACACAAATACAGAAATCATAGCTTCAATGTTTTGATATCTGCCTCATCACCTGTAAATTTTCTCTTCATTGCAGCAATGAATGGTTTCCTGTCAACTGGACTCCAACATCACTACAATTGGTCATGGGATGAGGTATGTTTCAACATTATTATGTAGAATTTCCTGCCTTGTCTATGATGATTTTAAAAGGATAAAATATATTGTTCAAATGTAACTTGCACTCTTGTAAATGTGAGATTGGTTGCAGGAGAGAAATCTCTGGCCAACTAATGTCTGACGATGTTAATAATTTCTTTTTTTATATGTGGGAACAGGAGAGAAATCTCTGGCCAACTAACGAAGAACTCATCGGCAGTAGTCGACTTGACCCTGATTGTTCTGTCCAATTAAAGGGAAGTTCTTGATACCTCTTCGGTGGAGAGGTTTAAGCGCCGGGGTGATGCTCTCTCGTGGCATTAGTGTTGTTTGCGACCAGTATCCTTAATAAATATGTACAAATTTTTTAAAGGTTACTGGATTAGAAGAGCTTCATGCCTGCACCCCACGAGAGATGAGGCGGAACAAGATTAGTAGGCGGACATTGACGTTGATCTATCCAAATGTCCCCAGTTTGTCCCCAGTCCGAACGGTGTGCCCGACTACCATCTCCACCTACCGAAACAGATACACATGCGGGGTCACACCGACTGGATTTCCAAGAGCAATTCCCATTTGATGTTGCTTGCTGTGATGGAAGTTCCTTCCATGTTAGAAATATGAATGATTTTGTAAAAAATATAACAAATTAATATTATGAAATGTAAATATACCAAAAAATGTATTAAACCTACTTTAATATAAAGAATGAAATGTGATTCATGTGAATCGCTGTGTAAGTCACTCAACAATTTCAAAGACTACATTTAATGTAGCGTGTAAGCATGGTTACTTTTCATCGTGTAATTTGCAATATTAATGCTTGAACATACAATTTGGTCAATGGTTACACGATTTAAAGTAACCATGATTACACGATACATTTAATATATCGTGTACTCATGATAACAAATTGGCGTGTATTCATTCAGACTGTGACCATGTTACTTATAATCAGAGTGTTCCTAGTTATCATGTAAATATAAAACTGTATAAACGACCATTTTAATGATTCAACGTGCAAATTGGTAAATGGTTACACGATTTAAAGTAACCATGATTACACGATACATTTAATATATCGTGTACTTATGGTAACAAATTGGCGTGTATTCCCATTTTAATGATTCAACATGCAAATTGTTCAATGGTTACATGATTTAAAGTAATGATGATTACACGATACATTTAATATATCGTGTACTCATGATAAAAAATTGGGCGTGTATTCATTCAGACCGTGACCTATGTTGCGTATAATCAGAGTGTTCCCAGTTATCATGTAAAAACTAAGCGTTATTACACGCTACATATGAAGAATAGTGTAATTATGATATGTTTGCATCGTGTAAACCATTCACACCGTTGCTTGTTGAAGGATTGTACATGCAACATAGTCAAAGATTATACAATGGCTCGTTCTACTGTTGGCAGGTATTGCCAGTCTGGATGTAGATTCTACAGAGATTCGCCTGGGAAACTTTTTTCTTTGGATAAGTGTTTCACTGTTTGATCGAGGGGACAAGAGGGAGCAAGTCTGGATATGATGTAGATTCTACAGAGATTTGCAAGGATTTTTATTTGGATAAGTGAAAGTTGTTTGACTTGTTTCATTGATGGGACATCATTACAAGTGATATATTTAAAATTATTTTTTAAAGGGAGAGGAGTTCATTTTTGCTCACCCCCTTTAACTACTAGGGTGAGCCAGTACCTCCCATCTTAAATGTTGCCATGTGTCCTAAAGTGTTTACTAAGGGTTAACAAATATAAATTCTAACCAATGTTTACCTTTTATTAGGTAATAATACCCACACCCATAAATCACAGCCACACCATTATCCAATCACAGAATCTTGGAAAATAGATCAAAAATAAATAAATAAAGTAAACAAAATTGAAAAATCTTTTTTTTTTTAACACAACCAACCATTATCTCATTATCTCAATCCAGCAAACATACATTTCATTCATTATTCAATGCGAAAACACAGACTTTTACATCTCATCAATAGCAGACAACAAAGTATAAACCGCATTTTCCGAGAAGTTGCTAGTACACGACATCTCTCCTAAGACGATCTCGGCCAAGGAGTACCCGCCGGACCTAGTTCCTCCGTGCCTCCTTTCTTGGGCGATACACCCTCATGCCAGTCCCTTTTCCTGTTTTCGCCTCCGATTATGCACACTTTCGCACTGCTGTTACTCCTTTCCCCTGTGTTCTCTACAAAATGATGATGCTTGCAAAACATCCTTTCTCAAAAAAAAAAAAAAAAAAAAAAAAAAAAAAAATTAATGAAATTGGCATTCTCCATATATAATAATAATAATAATAATAATATAAAAAACGTGTCGCCGGAAGACCGGAGTTGGTCGTTGTCGAAGCAATCACTTGAGGGAGAAGACGATGATGATTTCCGATTTTGTTTTTTATTATTTTTTTAATATTACGTTTTTAAATTTTAATATTTAAACATAATGTTATATTACTACCTGTTTACCTTATTTATTAAGTTTGTTTAGGACATCATTAACTTTGAGCATGGCAATTGGGAGGTAATGCTCACCTCCATGCTAAAGGGGGATTTAAAGCCTCAAGTGTTAAAGTTCAATTCGTGTGGCCGTCTATCTGTTTTTTGTTTTTTTTTCCTGTGTTGTTTCACTCGAGGTAAATCAACTTTGCATATACAAGATTCATGAACCGTGGTCATTGAACTTTATTTATGAATCTTGAGATTAAAGTACTGTTGTCATGTACATAGAAAGTTTAAAAGTCCTTTGTTATTTCAATGTTCAAAAAGATGTCAACATATATAGCACATATTATTTCAATGTGTTTGTATATTGTGGAATGCAATTACCACTTATTGTCGATGATTACACGATGAAAAGTAACCATGGTTACACGAATATATCACTTTTTATCGTGTAAGAATGCTTACTTTTAATCGTGTAATAGTTGATACTGTGTTTTGGATCACAGTGTCAAAGATAACCACGATGCAAAGTAAGCATTATTACACGATTCATTATTATATTGTTAAGGTTTATTACTTTTGATCATGTAATCGTTGACACTGTTGATCAAAAATCACATTGTGAAATATTACACGATTAAAAGTAAGCATCCTTACACGATGGAAAGTAAGCATGGTTAATTTCATCGTGTAACCTTGACCTGTTGATTTTGGATCAACGAACATGCAACACGATATGATTCACGTTGGGTCGTGCAACTATTGCCACATATTGCCAGTCTGGATCTAGATGTACAGAGATACGCATGAATTTTTTTCATTTTCGATACTGTTTCACTGTTTGATTGATGGGACAACAGGGAGCAGTCTGGATGAAGTGAAAATATATGCTCAAAATATATTATGTCTGACTTTGTGGTGCCTGTTGTAGCCTGTAGGCAAAGCAGTTGTTCTCTGTGAAATATATTTTTTATTATTTATTATAATCTATTTCTTGTATACTTGTTAGTTTCTCTTTGAAAATCAAATATCCAGACTTGTTGCTTGCTGTGCTGGAAGTTCCTTCCAAGTTAGAAATAAGATTTTGTTTGTTAAAAAATATAAAAAAACATAATGTGAATCAAATATCGTGTAAGGATGATAAGTTTCCATCGTGTATTCTTTGTCATTGTATCTGAATCAAATTTTCAGCGTGTAATTATTGACATTGTTGCCTGTTGAATCAAGTTTTCATCGCGTAATGATTGAAAATGCAACAGTATGAGGATTACACGATGAGAGCTAAGCATGCTTAGACGATACATTTAATGTAAGCATGGTTACTTTTCATCGTGTAAAAGCATTATGAATGATTGAACAGTCCTGTGGTCAATGATTACACGATACATTGAATGTATCGTGTAACCATGTTTAGAAAATGGCGTGTATTCATTCAAAATTTGACCATTTTTACGTTCCCAGTTATCATGTAAATATATACCTGTTAGTTATCATGTAAATATATACCTGTTAAATTTACGTGCGATCAGAGTGTTCCTAGTTATCATGTAAATAAATATAAGCTGCTTGTCTGACCTTGTGGGCATTCACATTGTTGCTTGATGAATGATTGAACATGCAACAGTATGAATGGTTACACGATGGAAACTAATCATTATTACATGCTACATACGAAGGATCGTGTAATGATGCTTAGTTTTTTAGCGTGTAACCATTCACACTGTTGCTTTTTAAATGAATGAACATGCAACAGAGTCAAAGATATTATACAATGGCTCGTTCTACTATTGGCAGATATTGCCAGTCTAGATGTAGATTGTGCAGAGATTCGCATGGGAAACTAATTTTTTTTGATATGTTTCACTGTTTGATTGAGGGGACATGAGGGACGAAGACTGGATATGAGTAGATTCTACAGAGATTCGCATGTGGAACTTTTTTATTTAGATAAGTGAAAGGCGGTTTCATTGAGGGACACTAGAAGTGATATATTAAACAAAAATTTCTTTAAAAATTTTTTCTTCGGTGCCGTTGTTTTTTTTTTTTCCTGTATTGTTTTCACTTGTTGGAAAGTTAAATCAACTTTCCATATACCAAGATTCATTAACCGTGGTGGGAAGTTGAACTTTATTTATGAATCTTGGGAGATTAAAGTACTGTGTCAATGTACCTAGAAAGTTTAAAAGTCTTGTGTTTAATTTCTAAGTGTATGTGTCAAAAAATTTCTGAGTGTCCAATGTTGATTATTTCAATGTTTCCAAAAAATGTAAGCAATATATATAGGAGTGCAAGCAAACAACATATCCTATTATCCTTGATCGTGCGTAATTTTCAAGGCATGAAGTTGAATGACAAAAAAGAATGATCCACGCCTTTAAAATACAAATATTTTCTTCTCTGTTTTGTTCTTAGTTATGTAACAAAATATCGATATCAATCCAACTCTTCAGTTTTGTGATATTGTTAACAGTTTCCCTTTTTTCGGTGGTTACCAGGAGAGAAATCTCTGTTTTAACGAGGAACTCTCATCCGCACTAGTACACTTGACCCTGATTGTTCTGTCCAATTATACATTCGGTGGTGGCCGTGACGCCGTAGATGTCATCATGGGAGAGATCAGCCTTTCCCATGGAAGCACTGAGAAGATGATTATATGCCAAAATATAAACAAACACTCTGACTCAACCATGGAATCATATTTTTATCAATATATTGGTCAACCAGAGTGAGAGTTGAGGGCACAAACAGCCTTCAAACATAGTTCATCATCCTCTCCAAGTGCAAGAATGACGTCTAATTCATACTCCCATTTTTATCAACTTGCTGCCGTTCATAATCTTGCCATGCTGAATTGCCATCATCTTGTTTATATTCTGTAAAACTAATAGGTTTACATACGGAAATGTATAGATTTTACGTACTTTGATGTAATGGAAGCACTGAGAAGATGATATTATGTCCCTACTTTTGGTATATACATGAAAGTTTTTGGATTGAATCATTCCTTCCATGTAGAAATATTGATTACTTATGACCTACTTTGCTTTGCTTCCAAAAGTTTTGGATTACTTTGCTATTATGTCATCAGTATTGGGTCTGATAAAAACGGAACTAAGCCCAGGAAGTTGTAATTCTCACTGTTGATCAAAAATCAACAGTGTAAAAGATTTCACGATGCAAACAAAGCGTACTTACACGATTATTTAATATATCTCGTAAGCTTTATTGGTTTTCATCGTGTAATCATTCACACTGTTGAATTGTGATCAACATGTGAATGATAACACGATGAAAAGTAATCAATATTACACGCTAATATTAATGTATCGTGTAATAATGCTTACTTTCATCGTGTAATCATGTTTTCAAAGTGACATGAAATCATTCATGCTGTAACCATTTTACTTGTAATAATGGTTACTTTTCATCGTGTAGTTGCCCATATATGTTTTAAGTGTGCCTCTCATTGTGTGAATGGTGTTATTCACCAACCGTTCTGGGTAATACAAAGTTCAATAAATCAAATCCAGAATCCACCGCTGTATACTTTACACGAAGATTTGTACAAGGGTGTACACGTTCAAATGTAAAGTAGCGTGTAACCATTCTGGGTAATTTACAAGTTCTGTAATCGAACCCAGAATCCTTACACGCTGAATAGCAATCTTCTTTACATGAATACTTGTACTAGGTTTTACACGCTCAATCTTAAACTCATTTTAGCGTGTGAACATTCTGGGTAGAAATCAATCATCAAAAACACAGCATTGTTCACAACAAATAATTAAATAAAAAGGTGACATTCTTGTAAACCCATCTTCAAAAGGTGCCATTAGTTTTTGTCCTCGGACATTGAACCTTTAACTGGTCAATGATTACACGCTGAAAAGTAATCATGGTTACACGCTACAGTAAATGTATCGTGTAAGGAAGATTATTTTCCATCGTGTATTCGTTGTCATAGTTTCATCCCTGACCCCAGTTTTCAGCGTGTAATAATAGACATAGTTGCATGTTGAATCAAAACAATGATTTTAATATATATATATATATATATATATATATATATATATATATATATCATCTAATTTGAATGAGTCTCTCATTACAGTCAAGATCATTTTCAATATTGATTTTCAGAGTTATTGGATAAATAGGATCAAGTAACAAAAATGGTGACCGGAACCATTGTTGATGACTACAAGTCGACTAAGCCTGGGAAGAAATATCCTAGGCCTAGAAGAGTGTTTCCCAGGCCTGACAGATTTTTCACAGTACAAAATTACATCATAAACTTCCATTTGAAGTGCACATAACATTTTAAGCCTAAATACATGATTCCCAAGATGTACAAGTCTATGGGGAATTACGGATTTGACCATTGGTGAAAAGGTCAATTGCAATGGCCTTACGAATGTTTTTGATATTCTTTTGTCCAAAAATTGATTTCCATGGAGTTGGTACTCCAGCCATAATCAACTCAGCATACTTCATCAAAAAGGCACCACAACTGCTTCTGTTTAATTATTGGATATGTCAAACACAAGTATATTAAGAAAGTAAATAAAGTAAATAAAGTTATGAATATGTCACATACCCCATCATCTTGTTGTGGAATGAGATTACTGTGCAAGCTTTCAGCTGTGAACGGGGTGGCATGAGGATCGATCTTCGTTCGTTCGTTCGTAGTAACCGGCATGCTTCAACACAGATGGCAATAGGTAAAGCAGGCCACTAATTCCTTTCGCCGATTACACGCAGTCCGCTCTCCGTTCCTTCAATGCTCAAATACTTTAAAACTTTCCTTCCTTGGAAGCGACATGGCATACACCGCCATGCCCGTGAATGGGTGGCACGGATGAGCACTGTATTACATCAGATCAATTTATTTAAGGAAATAAATAATGACACGGGCACGTCATTTCCACCACTTACTGATCCAGTTGCCAGCCAAGGTTGAAGGGTATAGAATTTCATCTGGCCTGTAATATGTCTACAGACGTCCTGAACTGGTGGTAATCTAAAGGAACCAAATTCGGGGTACTATTCCCAGACATTGACTGCTTTAAGGAAACATCGCTGGAAAGCTTTCTTGACCCTTTTTTTTGCGATCTTTTTTCTGTAAAAAAGAAAGAGGAGAAGTAATTTCTTTTTGGTTTACTTCTTTCATGGTCATCCTCAGAGACTTTGTTTTCCCCCTCACCTCAACAAACCTGTCCAGCGATTTCATTTCAAGTTCCCACTTTATGTTTTATTGCTTGTCTGGTCATTGTAAGTGCCGCCGTGATAGGGGATTTGTATGCAAGTAAAATCGCGATCCCGGGCGCATCATCCGTCCTAAAGATATAATTTTTGAGATGAAGGAGGAGCATGGCATACACCTCTCGTACAACAAAGCCTACAGGTCGAAGGAGCACGCTTTGAGTCAGGTATCGGCGATTCGTGGGAATCCTTTCAGAGGTTGCCGTCTTATTTTTATGTATTGGAACAAGCAAACCCCGGGACTGTGACAAAGATCAAGACCGACTCGAAAAACCGGTTGAAATATGGATTCATGGCAATTGGAGCCTCTATTGAGGGTTCAATTCTGTTATTAGACCGGTTATCTGCATCGATGCTACCCACTGAAGGCTAGGACTAGGGGTGTTATGTTAGTTGCGGTGTGCAAAGACGGAAACGAGATGATATACCCTTTGGCATTTGGGTTTGCAAACTCTGAATGCACAAAGTCGTGGACTTGGTTTTTGAAGAAACTCCGTAAAGTGATCAAAAATCGGACCGTGTGATGTTAGTTTCGGATCGGCACAATGGTATATTTAATGCAATGGAAGCCATATTCCCAGATGCAACACATGGCGTTTGTGCATACCATTTGGCACAAAATCTTAAAGATTCTGCAAGCAGAGGAATGATTGATTGGCTTTACTACAGTGCTACGTATGCATACCGTATCGAGGATTTTGACCGTGCAATGGGTGAGTTGAAAGAAACCTGCCCTAAGGTTTACAATGAGCTCCTGGGCGTTGGGGTAGAGAAGTTTTCACGTGTACATAGCCCTAAAAAGAGGTACTTTTTGATGACCACCAACATTGCTGAGTCAATGAATTCTTGTCTACTTGGGGCCCGAAAATTGCCTATCACAGCAATGGCAGAATGCATCAGAGATTTGTTGCAAAGGTGGTTCTACGATCGTCGGACAAATGCACTTGAAATGTCTACATACTTGACAGCGTTTGCAGACGAACACATCAAACAGAGGACATAAACAGCGGATCGGTCTGACGCATTCACTCGCGTATTCACTTCCATTTCCGAAGATAAACATGAAATTATTAAGATTCAAAGTATATGCGATTCACCCCATTCACTACATGAATTTAGGTAGACGACAAATGGATTCCTAGACAGTCGACCTTGACGAACATTCTTGCTCATGCCGTCATGGGATTTAGATGAGTTACCGTGTTCTCATGTAATGGCGGTTGCTAGGTATGCTTGCCGGTCTTTTAACTCTGTACATTTATCTGTTGTGGTTTATTTTACAAAATTGGGGTAATCTGGTTTGTTGGTGTGTTATGGCCTAGGTACAAAGGTATGTCAATCAATGCACTGGCTTCTGACCTATACACAACAGGATTTCTTAAACATGCCTATGAAATTGGTGTCAACCCTGTTCCGGATCCCGAGAGTTGGGACGTTCCCGATGCAATCCGGAACCGTATTGTATTGTCATGGAAGAAAAAGATTCTGCCAGGAAGACCAAAGAAGTTGAGGATACCGTCAGCTGGGGAGAAAAGAAAGTTACATTCTTGTTCAAACAGTGGAAAAAAAGGACGCAATAAAACAAGTTGCCCGGAACCACATCTAGCACATGCAAAACCACCCAAAAAACCTCGATCATGTAGCATTTGTAAGAAAGAGGGACACAACAGATTGACGTGCCCAGACAAGCCACCTGAACTTTCCTTGCTTGACACGGACGAAGAGAATGCCGTTGGACCAACCTGCTGAACCTACCTTTATTGATTTATGGTGTACGTACATTTGTTTGTGTTAAACACTGCTGAACCAAACTTAATAGGTTTATGTATCATTTGTGAAACTATGGATATGTATATCAGAGGAATAACAATACTTGAAATTCACCATCACCAGACAGTTGTCTGGTTTAATACAAACCAAAAAAGAAATGAGATTCATTCAGCGTGTAATCATTTGTTCTTATATTCTCTAACAATAACAATAGTAGCGTGTAATCATTTTGCAATTTCAGCTTGTAAACATGCAGTCACCGTGTAAAAATGTTTATATTTCAGCGTGTAAATATTTCCATCGTGTGACCCAGTCTAATTTGTTTCTAGGCCTATAAAATCTTTCCTAGGCTCAGGTGTTTTCGTTGCCACGTCATCAGTATTGGGGCTGATACTAGGGCCACGAAGTTTAAATTCACACTGTTGATCAAAAATCAACAGTGTAAAAGATTTCACGATGCAAAACAAACCATTCTTACACGATATTTTAATATGTCGTGTAAGGTTTATTACTTTTCATCATGTAATCTTTTAGAATGTTGATTTTGGATCAACAGTGTGAATGATAACACGATGAAAGTAATCAATATTACACGATATTATAAATGAATCGTGTAAGAATGCTTACTTTTGATCGTGTAATCATTCACACTGTCGATCCAAAATGAACATTCTAAAAGATTACACGATGAAAAGTAATCAATATTACACGATATTATAAAGAATGGACATGAATCCCCCTCGGGACATACCACTTGTGCAATGCCCACAAATATTTTATAGGCACTAAAATGAACTATCCCTTATGACAGACCAAGACTAAGATGCCCCCTATCTACGGGGGGGGGGGGGGTAACCCAAAGGATTGCCAATAAGTGATAGTTCAGTTGTTGTATTTAGCCAATAAAATAAGTTTAGATGCATGGCAACATGCAAAAGCATCTTATAGTCTGGGAAAATTCGTGCCAATTACACGATATTATAAATGAATCGTGTAAGAATGCTTACTTTTGATCGTGTAATCATTCACACTGTTGATCCAAAAGAACATTCTAAAAGATTACACGATGAAAAGTTATAAATATTACACGATATTATAAATGAATCGTGTAAGAATGCTTACTTTTGATCGTGTAATCATTCACACTGTTGATCCAAAATGAACATTCTTAAAGATTACACGATGAAAAGTAATAAATATTACACGATATTATAAATGATCGTGTAAGAATGCTTACTTTTGATCGTGTAATCATTCACACTGTCGATCCAAAATGAACATTCTAAAAGATTACACGATGAAAAATATATATATTACACGATATTATAAATGAATCGTGTAAGAATGCTTACTTTTGATCGTGTAATCATTCACACTGTTAATCCAAAATCAACATTCTAAAAGATTACACGATGAAAAGTAATAAACCTTACACGATATATTAAATATATCGTGTAATTGTGGTTACTTTTCATCGTGTAAGATATTTAAAGTGTACCATTTAGTGTGTAATGATCTTCATTCAAACACGTTTCCTCATATATCCAAAAAACATGAAAATTGTAATTATCCATCAAAAAAAAAAACCACAATGCTACTCAATTTCTATAGAGTTGGCAAAGATATCCCTAGCAGCTTGTTTTCTAAAGGCCGGGATGTCCTGCTGGCCAAAATCGAAGTTGAGTTCTTTCCCCATCATTACATACTCTATTCCCTTTAGCATGAAAGCACCACAACTGCTACCGTCCACCTGACATGGGAATTGATAGGGGGCCAATCTCACAGCCTTCATACAAGTCAGACCTTGTTTCTTGCGTTTACTAACGTCGTAGTAACCAGACTGTTTGCAAATGAGTGGGAATAACCGACGTAGAGGCAATACCTGCTCTTGTCTATGCTTTGGATTGTTCGGCAGTAGATGTGCGTTTGAGTCATAAATTGTAATATTCCAATTGTGGAGATGAACTACAGAAAATACCCAATGGCTGCCTCCCACGAAGCAAGGGACTATAACCTGTTACAAATAAAGTTGTGTCAGCATATTGAATTGAGTATGTATTCACTTGAGTAAGTCAACTATCTTACGTCATCAACACTAGCCCATGCCGTCCCCCAGTCTGGTTTGTTACCGATAGCGTATTCTATTAAGTCTAATGGGACATTAAATTTTCCCGGTAGAACACTTTCTTCAATGGTGCGTGGAAATCTGGTTGAAATTGACGCCAAATAAGTGTAAGTTCATTCTGAAACGAAGTAACAAAACGGTCAGTGGGGGCTTTAAATATAGTAGAAAACTGTATTAAGTGGAATGAATCCTGCAATGAAGTGTACTTACAAAGAAAGCGCAATCAACTACAGCTACTTTGCGTTTAAATTGCTTTTTCTCCATTGGGTCATTTTTCCGCTTACAAAGCAGGTTTATGTACGCATCCACATGCTCAATGCCCAACCATTCCATGGGATCTTCTAACTCTCTGAAAATGATTGTGAAACAGAAGCATCGATGCCGATGTAACGACTGCATTAAAAAACATGTGAGTACGATTAGTGGCATTGTACAAAATGTTAAATGACATGCTACACAAAGAACTTTTAAAAACACTTACAACAACAGGTTCGGATCATTCACAAAGGCGTTATATTTCCTGTTTACTTCCATCTCCTTCATTGGTCTGGAGGGATCTGTGTATGGACTTCTTAACCACTTTGACACCCATCGCTCCCTAGCAATTTCTGTCGGGTCACTTGGTGGAAGACCAGCTCCGGGATTCCCTCGATTGGAAGTGGATTCATCGGGCAGTCCAGATTCAGAGACATCGGGTTCGTGTTGAGTTCTTTTAGATGGTGGGGGAGGGGTATGTACGTCATGTGAGGGTGGTAGAGGGGTATGTATGTCATCCGTCTCGGTGTGGGTGGGGGGGGGGCTGTCTCGTTTTGGTGGGGTCTGCTCTCGGTGTGGCGGGGGATGCTGCGGCTGTCTCGTTTTGGGTGGGGTCTGCTGGGGCTTCGGGGGGTCTCCCGGTGTGGGCGGGGATTGCGGGGGCTTTCTCGGTGTGGGTGAGGGATACGAGGGGTGTCTCCGTGTGGGTAGGGTCTGTGGGGGCTGTCTCGGTGTGTGTGGGTCTGCGGGGCTGTCTTGGGGTCTGTGGGGGCTTCTGGGGGTGTCTTGGTGTGGGTGGGGTCTACGGGGGATGTAGTGGGTGTCTCGGTTTGGGCGGGGATGTGGGGGGTGACTCGGTTTGGGCGAGGGATCCGAGACATGTCTTAGTGTGGGTGAGGGATACGAGGGGTGTCTCCGTGTGGGTGGGGTCTGTGGGGGCTGTCTCAATGTGGGTCAGGGATAAGAGGGATGTCTCGGTGTGTGTGGGGTCTGCGGGGGCTGTCTCGGGGTCTGTGGGGGCTTCTGGGGGTGTCTTAGTGTGGGTGGGGTCAGCGGGGGCTGTCTCGGTGTGGGTGGATCCCTCAGTGTGGGCTGCATCCAAACCTTGAGTGGCTGCCTCGAAAGGATCTGTAGGTGAATATGGGTTTGATACCTGTTCTGCATGATTCTCTCCACGTGAACGTCCCTTTGAAAAGGAAAATGTTTATTCAAAATGAGTTGATAATATAACCAAATTTATGATACTACAAAATGATGTAGTGGAGTTATACTTACCGGAATACCTACAAGAGCAAACAATTCGGTCCGAAGAGTTTCAAACTCGGACCGCATAGCGATTTGGACCTCCTCACGTACGATGATGCGCATTTGGTCAAGTAGTTGGTTCGGAATTGCAGTAGTGGTCGATCCCTAAACAATATTAATTGTCATGAAAATGATCGTGATGTAAAGAGAATAACATAATGAAAATAATCACCTCTGATCTCTTTGATTGCTGTCTACGATCAACTGGTGGAGGTGGAGGTTGAGGTTGACGCTGACGAGTAGGAGATGAAGTCCTGTGGTTATCGTCAGACGACAGCAATCCGGTCTGTGTCCCTCCTGAGGATGGATGACGGAGAGGCGAGTGTGTCTCGTCAAGAGGTGGGGGTGACAGATCAGGTCTGTCACGGACATGCCGAGTGGTGCGCATACGTGGTGATGCATTAAAAAGTTCCGTCGTCTTTTAATTGGATCATCAGGACCATGGTACTGCTTTCGTTTATTCTTATGGAGTTTTTTCGATGACGGCTCCGCTCTGTCCTCTTTGCCGACGAAACCCTTCAACGGTACAAACTGAGGTCCTTTGGATATGTCATCGTCAATGCCCCTCCAGTAGTCCTCTTTTTCCTCCGTTCGAGTAGGCCAGAGCTCGGCTAATCCAGTGAGCTGCAAAATATTACCCTTTCAAGTAGTAACAAAATAGCATACAAATTCAAAACAATCTACCAATTCTACATTTACCGTTCCGTCAGCCTCTTTCTCCAACCATGTTTGAGACATAGTTGATCCCCGTTTGATAAATTCCCAATTTTTAAAACGGGGGCATCCGTGATTACCGAACCTGTTGCCCAATTTTCTCCGCATCGAAGGGATGGCCTCCATTGCCCAGAACTACCAAGGAAAAAAACCAGTTTATTAGATGAATAAGATGATATTTTAAAAAACTATAAGAATAGTTCGACATATTGTCAACTTTGCACGATACCTGAACTCCCCAAACAAAACCGTATAGGTTGTATCTTCTTGTAGGACCCAACGGCTCCGGAACCTTAAAACCAGTTCGGATGTAGTGCAATGTCATCTTGAATACGTAATGACCCCATGGGAACGAATTGAATGCCTCTATGTCCTCAACCAACGTCATTAGCCAGTACGTAACTTGTCTCCTGTAATCCTGGCCGAAGAGAATGTTGTTCGCAAACAACACAAGTGCCATCTTCAAAGCATCACCCTCTCTCTTAAAGCTCCCTCTTACGAACCTGGACAGCACATCTTCCAATAATAAACCTCCCTGTCCACCAAAATATCGGATGTGGATCCCATCCGGCACTGGTACGTAATCTCTCAAAAAGATATCCGGCAAAACACCAAACCTCAATCCACTGCACAAACAAAACTCTCTCTTTCCTAGTTTAACCTTGTTCTTACCCAAAGCAAACCACATCTCATCCTCACTGGCACCTGGGAACCGAATTTGGCGGAGCAATAGGTTATGTATGTACTGCGCTTGAAATAAAGCCTGCATGTGTCCTGGTAGATCCAAGTAATGCCCGAAACATCCTCTCTTGAAACGTGCCAACTCACCTTCTTCTTCCAACACCCTCCTGATGTCACCGATAAATTTTAGTTTGCAATGCACTGTTATGGTTATGTCATACGCCCACGTATTCCTCGGGTATACCAAATACTGATCTAGGTCTTCGTTCTCTGATGCATGTTCAATCTGTACTACGTTTTCAGTCTGTTGTATATGCTCGTCGTTCTGTGTTACGTAGCTCACCACTGCTAGGTTGTCAGTCTCTGCTACATTCTCTGCTACGTTCACATTCTGTGGTTGGTTCTCAGCTTCTGGTACGTTCACATTCTCTGTTAAGTTTTGGTTCTGTTCAAGGTCTTCATTCTCTGCCATTGCCTGGTTCGTTCTCACTCTTTTGTATCTTCTCATTATCTGCTTACAAACTGAAAATATTTCCAGGATTATTACAAAATTCGTTACACGATGACACACATACAAATAAAATAAAAATGAAACCATTAATCTTTACACGCTGTAGCATAAAATTCTTTACAAGATGAGCTATACAAGTTTTTAACCGCTCAATTGCAACGTATTTTAGCGTGTAACCATTCTGGATAATTTCCAACATAATATCAAACAAAGATTCCTTACACGCTGTATAAACAACGTAATTACACGATGATTTAAAAGGGTTTACACGCTATGTCTAAAGTAATTTTATCGTGTAACCATTCTCGATAATACAAAGTTCAATAAATGAAATCCAGAATCCTTACACGCTGTATAACAAACTTCTTTACCCGATAATTTGTACAAGGGTTTACACGCTCAAATGTAAAGTACCGTGTAACCAATCGGTATAATACAAATTCAAAAATGAAAGGGAATCCAGATTCCTTACACGCATTGTATAACAAACTTCGTTACACGATATATTTGTACAAGGGTTTACACGCTCAAATTTAAAGTAGCGTGTAACCATTCTGGGTAATACAAATTCAATAAATCAAAGGGAATCCAGTTTCCTTACACGCTGTATAACAAACTTCGTTACACGATAATTTGTACAAGGGTTTACACGGTCAAATGTAAAGTAGCGTGTAACCATTCTGGGTAATACAAATTCAATAAATCAAGTGCATAAATCAAAGGGAATCCAGTTTCCTTACACGCTGTATAAAAAACATAGTTACACGATGATATAAAAGGGTTTACACGCTAATTGTAATGTAATTTTAACGTGTAATCATTCTGGGTAGTTTACAAGTTTTTCATTCGAACCCAGAATCCTTACACGCAGAATAACAATCCTCTTTACATGAATACTTGTACTAGGGTTTACACGCTCAATCTTAAATTCATTTTATCGTGTAACCATTCTGGGTAATTTGAATGTCTAAATAAGAAATCAATCATAAAAAACACAGCATTGTTCACAACAAATAAATTAAATAAAACCCAAAGTTCAACAATCTGTAATCCAAAGTTGGTACCTACAGTTTGTTGATGAACAGTTCTTCGGCCAATTTGTTGATGAACAGTTCGTCCGCGATGAAAACCACTTTCTGAAAACTACTTTCCCACTCAACAATACAACTTCCTGAAAACCTCTTTCTCAGACGTCCTTTTCGAGGTTTAAAGGCCAAAAACGTTTTTAATTTCATTTGAGTTTTATGTATTTTATTGTTTTCAAATTTCAAAATTAGAAAAAGAGCCGTAAATAAGTGCCACGTTGGAATTGCAGTAAGGGTATACTAGTCCAAGAAACTTTCTTTTAGATAAAAAAAGGGGTTAATTGCACTAACTTAAATTGACGTTTATCAATATCACAGCTATATTGTACTTTTCCTTTAATTAACAAGAACATACCCTTTCATCGGTTTGACCGGGGTTAGATTTAACGGAGACCTAACTGTGGCAAGGGCATGAATGCCTTTTTCCATTAAAAGAAAATAAAAAATATAAGTTATTTATTATAAAACTAAGAAATATTAAAAATCTTCATTACCCATCACATCATCATCAAACATCTTCATTTTCATCGTTATCACCAATCCATCATCTTAGACAATCAAACTCAACCCTTTCATCAATTTTCGTCTTCAGTCCAAATCCAGAAAGAAAAAAAAATACATAAATCATTTATATATATAAAATATTCATAAAGCATATCCACTCCATATTCAATCAAATTCCAGAAATCTCCATCTTTTAAAATATAGGCAATAGATTCCTTACAAAAAAAACAAGGCAATCAAATTCAACCTCCCCTCTCCCTTTTCTGCAAATACACATCACTCCCCATCTCCACAACACTCTGCCTTCAATGCCCACGGATATCTCCATCCCACAACACAAAACCAAAAATAAAACCAATTTTGTTTTTCTGTTAGAAAGAATCTTTTAATTTTTTTATTAAAAATTAAACACAGATGAAGTGAGCACTCCGGCCATCTGATATAGATTCAATCAGAACAAAAAAAAAATATTAAAATTGTTAAATAACAGATGGAGCCTCCATCAAACGCCAGTGGGCTCCGTCGAAGATGTAGCGGTGCTCCATCTGAGATGGAACCGAGCTCCATCCGCTCCATCCTAGACGACGTTGCGAACCATCACCGGCAGATGAAGAGGCCTCCATTTGACGCCGGCAAGCCTCCCCGCTTAACAACAGAGGGATACCACAACTACCACCACCATATCCCTCGTCGTTTTTGTTTCTTACGCCGGTGACAAGCTCAATCGGTCTCCTCCCTCACCCAAATCATTCATGCTATTTTTGTTTTTTGGAGAGTGCACCATCAGATGTGGGGCACTGAGTCTTTTTCACTAAATAATAAAATATTTACTGAGGGCATTTTAGTCTTTTTAAAGTCAACTGTTAAATGTAACGTTTAACAGTTAATAGCAAGGGTTGTTTGTGTGATTAAAGCCATTTGTTGAATATTTTGCTACAAAGGCAAAACACATGGTATGTTTGTGCAATTAACCCTATAAAAAGTTAACTTATTGAGATGTGACAGTTTCACAAAGGCCCATTAGTAAAGGTGACTTTTCACTTTTCCCTGTTAGGTATGTTCATCTCGTTCCACTTGTACTTAGGCCTAGGAGATTTGTTCCCTGGCCCGTAAATAAGTCGTTGCTTTTCATTTTCAGAATGAGCTGTACAATAAACTGGTGGGTTTCCCTAGTGTACCGCCCGTTCAGTTTACAATAACAAAATAATAAATGTTCATTTCAGATAAGTTTAATGGTTCAATTAAGATTTAAGGCACAATGGTTCATTTAAAATGTCATGGTATTGGAAAGGTTACAATGGTTCAGTCTTCAATGAAATTAATGTAAGAGGTGACTCTTCAGTTTTCACTGATATGGGTCATATTCTTCCACTATAAATATGTCAATTGCTGAGTTATATTTTAGTCATAAATCTGTTGAAGCTTACAAGTGGAAATGGAAGCAAACGGCATGAGCCTTAACAGGATGAATGCCATTTCAGAAGTGATGCGTGAAAGGATTGCAAAGGCTGAGGAGACCATCACCATGGAGCGTGAAAATGCAAAACGGCTACGTGATGATTATACTCTTCTGATGGGGAAATTTCATAATCTGGAAGCTGAAATCATCAACTTAAACATAGCGATTGAAGCAAGGGACAACGAACTCAATGGCCTCTACCAACTTGTTGAAAAAATGCAGAAGAAGTTGATCGACTTCAACATTCCACCATCACCCTGAATTCAATGTGTTTTTTAATGTTTTTTCACATGCTGTACCCCCCGTCTATATAAATGGAAGTTATCGGTTCGTTTTCACATGCTTTACAAATTTCACATACCGTCATTATATTCCTTCACTACTCATACAAGCAGCACAGAACAAATAGGACTAATTGCACAAACGTCCCTGAGTTTAGGCATAATTGCATGTATATGGAATTTTTACCCATAATTGCACAAACATCCCCTGTAATTAGTTGACTTCGTTAAATCTAACCATTGTCCATAATTTTAACCAAAAAATGACTAAAGTACCCTTAGTTACCTACTTTATTATTAATTATATATATACTTTAATTTTTTTGACAATTAATATATATACTTAAAATAATAATTATATACAATACTTAATTTATTTATTTAACAATTTTTATAATCCATTTTTTACATTTTTATAATCCATTTCTTTTAATAAAAAAATTAAGTATTATATATAATTATTATTTTTAAGTATATATATAATTATTTTTTTAAGTATATATATAATTATTTTTTTAAGTATATATATAAATTGTAAAAAAAAAAAAAGTATATATATAATTAATTATAAAATAAACACGAATACAAATAAAAAATATGATAATATATAATATATATTATATATATTACTAATATATATAAATACATATTATATATATAATATAATATATATTATATATAGGATATAATTATTTATATATTATATATAATAATAATATATTATATATATAATAATATATATTAAATATATTTAATAATATAGAATATAATATTATTATAATATATATTATAGGAATTCTTCTTAGGCCTTACAGATCTTACCCGTTGATTAAATTATGGGGGCCCTGCAAAAATCTCAACGATCGGCACCGTCCTACGATGAAGGGGTATCAATGGAAGTATGTACGTGGAGTTTCGAGATAATCAAACGGTCGAACAAGTACGTCCATACCCATTACACTAGATATACCATATACCAAACAACCCTTCAAATATTAACCCCTAAGTGCCTAAGCGTTTTTTCACAACCTTATAAGTTGTTCTAGTTGCTTGAATCGATCTCCCGTAATAGATTTACACTTCCGAAATCGAGTCTGATGACTCTGATGGGTGCACACCGCCTTTTTAAAACATTCCGACCAATCGGAATAAATAAATTAAATATGAAAAAAATTTATTTAAATCGAAATTCAATCCACAATGGGCCTAGGAGTTGTTCTTATGCTTACAGTACCTATTCCAAGGCATTTAATATCCTAGGCTTAGTTCCTTCTTATCATCACAAATACTGATGACGTGGCGAAGAAAAAACATGGTTAGACGCTGAAAAGTAATCATCGTTACACGCTAATATTAATGCATCGTGTACGGATGATTACTTTACATCGTGTAATCGTTGACATAGTTTCATCTGGATATTTGAACATGCAAATGGTCCATGTTTACACGCTGAAAAGTAATCATGTTTACACGCTAATATTAATGTATCGTGTAAGGATGATTACTTTACATCGTGTAATCGTTGACATAGTTTCATCTGGATATTTGAACATGCAAATGGTCCATGATTACATGCTGAAAGTAATCATGTTTACACGCTAATATTAATGTATCGTGTAAGAATACTTTACATCGTTCAATCTTCAACATAATTTCATCTGGATAAGGTTTAACATGCAACCGTTCAATGATTACACGCTGAACAGTATATAGTGTTACAGATGACCCATTGAAATAATCGAAGGACACTTAGAAATTAAACAAAGGACTTTTAAACTTTCTAGGTACATTGACACATGACTTTAATCTCCCAAGATTCATAAATAAAGTTCAACTTTCCACGGTTCATGACTCTTGGAATATGCAAAGTTGATTTATCTTTCCAACAAGTGAAAATATATTGTTTTTTTTAAGTGAGGGTAGGACCGTCCAAGAGATTCTTATATACACTGGGTTGTGGTGGTGGTTGTAGGCAAAGTGGTTTTTTTCAGAAATGAAAAAGTTCATGCTCTGAACTTTTTCCTTTTTTTTTTATTCTTTTCTTTTAATAGATCTATTTTCATGTACTTGGTAGGTCTCTTTGATAGTTTCAAATTTCCAGACTTAAAATTCTACTACTAAGCTTTCTCATTCTTCCGTTGTCAAACACAGACAAGGCAGGATATTCTAAGGAATTACTTGATAGATTTGGCAATACAAAATCTGGTGTTGGACATGTTGAATTTGTGCTTGTTAACACAAATTCCAACAAGTCCTGTTGCACACGATCTAAATAAGAAAAAAATTATCCACTTCCTTCGTCATGGTATTAGGGTTAGATGGATCGATTCTATTCAGAATTGTCACAAACTCATTTTGAAAATGCAATCATCTGAGTTCATTCATCGGCAAACTTCAATCACTGTCCAAGCTTATGTTATCCCGAGTTTGTCATCTTCGCGTTACACTCGTAGTGTTAGTGTTGGAATGTGTGATGTTTTGTGTATTTATGTGTAAGAGGATTATGTCTGTGTATGAAAGCTGAGGAGTCCTAGTTGCTTCTCCCGCTCCTCTAATTCTTTTTCCTTAGCTTCCAGACGAGACCAAACCTTGTCAATCTCTAAAAATATCACAGCACATTTTTGCTTTTCCTTCCCTCAGTCCCCTCATGATATCAGTTTGTGAATATCAAATAGAGATAGGAAACCAAACACACAAATACAGAAATCATAGCTTCAATGTTTTGATATCTGCCTCATCACCTGTAAATTTTCTCTTCATTGCAGCAATGAATGGTTTCCTGTCAACTGGACACCAACATCACTACAATTGGTCATGGGATGAGGTATGTTTCAACATTATTATGTAGAATTTCCTGCCTTGTCTATGATGATTTTAAAAGGATAAAATATATTGTTCAAATGTAACTTGCACTCTTGTAAATGTGAGATTGGTTGCAGGAGAGAAATCTCTGGCCAACTAATGTCTGACGGTGTTAATAATTTCTTTTTTTATATGTGGGAACATGAGAGAAATCTCTGGCCAACTAACGAAGAACTCATCGGCAGTAGTCGACTTGACCCTGATTGTTCTGTCCAATTAAAGGGAAGTTCTTGATACCTCTTCGGTGGAGAGGTTTAAGCGCCGGGGTGATGCTCTCTCGTGGCATTAGTGTTGTTTGTGACCAGTATCCTTAATAAATATGTACAAATTTTTTAAAGGTTACTGGATTAGAAGAGCTTCATGCCTGCACCCCACGAGAGATGAGGCGGAACAAGATTAGTAGGCGGACATTGACGTTGATCTATCCAAATGTCCCCAGTTTGTCCCCAGTCCGAACGGTGTGCCCGACTACCATCTCCACCTACCGAAACAGATACAGATGCGGGGTCACACCGACTGGATTTCCAAGAGCAATTCCCATTTGATGTTGCTTGCTGTGATGGAAGTTCCTTCCATGTTAGAAATATGAATGATTTTGTAAAAAATATAACAAATTAATATTATGAAATGTAAATATACCAAAAAATGTATTAAACCTACTTTAATATAAAGAATGAAATGTGATTCATGTGAATCGCTGTGTAAGTCACTCAACAATTTCAAAGACTACGTTTAATGTAGCGTGTAAGCATGGTTACTTTTCATCGTGTAATTTGCAATATTAATGCTTGAACATACAATTTGGTCAATGGTTACACGATTTAAAGTAACCATGATTACACGATACATTTAATATATCGTGTACTCATGATAACAAATTGGCGTGTATTCATTCAGACTGTGACCATGTTACTTATAATCAGAGTGTTCCTAGTTATCATGTAAATATAAAACTATATAAACGACCATTTTAATGATTCAACGTGCAAATTGGTAAATGGTTACACGATTTAAAGTAACCATGATTACACGATACATTTAATATATCGTGTACTTATGGTAACAAATTGGCGTGTATTCCCATTTTAATGATTCAACATGCAAATTGTTCAATGGTTACATGATTTAAAGTAATGATGATTACACGATACATTTAATATATCGTGTACTCATGATAAAAAATTGGCGTGTATTCATTCAGACCGTGACTATGTTGCGTATAATCAGAGTGTTCCCAGTTATCATGTAAAAACTAAGCGTTATTACACGCTACATATGAAGAATAGTGTAATTATGATATGTTTGCAGCGTGTAAACCATTCACACCGTTGCTTGTTGAAGGATTGTACATGCAACATAGTCAAAGATTATACAATGGCTCGTTCTACTGTTGGCAGGTATTGCCAGTCTGGATGTAGATTCTACAGAGATTCGCCTAGGAAACTTTTTTCTTTGGATAAGTGTTTCACTGTTTGATAGAGGGGACAAGAGGGAGCAAGTCTGGATATGATGTAGATTCTACAGAGATTTGCAAGGATTTTTATTTGGATAAGTGAAAAGTTGTTTGACTTGTTTCATTGATGGGACATCATTACAAGTGATATATTTAAAATTATTTTTTAAAGGGAGAGAGTTCATTTTTGCTCACCCCCTTTAACTAGAGGTGAGCATTACCTCCCATCTTAAATGATGCCATGTGTCCTAAAGTTAACTAAGGGTTAACAAATATTGTTCTACCAATTTTACCCTTTTATTGAAAAAAAAATAAAATAACCACACCCATAAATCAACAGCCACACCATTATCCAATCACAAAATTTGAAAATAGATCAAAAATAAATAAATAAAAACAAAATTGAAAAACTTTTTTTTTTTAACCACAACCAAAATCTCATTATCTCAATCCAGCAAAACATACATTTCATTCAAATGCGAAAACACAGACTATTTACATCTCATCAATAGCAGACAACAAAGCTAAATAAACCGCATCAATCATCAACCATAATCAAATGGTGAAGGTGTCTTCTGCTTCTGGATCTTCAAAGTTGGGATCTCTAGCATCCACGACATCTCTCTAAGAGCCGATCTCGGCCAAGGAGTAGCCATCGCCGGACCAGGTAAAGTTGCCTCCGTGGCCTCCTTTCTTGGGCGATACACTCATGCCAGTTCCCGATTTCCTGTCTTTCCTCGCCTCCGATTATGCACCACTTTCGCACTGCTGTTACTCTTCCCTGTGTCTCTACAAAAATGATGATGCTTGCAAAACATTATCCTTCTCAAAAAAAAAAAAAAAAAAAAAAAAAAAAAAAACATTATTGTTCATCACCAGAAATTGAAAAGCATTCTCCATAAAAAATAATAATAATAATAATAATAATAATAATAATAAAAAAACCCCAAAATTGAAAAAGAAAATTGAAATTGTTCATCAAGATCGCCGGAGGAGACCCGGAGTTGGTGTCGTTGGAAGCAAATCACTTGAGGGAGAAGACGATGAGAATGATTTCCGATTTCTGTTTTTTATTTTTATTTTTTAATATTACTTTTTAAATTTTAATATTTGTTAAACATAATTTTTTTTTATATTTACATTTACCTGTTTACCCTTATTTATTTAATGGAATTTCTAACTGTTTAGATATTTGTTAACACTCAGTTAACTTTGAGACACATGGCATCATTTGGGATGGGGGGTAATGCTCACCTCCAGTTAAAGGGGGTGAGCAAAAATGAACTCAAGGGAGAGGGTCGGACTTATTGATTGTTGCAGGAATGCAGGTAATTCGGTGGCCGTCTACAGCCACTCAATAAATGTTTTTATTTTTTTTCCTGTGTTGTTTTCACTCGAGGTTAAATCAACTTTGCATATACCAAGATTCATGAACCGTGGTCGGAAGTTGAACTTTATTTATGAATCTTGGGAGATTAAAGTACTGTGTCAATGTACATAGAAAGTTTAAAAGTCCTTTGTTATTTCAATGTGTCAAAAAGATGTAAAGCAACATATATAGCAAACAACATATTATTTCAATGTGTTTGTATATTGTGCGTTTGAATGAAACAACATTACCACTTATTGGTCGATGATTACACGATGAAAAGTAACCATGGTTACACGATAATATATCACTTTTTATCGTGTAAGAATGCTTACTTTTAATCGTGTAATAGTTGATACTGTTGTTTTGGATCAACAGTGTCAAAGATAACACGATGCAAAGTAAGCATTATTACACGATTCATTTATTATATTGTTTAAGGTTTATTACTTTTGATCATGTAATCGTTGACACTGTTGATCAAAAATCAACATTGTGAAATATTACACGATTAAAAGTAAGCATCCTTACACGATGGAAAGTAAGCATGGTTAATTTCATCGTGTAACCTTTGACACTGTTGATTTTGGATCAACGAACATGCAACACGATATGATTACACGTTGGGTCGTGCAACTATTGCCACATATTGCCAGTCTGGATCTAGATTGTACAGAGATACGCATGAATTTTTTTCATTTTCGATACGTGTTTCACTGTTTGATTGATGGGACAACAGGGAGCAAGTCTGGATGAAGTGAAAATATATGCTCAAAATATATTATGTCTGACTTTGTGGTGCCTGTTGTAGCCTGTAGGCAAAGCAGTTGCTCTCTGTGAAATATATTTTTTATTTATTTATTATAATCTATTTTCTTGTACTTGTTAGTTCTCTTTGAAAATCAAATATCCAGACTTGTTGCTTGCTGTGCTGGAAGTTCCTTCCAAGTTAGAAATAAGATTTTGTTTGTTAAAAAATATAAAAATAACATAATGTGAATCAAATATCGTGTAAGGATGATAAGTTTCCATCGTGTATTCTTTGTCATTGTATCTGAATCAAATTTTCAGCGTGTAATTATTGACATTGTTGCCTGTTGAATCAAGTTTTCATTGCGTAATGATTGAAAATGCAACAGTATGAATGATTACACGATGAGAGCTAAGCATGCTTAGACGATACATTTAATGTAAGAATGGTTACTTTTCATCGTGTAAAAGCATTATGAATGATTGAACAGTCCTGTGGTCAATGATTACACGATACATTGAATGTATCGTGTAACCATGTTTAGAAAATGGCGTGTATTCATTCAAAATTTGACCATTTTACGTGCGATCAGAGTGTTCCCAGTTATCATGTAAATATATACCTGTTAGCTATGCCTGATAAACGACAACATCATATACCAAATTTACGTGCGATCAGAGTGTTCCTAGTTATCATGTAAATATAAGCTGCTTATCTGACCTTGTGGGCATTCACATTGTTGCTTGATGAATGATTGAACATGCAACAGTATGAATGGTTACACGATGGAAACTAATCATTATTACATGCTACATACGAAGGATCGTGTAATGATGCTTAGTTTTTTAGCGTGTAACCATTCACACTGTTGCTTTTTAAATGAATGAACATGCAACAGAGTCAAAGATATTATACAATGGCTCGTTCTACTATTGGCAGATATTGCCAGTCTAGATGTAGATTGTGCAGAGATTCGCATGGGAAACTAATTTTTTTGGATAAGTGTTTCACTGTTTGATTTAGGGGACATGAGGGACGAAGACTGGATATGATGTAGATTCTACAGAGATTCGCATGTGGAACTTTTTTATTTAGATAAGTGAAAGGCGGTTTCATTGATGGGACAAGACTAGAAGTGATATATTAAACAAAAATTTCTTTAAAATTATTTTCTTCGGTGCCGGTTGTTTTTTTTTTCCTGTATTGTTTTCACTTGTTGGAAAGTTAAATCAACTTTCCATATACCAAGATTCATTAACCGTGGTGGGAAGTTGAACTTTATTTATGAATCTTGGGAGATTAAAGTACTGTGTCAATGTACCTAGAAAGTTTAAAAGTCCTTTGTTTAATTTCTAAGTGTCCTTTGATTATTTCAATGTGTCAAAAAGATGTAAAGCAATATATATAGGAGTGCAAGCAAACAACATATCCTATTATCCTTGTATCGTGCGTAATTTTCAAGGCATGAAGTTGAATGACAAAAAAGAATGATCCACGCCTTTAAAATACAAATATTTTCTTCTCTGTTTTGTTCTTAGTTATGTAACAAAATATCGATATCAATCCAACTCTTCAGTTTTGTGATATTGTTAACAGTTTCCCTTTTTTCAGTGGTTACCAGGAGAGAAATCTCTGGTTTATAACGAGGAACTCATCCGCACTAGTACACTTGACCTTGATTGTTCTGTCCAATTATACATTCGGTGGTGGCCGTGACGCCGTAGATGTCATCATGGGAGAGATCAGCCTTTCCCATGGAAGCACTGAGAAGATGATTATATGCCAAAATATAAACAAACACTCTGACTCAACCATGGAATCATATTTTTATCAATATATTGGTCAACCAGAGTGAGAGTTGAGGGCACAAACAGCCTTCAAACATAGTTCATCATCCTCTCCAAGTGCAAGAATGACGTCTAATTCATACTCCCAATTTTTATCAACTTGCTGCCGTTCATAATCTTGCCATGCTGAATTGCCATCATCTTGTTTATATTCTATAAAACTAATAGGTTTACATACGGAAATGTATAGATTTTACGTACTTTGATGTAATGGAAGCACTGAGAAGATGATATTATGTCCCTACTTTTGGTATATACATGAAAAGTTTTTGGATTGAATCATTCCTTCCATGTAGAAATATTGATTACTTATGACCTACTTTGCTTTGCTTTCAAAAGTTTTGGATTACTTTGCTATTATGTCATCAGTATTGGGTCTGATAAAAACGGAACTAAGCCCAGGAAGTTGTAATTCTCACTGTTGATCAAAAATCAACAGTGTAAAAGATTTCACGATGCAAACAAAGCGTACTTACACGATATATTTAATATATCTCGTAAGCTTTATTGGTTTTCATCGTGTAATCATTCACACTGTTGAATTGTGATCAACAGTGTGAATGATAACACAATGAAAAGTAATCAATATTACACGCTAATATTAATGTATCGTGTAATAATGCTTACTTTCATCGTGTAATCATGTTTTCAAAGTGACATGAAATCATTCATGCTGTAACCATTTTACTTGTAATAATGGTTACTTTTCATCGTGTAGTTGCCCATATATGTTTTAAGTGTGCCTCTCATTGTGTGAATGGTGTTATTCACCAACCGTTCTGGGTAATACAAAGTTCAATAAATCAAATCCAGAATCCTTACACGCTGTATACTTTACACGAAGATTTGTACAAGGGTATACACGTTCAAATGTAAAGTAGCGTGTAACCATTCTGGGTAATTTACAAGTTCTGTAATCGAACCCAGAATCCTTACACGCTGAATAGCAATCTTTTTTACATGAATACTTGTACTAAGTTTTA
The DNA here is from genome assembly GCA_008009225.1 of Acer yangbiense. Taxonomy (NCBI): domain Eukaryota; kingdom Viridiplantae; phylum Streptophyta; class Magnoliopsida; order Sapindales; family Sapindaceae; genus Acer; species Acer yangbiense. The sequence continues at coordinate 42,297,517 of CM017770.1, forward strand.
CACGCTCAATCTTAAACTCATTTTAGCGTGTGAACATTCTGGGTAGAAATCAATCATCAAAAACACAGCATTGTTCACAACAAATAAATTAAATAAAAAGGTGACATTCTTGTAAACCCATCTTCAAAAGGTGCCATTAGTTTTTTGTCCTTGGACATTGAACCTTTAACTGGTCAATGATTACACGCTGAAAAGTAATCATGGTTACACGCTACAGTAAATGTATCGTGTAAGGAAGATTATTTTCCATCGTGTATTCGTTGTCATAGTTTCATCCCTGACCCCAGTTTTCAGCGTGTAATAATAGACATAGTTGCATGTTGAATCAAATTAACAATGAGTTTATATATATATATATATATATATATATATATATATATATATATATATATATGCATCTAATTTGAATGAGTCTCTCATTACAGTCAAGATCATTTTCAATATTGATTTTCAGAGTTATTGGATAAATAGGATCAAGTAACAAAAATGGTGACCGGAACCATTGTTGATGACTACAAGTCGACTAAGCCTGGGAAGAAATATCCTAGGCCTAGAAGAGTGTTTCCCAGGCCTGACATAATTTTTCACAGTACAAAATACATCATAAACATTCCCATTTGAAGTGCACATAACATTTTAAGCCTAAATACATGATTCCCAAGATGTACAAGTCTATGGGGAATTACGGATTTGACCATTGGTGAAAAGGTCAATTGCAATGGCCTTACGAATGTTTTTGATATTCTTTTGTCCAAAAATTGATTTCCATGGAGTTGGTACTCCAGCCATAATCAACTCAGCATACTTCATCAAAAAGGCACCACAACTGCTTCTGTTTAATTATTGGATATGTCAAACACAAGTATATTAAGGAAAGTAAATAAAGTAAATAAAAGTTTATGAATATGTCAAACATACCCATCATCTTGTTGTGGAATGAGATTACTGTGCAAGCTTTCAGCTGTGAACGGGGTGGCATGAGGATCGATCTTCGTTCGTTCGTAGTAACCGGCATGCTTTAACACAGATGGCAATAGGTAAAGCAGGCCACGAATGTCCTTTAGCCGATTACTAAGTCCGCTCTTCCGTTCATTCAATGAGTCAAATAATTTAACTTTTCCTTCCTTGAGAAGGACATGGCATAACACCCAATGCCCGTGAATGTGGCACGGAATGAGCACCTGTATATACAATAGATAAAATTTATTTAAGGAAATAAATAATGACAACGCAACGTCATTTCCAACAACTTACTGAATCCAGTTGCCACCAAGGTTGAGGGTATAGAAGTTCATGGCCTGTAATATGTCTAAGGACGTCTGAACTGGGTTGGTAATCTAAAGGAACAAATTCGGGGTACTCTTCCCAGACATTGACTGCTTTAGGAGAAGCATCGCTGGACTTCTTGACCCTTTTTTTGCGATCTTTTTTCTGTTGAGGAGAAGTAATTTCTTTTGGGTTACTTCTTTCATGGTCATCCATCAGAGACTTTGTTTTCTCCCTCAACCTGTCCAGCGATTTCATTTCAGTTTCCCACTTTATGTTTATGCTTGTCTGTCATCAAAAAATACATTTATTGAGATAATTCCTAGACTTCAAAAATACATGCATTATAACACATTTTCATATAGCATATCATATAACTAGGGTGAAACGTACGAAAAAACATGTGTTGACAAATCCAATATTTTGCATGTAGCTAAGCTCACTGCTCGATCGCCTCCTCCATAGGATATCAAAGTAACTTTGGATGTGCTGCGTAAATGGAGTGATGTACGTTAAGGTGAATAAGTAACATAAAGCCTTAATAACCAAGAAGAAATAGGTTGTTAATTATGTTACCAAATCTGATATCCACTTGTCGACGTTGACCAGATCTTGAAAAAGTTGACGTGTCATGGGAATGATTTGACCGGTATAAAAGCTATTAAAATATGAATAAATTACATTAGGACAGATAATAAAAAATGAATACATTGAAAATCATGGCAATATAACAGAGTACAGGAATGGAAAAATACCTAACTTGATCGTCGTTCTTCAGGAAAGACGTGAACTCAACTAAGTCTACATCTTGCTCATTTGACTTTGATTTCTTTGTCTTATTGGGCATCGGATCTGTGTAGAGGCTTTCGAGATACCTTAACCGCTTTCGAGCCCTCTGTTTGTCGAGGTCTTTGTATTCAACATGCGGGTCGGCCTCAGTAAGTGCTACCACACTACTGGGGAGGGTTGGGCCAATAAAACACATGGACGGGGATGTATGTTCTTCCAAGTCAAGGATAGATTTTTCCCCTGAGTTCTACATAAAATTAAATATGTAGTCGGTAAAGTACAAACCATTGATATACTCATGTGCATGACAAGAAAGTATTATATAATTTGTTCCCAGTCCTGGAAGAATTGTTCCCAGGCCTAACTAATTGTTTCCAGGCCGAACATAATTGTTCCCTAGCCTGCAAATTTGTTCCCAGCCCTGAAAAATTGTTTCCAGGCCTTGAAGCATTGTTCCCAGGCCTAACAAATTGTTCCCAGGCCGAACAGAATTGTTCCCAGCCATGAAATATTGTTCCCATGCCTCGACCATATACATAACATAAACACTATATGTATAGATACTATACATGACAAAATCATACCTTGACCTTCCCATCACCCTCGATTGCAATAGATCCAACAACCTTAACACCCTGAACAACAACCTCATCTCCCTCACCACCCTTACCAAGCTTAACACTCTCACCACGAGAATCTTGCTCACCAGCCGTACGAACAAAAGCAACATCTTGCAGCTCACCCACTTTTTCAACATCCTCCTCAATAGCAGCCTTACCATCAACATCCTCCTTAACAGCAGCCTTATCACCAGCAGCCTTACCACCAACATCCTCCTCAACAACAGCATCATCATCTTGCTCAGCACCCTTGAAAACATCAACAACAATAAATTAGTGGAATTTATTAAGGACTAAACTATTATATATAAATAATAATATAATTTTCAACAACTTTATATCTAACCTTCATCTCCTTCCTAATCTTTTCAAATTCATTTCTACAGAAGGAAATGATACGTTTCTCACTGTCAAGCATGGTGGCATATAGTTCTGGGATTGTGGAAGGCACCTAAATTTTACAATAATTAATACAATGCATACAAGAATAACATACTAAAAGTCTAAAACCAAATAGTATAGATGCAATCATACCTTCGAATTTCCATCGGAGAACAGACGCTTCTTAGAAGGGGGGGAATATTTGTTAAAAAATGTGCTTATATTTCTTCCCACAGAGACTCCTATCTCCTTCAGAACAGAAGCGCATATCCCATCACTGTCATTGCCTGTCTGATAATCATCAACTCCATCATCATAACCAAGATCTTCTTTTTGTTCACTTGGATGTATTGGCTGTATTGACAGAGCCAATTTCTCCCTCTTCTTCTCAGGTAGTGGCTCACAAACGTATTTCAGGTTCAATGACTTGAAGTACTTTGTACCCTTTGAAACAAATTATAGCACAGTGTGTATAAAGCTATCTAGAGGGGGGGTGAATAGATTTTACGCTTTTTACCCAATTTTTCGTGTTAATCAAAATTACGAAAATGCCCTCAAGATAATATAACCAAGCAATTGTAATATGGTGCGGAAATTAAAACAACACTTGGTTTTTACGTGGAAACCCTCACGGGAAAAACCACGGGCTATGTAAGTAAGCCACACTCGAACCTCGAATCCACTAAATGTGCAAACGATTACAACCTAATCCCGGAAGTAATCACACACCTACCTAATCCCGGTATGAGTGAACCTAGTCCAATTTGCTTGCGTTCTAAGCAACCTAATCCCGGATGCTACACACAAGACTTACTTTCTCTTTGAAGAGAATACAACCCTAAGTGAATATATGTGAATATCCAAAATGCAACATAGAGCAAGGGAAACCCTATATGCTTATCTAAGATGATTAATATGCAATTAAGTATAATCCTAGATATCAAAACTAAATGACATGTCAATTAGTTTAGCTAATCAATATTAAGCACAAAACCTAATATGCAAGCACAATATAAAATCTCAAACATACATCATACTCATCTCAATATTGTATCTAAAGCATACAAAATAACAAACAAGTAATTAATTGAGATTGCTAGATAAGAGAAACACAAAACATGTAAGATATTAGTGAAAAGCTTACCAAGCAAAGTATGATGAAGATTCCATGCTAGATGACATCTAGATGATCTAAGATGATGCTAGATGATGATTGATGATCATGAAAAAGTGTTTGAGAATCAAGAATGGAGTTCTTGGAATTTTTCTTCTCTTTGAAAAATATCCTAAGTATGAATTCTGAATATGAACTCTCTTAATTGACCTAAAGTCAAAGTGGCATATATATAGGGGGCCAAATCAAAGTGTGGTCGTTTAAGTAAGTTTCAAAGAAACGCGCCAATCGGCGGTTTAAATCGGCGGCCAGGCCGCCGTTAATGACCGCCGAATTGAGCTCGTGAAGAACAGAGCATAAACGGCGGTTAATTCGGCGGTTTCGTGACCGCCGATTCCGACCGCCGATTCCAACCGCCGAGCAAAGTATGATGAAGATTCCATGCTAGATGACATCTAGATGATCTAAGATGATGCTAGATGATGATTGATGATCATGAAAAAGTGTTTGAGAATCAAGAATGGAGTTCTTGGAATTTTTCTTCTCTTTGAAAAATATCCTAAGTATGAATTCTGAATATGAACTCTCTTAATTGACCTAAAGTCAAAGTGGCATATATATAGGGGGCCAAATCAAAGTGTGGTCGTTTAAGTAAGTTTCAAAGAAACGCGCCAATCGGCGGTTTAAATCGGCGGCCAGGCCGCCGTTAATGACCGCCGAATTGAGCTCGTGAAGAACAGAGCATAAACGGCGGTTAATTCGGCGGTTTCGTGACCGCCGATTCCAACCGCCGAAACAGAACAGAGAGATCAAAATCAACCAGGTATGAACGGCGGTTTCGAACGGCGGTTTCATGCCCGCCGTTTCAACCGCCGAATTAGACTGAGAGATAAATCAATCAGGTCTTGAATCGGCGGTTTCTAACGGCGGTCGTGACCGCCGATCTTAACCGCAGAAATGCTTCAGACCAATCTGGACTGAAACGGTGGTTTCATTCGGCGGCCAGGCCGCCGATAATAACCGCCGATCACCTAGATAGGTGAAAACCAAGGAGAAGCCAAGGGCATTCTCCATAGGCGGTCCTCGCGCTAAACCAAGCACATTCTCGTGCATGCGCGGACGTTTCCGAAAGTTATCGGGAAACGAATTAACACAACAACAAGACACAATAACACACAACAAAATATAATAAATAAGTGCAAGTGTGAATTGTGACAAACGAAGAGAATGCACACATATGCAATAAATGTTTAGTGTGTGTGTGCAACTAATCTCTTCAAAGAAAAGTAAGCACATAGAAATTTACCTTCGGTGCTTATCAACACGAGGTCTTCAAAGGGCTTCGAACAAGAAGACCGATACTTAGGCTACCCTTACAAAGAACCCCCACATATGGTTTGATCACGAAATAAGCCAATTAAAAACAACGGGAATCCTTACAATCTCCCCCTTTGGCTATTTCGTGACAAAACCATCACTTACAATGATTCCTCACAAAAAAATAGAAACTACGGGACTATAATGATATTCTACATTACAAAGAGATAAGCTAATGCAACTTGAAGTCTTCAATCCTCTTGTAGAATAATCAATCCCTGAAAAGAGTTTCTAACATTTCTAATACAAGAAAAGTGTGAGATTAATCATGTGAGAACAATACCAAGCATTTGCATTTTTAGAATTTAGGCACAACATTACCAAATGTATGCAATGTATGATAAATGCAATGCTCCCCCTCAACGGGTTACTCCCCCTCAATGTATGTTCTCCCCAAAGTGTACAATAGCTTCTATATTTTGCACCTCCCCTTACCATATCCTACTCCCCCTTTTTGTCATGATATAGGCAAAGGAGTAGTCCCCAACCGGGTCACTCATAGCAACGAGAGATAGAAGCATGCAAGACTTGCATATACATATAAGTCACTTGATGCACTTCAATTAATTTGAGAGAAACAAGGAGATATATTTTGAGAAAATGTGTGAATCCAACATGCTTTGCATACAAGACATATAACATTCAAGTCCAAAATACAATGGTATTTGGCAAAGCAAATGACAAAGGTTTCTAATAAGAATTCAAACCAATTTCACCAATGTCATGGGAAAAGCAAGGATATAGAGATTATGGATTTCAATTTAAGAGCAACTATATCCAACTTTATAAGTGAAACATGGCATGAGCGACTTTGCACCCTATTTGATTTTTCCGGATAAAATTATCCGTATGATAGTAACCATGTTCAACTAATAAAGAAAGAGAGACATTTGGAATGTAAATTCCTTTGAATGGATACAAGATCCTTTATTCATTTTGAGTCTCATAAGTTTTCACACAAGTTTTGCATTTTTAAGAATATGCAATCATCAATTCATGCTTTTCATGTGTGCATGTTATATGAATTTCATGCTTTTTCATTTGTCATTAGCATGTTATTAAAGAATCATCATGTCAAGGAGATAATCATAGGTCATTCAAATCATACTTCCAATGTAAATCTCCTAGTCCAAAAATGCATGTTTGAACATAAATATGACATGGATTGTAGACAAGCAAGGTTCACACTTATGGAATTTTAAAACATATATACATATGTACAACCAAGCTTACTCAAGCAATTAAAAGAAGAGGCATAAGATATTTCAAATTTTTTGCAAGATACAAGAATGCAAAATAGCTCTCTTTGCTTGAGTTCCCCATATGGGGTCAATCATAGAACATCACTCCACAAGACATACCCCAATAGATCTACTAAGAGTTTTAAATCGAGTAGCATCTAAGGGTTTAGTAAATAGGTCCGCAAGTTGATCATTAGTACCTACATGTTCAAGTACTATGCATTTATTTTCAACAAGCTCTCTAATGAAGTGATGGCGGATGTCAATATGCTTAGTTCTAGAATGTTGCACCGGATTCTTGGAAATATTAATGGCACTCATGTTATCACAAAAGAGAGTGAGAGTACCTTGGTTGAATCCGTAATCCACTAGCATTTGCTTCATCCACATAAGTTGAGTGCATCCACTCCCCGCGGCTATGTACTCGGCTTCCGCCGTGGACAAGGAAATCGAGTTTTGCTTCTTGCAAAACCAAGACACCAAGTTGTTGCCTAGAAAGAAGCAACCGCCCGATGTGCTCTTCCTATCATCACAATTTCCTGCCCAATCCGCATCACTATATCCTACAAGACTAGGATTAGTGTCAAATGAGTACCAAATCCCATAGTTGGAAGTCCCATTCACAAAGCGAATGACTCTCTTAACCGAAGAGAGATGGGACTCCTTGGGATCGGATTGGTACCTAGCACAAACTCCTACACTAAATGATATATCGGGCCTACTTGCAGTCAAATAGAGCAAGCTCCCTATCATGCCACGATATAAGGTTTGGTCCACACTTTTACCGCTAGCATCCTTGCTTAGCTTCAAAGTGGTGCTCATAGGAGTGTCACAATGTTTGGCTTTTTCAAGACCAAACTTCTTCACAAGGTTTTTGGCATATTTGGCTTGGGTTATGAAGATCCCATTATCAAGTTGCCTAATTTGCAAACCTAGGAAGTAATTAAGCTCACCAACAAGACTCATCTCAAATTCATGAGACATAACATCAACAAATTGTTGGACCTTGGTGTTGTTGGTGGAGCCAAACATTATGTCATCGACATATATTTGAGCTATGAAAAGCTCATCATTGTCTCTCTTGATGAATAGTGTCTTGTCAACACTACCTCTTGTGTAGTTATTGTCAACAAGAAATTGAGTGAGGCGCTCATACCAAGCCCTCGGTGCTTGTTTCAACCCATATAGTGCCTTCTTGAGGCGATAGACATGGTTGGGGTGGTGTGCATCCACAAACCCCTTGGGTTGTTCAACAAACACTTCCTCTTGCAAGAAGCCATTGAGGAAGGCACTTTTGACGTCCATTTGGTGCAATTTGAACTTGTGCACACAAGAGATGGACAAGAGAAGCCTAATGGACTCTAAGCGGGCAACAGGAGCAAATGTCTCCTCAAAGTCGATACCCTCAATTTGAGAGTACCCTTGTGCTACAAGTCTAGCCTTGTTCCGCACTATGTTGCCATCCTCATCGGATTTGTTCCTAAATATCCATTTAGTGCCTATGACATTAGTGGTCTTAGGCCTAGGAACTAGAGTCCAAACCTCATTCCTTTCGAATTGGTTTAGCTCTTCTTGCATGGCAAGAACCCAAAATTCATCATGTAAGGCTTCTTCAACCTTTTTGGGTTCAATTTGAGAGGTGTAGCAAGTATAGCTAATAAGATTAGCAAGTTGACGTCTAGTCCTAACACCCTCATTTACCTCTCCAATGATATCTTCTTTATCATGGAGTTTCCTAACCCATGGAGCGGGTTCTTTAGAGTCGAAGAGAGGAACTCTAGTAATGGGTTGTGTGACTTCATTAGATGTCCCAACATTGGGAGTCACCACAACCCTCTCCAAAGGAGAGTCATCCTCTAGAACATCCTCCTCCTCATGGTTATTAGACTTGAGCCTAGTATCATCAATGACCACATTTGATGATTCCATGACGGTTCGAGTCTTCAAGTTGAAAACTCTATAGGCTTTACTATTCAAGGCGTAGCCAATAAAGATACCCTCATCACTCTTAGCATCAAACTTGCCAAGTTGATCACGGTCATTTAAAATGTAGCATTTGCTTCCAAATGTGTGGAAGTAGCTAACATTTGGCCTCCTACCCTTCCATAGCTCATAGGAGGTGTTTCTAGAACCGGGCCTTAGGAACACACGATTTCCTATATAGCAAGCCGTATTGATGGCTTCGGCCCATAGGTTCCTAGGGACATTGTTGCTAAGCAACATCACTCGGGCCATCTCTTGGAGGACCCTATTCTTCCTCTCAACAACTCCATTTTGTTGAGGTGTCCTAGGAGCCGAAAACTCATGGGAGATGCCTAAGCTATCACAAAGGCTTTCAAAAGAGGCATTCTCAAACTCTCTCCCATGGTCACTTCTAATCCGTTTAATGCTTCTAATGTTAGATTTCATTTCATTTTGTAATTTAGTACAAAGCATTTTAAACTTATCAAAAGTTTCGGATTTTTCTCTAAGAAAGTATGTCCATGTAAATCTAGAGAAATCATCAACACATACAAAAATGTATCTCTTTCCACCCAAACTTTCGGTTTGCATGGGACCCATGAGGTCCATGTGGAGAAGCTCAAGAGGCTCCTTGGTGGTGAGATACTTACCCTTTTTGTGCATGCTTTTAGTTTGCTTTCCTTGTTGGCAAGGTCCACAAACACCATTGGCTTTCTTCCCAAGCTTAGGGAGGCCACGCACACACTTGAACTTTCCAAGGGTCCGTAGATCCCTAAAGTTCATGTGGCCAAGTCTTTCATGCCACAACTCAATTTGCTCATCCATGGACACATTGTTTGAGACTATTCTAGCTTCAAGACAATAGCAATTGTCGCTAGATCTCATACCTTTCAATAAGGTTTGTCCATCGGGCTTTAGGATCGAGCAATCATCTTTACAAAACAAGACGGAATATCCTTCATCACTTAGATGTGAAATGCTTATTAAATTGGCTTTCAAGCCATCAACAAATAAAGCATCGGATAAGGAGGGTAATCCGGGAACGGAAATGGTTCCTTTCCCTACAACTTTCTTTTTGGATCCATCACCAAAAGTGACATATCCACCTTCCTCCATAACAAGAGTCTCGAAGAAACTCTTGTTTCCCGTCATGTGCCTAGAGCACCCACTATCTAGATACCAAAAATTAGAAGAATTTGCCTTCAAGGCTATTTGAGCAACATGGCAAACAATGTCATTCTTTCTAATCCACCTAGAAACAATCTTAGCTTTCTTAGTGGTTTTTGGTATATAGGCTCTAGATGTCCTAGGATCATGCATAATAGAATTATCATTCCTAGGAACATGCATCATGGCTCTTTTCTTTTTCTTCTCTATCATGCTTCTAGTTTTGCACATTTTTATATATCGAAAGCAATGTGGTCTAATATGACCATCAAATCCACAAAAATGACATATAGGAGTGAAATAAGGAATCATACCTTGTCATTGTCTTTGTGGATGAAAGGGTTCAATCCTTCTTCGTTGTTGAACCGGTCTTGGTTGCTTCCTAGCTTGAGGTTGCATGATAGGTCTCTTTCCTTTGTGAGCCATTTGAGGAGGAATGTTAGCTTGAGAGACCCTAGGGGGTTGAGCTTGAGGTTTCCTTCTTGGACCCATCTTCACTTGTGCATTAGAGCATTGTCCTACTTCTAATTTCTTTCTAGGAGCTTGCACAAATGAAGTTTCTTCTTTCTTCAAGCTCTTGACAAACACGGTCTTGTTAGAGGTAGAGATCTTCTTGTCATCTTCATACCCAAGACCCCTCTTGTCACATGGACTCTTTCCAACACCAAGCATATGGTCAAGCTTCTTGGTGCTAGAATCCATCCTAGTCATAGAATTTCTAACTTCTTCAAGCTCACTCTTTAGACTTTCTTCATTCCTCCTAGATAAAGCTAACTCCTCTCTTAGCTTATCTTCTATCTTCTTGAATTTTTCCACTTGTTCACCTAAGTGGTCATTATGAGATGCAAGCTCAAGATTTTCTTCTCTCAACATCTTGATCTTTCTTGTGCTCTTGATTGCTAAATCATTAAACTCGGCATGGCATTTAGCAAGCACCTTTTTCTCCACAAAACTACTTATGGAGTTAGATGAGGAATCACTTTCTTCTTCACTTGAGTCATTTTCCTCTTGACTCATTTCCTCTTTCTCACTACCACTTTTGCTCTTATGTGAGGAGGCAAAAGCTAGGAGGTTAGCCATGAGCTCTTCTTCACTTGAAGACTCATCTTCCTCATTGGAGTCATCACTACTCCCACTCCAAGTGGCGGCCATCACTTTGCTCTTCTTCTTTTCATTGTGATTAGCACATTCGGGGGCAAAGTGACCAATCCCACCACATTCAAAGCATCGGACCCCTTTCCTTTCGGTCCTCTCTTGTCTAGGCTCAAACTTCTTGAAGGAACTCTTTTTCTTCAAATCTTGTCCTCTTGACCCAAATCCCTTCTTCTTCTTGAACCCCATAACCTTGTTGAACCTTTTCACAAATAAGGCAAGGTCTTCATCCGATTCATGCTTTGCCTCCTTTGCATCCTTAGATGCTTTCAAAGCTATTCCTTTAGACTTCTTAGGAGGAGTAGTGGTGCTAGGAGCCTTCCTAGACTCATATGCAAGGAGACGCCCAATCACCTCACTTGGCTTCATATCCATGTAGCCACTATTTTCTTCTATGGCCGTCACCTTGGATTCAAACCTATCGGGGAGAGATCTCATAATTTTTTGCTTGACTCTCCTATCCGAATACGGGTCTCCGAGTTGATGGCTTTGATTTACAATATCCATCAATTTGATTTCGAAGTCATTAAAGCATTCATCCTCTCCCATCCTAAGTAGCTCAAACTGAGTTTGGAGGACTTGAAGCTTGGACTCCTTCACCACCTCGGTTCCCTCATGTGCAACTAGAAGGATGTCCCATGCCACTTTGGCAATCTGAGTATTCTGAATAAGCTTGTACTGATTCTCATCCATAGCACACATAATGGCATGCATAGCCTTCCTATTCCACTTAGAAGCCTCAAACTCTTGCGCGTTCCATTGCGCCTTAGGCTTCAAAACATCTTGTCCTCCACCATCGGGAGTCATCATAGGGAGATCATATCCGTCTTCCACCGCCATCCATGCACGGTCATGAATTTGGCATATGTAGGATTCCATCTTCCCTTTCCATTGGGAATAGTTCAATCCGGTAAGAAGTGGAGGCCTTGTGCTAGAAGCTCCTTCGTGGCCACCACCATTTCCACCGTTTCCACTCATAGTGTTTATGAATGAATGAAATGAATGCAAATGTATGAATGATCAAAAATCACACAAAATGTAAAACACACCAAAATAAGCAAGGATCACCTATGTATGTCTAGGAACCCGCTCTGATACCAATTGAAACAAATTATAGCACGGTGTGTATAAAGCTATCTAGAGGGGGGGTGAATAGATTTTACGCTTTTTACCCAATTTTTCGTGTTAATCAAAATTACGAAAATGCCCTCAAGATAATATAACCAAGCAATTGTAATATGGTGCGGAAATTAAAACAACACTTGGTTTTTACGTGGAAACCCTCACGGGAAAAACCACGGGCTATGTAAGTAAGCCACACTCGAACCTCGAATCCACTAAATGTGCAAACGATTACAACCTAATCCCGGAAGTAATCACACACCTACCTAATCCCGGTATGAGTGAACCTAGTCCAATTTGCTTGCGTTCTAAGCAATCTAATCCCGGATGCTACACACAAGACTTACTTTCTCTTTGAAGAGAATACAACCCTAAGTGAATATATGTGAATATCCAAAATGCAACATAGAGCAAGGGAAACCCTATATGCTTATCTAAGATGATTAATATGCAATTAAGTATAATCCTAGATATCAAAACTAAATGACATGTCAATTAGTTTAGCTAATCAATATTAAGCACAAAACCTAATATGCAAGCACAATATAAAATCTCAAACATACATCATACTCATCTCAATATTGTATCTAAAGCATACAAAATAACAAACAAGTAATTAATTGAGATTGCTAGATAAGAGAAACACAAAACATGTAAGATATTAGTGAAAAGCTTACCAAGCAAAGTATGATGAAGATTCCATGCTAGATGACATCTAGATGATCTAAGATGATGCTAGATGATGATTGATGATCATGAAAAAGTGTTTGAGAATCAAGAATGGAGTTCTTGGAATTTTTCTTCTCTTTGAAAAATATCCTAAGTATGAATTCTGAATATGAACTCTCTTAATTGACCTAAAGTCAAAGTGGCATATATATAGGGGGCCAAATCAAAGTGTGGTCGTTTAAGTAAGTTTCAAAGAAACGCGCCAATCGGCGGTTTAAATCGGCGGCCAGGCCGCCGTTAATGACCGCCGAATTGAGCTCGTGAAGAACAGAGCATAAACGGCGGTTAATTCGGCGGTTTCGTGACCGCCGATTCCAACCGCCGAAACAGAACAGAGAGATCAAAATCAACCAGGTATGAACGGCGGTTTCGAACGGCGGTTTCATGCCCGCCGTTTCAACCGCCGAATTAGACTGAGAGATAAATCAATCAGGTCTTGAATCGGCGGTTTCTAACGGCGGTCGTGACCGCCGATCTTAACCGCAGAAATGCTTCAGACCAATCTGGACTGAAACGGCGGTTTCATTCGGCGGCCAGGCCGCCGATAATAACCGCCGATCACCTAGATAGGTGAAAACCAAGGAGAAGCCAAGGGCATTCTCCATAGGCGGTCCTCGCGCTAAACCAAGCACATTCTCGTGCATGCGCGGACGTTTCCGAAAGTTATCGGGAAACGAATTAACACAACAACAAGACACAATAACACACAACAAAATATAATAAATAAGTGCAAGTGTGAATTGTGACAAACGAAGAGAATGCACACATATGCAATGAATGTTTAGTGTGTGTGTGCAACTAATCTCTTCAAAGAAAAGTAAGCACATAGAAATTTACCTTCGGTGCTTATCAACACGAGGTCTTCAAAGGGCTTCGAACAAGAAGACCGATACTTAGGCTACCCTTACAAAGAACCCCCACATATGGTTTGATCACGAAATAAGCCAATTAAAAACAACGGGAATCCTTACACCCTTTTCATAAGTTTCAACTTCCCAAGGAAATAAAGTCTTCTGCATATTAGGAACAAACAATTGTTAGCGAATTTCTACATATAATTAACTAAAAACAAAGGTATGTCATTAAGTACACACCGATGAATTGAATTTTGATTCAATATCTGAAATTGTTGCACTAAATTGCCATCTAGTGAACTGTGGATACCCCAAACCAATTCGCTTTCCAACGTGATCATCAAAACGAATTATCATCTCCATGGCCCATACCTATACAATTTAAAATAACTACTATGAATCAATGTTTTCCAATCCAACAAAGTATGAAACGAGAACCACTAAAAAAAGTTTGATAACATGCAAAATTATTCTAAAACTTACCTGGAGTACTAGAGGGAACCCGGACAAATTGTACGTATAATATTTTGATTTCTTTTCCTTCTCTTCCTTACCTCGTGGCTTCACTTTCTCTTTCCCTTTCCCTTTCACTTCTTCTTCTTCTACTAACTTCTTCTTCCTCTTCTTGTTCTTGTTCTTCTTATCTTCTTCTTCTTCTTCTTCTAAGTCTTCTTTTTCTTCTTCTTCTTTTTCTTCTTCTTCTAAGTCTTCTTCTTCTAAGTCTTCTGTATTCTTATTCTCCTGCAGCTTCCCATTCTTACCTCCCTTCTTTGCTTCACCTCTCAATTGGGATAGCCGTTTGTAAAGTACAGCCTTCAAAAAATATAGTGTAAACCTGAATATGTAAGAACCCCATGGAAAATTTTTGAATTCTTCTTCGTTTTCAACTAATGAAAACAGCCACCCCGATATGGCTGTGGTCCGTCCGTCATCCGTGCCAAAGAATTGGCTCACCATATATATATATTCAACATCTTATATGCATCTTCACTCTGTTCGGACGTCATTTTCGTCAAAGTGGCATACAATAGCTCTGCAGTCGGCCTTCTTCCTTTGAAAATTCTTCTAAGCATCGAATCCTCTTTCACTTTATTGTTATTAGCAAAACCTTCGGGCAGCTGTCCCATATTCAAACCGCTGCATACACAAAATTCTTCTTGGCCGAAACGGGCTTTCGACTTCCCCAACCCAAACCACATCTCATCTTCTCTTTGTCCTTTGGGGTGAATGATCTCTCGTTTCAAAATATTATGGATAAGCTGCCCGTAAATTTTCAACGGCTCTTTCAAATCCAAATATTTGCCGAATGGGCCCTGCTTGAATTTTTCCACCAACCCAAATTTCTGTAGGACGGACTTCAATCGTGTAATCATGTACATTTTACTTCCACTGTTTACTCTGACGGGAACCCAATTCTCATGGTCTGGGAACCGCCACAACTCTGGAATCGAATTTTTCCGCATCTAAACAATGAAAACAAAAAGAAAACATCAGTCCCAGGCTTATGAAAATATGTTCTAGGCTCAAAATAATACATGCATCATCCATCCATCGGCCCTAGGCTTATGACAATCATTCATAGGCTCAACATATGCATTTACCATTACATGCAACGGTCATTTACTCTACAAACGTATTTCTTTCTTCCCTCCCCACTATAAATTTCCAGTGTAGTGTTCACAACACAATTTACAATAAAAACACACAACCTCCAAATACTAAACATACAACAGGTGAAAAACACAAATTACCATCCCAAGACACAAACAAGAACAAACTGCAATAAAAACACAAATTTGAACAAATTAGTACCTTCGAAATTGGTTTGCGTTTCGTCTAGGGTTTGGATGCTTCGTTCAATGCCGATGGCGACGGCGACGGCGACGAGGCAACGGCTACGAGGATAACGAAGACCAGGAGAACGACGACAAGGACAACGACGACCTCGTGCTTCTCCTTCCTCTCTCTATTTCTGGTTTGTTGTTGTTTGGGTTTGCGATTTCACACAGAGCAGAATTTCATCGTTTGGGCTTGTGCGTCACTGTATGTCTGCGTCACGGCAACGGCATCGTGGTTTCGGTTTGGGTTTGCGCGTAATCACACAGACGAGAGTTTGAATTTGTTTTCAATTGTGCTGTAAACCGTTAGTTTTGTGGGGAATTCAGAGGCCAATTTAGTCATTTTGTAGGGAATGCCATGGGTTGGACCCTTTTAGTAAATGTGATCCATTTTTATTTGTTACAACATTTAAGGAGGGTATTTAGGGGTTCATAACTAAAAGGGTTGTTTGCTATATATAGTGTAATGGGTAGCGACGTACTTTTTCGACTGTTCGTTGATCTGAAAGTAATTTTAAATACTCGAGGTGTGTTCTATATATAAAGCTAGAGGGGGGGGGGGGGTGAATAGATTTTATCTAATTATTACCCAATTTTCGCGTGCATGTCAATTTTATGAAAATGCCCCTAGCAAGTCAACAATACATACAAGTGTAATATAGTGCGGAATTTAAATAACACTTGATGTATACGTGGAAAACCCAACCACTGGGAAAAACCACGGGCTGTATAGTGCGCCACACTCGGAACTCGAAATCACTAATTGAAATGAAGTTTACAACCTATGTAGACCTCGTCTAACACTCCGGTCTGTAACCCCTCACTTCTACCCAGCAGGCCTTTATTAGCAACCATATTCCAATTTGCTTGATACTCGAAGTTACTACTTGTAATGATGTTTACAGCCTAATCCCGGTCTGTAACCCACCACTACTACCCAGCGGGCCTGTAATAGCAACCCTAGACCAAGACTTCAATCTCTCAAAAGAGATGCACAACCCTATGTGAATATGTATGAATATTCAATTAATGCAATAAGAGCTAGGGTACTCTAAATGCTTATCTAGGATGATGATATATTCAATTTAAATCAACCTTAGATATCAATAGCTAAATGACATGTCAAATAGCTTAGATAATCATAGATTATAAAAACCTAGATATCTATCAAAAACAACACTCAATCAATTCATCACAAATAATCTCTTTTCTTGTATTTAGCATATGATCTAAAACATACAAGTAATTTAAAAGAGATGGCTTGGTATTTAAAATACTACAATAAGATGAAATTAATCAAAATCTTACCAAGCAAGTTGTGATGATGCAAACCCATACATGGATGCACTCTATATAGACATAGGAGATGCAATATGAAATTTGATGCAAAAGGGGTTTGATTTGAGTGGTTAAAGTTGAGTTCTTGATTTGATTTTCTCCCAAAATCTATCTTTGAAGATTAGGGTTCTTAAGAGTCAAAGAACTTGATCAGATAATGAGAAAGTGTGATATTTATAGACATCAAGAACAGGGCAAGTGAAAAGACAATTTTGCCCCTGAAATCGCATGATCGGCGGTTTCATTCGGCGGCCAAACCGCCGAATTGAACCATCGAATGGCTCCCTAGCCGAACAGAGGAACTTCGGCGACTTCGTTCGGCGGTTTCTAAACCGCCGATTCCAACCACCGTTTTGGACCCGAGAGATATATTTCAATCAGGTCTCATTCGGCGGTTTCGAACGGCGGCCAGGCCGCCGAACGTAACCGCCGTTTCACCAAAAAAGGTGAAACCAAGGAGAAGCCAAAGGCATCTCCACCGGCGATCATAGCGCAAAACAAAGCACATCAACGTGCACGCGCGGACGTTTTCGAACATCCTTCGGGAAACGAATTACACCACACTAAAAGCTAACATACATGAAGTGCAAGTGTGGGTATTGAATGCATCCTAATGCCTATCATGTCATGGCATTTCATAAAACAAGATGCAATCAATTTAATGCAAGAAGAGACATTGAATAAACAATAAAGCACAATGCACACAAAATATAAACACAACATTCAAGAATAAGAGTTATGCATGTTGTGTGTGTGTGCAACTATATCTCTTCAAGCCAAAGTAAGCACAAGATATACCTTTGGTGCTTGTCCTCTTGAGGTCTTGGAAATGGTCTTTGATCTTCAACCTTAATGACCTAGACTACCCTTACAACCAAACCCCAACATGTGGTTTGACCACGAAATAAGCCAATCAACAAAAGGGAATCCTTACATGATCTCGAAACTTTACGTAAAGATTTCCATTGATACCCCTTCATCATTGTACGGTGCCGATCGTTGAGATTATTGCGGGACCCCTATAATTTAGTCTATGGAGTAAAACTATAAGGCCTAAGAGCAATACCTAAGCCCAAAATAATTGTTCTTTACACGTTGAAATGTCAACATCTTTACAAGTTGGAAATCTTTACACGCTGAAATATAAACATCTTTACACGATGGATGCATGTTGTCATAGGCCTAGGATTCGGTACTTTAAGCCCAAGAATCGGAATTTTAAGCATAGGAATAACTCCTAGACCCATGGTAGATTTAATTTCGAATTAATTAGATTTTTTATAGATTTTTTTATTTTTTATTTTTTTCCGATCGCACGGGATGTTTTTACCCCTTCATCATTGGACGGTGCCTATCGTTGAGATTATTGCGGGACCCCTATAATTTAGTTTATGGAGTAAAACTGTAAGGCCTAAGAGCAATACCTAAGCCCAAAATAATTGTTCTTTACACGTTGAAATGTCAACATCTTTACAAGTTGGAAATCTTTACACGCTGAAATATAAACATCTTTACACGATGGATGCATGTTGTCATAGGCCTAGAATTCGGTACTTTAAGCCCAAGAATCGGAATTTTAAGCATAGGAATAACTCCTAGACCCATGGTAGATTTAATTTCGAATTAATTAGATTTTTTATAGATTTTTTTATTTTTTATTTTTTTCCCGATCGCACGGGATGTTTTTACCCCTTCATCATTGGACGGTGCCTATCGTTGAGATTATTGCGGGACCCCTATAATTTAGTCTATGGAGTAAAACTATAAGGCCTAAGAGCAATACCTAAGCCCAAAATAATTGTTCTTTACACGTTGAAATGTCAACATCTTTACAAGTTGGAAATCTTTACACGCTGAAATATAAACATCTTTACACGATGGATGCATGTTGTCATAGGCCTAGGATTCGGTACTTTAAGCCCAAGAATCGAAATTTTAAGCATATGAATAACTCCTAGACCCATGGTAGATTTAATTTCGAATTAATTAGATTTTTTATAGATTTTTTTTTTTCCGATCGCACGGGATGTTTTTACCCCTTCATCATTGGACGGTGCCTATCGTTGAGATTATTGCTGGACCCCTATAATTTAGTCTATGGAGTAAAACTGTAAGGCCTAAGAGCAATACCTAAGCCCAAAATAATTGTTCTTTACACGTTGAAATGTCAACATCTTTACAAGTTGGAAATCTTTACACGCTGAAATATAAACATCTTTACACGATGGATGCATGTTGTCATAGACCTAGGATTCGGTACTTTAAGCCCAAGAATCGGAATTTTAAGCATATGAATAACTCCTAGACCCATGGTAGATTTAATTTCGAATTAATTAGATTTTTTATAGATTTTTTTTTTTTTTCCGATCGCACGGGATGTTTTTACCCCTTCATCATTGGACGGTGCCTATCGTTGAGATTATTGCGGGACCCCTATAATTTAGTGTATGGAGTAAAACTGTAAGGCCTAAGAGCAATACCTAAGCCCAAAATAATTGTTCTTTACACGTTGAAATGTCAACATCTTTACAAGTTGGAAATCTTTACACGCTGAAATATAAACATCTTTACACGATGGATGCATGTTGTCATAGGCCTAGGATTCGGTACTTTAAGCCCAAGAATCGGAATTTTAAGCATAGGAATAACTCCTAGACCCATGGTAGATTTAATTTCGAATTAATTAGATTTTTTGTAGATTTTTTTATTTTTTATTTTTTTCCGATCGCATGGGATGTTTTTAAAATGTGTTGGGCATCCATCGGACTCAAGTTAGGATCTGTAAAGCTAATACGGGTGCGGATGATTTGCGCATCGGAGAACTTGTCAGTGAGGTGAATCATGAAGCAGCCGAGAGCCTCGTCGCAGTGGAAGCTGCCGTTGTAGGTGCTGACGCGCTTGAGAGGCGCGTTAATGGGAGAGGAAGTGGAGAACCAAGGAGAGGAAACGTGTGTAGTTGACGGGGAAGACATGGCAGCTGCTGCTCGGAGAGGAAAACGAGAGCAAGTGAAGAGGTTTTTGTTAGAGTTGAAGTTGAATTGGAAAATTAGGGTTCCAGATAAAAGTTAGTTTTGTGGGAAATAGATTGGGGAGGGTAAATGAGTAAACTCTCACAATTTTTATTGAATAAAATATTTAACAAGGGTATTTAGGGAAATTCCAGGTGAGAGGTCTTGAAGGGCATTGTGGTAAATGGGGTTGTCCAAGCGGCTATATATGCAATTTTTTTTCCAATGGGCTGTTTCCTAGAAAGTGAACGTTGGGAAAGGCTATTTTCGCTAATTTCCACAATATATATATATGTATTAGGTCTGCAAAGAAAAAATGCTAAATATATATACTATGCACGTTTAAACATATTAGACCTGGCACGGTTCCGGTTGGAACTGCCGGAACCGGTCGGAACCGGAACCGGTTTTTCGGTTCCGGTTCTTGAACCGGAACCTGAACCGGCGGAGACCGGTTCCGGTTCCGGTTCAAGAGTTTGGTCGAACCGCCGGTTCGAACCGGATTGGAACCGGCGGTCCCGGTTCCGGTTCGAACCGGCTGTTCGACGAATTAATTTTTTTTTTTTTTTTTTTTTTTTTTTTTTTTTTTTTTTTTGGGTTGCCGTTGGAGCCCAACGGTCGACTGACGTCAGCCGACCGTTAGGCCCAACGGTCTGCTGACGTCAGCAGGCCGTTGGGGTCCAACGGCTACCCCTTTTTTTACCCCCCCCCCCCCCCCCCCCCCCCCCCCCTTAAATTTTTCCTCACACCAATTTCTTCTCAATTCTCTCTAATTTCTCTCCAACACTCTCTCAACTCTCAACTCTCAAGTGATAAGTCTCTCAATCTCCAAGTTTCCAAGGTTTTTAATATTTATTTCATTTTTTAATTATTTTGTTTGAAATTAATTTTATTTCCAATTTATTTTATTTGCAATTTATTTTATTCCCAATATATTTTATTTTCAATTAATTTTATATCCAATTTATTTTATTTGCAATTTATTTTATTTCCAAATTCCAATATATTTTATTTTCAATTAATTTTATATCCAATTTATTTTATTTGTAATTTATTTTATTTTCAATTAATTTTATTTCCAATTTATTTAATTTCCAATTAGCAATTATTCTTCTAAGTTCTAAGTTTCCTATTCTCTCCCAAATTTATTTTTAAATGGTAAGTGGAAGTGGTGGAAATGGAAGGGGTCACGGCTGTGACGGTCCTAGGCGTTCGATTTCAATGAAAGGTAAGGGTCCTATGATCAATAATCTCGATCATAACAACCCCACCTATCATGAATATCTGCAACGTCGGACCTATGCTGAAGACCTAGGCCTAAATATTTCTGATCCCCCTTTTACAATTTATGAACCCGATCCCAATGAAACCACCCCCAACAATTTGACAAGCCAGTCAGAAAATATGCCTGATATTGATACACCTCCGGATTTTGGTTTTGATACACCGGAAGTGGATCTAGAAACGGAGGAAGATCTGATACAGAAGCAGAACAAATCTGATCTCTTCGTCAAACATATGAAGAAAATTAGGAATGAAGATGGAAGCTTTACAGCAGCTTGCAATTACTGCAACAAAGTATATAAATGGAGCAAATCCGGAGGATATGGCACTTATTGGAAGCATATTGAAGTCAAACATCCAGACGCAGTGGTCAGAATGAGGTCACAAACACAAATTCCCAGGTACGCTACTCCTAACCAACAATTATTTCGTTATAGTGATGAACAAAATAGAGAAGAATTAGCTAGGATGGTAGCAGTAGAACATTTATCATTCAGTTTTGGTGAGAGGGTTGGCTTTATTAACTATTGTCGACGAGCATTAAACCCTGCTGCATGCCGTGTCCCTAGATCCACGCTCACACAAACACTTGAAAAGATTTATGTGAGAGACAAAAAAAAGTTAGAAATTTTTTTTGAAAAATATAATGGTCGTGTTACCGTATGTGCCGACATATGGACTGACCATTGGCAAACGCATTCATACTTGGGTGTCACTTGCCATTTTATGGATAATGCATGGACAATCCAAAAAAGAATTCTTGCTTTTAGAGTTTTTGATGATTCACACAATGCTCAAAATATTTTTAGACAGCTTAGAATTATTTTTTCAGAGTATAGTATTGAAAACAAAATTTTTGCAATTGGTTTTGATAATGCTTCTGCCAATACCGCTGCTATTCCACTTTTAATTGATTTATGCAAACCCTTTCTTGGTGGTACATTTTTTCATCAAAGATGTGCATGCCATGTTTTAAATATATGTGTTCAAAAAGGATTAGAAACTCTTCAATGTTTTATTGAACCTATTAAAAAAGCCCTAATGTTTTTATGGAGAAATCCTTCTACAATGAAAGCATGGGCAAGATATTGTAAACAAAATGGTAGACGTGCCATTAAATTTGCTCGTGATGTTCCAACACGTTGGAATTCTACTTATAAATTGCTTGCTCAAAGTTATAAGTATAGGGATTTATTAGTTTCTTTTATTCAATTTCATGTTCCTAACATTCAACTTTTTGAATCTCATTGGGATGCTTGTTACAATGTTTTCAATTTGTTAAGAGTTTTTTATAATGCTACACAAAATTTTTCTAAAATTTATTTTCCTACAACACATTTATTTGTTATTGAGAGTATTAATATTGCTGGTGCATTTTTTTATTGTGAATCTGACCAAGCAATAAAGGAAGCCGTTAGTTCTATGAAGCAAAAATGGTTAAATTATTATACGGAATTTCCAAATATTTATTTGATTGGTATGGTTTTTGATCCACGACACAAATTACAATCTTTGTCTTATTATCTAGATGGTTATTATGGCAAAGAAGGTTTAAATATTGAATATGATATTGAAGCATGTTGTGGTAGAGTTAAAAAATTATTGTATGATTTATATGATGAATATGTTACATTTTATGGATCCGGTACTCCGAACGTAGATGTTGCACGAACAAAAACTGCATCTCAGCCTCTATCCTCCTCCTCTGGATTTATGAATTTAGGGTATAGTATGTTCTCAAAAAAAAATAAAAAACCAAGATGTTCTTCATCAAGCTTCGATTCGCATGCCGAGCTTGAATCTTATCTAGCTTCTTCTTGTGATTTTCCTGAAGAATTTGACCTCTTAAAATATTGGAATGATGCTACGAAGTACTATCCAATTTTGGCTATGATAGCCAAAAATATTTTTTCAACACCGGTTTCTACTGTGGCGGTGGAACAAGAGTTCAGCGCCGGGGGCAATATTTTGGATGAAAAACGTTCGTGCTTGACTCCAAAAGCACTACAGATACAGGTTTGTGTTGACGACTGGACGAAAGCGGAATACAGACAACAAGAAATCCAACAAGAACCGACATATGATTTCTTTAACAGCGACGAACCCGAAGCGGGCGAAGGCTCTGGAGTAAGCTGAGCACCGAAACCGTAAATCTGTAAATCTGTAATAAAAGGTATGAGAACTACGTGGCCTTTGATTCCTCTAAACCCCCCTAAGAGGATACGTAGGCAACTTAATTGTGGTAAAAATTAAGTGCAAGGCTAATAACTTTACATTTTTTTTAGTTTTATTTTATTTTAATTTAATTTTGTAATTTGTCATTTATTTATTTTATGTTATTTTTGAAATTCGGGTGACTCAATTTCCAAATACCCAATGAAATGTAAATTGTAATTTTGTTTACTTTTATTTTAATTTAATTTTGTAATTTGTCATTATTTTATTTTATTTTCGGTTGGATACTCGGATGACGATGATCTAACTTCCAACATCCAATGAACTTATGAACCCAATGAATTTTATTTTGTAATTTGTCATTTATATATTTTATTTTATTCAATTACAATCTAAAACTTATAAGTTACAAGTTAGAACTTAGAAATTTTTTTTTTTGTTTGTTAAAAAAAAAAATAATAAATAAATAAAAAAAATAAAAAAAAATTAAAAAATCCGGTTCCTGTAGAACCGGAACCGGAACCGGAATCGGAACCGGTGGTTCCGGAACCGGAACCGGAACCGGTTCCGGTTCCGGTTTCGGTTCCGGTTCCACTAAACCTTGGAACCGGAACCGGAACCGGAACCGCCGGTTCCGAACCGGAACCGGAACCGGACCGGAATCGTGCCACCATTGACTGATTATATGGTAAACCCTCCGCACCTGTATCACGATTAGGGGTGGCAAAAATCCCCGACCCGTCCCGTCTCGGTCTTTTTGGAACAGGTTTGGGGCAGTGAAAACGGGTAACGCGGCGGGTTTGGGGTAGATTTTTTGACCCGGTCGGGTATGAGACGGCCCATTTTACCCCGACCCGCCCCGTTTGACCCGGAATATAAATAAATATTTAAAATATATATATATATATATTATCCATCAAACAGCGGTTACCATATATGACTCAATTGAATTGAATAATTAAGAAAATGTAATCAAAATACTTGAAATAGAATAATAGTCAAAAGGTTGTTTGAAATTGAAATGTAACAAAGAAAAAAGATTGACTACTAGCAACTCAAAATTCTTTGTATAGCAAAATCTTACACTCAGACAATAGCCCCAATCATAAACCTATATATATATATATATATTATCCATCAAACAGCGGTTACCATATATGACTCAATTGAATTGAATAATTAAGAAAATGTAATCAAAATACTTGAAATAGAATAATAGTCAAAAGGTTGTTTGAAATTGAAATGCAACAAAGAAAAAAGATTGACTACTAGCAACTCAAAATTCTTTGTATAGCAAAATCTTACACTCAGACAATAGTCCCACTCATAAACCCCTGGAATTGCTGATGGACTTCAACCTTCTTCTTCTGCCACAACCTGTCCAGTCCACCATTATTGTATGTATTTTGTATTTTTGTTTAAGTTATTTTGGGATTTGTATTTTATACATTGCCTAAGAATTTAGGGGGGTGTATTCAATTAGGATTCTTGTGGACATTTAAAGACATTTTTTAAGTGACAGATTTTCATGAATTTCTACGGACTTTTATAAATTCACATGGACTTTTATGGATTTGTTTAGATATCTATCTCAGACTTTTATGAATTTATTTAGACATCTATCTCAGACTTTTATAGATTTGTTTAGACATCCATGAATTTTCATGGATTTGTTATCTTTGACTTCTATTATAGATGGAGAATTATACCGCTATATGGCCCAATAACACAATCTATACACTCAACCAATATGATTCATTAATACAATTTACAGTAATAACAAAAATCTCTACTTTCTTCATTTTCTCTTCTATTACTTTTCACCTTCTTAATTAGCTATTTCCCTTTCCAGTTCTCCATTTGGACTTTGCTTATGGCTTCCTTATAGTGTTTTTTTTTTTTTTTTTTTTTTTCATGTATTATGTTTCAATAAAACAAACGTATCAAATAAATGTTGATTGATTATTAGGCATTTTTTTTTTAAATGTTTGAATATATAGGACGAGTTTAACATGTATCATGTCATCAATATACTCGTTCAATATAATTAGTATATGTAATAAGGTCAGGTGGTTGTCAATGAGACAACTGATATATAGCCAATGATGCAACTGATGATGTATTGATGCAAGTGGCTATAGTGTTTGAAGCCTATATATATGTGATCATTTCTTTGTAAAACGTTAATGACTTGATATCAATATAGAAGTTGTTCTCTCTCTCTCTCGTCTCTCTCTCACTCTTCCTTATCTCTCTTTTTTATTTATATGTACTCAATTTTGCATCAGAGATCACGGTCCAACTACTATTGGCTTTTGCACTGATAAATTCCTTTGTTGTTGCAAACACATATCCTTCTAGTCTATTGTACTTGCCCTTCTATTTCATAATTAATAAAATATTTAAATAATTTCGTTGTTTGTCTTTGTAATTTAAATTTATTCTCATTGATTTTCGATGATTATGATATAATTTTACAAAAATAAAAACATGAATATTAAATAAATATTTGAGGTGTATTTCTAAATAATATAAAGTTCAATATAAATAAATTTTTAAAGGTAAACATTTATTACCATGGTTTAATAAATATATCATGAATATAGATTTTCTTCAATCACACTGGTATTTACGGAAGGACAATCGTCTTGAAGAATAATCTTAAGAACCATAGTGTACCATCGAATGATACACAACCATCGTGTACCAATGTACCATTGAAGATACTTTTCAGATGGTCAAAATAAAAGTGAAATGAAAAGAGAATGAATATCAATTTGGCTATTCGTTTTTTCACAGTGTTCATATTTTTATTTTTTGCTTTCAGAAACATAACTAATTTCCTCTTTTTTTTTTTTTTTTTTTAAATATATTTTATATCTTTTTTATATATATTTGATGTGTATAATTTATTCCTAAAAATACATATTAATGGGGCATACAAAATATATTATTAGTTGCAGAAACCGTCTTCAAGTCAAAAATAAATTATATAAATAATTACTTTACTTGTTGACGAACTGATTTTGCATGTCCTTAAAAAAACACACCAAAAAAAAAAAAAAAAAAAAAAAAAAAAATTCTCATGTCAGATATTTAAAATATATATATATATATATATATATATATATATATATATATATTAATTTCTATTTTCTATTTTTTTTCAGCTTAATAAAAGTAAAATAAGTCACGATAACGAATTGTATATATGTTTCTGTTTTGAGAGAGAGAGCAAAGTCCACCAAAATCTTTGGGGAGAAGATTGGACATGTTATGGCATTTGATATTTATATCTCTCACCATCAAGTCCACCAAAATCCACCAAAATCCGTGACATAAGAAAATCCTTTAAAATCTAGTCCTAATTGAATACACCTTGATTCTTGTAGATATTTTTAAAATCCCAATTGAATACACCCGGATTTGGAAGGATTCTTTAAATGTCCATAGAAATCTGAATTGAATACCACTGGATTAATATAGACTCTTTTAAAGTCTTTAAATGTCTGAATTGAATACACTAGGATTTATAATATCTTTAAATGTCATCAACAATCCTAATTGAATACACCCCCCTTAGTGTTTATTAAACTCAGTTATTGTGCTATGTTAAATTTAAATTTACTGCCATTTTTTTTTTAATGAAACGGGTCAAATGGGGCGGGTTTGGGGCACCCTTGCCCTAAACAGGGTGGGTTTGGGGCGGAAGTTTTTGACCCGGTCGGGTCACGGGTCGGGTTTGGGGCAACCTTTAAAAACCGGGTTACGGGTTTGGGGCGGCCTTAACCCACCCTGACCCGCCCCATTGCCACCCCTAATCATGATGGCAGGTTCGAGTACTCCCTTCTTAAAAAATAACTCTGAATTTATGTAATAGTATAATAATGTAATACGTCAAAAAAAAAAAAAAAAAAAAAGGGGGGATATATATATATATTTTTTATCCCCGTCTATTGAGTGAACCTCGTTAAAAACATTATAGAACATTGAAAGGAACAAATAAACCCTCGGTGTGTATGATAAATATATCTAGGGGGGGGGGGGGGGGGGTGAATAGATTTTAACTATTATTATCCAATTTTCGCATGCAAGTCAATTTTACGAAAATGCCCATACTAGTCAAAAATACAAGCAAGTGTAATATAGTGCGGAATTTAAATAACATTTGATGTATATGTGGAAACCCAACCACTGGGAAAAACCACGGGCTGTTTAGTGCGCCACACTCGAACCTCGAAATCCACTAATTGAAATGGAGTTTACAACCTATGTAGACCTCGTCTAATACTCCGGTCAATAACCCCCCACTTCTACCACTCGGGCCTTTAAAATTGGCTCTAGTCCAATTGCTTGAGGCCTAAGTAATCTTAGCCTCAAGAATTAATTCTCTATGAAGAGATTATGCAACCTATGTGAATATGTATAAATATTTAAATAACAAACAAGGCTAGGGAACCTTAGATGCTTATCTAGGATGATGATATAATCAATTAAATCAACCCTAGATATCAATAGCTAAATGACATGTCAAATAGCTTAGCTAATCAAGATTAATCAAAAACCTAATTAGCTATCACAATACAACACTCAATCAATTCATCACAATTAATTCTCTATTCTTGTATTTATCATATGATCAAAAACATACAAGTAAATTAAAAGAGAATAGCTTGATAGTAAAAATACTAAAATGAGATGAACTTAATCAAAATCTTACCAAGCAAGTTGTGATGATGCAAACCCATTCATGGATGAATGCAAGATGAACTTTGATGCACAAAGGAATGTATTTGAGTGTTTAAATGAGCAAACTTGGTTGCTTTTTCTCTCAAAATCTCTCTTTAAAATATAGGGTTCTTAATGATTAAAGAGTCATTATTCAGAACAAGAGAAAGAGATGTATTTATAGGCACAAAAAAAAAATAGAGCATGTGAAAATATAAGTTTGCCCTTGAAACGCACCAATCGGCGGTTTCAATCGGCGGCCAGGCCGCCAATTATGACCGCCGAATTGAGCTAGTGAAGAACAGAGCATCAACGGCGGTTTCATTCGGCGGTTTCATAACCGCCGATTCAACCGTAGAATCAAACCTGAGAAATAAAATCAATCAGGTATGATCTGCGGTTTCGAACGGCGGTTTTGAACGGCGGTCGGGGCCACCGATCGTAACCGTAGAATCACTCCAGACCTTTCTAGACTGAAACGGCGGTTTCAATTTAGCGGCCAGGCCGCCTATCAAACCGCCGATTCACCAGTAATGGTGAATCTAAAGGAGAAGCCAAGAGCATTCCCCTTAAGTGGTCTTCATGCAAAACCAAGCACACATTCGTGCAAGTGTGGACGTTTCCGAACATATTCGGGAAACAGATTACACAACACACAAACACAACAAGATACATCAAACAAAGTGCAAGAGTGAAATGTGTCATGTGAAGAGAATACACACAAGTACAAGTATGCTAAGTGTGTGTGTGCTAACTAAATCTCTTCAAAGAAAAACTAAGCACTAGAAATTATACCTTTGGCGTGCTTGTCCCATGAGGTCTTGAAAGGGCCTTCGAGCTTGAAGTTCAATCACCTAAACTACCATTACACAATCAAACCCAACAAGTGGTTTGTCCACGAAATAAGCCAATCAATATATGGGAATCCTTACAAACATATATAAATTCGATAATCAATTATTTTATTTGTCTTATATGTATGTATATATATATATATATATATATATATATATATATATATTGTTGGTGTGAGCCAGGGCCTTGCACAGTAGTGCAACACATGGGCGACGCTTGAGAGACCCAGTAAGCTACTGCAAAGGCCTCTCCCACTTAAAAAAATAGATTTAATATCGCGTGGACCAATAGTCCACATATCTTCCTATAAAATATTTTTGTAAATATGCATATATGTAGTAGACCTAGCAATGGGTTGTGTTATTATGAATTCGTGTCGTTTCGTGTTTGGGTCGTGTTAAAATTGTCTCACCCAAACACGACCCGTTTGCTTAATGGGTTTAAATATAAAACCTGAAACCATTTGTTAAATTAATGGGTAACCCGACCTGACCCATTGCAGAATGTTATATTTGAAATTTATTAAAAAGTAATAAATAAATAGTACTGTAGCATGATCAAACTCATGCAATCAAGTCCACCATAGACTCCAACATTCTATAGAAAATATATTATTTTAAGAAAAACAAAAATAAACAATTTGAAAATGAAATCTATCATAGCTTCCATAAATCTTCATTATGTTGTGATTGAGAATCTCAATCATCACTTATGCTTACAAATGTTAAATTGCAGGTGTTAGGAGACGACTACTTTTAAGGTTATAGTTAGAATACAGTGATACAATCAATTTATAGTTTTAGAGTTTCTAACAAGTCCGGTATGTGTACTAGTAACTCGGTTCCTTTGGTTGAGCAGAAGCGATTAGCTGCAATTATTGGGGTTCGTCATGTTCGCTGCCACGAACGTTATTTGGGCTTGCCGAGTTTCTCAGGTAAGAGTAAACAGAGGCTGTTTGAGGGTATAAAGATAGAATATGGAACAAAATTAAAGGTTGGCATGGGAAGTTGCTATCGGTTGGGGGCAAAGAGGTCTTGGTCAAGGTTGTTCTTTAGTCAATCGGCATATAAGATGTCCCTTTTCCAATTTCCTAAAGGTCTTATTTCAATTATCCATAAGATGTTTAATCTGTTCTAGTGGGGTAGTGTGGAGGGGGATCGGAAGGTGCATTGGGTGCACTGGTTAAAACTGTGCAATCAGAAAGAGGATGGTGGCCTAGGGTTTAGAAATTTAAGTCACTTCAATCGAGCGCTTCTCGCTAAACAGGGCTGGAGGTTGGAGAAGTTTCCAGACTCTCTGGCTGCTAGAGTGCTTCAGAGGTGCTATTTCACTTCCAGTTCTTTTCTGCATGCAAAAATTTCAAGCAGGGATCCTCTTTTGTGGAAGAGTCTGGTTTGGGGGCACAAGTTATTGAAGCTGGGTCGAGATGGCGTGTGGGGAGTGGTGCTTCTATTTCCATTTCCATTTCCATTTCCAAGGATAGATGGATTCCGCATCTGGTGTCATTCAAGGTTCTTAGTTTGAAGAGCCGCGAGGAGGTCTATCTTGTTCATCATTTAAAGACGGCTTCGGGCTCCTGGAATGGTCCGTTGATTAATGAAATTTTCATGGAAGAGGATGCTAGAGCAATTTTGTCTATTCCTACTAGTCTCTCCTCTAGAGATGATTCCTTCTGCTGGCATTTTATTAAGTATGGGGAGTATTCAATGAGTTTTGGGTATGAGGTTTGTGATGCGCTTGACATTTTGGAATCTACTTCTAGTAGTCAGGGTAATGGTTTCTGCTGGAATAGAATTTGGGCGTTGGAGTTGCCTCCAAAAATTAAAATCTTCGTATGGAGGGCGTGCAATAGCTGGATCTCTACGCATGTCAATCTTGCTAAACGCAAGGTCCCGGTCAGTGGTGTATGCCCTGTTTGCTCTTCTGGCTTTGAGACAACTGTCCACGCTTTGTGGAGTTGTTCAAAGTTGAAAGTTGTCTGCAGCATGTTTGGGATGACAAATGGGTGGAATCAGATTAAGAAGGGATGTTTCCTCGATTTCTTTGGGGTTTGTGTAACCAGGCTGAAGGAGGAGGATTTGAGAGTGTTGTGTGTTGTTTTTTGGCGTATTTGGTCTATGCGCAATCAACTGGTGCATGGTGGTAGGACTTGGACGGTGGAGGAAATTCTTCCTTGGTCCAAGGATTTCTTGGAGGAGTTCCAAGCTACTAACATCCAGAGTATTGATAGAAGCATCCCAGTTAGGCAACAACCGACAATTTGGACTCCACCAGGTGAGAATTCCTTCAAGCTAAATACTGATGCTGCTTTGGATTCTTGCTCTTCAATGGTGGGTTTGGGTCTGGTTATTCAGAATCACAAGGGAGTCGTGATGGTTGCAAGTGCTCAAGGTCTTCTGGCAAACTTCTCTCCTGATATTGCTGAGGCAATTGGGATTTTGTGCGGAATCGCCCTTGCTGTACAGTCTGGTTTGGCCCCTCTTGTTATTGAGTCGGATGCCCAAGTTGTGGTTAATTTGATTAATTCTGACAGTGATGTGCTTTCGGATATTGGCTTGGTTATCAGTGATATTGTCTGGCCCCTCTTGTTTTGGTTGGAGTCGTTACCTCCGAGTGTGGAGAGATTCGTCTCAACTGACCTTCCTATGTAGTGGTGTTTTGTCTGTGCTATTTCCTTTTCTCAAAAAAAATTAATTTTTTAAAATTAATTATTAAAATATATTCTAAATGTAATTATAGATAGATATATATATATATATATATATATATATATATATATATATATATATATATATTTATAAATTCAACAACTTTAATAAATTTATTTACTATTGAGTCGGTAAATACAAATATTTTTTTTAATAAATTTCATAAACATATATATATATTAAAAAAAATCCTTATATTAATGGGTTATAACGAATTAATGGTTTTTCAAAGGTGAACCCAAAACCGACCCATTGTATTATGGGTTTTAATGGGTTGACCTATTAACAACCCGATCTGATAAACTAAACCCATCAACCGCTATTTTTGAATGGGTTTGGGTTGTGTTAATGGGTCATGTGAAATTTTGCCAAGTCTAATATGCAAGGGCAAACCTAGACGTTTGTATCAGATGGGCTGAATACTAAATACTTTTTTTTTTTTTTTTTAAGAAAACTAAATACTTGTTAAGTGAGCATATTAAATATAATTGATTTTTTTAGCTTAAAAAAATGATTAATTTCAATGGAAATCCCTATTAATTTTTTTTTAAGCATTACAAAAATTATAATAGGGTTGCTGGGATGTGCTAGGATATCTACTCCCAAAAAATGGGGAGAAAACTCATTATACATACTTCTAATATATATGGTGGGACTCGAACACCTGACCATTAAACCACCTTAGTTGATGTGCCCTCTTAATCTTATTACTCATTCAATTAATAATGCAAATATCAAATATAGTAGTCTCTTATTAAGTGCAATCCAGTTATTTAGAATTAAGTTAAAAGTTAAGATTTTTTAACTTTTTTTTTAAACTTTTTTTTTTTGGTATTTTTTAAGTTGTTTGACAACTTAAAAAAAATAAAAAACCTAATAATTTTAATCAAGACCCATTAAGTTTTAAGTGCAAAAAACAAATGACCCCTTAGTCTATATATATTATTTTTAGAGTAATGCTAGACATACCCACAACTAGTTGTGTGTCGATTGACAAAGGGATACATATTAATTATGATTTATTCCACTCATCATATTTATATGGATTAAATTGTCTAAGTTACAAGTTTGAGATATGAGTTGGAATATCTAGTGTTCTTATTTTATTATGTTTCTGTTTAGAAGTATTACAAGAACTATTATAATAGGACTTTCGGAACCTGTCGAAATCAAATAATATATGTGCGGCTCGGATATCTACTCTCATAATATGAGATAACTACTCCCACAAACCGGGAATAAAACTCCCCACACATGCTTGTAAATTGTGCATGATGAGATTTTAACCCCTCACCGCTGATGTATAAGGGAGGTGCACAACCACCTATGGTAAGATCATTTAAATTTGTAGGTTTTTATCAAAACTGCCCAGTTTTAGGAGGCACTTTGCGAATCTAAACTAAAACCCAAATTGATTGCAAAACTACCATATTTTTCCCAAAATACCCTCACTCTTAACTACACCACATTTATTAACATTGTTTATTACATTTACCAACCATTTACCAACAAACTTATCAAACCAATTAACTAAATAATATCTAACCCTTTTCTTACTTTACAACAATTTTTCCTCACACTTTTCATGCTCTAGATTTGTAATCATGTTTAAATGGAGAAAAAATATATAAATTTGTTTGAAGGTAAGTATTACATTTGAAATTTAATTTTCCAACCTCATAATCCTTATTTTGATGAAGAATATGCACACAAATGCAAGAATGCTAAGTGAGTGTGTGCAATCTAAAACTCTTCAAAGAAAGAACTAATCACTAGAGATTATACCTTTGACGTGCTTGTCCCTTGAGGTCTTGAAAGGGCCTTTGAGCTTGATTCTCAAACTCCTAAACTACCCTTACACAATAAACGCCAACATGTGGTTTGTCCAAGAAATAAGCCAATCAAAGAATGGGAATCCTTACAATCTCTTCTTAGAGAACTAAGTCTTATGTTGTGACCGGGATTAGGTTGCTTAAATCGCAAGCAATTGGACTAGGTCCACTTATACCGGGATTAGATAGGTATGTGATTATATATCGGGATTAGGTTGTAATCTTAACATATTTAGTGGATTCGAGGTTCGAGTGTGGTGCACTTACTAGCCCGTGGTTTTTCCCGTGAGGGTTTCCACGTAAATATCAAGTGTTAGTTACATTCCACATCATATTACACTTGCTATATTATATTGACTATTATGGGCATTTTCATAATCTTGACCATACACGAAAATTGGGTAAAATCGATTAAAATCTATTCCCCCCCTCTCCCTCCCTCCCTCCCTCCCTCCCTCCCTCCCTTTAGATTAATATTGAACACACCGAGTATTTGTTTCAAAATCCAATGAGGATGGCAATATAGTGCGTAACAAGGCTAGACTTGTTGCACAAAGATACTCTCAAATTTAGGGTATCAACTTTGAGGAGACATTTGCTCCCGTTGCCTGCTTAGAGTCTATTAGGCTTCTCTTGTCCATTTCTTGTGTGCACAAGTTCGAATTGCACCAAATGGACGTCAAGAGTGTCTTTCTCAATTACTTCTTGTAAGAGGAAGTGTTTATTGAACAACCCAAGGGGTTTATGGATGCTCACCACCCCTACCATGCCTATCGCCTCAAGAAGGCACTTTATGGGTTGAAACAAGCACCGAGGGCTTAGTATGAGCGCCTCACTCAATTTCTTGTTGATAATGACAACACAAAGGGTAGTGTTGATAAGACTCTATTCATCAAGAAAGACAATGATGAGCCTTTTATAGCTCAAATATATGTTGATGATATAGTGTTTGGCTCCACCAAC
Source organism: Acer yangbiense (assembly GCA_008009225.1). Classification (NCBI taxonomy): domain Eukaryota; kingdom Viridiplantae; phylum Streptophyta; class Magnoliopsida; order Sapindales; family Sapindaceae; genus Acer; species Acer yangbiense. Next base: position 42,332,020 of record CM017770.1, read on the forward strand.
AACACTAAGGTCCAACAATTTGCTGATGTTATGTCTCATGAATTTGAGATGAGTCTTATTGGTGAGCTTAGTTACTTCCTAGGTTTGCAAATTAGGCAATTAGATGATGAGATTTTCATTATCCAAGCCAAATATGCCAAAAACCTAGTGAATAAGTTTGGTCTTGAAAATGCCAAACATTGTGATACACCCATGAGTACCACTTTGAAGCTAAGCAAGAATGCTAGTGGAAAAAGTGTGGAACAAACTTTGTATCGGGGCATGAATGGTAGCTTGCTTTATTTGACTGCAAGTAGGTCGATATCTCTTTTGGTGTGGGCGTGTGTGCTAAGTACCAATCGGATCCTAAGGAGTCCCATCTCTCTTCGGTTAAGAGAATTATTCATTATGTGAATGGGACATCCAACTATGGGATTTGGTACTCATTTGTCACTAATGCTAGTCTTGTAGGCTTTAGTGATGCAGATTGGGCAGGAAATTGTGATGATAGGAAAAGCACATCGGACGGTTGCTTCTTCCTAGGCAACAACTTGGTGTCTTGGTTTTGTAAGAAGCAAAACTCGATTTCCTTGTCCACGGCCGAGGCCGAGTACATAGCCGCGGGGAGTGGATGCACACAACTCCTTTGGATGAAGCAAATGCTTGTAGACTATAGATTCAACCAAGGTACACTCACTCTCTTTTGTGATAACATGAGTGCTATTAATATTTCCAAGAATCCGGTTCAACATTCTAGAACTAAGCATATTGACATCCGCCATCATTTCATAAGAGAACTAGTTGAGAATAAATGCATAGTACTTGAACATGTAGGTACTAATGATCAACTAGCGGACTTATTTACTAAACCCTTAGACAAGGAATGTAATATCGGTATCGGTATCAATATCAGGCTTCTAAATTTACGGATATATCGGGGATATTATCGATATCGGTGGATATTCCGTCAAAAATTAAAAAAATGATGGATATTTATATCTAAAGTTAGATTTTTTTTATGAAATTTTAGGACAAGCTTAAACAAGTAATTATACATCAAATGAATCATATTTTAATGATAAATTATCATAGTTATGAGTTTATTATAAATTATAACATAGATAGAGTCTGTATATAATTTTTAAAATTGAGTATTTAATAGAATAATATTTTGTTTCACTTTTACAATATTATATACAATATAAAGAGATTAAATATTTAATAAACAAAATTATCATTAAAATATATATAGTAATAGTTCCACACTTCCAAGATTCTATTATAAATCATAATTCATACATAATAATCTGAAATTTAAAACCAAAATGAATTCCTTACTGGTTCAAATATATAAGATACATTTCTATCTTGATTCGAACAATAATTTTCCCAATAAAACGTGCTTGCATAGTTTTCAATGTAGTTATTAATATGCCACACGTATGTTGCTTGATCTCTTCCAACTAATCCATGAATTGGGTAGTTTGGATTTACCCAACTTGGTGGATATTGTTGATCTGTATGCATAGGTATTGCATATGACATTTGTGGAGAAGGATAATCAAATATATTGCAGACACCATAACTACCATAATTTGGTACATGAGAACCTGACATTGTCTGCGAATCACCCAAAGAACTGTTTTCTGTGTCTATACTCATTAAGGAGAGAGTCATATTCAAAGAATCTTCAACATTTTGACTTGTTCCTCCATGTTGTCTACCACGATTTTGATCAAAATTACCTGCATGAGCATCCCAACCCGCCACACTAGCATTTCAACCTGTTGCACCAGCATCCCAACCTCCAGCACGAACATCCCAACTTGTTGCACCAGCATTCAAACCTCATGCACCAGAATCCCAACCTCTTGCCTCATCCCCATCATCTCTATCATCTCCATCATATTTTCCTCCACTATTTACATCAGAGATATGTTGATCATCGGAAGAGCTGGTAACAATAACTCCAAGATCTACACCAACTTTTTCTCTAATCACTTGTTCAACATTTATTCCCATGTCTTGAGCATGAGAAGCAATATGTGAATCAGGATTTCCTTCGTCATCATCTAAGGAGGCAAGTCTAACCCAGTTAAAAATAAGATTCTCATTATCGTCTCCTGCTTCAGCAGCTACTTGAAGTAGATCCATAAAATCAGTTTCATTTACTTTATCTTTTTCAGCTACCATATCCCTAAGTTTCAACTTCATATTATAATAACAATAAACAAGTTGTTCAAGCTTAAAATAGGCAAGACGGTTCCTTTGTTTTGTGTGGATTAAAGCAAATTTGGACCAATTTCTTTCCTATGCAGAAGATGATGATGTTTGTGATAGTATGCGAATTGCTATTGCACTCAATGATGGAGCACAATTTCCATACATTACCCACCAATCAGCTATAATAAAAATTATTAAGTATTATAAGTATGAATATTATTTCAATGATATTATTATTTATTATTAATATGTAAATTTTTGTAATAAAAGTTATATACTTGGTTGCATTTTGCTTCTGGTTGCATTTTGCTTCTAGTTGCAATGGCTGCTCGTTCACCAAAACTTTTCTTTCCATCCTTAAAGTATGTGAGCTACATTCATGAGATCAATATGTATATAATATATATTAATTTGACACAATACTCACATGCAAAGAATTTATAATATTGGAATTATAAAATTGGTTGTAAATTGTAACTTTTTACCTCATTTCCAAAATTAGCAATTCCTACAGCTTCAGTGTCTAATTGCACATAGACATTATGTACGGCTTTCAGAAGATCCGAATTATCCCCAATATTGTCCCTATATTGGTACTTTGGGTTCAAATAGTAAGTTAGAATAAAAAAAAGAATAGTTTTAGTATAAATACTATACTAAATTTTAATTGGGGAAATTATCATTTTAATCCCTATGGTTTACCATATTATCCGTTTTGGTCCCCGTCGTTCCAGTATTAGCTATGTAGGTCCAAATGTTTTCAATTAATCTCTATTTTAGTCCCTACCATCCAATTCCATTAGGGATTCTCAGAATTCCGTCCGATCAACGAGGGTAAGACGGTAATTCAACATCAAAGGTTCTAGAAGCCTGTTTGATGAAAGGGCATAATGGTAATTTTGAAATTAATTAAATACAAACTGAAAAAAATAAATAAAACTAATTAAATTTATAATTAATTAAATTTTAAAATAAAACTAAATAAAAAATGAAAAAAAAATAATTAAATTTAATTAATTAAATTTAAAAATAAAACTAATTAAATTTTAAAAAAAACTAATTAAACTAATTCTCTCAACAAAAAAAAAAAAAACTAATTAAACTAATAAAACTAAATAAAATTAAAATTTTAAAATATGTAAAACTAATTAAATTTTAAAATAAAACTAAATAAAAATGAAAAAAATAAATAAAACTAATTAAATTTATAATTAATTAAAATTAAAAAAAAAACTAATTAAATTTAAAAAAAAAACTAATTAAACTACCTCTCTAAAAAAAACTAATAAAACTAATAAAACTAAATAAAATTAAAATTAAAAAATATATAACACTAATTAAAAATGAAAAAAATAAAAATAAAATAAATAAATCCAAATCCAAATCCAAATCCCAGAAAAAATTCAAAAAAATTGATTTACTAAATAAACTAATATTAATTGATGATAGAAAAATAAAATATAAAATATAAAACTAATTAAATTTAAAATTACATATATAACTAATTAAAAAATAATTAAATTTAAAATTAAAAAACATATAAAACTAATTAAAAAATAAATAAATATATATTAAAATAACAAACAAACAAACAAAAATCTAAAAATTTGGATTCTAGATCCTTCCCTATCACAAATCACGATCTCTCTCTCTCCCTCCCTCTTTTCTTCTTCATCTTCTTCAATCCACCAAACCCAAACCCTAACCCAAACCCACACCAAACCGCCATCGCCTCCAAACCTGCAACCAAATCGGAACCAAACCCACACCGTCGCCACCTCCACACCTCTGACTCTCCTCTTCACATACACAACCGCCTACCACGGCTTCGCTGTCTCTCTCGATCCCGCTCAAGCCGAATCCTCCACCGATTTGACACCATCCTCCGTGTCTACGAAGACCCACCCCACGCACTACTCGCTCTCTCGATTTAGGGCAAGGTTGTGGTTGATTTCGATTCGGGGTGGTGGCTGAACGTTGATTATTTTTTTTTCGGTATGTTTGATTTGTATTCTGGGGGCTTGGAATATGAAGATATGTTTGATTTTTTTTTCGGTATGTTTGATTTGTATTCTAGGGGCTTTGATTTTTTTTCGGTATGTTTCAGGTGGTTGAACGTTGATGATTTTTTTTTTCTGGGTTTGGAATATGAAGATATTGAATCTGGAGATGATGTTATGAATTTTTTTTTTCTGGGTTTGGACTGGGTTTGTGGAGTTTGATGATGGTGGTGAAGATTTTGGTGTTTGGGGGATCGATTTGTGTTTGTAGTTATTGAAATCAATTTGATTTGTGTTTAGGGGGCTTGAAATCAATTTGATTTGATTTTTGGAGATGTTGATTTTTGAATCTTTTTAAAAAAAAAAATTTGGTTTGGAATGAAAATAGATGGGGAAATGTTTTTTTTTTTTTTTTTGTGGAATCGATGAAGAAGAAGTTTAATTAAAAATGGTTTTATTAGTTTTATTTTAAAATTTAATTAATTGTAAATTTAATAATAATTATTAATTAATTATTATAAGGGTAATATTGTCTTTACAACCAACTCTACTATTACTAAGGGCATAACGGTCATTTGACCATCTGACCTCTGATTTTAACGGAAAACATCACAGAAGGACTGAAATGGCTAATACTGAAACTATGGGGACCAGAACGGGTAATATGGTAAACCATAGGGACTAAAATGATATTATCCCTTTTAATTATGAATGACAAACAATCGAAAATAAAATTTACCTGCAGCATGTAGTGGGTGATTGAGCATTTTATCCCATCAGTCTTGTATAATATTTAGAACCCATTTACTCCCTCTCTGTTGTTTTACTGTATCATTCATCACACGCATTAACTCATACACGATAGGCATAGTGCATAGTGGGTACAACTTCTATATCAACCAATCTTAAAATTTGGTACAGTGGCTCATATATTTTAATATTCTTTTATTTTGAATATCGGCACAAAGTTACAAAAAAATCAATTCTACATATTTATAAATTGATTGGTACATATTTAATACTATTTGGAATTAGTTTTACACATTGAGTCACAAACAATTTTTTTTTTTTTCAGATTGCTTTCACAAAATTTTACATATTTTACACGTCCATTCTTTGGTTTTTTTATCCAATTTTACTTCAAGTATTTAATAATTTTACTATTTACTATTATGTTGGAAAATTTTATAAATTTGTTAATGCTTCTTCTAAAATAATTTTCAAGCTAAATTATTTTAACAATAATTTAATTGTTTAGGATTAAAAAAGTTATTTTAATAATATGCAAAATATCCATGGACTTTCGGGGTGAAATTCATGAAATTTCGGGAATTTCGGGATATTTCGGGAATATCGGTGGATTTTTACAGATATTTCGAAATCGGCCGGATATTCTGCAGGATATTGGATATTTGCTTGTTTCGATATCGGTCCCTCCAAAATACGGATATATCGGTGGATATTTCGGTATATCTATCGATTTTAAGTACCCTGCCCTTAAATGCTACTCAATTTAAAACACTTAGTAGATCTATTAGGATTTGTCTCGTAGAGTGATGAGTTTTGGTGATTGACCCCATAAAGGGAACCCAAGCAAAGAGAGCTATTTTGCATACTTGTCATATGTAAAAAATTGAAATATCTTATTCTTCTTTTTTAATTGCTTGAGTAAGCTTGGTTGCACATATGTATATATGTTAAACACTTCCTCTTGCAAGATGTCATTGAGGAAGGCACTATTGACATCCATTTGGTGCAATCTGAACTTGTGCACACAAGAAATGGACAAGAGAAGCCTAATAGACTCTAGACGGGCAACGGGAGCAAATGTCTCCTCAAAGTTGATACCCTCAATTTGAGAGTACCCTTGTGCTACAAGTCTAGCCTTGTTCCGCACTATGTTGCCATCCTCATTGGATTTGTTCCTATAAATCCACTTAGTGCCTATAACATGTGTGCTTTTAGGCCTAGGAACTAGAGTCCAAACCTCATTCCTTTCGAATTGGTTTAGCTCTTCTTGTATGACAAGAACCCAAAATTCATCATTTAAGGCTTCATCAACCTCTTTAGGTTCTATTTGAGAGGTGTAGCATGTAAAGCTAATGAGATTAGCTATTTGACGCCTAGTTCTAACACCCTCATTCATATCTCCAATGATGTCATCTTTATCATGGAGTTTTCTAATCCATGGAGCAGGTTCATTAGAGTCCAAGAGAGGAACTCTATCAATAGGTTGTGTGTCCTCATTATCACCATTGGATGTCCTAACATTAGAAGTCTCCACAACCTTCTCCAAGGGAGAGTCATCTTCTCTAACTACCTCATCCTCATGGTCAATAGACTTGAGGCTTTCATCATCAATGACAACATTGGATGATTCCATGACGGTTCAAGTCTTCAAGTTGAAAACTCTATAGGCTCTACTATTCAAGACATAGCCAATAAAGATACCCTCATCACTCTTAGCATCAAACTTGCCAAGTTGATCACGGTCATTTAAAATGTAGCACTTGCTTCCAAAGGAGTGGAAATAGCCAACATTTGGCTTCCTACCCTTCCACAACTCATAAGAGGTATTTCTAGTTTCGGGCCTTAGGAAAACTCTATTTCCTATATAGCAAGCCGTATTGACGGCTTCGGCCCATAGGTTCCTAGAGACATTATTGCTAAGCAACATCACATGGGTCATCTCTTGAAGGACCATATTCTTCCTCTCAACAACTCCATTTTGTTGAGGTGTCCTAGGAGCCGAAAATTCATGGGAGATCCCTAAGCTATTGCAATAGCTTTTAAAGAGGGCATTCTCAAATTCTCTCCCATGGTCACTTCTAATCCGTTTAATGCTTTTAATGTTAGAGTTCATTTCATTTTGAATTTTAGTACAAAGTATTTTAAACTTATCAAAAGTTTCGGATTTTTCTCTAAGAAAATATGTCCATATGAACCTAGAGAAATCATCAACACAAACAAAAACGTATCTCTTTCCACCCAAACTTTTGGTTTGCATGAGACCCATAAGATTCATGTGGAGAAGCTCTAGGGGCTCCTTGGTGGAGAGATACTTGCCCTTTTTGTGCATGCTTTTGGTTTGTTTTCCTTGTTGGCAAGGTCCATAAACTCCATTGGCTTTCTTCCTAAGCTTTGGAAGGCCACGCACAACATTCAACTTATCTAAGATCCGTAGATCACGATAGTTCATATGGCCAAGTCTTTCATGCCACAACTCAATTTGCTCATCCTTGGACACATTGTTTGAGACTATTCTAGCTTTAAAATAATAACAATTGTCGCTAGATCTCATACCTTTCAACAAGGTTTGTCCATCGGGCAATAGGATTGAGCAATCTTTCTTACTAAATAAGACGAAAAGTCCTTCATCACTTAGATGAGAAATGCTTATCAAATTGGCTTTCAAGCCATCAACAAATAAAGAATTGGATAAGAAGGGTAATCCAGGAATGAAAATTGTTCCTTTCCCTACAACTCTCTTTTTAGATCTATCACCAAAGGTGACATATCCTCTTTCCTCCATGACAAGAGTCTTGAGGAAACTCTTGTTTCCTGTCATATGCCTAGAGAACCCACTACCTAAATACCACATATTAGAAGAATTTGCCTTCAAGGAAATTTGAGCAACATTACAAAACATATTCATCTCTTCTAATCCACCTAGGTGAAACACTTTTCTTCCTAGTGGTCAATGGTACATAGGCTCTAGATGTCCTAGGATCATGCAAATTAATTCTCTCATTCCTAGGAACATGCATCATGGCTCTATTCTTTTTCTTCTCAATCATGTTTTTAATTCTATGCATTTAAATGTAGCGAAAGCAATTTGGTCTTATATGACCAATAATACCACAAAAGTGACATGTATGGATGAAGTTAGGAATCATACCTTGTCCTTGAGCATGCATAGGAGCCTTCCCATGCCGTTGTGGTTGAAGCAGTTCATTGCATCTTCGTTGTTGAACCAGACTAGTTTACTTCTTTGATTGAACTTGCACGATTGGTCTCTTTCCTTTGTGAGCCATTTGTTGAGGAATGTTGGCTTGAGGAGCTCTTGTGGGATGAGCTTGAGATAGTCTTCTTGTAGCCACCTTCACTTGTGCACTATGTGAGAATTGTCCTAGATCAATCTTCTTCCTAGGAGTTTGCACCGATGACACTTCATTCTTGCTCAAGCTCTTGACAAATACCATCTTGTGAGGAGTAAAGGACTCATTGCCATCTTCAAATCCTAGACCTCTTTTGTCACAAGGACTTTTCCCAACACTTAACATAAGGTCAAGTTTTTCGGTGCTAGAAGTCATCATTGTCATTGATCCCTTAACTTCATCAAGCTCCCTCTTCAAACCTTCTTCATTCCTTCTAGATAAGTCTAACTCCTTTCTTAGCTTATTGAAAGTAATACAATAACGCTCGGTGTGTTCGATATATATATCTAGAGGGGGGGGGGGGGTGTGAATAGATTTTAACTATAGTGTGGAATTTAAATAACACTTGATGTATACGTGGCAACCCAACCACTGGGAAAAACCACGGGCTGTTTAGTACGCCACACTCGGACCTCGAAATCTACTAATCAAAATGGAGTTTACAACCTATGTAGACCTTGTCTAACACTCCAGTCAATAACCCCTCACTTCTACCACTCGGGCCTTTAAAAGTGGCTCTAGTCCTAATTGCTTGAGGCCTAAGCAACCTTAGCCTCAAGACTTAATTCTCTATGAAGAGATTATGCAACCTATGTGAATATGTAAAATACTCTAAATGCAATTTAGAGCTAGGTTACTCTAAATGCTTACCTAGGATAATAATAAGCAATTAATTCAATCCTAGATATCAATAGCTAGATGACATGTCAAAATAACTTAGCTAATCAAGATTAATCAAAAACCTAATTAGTTATCACAATACAACACTCAATCAATTCATCACAATTAATTCTCTATTCTTGTATTTATCATATGATCAAAAACATACAAGTAATTAAAAGAGAATATGCTTGATTAGTAAAATACTAAAATAAGATGAAATTAATCAAAATCTTACCAAGCATGTTGTGATGATGCAAACCCAATCATAGATGAATGCAAGATGAACTTTGATGCAAAAAAGATTTGATTTGAGTGTTTAAAGGTGAGTTCTTGATTTGATTTTTTCTCAAAAATCTCTCTTTGAAGTTTAGGGTTCTAATAACTCAAAGAACTTCATCAGAGAATGAGAAAGTAAGATATTTATAGACATCAAGAATTGGGCATGTGAAAAGACAAGTTTGCCCTTGAAACGCACCGATCGGCGGTTTCAATCGGTGGCCAGGCCGCCAATCATAACCGCCGAATTGAACCCGAGAAGAACAGGGGAACAACGGTGGTTTCATTCAGCGGTTTCGTGACCGTCGATCCAACCGCCGAATCAAAGCCGAGAGATTAAATCGATCAGGTATGAACGGCGGTTTCGAATGGCGGTCGTGATGTGACCGTAGAATTGCTCCAGACATTTCTGGATGCAAACGGCGGTTTAATTCGACAGCCAGGCCGCCGATCATAACCGTCGATCACCAACAGAGGTGAAAACAAAGGAGAAGCCAAGGGCATTCTCCGTGGGCGGTCTTCGCGCGAAACCAAGCACTCATTAGTGCAAGCGCGGACGTTTCCGAACAATGTCGGGAAACGAATTACTAAGCACATATACACACAACAAGATATCAAACAAAGTGCTAGTGTGTAAAGTGACTTGTGAAGAGTATGCACACAAGATCAAGTATGCTAAGTGTGTGTGTGCTAACTAAATCTCTTCAAAGAAAACCAAGCACTAGAAATTATAACTTTGGCGTGCTTGTCCCTTGAGGTCTTGAAAGGGCATTCGAGCATAAAGTTCAATCCTAAACTACCCTTACATTATCAACCCCAACATGTGGTTTATCCACAAAATAAGCCAATCAAGATATGGGAATCCTTACAATCTCCCCCTTTGGCTATTTCGTGACAAAACCACCATTCACATTGATTATTCACAACATAATAGAAACTACGGGTCTACTATGATTTTCTACTTTACAAAAAGATATATAAAAATAATCTTGAAGTCTTCAATCTCAAGTAGAACAATCAATCCCTGAAAGCAAAGTTTCTATTCTTTCCAATTCAAGTAAAAAGTGAGATGAATCTAGTGAGAATAAAAACAAGCATTTGCATTCTAAGAATTTAAGTACAACTATAACATCATGCAATAATTGTGAATGCAATGCTCCCCCTCAATGGGTTACTCCCCCTCAATGTATTGTCTCCCCAACATGCATAATTGCTACCACAATTTGCAACTCCCCTTACCACCATTCTACTCCCCCTTTTTGTCATGAGATAGGCAAATGAATAGTCCCCAACTGGGTCACTTAGCAAAGAGAGATGATAACATTCAAGTCATTTGCATAATCATAAAATGCACTTTATGCAACTCTATCAATAGGAGAGAAACAAGGAGATTTATTTTAAAAATAAATGTGTGAATCAAAACATGCTTTGCATACAAGACATGTAGCATTCAAGTCCAAAATATAATGGTATTTGGCAAAGCAAATAACAAAGGTTTCTAATAAGAATTCAAACCAATTTCACCAATGTCATGAGAGAAGCAAGGATATAGAGTTTCATTGATCTTAATTTATGAGCAACTATATCCATCTTTATAAGCCAAACATGTCATGAGCAACTTTGCACTCTATTCGATTTTTCTGGGAATGAAACCTGTATGATAGTAGACATGTTCAACCAATAAAGAAAGAGAGACAATTTGGAATATAAATTTCTTTGAACGGATACAAGATCCTTTATTCATTTTGAGTCTCATAAGCTTTTTCACACAAATTTTGCATTTAAAAAATTGCAATCATCAATTCATGCTTTTTCATTTGAGCATGTCATTTGAATTTCATGCTTTTCATATGTCATTAGCATGTTATAGAAATAACTCATGCTTTTCAATTTTTAAGCATGTCATAAAGAATCATCATGTCATGGAGATAACTATAGGTCATTCATATCATATTTCCTATGTAAATCTCCTAGTCCAAAAATGCATGTTTGAACATAAATATGACATGGATTGTAGACAAGCATGGTTCACACTTATTGAATTGAAAACATATATACATATGTGCAACCAAGCTTACTCAAGCAATCAACAAAGAAGCATAAGATTTTTCAAATATTTGCATGCAACAAGTAAGCATAAGCTCTCTTTGCTTGAGTTCCCCATATGGGGTCAATTATCATCCTTCATCAATGAAGGTCATGAGGTCCTATGGACCTCCCAAGTCCATTTGACTTGGTTGAACCTATTTGAGACTTGTTAGTCTCATAGCAAGCGGGTTCATTTTTCCTTATCCACATAGATATGACATTTTTCTTCCTAGTGGACAATGGTTCAAGAGTACTAGAAATAATAGGATCATGAACATGAATATTTTCATTCCTATTAGCATGCATTCTAGCTCTTGTCATTCTCTTTTCAATCATGCATTTGATTATACATAATTTAATGAAATGAAAGCAATTTGGTCTAATGTGACCATCAATACCACAAAAGTGACATGTAGGGATAAATTTAGAATTCATACCATGTCCTTGTGCATGTATAGGAGCCTTCCCATGACTTTGTGGTTGAGTGGGTTCACATCTTCTTTGTTGTTGAACCGGTCTAGCTTGCTTCCTTCATCCATTTTGCATGATTGGCCTCTTTCCATTGAGAGTCATTTGTTGAGGAATGTTGACTTGGGAGACTCTAATGCGTTGAGCTTAAGGTTGTCTCCTTAGGGCTTCCTTCACATGTGCACTTCTTGAGCATTGTCCTATATCGATTTTCTTCCTAGGTGTGTGCACCGGTGAGGCTTCATTCTTGCCCAAACTCTTGACAAAGACGGTGTTGGTTGGAGTGGAGATCTCCTTGCTATCTTTATACCCAATACCTCTCTTGTCACAAGGGTTCTTTCCAACACCAAGCATGTGGTTAAGCTTCTTGGTGCTTGAGGTCATTCGAGTCAATGACTCTTTAGCTTTAACAAGCTCCCTCTTCAACCTTTCTTCATTCCTCTTAGACAAAGCTAACTCATCTTTTAGCTTGTCTTCAATCTTCTTGGATGCCTCCATTTGTTTACTTAAGTGGTCATTGTGTGTTGAAAGTTCTAGATTTTCATCCTCTAAAATCTTCAATTTTCTATTGTTCTTCTTCAATGAACTTTCACACTTGACTATAAAGTCATTAACATCCATTTTCTCTACATTTCCATTTGTAGAGTTAGATAAGGAGTCATCTACACTAGAGCTATCTCCTCCACTCTCCATCTCACCTATGGAGTCATTTCCCTCATTAAGACCTTCACCTAGGTCTCTTGAGTCAATGAGAGCCATATCCCAATGAGTAGCTTCGCCTATCACCTCTAGAGCTACTTCTTTATCTTTTTCTTCTATGGGATCACTAGTCAAGGCTTTCTTACCAACAACTCTATCTTCTACACAAGTGGCCCCAAATGCCGTGTAGTCGATGGTAAGCTCATCATCACTTGATGACTTGTCTCCCTTTCCGGAGTCATCACTTACGCTCCAAGTGGCGGCCATCACTTTTGCCATCTTATTCTTCAAATTCCCACAATCGGGAGAGATGTGTCCTATACTGCCACACTCATAGCATTGGACCCCTTTCTTTTCACTCTTCTCTTGCCTAGGCTCAAGACTCTTGAAGGGAGCCTTTTTCTTCAAGTCTTGGCCTTTGGATCCAAAGCCCTTCTTCTCGAACTTGACGAATTTCTTGAATCTTCTAAGCAACAATGCCATGTCTTCGTTCGAGTCACCTTTTTCCTCCTTCACAACCTTGGAAGCTTTCAAAGCAATTCCTTTTTGCTTTTTAGGAGGTGAAATGCTAGGAGCCTTCCTAGATTCATAGGCGAGGAGTCTTCCAATTACCTCACTCGGCTTCATATCCTTGTAAGTGCTATTTTCCTCTAAAGCCGTCACCTTTGATTCAAACCTAGCAGGGAGAGACCTCATAATTTTCTGCTTAACTCTCCTATCCGAATAAGGATCACCAAGTTGGTGGCTTTGATTCACAATATCCATCAACTTGACTTCAAAGTCATTAAAGCACTCGTCCTCCTCCATCTTAAGCAACACAAATTGCGTTTGAAGGACTTGTAGCTTGGAATCCTTAACCACATCGGTTCCTTCATGTGCAACCTCTAGGATATCCCATGCCTCCTTGGCTATCCTAGTGTTCTGAATCAGTTTGTACTGATTTTCATCCACTGCACATAGAAGAGCATGCCATGCCTTCCTATTCCATTTTGAAGTCTCAAACTCTTCAGGTGACCACTGAGCCTTAGGCTTGAGTACTTCTTCTCCACCACCCGTGGGAGTCATCATAGGAGGTGTTTACCCATCTTCAATAGCCATCCATGCCCTATCATGGATTTGGCACACGTACGCTTCCATCTTGCCTTTCCATGAGGCATAATTCACACCGGTGAGAAGAGGAGGCCGTGTGCTTGAAGCACCCTCATGGTTGCCACCGTATCCACTCATTGTAACAAATGAATGGAATGTATGCAAAATGTATGAATGAGCAAAAATCACAGAAATGCACAACACACCTAAAATGAGCTAGGATCACCTAAATATATCTATGAACCCGCTCTGATACCAATTGAAAGTAATACAATAATGCTCGGTGTGTTCGATATATATATCTAGAGGGGGGGGGGGGGGTGAATAGATTTTAACTATTATTACCCAATTTTCGCATGCAAGTCAATTTTATAAAAATGCCCCTACTAGTAAAAAATACAACAAGTGTAATATAGTGCGGAATTTAAATAACACTTGATGTATACGTGGAAACCCAACCACTGGGAAAAACCACGGGCTGTTTAGTGCGCCACACTCGGACCTTGAAATCCACTAATCGAAATGGAGTTTACAACCTATGTAGACCTCGTCTAACACTCCGGTCAATAACCCCCCACTTCTACCACTCGGGGCCTTTAAAAATGGCTCTAGTCCTAATTGCTTGAGGCCTAAGCAACCTTAGCCTCAAGACTTAATTCTCTATGAAGAGATTATGCAACCTATGTGAATATGTAAAATACTCAAAATGCAATTTAGAGCTAGGTTACTCTAAATGCTTACCTAGGATAATAATATGCAATTAATTCAATCCTAGATATCAATAGCTAGATGACATGTCAAAATAACTTAGCTAATCAAGATTAATCAAAAACCTAATTAGCTATCACAATACAACACTCAATCAATTCATCACAATTAATTCTCTATTCTTGTATTTATCATATGATCAAAAACATACAAGTAATTAAAAGAGAATATGCTTGATTAGTAAAATACTAAAATAAGATGAAATTAATCAAAATCTTACCAAGCATGTTGTGATGATGCAAACCCAATCATAGATGAATGCAAGAAGAACTTTGATGCAAAAAGGATTTGATTTGAGTGTTTAAAGGTGAGTTCTTGATTTGATTTTTTCTCAAAAATCTCTCTTTGAAGTTTAGGGTTCTAATAACTCAAAGAACTTCATCAAAGAATGAGAAAGTAAGATATTTATAGACATCAAGAATTGGGCATGTGAAAAGACAAGTTTTCCCTTGAAACGCACCGATCGGCGGTTTCAATCGGCGGCCAGGCCGCTGATCATAACCGCCGAATTGAACCCAAGAAGAACAGGGGAACAACGGCGGTTTCATTCGGCGGTTTCGTGACCGCCGATCCAACCGCCGAATCAAAGCCGAGAGATTAAATCGATCAGGTATGAACGGCGAATTCGAACGGCGGTCGTGACCGCCGATCGTGACCACATAATTGCTCCAGACACTTCTGGATACAAACGGCGGTTTAATTCGGCGGCCAGGCCGCTGATCACCAACAGAGGTGAAAACCAAGGAGAAGCCAAGGGCATTCTCCGTGGGTGGTCTTCGCATGAAACCAAGCACTCATCAGTGCAAGCACGGACGTTTCCGAACAATGTCGGGAAATGAATTACTAAGCACATATACACACAACAAGATATCAAACAAAGTGCTAGTGTGTAAAGTGACATGTGAAGAGTAGGCACACAAGATCAAGTATGCTAAGTGTGTGTGTTCTAAATAAATCTCTTCAAAGAAAACCAAGCACTAGAAATTATACCTTTGGCGTGCTTGTCCCTTGAGGTCTTGAAAGGGCCTTCGAGCATGAAGTTCAATCCTAAACTACCCTTACATTATCAACCCTAACATGTGGTTTGTCCACGAAATAAGCCAATCAAGATATGGGAATCCTTACACTTATCTTCATTTTCCACCGATCTCATTACTTCTTGTCATCAACCTTGATTGAAAGCTCTAAATTTTCTTCTTTCAACCTTCAGATTTCTCTTTTGGTCTTTAACCTTGAGCTTTCAAATTTGATCATGAAGTCTTCAAGATCCATTTTCTCCACATGTCCTTTTATGGAGTTAGATGAGGAATCATCTTCAGTTGAGTCAATCTCCTCTTGACTCTCTTCCTCTTCTTCACTAGAACTTTTACTCTTGTGGGAGGAGGTAAAGGCTATGAAATTAGCCATGAGTTATTCATCATATGAAGACTCATCTCCATCATTGGAGTTATCACTTCCACTCCAAGTGGCGGCCATCACTTTACCCTTCTTGTTCTTCAAATTTCCACAATCAGGTGCAATGTGTCCTCTACCTCCACACTCATAGCATTTGATCCCTTTTCTTTCGCTCTTCTCTTGCCTAGGCTCAAACTTCTTGAAGGGAGCCTTTTTCTTCAAGTCTTGGCCCTTGGATCTAAAACCTTTCTTCTCGGACTTGTAGAATTTTTTAAACCTTCTCATCAACAACGCCATGTCCTCATCTGAGTCATCACTTTCCTCCTTCTCAACCTTGGAGGCTTTCAAAGCAATTCCCTTTTGCTTTTTAGGAGGTGTGGAGGTAGGACCTTTCCTAGACTCATAAGCTAAAAGCCTCCCAATCACCTCACTCGGCTTCATATCCTTGTAAGAGCTATTCTCCTCTAAAGCCGTCACCTTAGACTCAAATCTACCGGGGAGAGATCTCATAATCTTCTGCTTGATTCTCCTATTCGAATATGGATCACCGAGTTGATGGCTTTGATTCACAATATCCATCTATTTGATTTCGAAATCATTGAAGCATTCATTGTTCTCCATCCTTAGCAACTCGAATTGAGTTTGGAGGACTTGAAGTTTCGAATCCTTGACGACCTCGGTACCTTCATATGCAACCTCTAGGATATCCCATTCCTCCTTGGCAATCCTAGTGTTTTGAATCAACTTATATTGATTCTCATCCATTGCACATAGGATGGCATGCATTGCCTTCCCATTCCATTTTGATGACTCAAACTCTTGCGCGTTCCATTGCACTTTTAGCTTGAGCACATCCTCTCCTCCACCCATAGGAGTCATCATGGGTGATGTGTAGCCGTCCTCAACCGCCATCCAAGCCCGGTTATGGATTTGACATATGTACAACTCCATCTTGCCTTTCCAAGAGGCATAATTCAACCGGGTAAGAAGTGGAGGCCTTGTGCTAAAAGCACCCTTGTTGCCACCACCATTTCCACCATTTCCACTCATTGTATATAATGAATGAATGAAATGAAATGCAAAATGTATGAATGAACAAAAATCACACAAATGCAAAACACACCAAAGTGAGCTAGGATTACCTAAGTATATCTAGGAACCCGCTCTTATACCAAATGAAACTAATAACGGTGTGTATGATATTAATCTAAAGGGGGGGGGGGTGAATAAATTTTAACTAACTTTACCCAATTTTCATGTATGGTCAAGATTACGAAAATACCCCTAACTAGTCAATATAATATAGCAAGTGTAATATGTGCGGAATATTAAATAACACTTGATAATTACGTGGAAACCCTCACGGGAAAAACCACGGGCTAGTAAGTGCGCCACACTCGAACCTCAAATCCACTAATTGAAATGGAGTTTACAATCTATGTTGACCTCGTCAAACATTACGGTCAATAACCCCCAACTTCTACCCATGAGCCTTTAAAAGTGGTTCTAGTCTAATTTGCTTGTGGTCTAAGCAATCTTAGCCACAAGTCTTAATTCTCAATGAAGAGATAAAATGGCCTATGTGAATATATGATGATATTCAAAGAGCAAACAAAGCTAGGGAACCTTAGATGCTTATCTAGGATGATTAGATGACAATTAATGCAATCCTAAATATCAATAGCTAAATGACATGTCAAAAAGCTTAGCTAAACATAGATTATGAAAACCTAGTTAGCTATCACAATACATCACTCAATCAATTCATCACAAACAATCTCTATCTTGTATCTAGGATATAATCTAAAAACATACAAGTAAATAAAGAGATGACTTAATATGAAAAACACTAAAATTAGATGAAGTTAGTGAAGAACATACCAAGGAAGATGTGATGATGCAAAACCATGCATGGATGCATCCTATATGGTCATGGATGATCCTATATGAACTTTGATGAACAAAGGAACACTACAAAAAAAATCCCTATCAGTGACGAACTATTTCCGACGGCGCTAATTGCCGTCGGTAATAGTACCTTTTCCGACGGCCGTATCAGTGCCGTTGGAAATAAGTAAAAATCTGATACGACATTTCCGACAGCCGAATGACCGTTGGAAATAGTCTTTGTGCCGTCGAAAATAGTCTTGTTCCATTGGAAATGAGGAAAAAGTAATCCAACATTTCCAACGGCCTAATTGCCGTCGGAAATAGTCACATTTCCGATGGTAAATGGTCTTTTCCGACGGCATTTAGCCGTCGGAAAAGATTAATTTTTTTTTTTTTTTTTTTTTTTGGAAAAGATTAATTTTTTTTTAAGTGTCAAAAACATATTTTTATATAAAGTTTCTTCAAATAATTTGTAGAAACAAAAATTTCATGATTTATTTTTTCTTGAAAAATAAAAAGTTAGATAAAATAATTATATAAACTCTATTTCTTAGTAAGCATTTAATACACCTGATTTTCCTTAAATTGCTATCTGGACAATGACATATATGTTCAAAAACTAGGAGTGAACACTTTGATGCAACAGAAATACACAAAACATTTGTCAGGGTTATGATGCAGGGATTTGTGAGATATTGACATCATTCTTTAGGAACTCCCTCTTATTATAAGCAATTTTATCTTGAAAAATTGCCCGATGGCAAAATATCGCAAGTCAACTGTCTAGAAAGTCACGTAGGGATGTCAAGGAACATTACGACGCCCTCGTACATGACATCTACAATATTGATTTGGGTTGTGTCAAGTTGTCGAGTTATGTCGATGACTTGTGAGACTTTTTGTGCCGTCGGAAATAAAAAAAATAAAATAAATAACAGTACTGCATTTCCGACTACTTTTGGGCCTTCAAAAATAGTCAAATAAGCCGTCAATATTACTCACTTTTCTAACAACATAAAAAGTATCATAGGAAATGCTAAAATTTAATTCGAATTACTTTATGGAAACATCTTACTAAATTAACTAAATATAAAATATAGTAAAATTATTAGTAATCACAAGAATATTTAGTTATTTTTAGTTATGTTTAGTGACACTATATCAGATTTTTTAAAACAAACTCTAATAATTTCAATAAAATATTATTTTAAAAAACAATATCTCAATAGTTATATTTAAATAGTATAAAAAAAATATTTAATTAGATATTTTACAAAAATATCAATAGCTTATGTATAAATAGTATGCAAAACATATCAGATATAAAGTTATAGCAAAATGGTAAGGGTAACCCTTGTTGTCATTCAAGTCAAGGGTTCGAACCCCATGAGTTTCATGGATTTAACGTTGCTGGGTGATGTGGCGCGTGTCGGGTGAGGTGGCGCCTGTCAAGTAGAGTTGCACTAATTTTTTTTTAATTTTTTTTTTTTTTTTTATAATTTGACTATTTCCGACGGCAATAAGCCGTTGGAAATAGTGGTAAAGCCGTCGGAAAATGCAAGTAATTTTGACCACCCTTAATTACTATTACCGACGGCATTTTTATCTTTTCCGACGGCCATAGCCGTCGGAAATGGTAGTATTTGTGACCGCTCGTCGGCAAATGGTTTTTTCCGACAAGCGTATTTGTGACGGCCTCCGACGGCCTTTTCCCGTCGGAAAAGCGTATTTTCGATGGGAAATGATCTTTTCCGACGGTATTTAGCCGTCGGAAAAGACCATTTTTTTTGTAGTGGAATGTCTTTGAGTGTTTGAAGGAGAGTTCTTGTAATTTTTCTCTTGAAATGTGTTCTAAGGAAAAATATGATTTTTGGACACTTAAAAACGACCTAAGAACATCACAATAAATATATAGGGAGCTAAGTTGATAAAACGCCGTTTTGTAAAAAACAGGGCAAAACCGCTGTCGCTACCGCTGTCAAAGCCACAGCGGTGCATTTAAAATGCATCAGGTATGAAACCGCTATGCCTACCACTGTGGCTTCCACAGTGGTAAGCACTGTGTGCGAACCGCTGTCCCAACCACTGCGAAAAACCACAGTGGTCAGGAGCGATGCAAATAGAGCATCTCACCGCTGCGGATCCGGTAGTGGTAACGACAGCAGTCTCCTAACCCATGCAAAGCTTAAGTGAAAAATTATGCAATCTTAAGCTAACAAGAGGCATGGCTTTGCATCCT
Source organism: Acer yangbiense (assembly GCA_008009225.1). Taxonomy (NCBI): domain Eukaryota; kingdom Viridiplantae; phylum Streptophyta; class Magnoliopsida; order Sapindales; family Sapindaceae; genus Acer; species Acer yangbiense. Next base: position 42,351,954 of record CM017770.1, read on the forward strand.
AATGCCTAAATGTCATGGCATTTCAATGTATAAGATGCAATCATTTAAGAACATGCATGAAGAGATTTTAATGAACATTAATGCACACATAATAAACACACAACATACAGGAATAAGGATTTATGTATGAGTTGTGAGTGTGTGCAACTGCATCTCTTCAAAGCAAGTATGCACTTAGAAATTTACCTTTGCTGCTTCTTCTCTTGAGGTCTTGAGAGCCTAAGCTACCCTCAACAACCCCAAATGTGGTTTGTCTACGAAATAAGCCAATCAATTAATGGGACCTTACATTATCCATTAAAAAAAACTTCATTGAATCATCCATATCCAGACCTACACACATACGACAAGGTCTATTTTTATAATTTGTTTATTATTCCATAACGGAAAGTAGGTGCTCACAACTGAGAACTGACTTACGGGTAATTGAGTCATTATATAAATTTGAAATGGTTGATGTTTGGAGTTAACTGATATTTTTTAAGTGGAGGGAGGCGATTGTGAATAAATGGAAATGTTATTTGTAGTTATGTAAGAGCAAACCTTAGGGTCCTTGGTTGCAATTTGCGATTTTAATCCATATATAACAAACTTAGTATATTCATGTATACTTACTTAATGACTTCTACCGTGTAAGCATCAAAGGAGGGACTGTTCGGAATCCGGTACCTGGAACAACTTATTTAATCGACAGTGCACCCATTCTAGTCGAAGGTATGGCGTTGTCTATTTTGATCCTAATTTTGTTTTTGATCATATTTTTGTTTGTTTCGATTTCAATATTAAGGCTTGGTATGTATTCATTGGTAATGGGTTTCAATCTAGGTATGGAGTGTCGAACATTCAATGAATAATCTATACCCGATTTGCTTGTTGCTGGAACCAAGTGATATTATTCTACTTTGCATGTTGGCTCTAATTTTTTGGGTTGTGTCTGATTTACGTTTTTAGGGCTAATTTCATTGTTTTGTTTTTTGTTGTGCCTAATAGTGAGAAATGGGTATTTTTACAAGAGATTGTGCAATTCGCGACCCATTTGAATGATATAGGTTAGTGTGATGCTGATCACATTACTTCATACTATGGTTCTGCTTTATTGTGTGTGTTGTTGCTATTTATAGGCCTGTTTTTTGTTAGATACTGAACTTTAAAATTTGGTTATGCTTATGTGTTATTGGTAGCGTAAGAAATATGTAGAATTTTATGGTTAGTAAACCTATTCCCCAACCGGTGGTCTTTTAGGCTGTTATGTATTTTAAAAATGTTTGTATGCTAAAATGAAATATGCATCTCATAAAATCAAAAAAATTGTTCCTTCCAAAACTACGTAGCTTTATCACTTATTTCTTTATGGCGAGTACCAAAGCTAATCCCGTCAATAATGAAGATGACGTTATTAATGTCTTACTAGACCAGGTGCATAGGCACATCAAACTAGCCGAGTTTTTTTCCAAGTTACTTGAAGGGAAGCTTGCGTCAATGTCTTCCTGTGGGTCGTCGCTTGCGTCTAGCGCGGATATGCATAAGATTAGGAAGACATATACGGTGATAAAGCGGAATGGGGAATGACTTATTAATGACATACAGAAGGCGAACATATGTAGCAACTGACAGACACACACAAAACAAAGAATGGGAATGGAAAGTTGTATTAGGAATGTAAGGTTCCCATTTGTTGATTGGCTCATTTCGTGGACAAACCACATGTTGGGGGTTCTTTGTAAGGGTAGCCTAGGTATCGGTTTTATTGTTCGAAGCCCTTTGAAGACCTTGTGTTGATAAGCACCGAAGGTAAATTTCTATGTGCTTACTTGTCTAGAAGAGATAGTTGCACACACTCACAACTCATGCATATGTTTAATCTTTGTATGTTGTGTTTCTTATTGTTGTGCATTAATGCTTATTTTCATCTCTTCTTGCTTGTTAGTTTGTTTGCTTATTGCATTGCCCATTGCCTTGTCTTGCATAGCATTGGAATTCTTGCATTGCAAAGGGCGCTGTTCAAAGCGTTCTACAAAGCGCTGTTCTGAACAGCGCCCACATGACCTGATGCAAAAATGGTCATTTTAATGCATCAGGTCTGATGCATCTTGTTGAGGCGCTGTACGAGCGCTGTACACAAGCGCTGTTCGTACAGCGCCCGATCAAGACCTGATTACAATTGTATTTTAAATGCATCAGGTCTGATGCATTTTGGGTAGGCACTGTACGAGCGCTGTACGGAAGCGCTGTTCGTACATCGCCACTCTGTTTTCCCGAGAGAACAGAGTTGGGGCGCTGTACAGAAGCGCTCTACGTACAGCGCCCAAGGCAAATTTCAGGCCAACTTATCAAAACGACCACACTTTGTTTTGGCCTCCTATATATATGCCACTTTGACTTTAGGTCAATCAAGAGAGTTCATATTCAGATTTCATACTTAGGATATTTTTCAAGAGAAGAAAAAAAATTCCAAGAACTCAAATTTTATTCACTCAAACACTTTTTCATGATCATCAATCATCATCTAGCATCATCCTAGATCATCTAGATATCTCTTTGCATGGATTCTTCATCACACTTTGCTTGGTAAGCTTTTCACTAATATCTTACATATTTTGTGTTTTTCTAAACAAGCAATCTCAATTAATTTCTTGTATGTTATTTATATATCTTTTGATACAAGATTGAGATTAGTGTGTTGTATGTTTGAGAAGTTGTATTGTGATAGCTAAATAGGTTTTGTGCTTAATCTTGATTAGCTAAACTATTTGATTGAACATGTCATTTAGTTTTTAATATCTAAGATTGTTCTAATTGCATATTAATTATCTTAGATAAGCATATAGGGTTTCCCTTGCTCTATGTTGCATTTAGATATTCATATATTCACTTAGGGTGTTATTCTCTTCATTGAGAAAGTAAGTCTTGTGTGTAGCTTCCGAGATTAGGTTGCTTAGATCGCAAGCAAATCGGACTAGGTTCACTCATACCGGGATTAGGTAGGTGTATGATTACTTCCGGGATTAGGTTGTAATCGTTTTACACATTTAGTTGATTCGAGGTTCGAGTGTGGCTTACTTACTAGCCCGTGGTTTTTCCCGTGAGGGTTTCCACGTAAAAATCAAGTGTTATTTTATTTCCGCATTTTATATTTGATTTATTGCTTTATCTATTTAGGGGTAATTTCATAATTTTGACTAAACACGAAAAATTGGGTAATAAGCTTAAAATCTATTCACCCCCATGTAGATAGTTTTATACACACCGTGCAATAATTTGTTTCAATTGGTATCAGAGCGGGTTCCTAGACATACATAGGTGATCCTTGCTTATTTTGGTGTGTTTTGCATTTTGTGTGATTTTTGATCATTCATACATTTGCATTCATTTCATTCATTCATAAACACTATGAGCGGAAACGGTGGAAATGGTGGTGGCAACGAAGGTGCTTCTAGCACAAGGCCTCCACTTCTTACCGGATTGAACTATTCCCAATGGAAAGGGAAGATGGAATCCTACATATGCCAAATTCATGACCGTGCATGGATGGCGGTGGAAGACGGATATGATCTACCCAAGATGACTCCCGGTGGTGGAGGAGAAGAAGTATTGAAGCCTAAGGCGCAATGGAACGCGTAAGAGTTTGAGGCTTCAAAGTGGAATAGGAAGGCGATGCATGCCATCTTATGTGCTATGGACGAAAATCAATACAAATTGATTCAAAATACTAGGATAGCTAAGGAGGCTTGGGACATCCTAGAGATTGCACATGAGGGAACCGAAGTGGTGAAAGACTCTAAGCTTCAAGTCCTCCAAACTCAATTCGATATGCTTAAGATGGAGGAGAATGAGTGCTTCAACGACTTTGAGATCAAGTTGATGGACATAGTCAACCAAAGTCATCAACTTGGTGATCCATATTCGGATAGGAGAATTAAGCAAAAGATTAGGAGATCTCTTCCAGATAGGTTTGAATCAAAAGTAACGGCTTTAGAAGAAAATAGTGGATATAAGGATGTGAAGCCGAGTGAGGTGATTGGGAGACTTCTAGTTTATGATTCTAGGAAGGGTCCTATCTCCACACCTCCTAAAAAGCAAAAAGGAATTGCTTTGAAAACCTCCAAGGATGAAAATGAGGCAAAGAAGAATGACTCGGACGAAGAACTTGTATTACTTGTGAAGAGATTCAAGAGGGTCATGAAGTTCGGGAAAAAGGACTTTGGTTCCAAAGGTCAAAAATACAAGAAAAAGGGTTCCTACAACAAGTTTGAGCCTAGGAAAGAGAAGACCGAAAGGAAAGGGGTCCGATGCTTCGAGTTTGGTGGCATAGGTCACTTTGCCCCCGAATGTGCTAATCACAATGATAAGAAGAAAGGTAAAGTGATGGCCGCCACATGGAGTAGTAGTAGTGATGACTCCAATGAGGGAGATGAGTCTTCAAGTGATGAAGAGCTCATGGCTAACCTCCTAGCTTTCGCCTCCTCCCATAAAAGCAAACGTTCTAGTGAGAGAGAGGAAATGAGTCAAGAGGAAAATGACTCAAGTGGAGAAGAAAGTGATTCCTCTTCTAACTCCATAAATGGTTTTGTGGAGAAAAAGGTGCTTGCTAAATACCATGCCGAGTTTAATGATTTAGCAATCAAGAGCACAAGAAAGATCAAGATGTTGAGAGAAGAAAATCTTGAGCTTTCATCTCAAAATGACCATTTAAGTGAACAAATGGAAAAATTCAAGAAGACGAAAGATAAGCTAAGAGAGGAGTTAGTCTTATCTAGGAGGAATGAAGAAAGTCTAAAGAGGGAGCTTGAAGAAGTAAGAGAGTCGATGATTAGGATGGATTCTAGCACCAAGAAGCTTGACCATATGCTTGGTGTTGGAAAGAGTCCATGTGATAAGAGGGGTCTTGGGTATGAAGATGGCAAGAAGATCTCAACCTCTAACAAGACCGTGTTTGTCAAGAGTTTGAGGAACGAAGAAACTTCATGTGTGCAAATTCCTAGGAAGAAGTTAGAAATAGGACAATGTTCAAATGCACAAGTGAAGATGGGGCCAAGAAGGCAACCTCAAGCTCAACCCCCTAGGGTCTCTCAAGCCAACATTCCTCCACAAGTGGCTCACAAAGGAAAGAGACCAATCATGCAACCTCAGGCTAGAAAGCAAGCTAGACCGGTTCAACAACGAAGATGGATTGAACCCACTCAACCACAAAGACATGGACAAGCTCACATGCATGCTCAAGGACAAGGTATGATTCCTTATTTTATTCCTACATGTCATTTTTGTGGATTTGATGGTCATATTAGACCAAATTGCTTTCGATATATTAAAATGTGTAGAACACATAGCATGATTGAAAAGAGAAAGAATAGAGCCAAGATGCATGTTCCTAGGAATGATAATATTGATGTGCATAATCCTAGGACATCTAGAACCCATGTACCAAAGACCACTAAGAAAGCTAAGATTGTTTCTAGGTGGATTAGAAAGAATGAAAATGTTTGCCATGTTGCTCAAATAGCCTTGAAGGCAAATTCTTCTAATTTTTGGTATTTAGATAGTGGGTGCTCTAGGCACATGACGAGAAACAAGAGTTTCTTCGAGACTCTTGTTGTGGAGGAAGGTAGATATGTCACCTTTGGTGATGGATCCAAAAAGAAAGTTGTAGGGAAAGGAATCATTTCCATTCCCGGATTACCCTCCTTATCCGATGCTTTATTTGTTGATAGCTTGAAAGCCAATTTAATAAGCATTTCACATCTAAGTGATGAAGGATATTCCGTCTTGTATAGAAAAGATGATTGCTCGATCCTAAAGCCCGATGGACAAACCTTATTGAAAGGTATGAGATCTAGCGACAATTGCTATTGTCTTGAAGCTAGAATAGTCTCAAACAATGTGTCCATGGATGAGCAAATAGAGTTGTGGCATGAAAGACTTGGCCACATGAACTTTAGGGATTTAAGAACCCTTGGAATGTTCGATTGTGTGCGTGGCCTCCCTAAGCTTGGGAAGAAAGCCAATGGAATTTGTGGACCTTGTCAACAAGGAAAACAAACCAAGAGCATGCACAAAAAGGGCAAGTATCTCTCCACCAAGGAGCCTTTAGAGCTTCTCCACATGGATCTCATGGGTCCTATGCAAACCGAGAGTTTAGGTGGAAAGAGATACATTTTTGTTTGTGTTGATGATTTCTCTAGATTTACATGGACATATTTTCTTAGAGAAAAATCCAAAACTTTTGATAAGTTTAAAATGCTTTGTACTCAAATACAAAATGAAATGAATTCTAATATTAAAAGCATTAAACGGATTAGAAGTGACAATGAGAGGGAATTTGAGAATGCCTCTTTTGAAAGCTATTGCAATAGCTTAGGCATCTCCCATGAGTTCTCGGCTCCTAGGACACCTCAACAAAATGGAGTTGTTGAGAGGAAGAATAGGGTCCTTCAAGAGATGGCCCGAGTGATGTTGCTTAGCAACAATGTCCCTAGGAACCTATGGGCCGAAGTCGTCAGTACGGCTTATTATATAGGGAATCGTGTTTTCCTAAGGCCCAGATCTAGAAACACCTCCTATGAGTTATGGAAGGGTAGGAAGCCAAATGTTAGCTACTTCCACACATTTGGAAGCAAATGCTACATTTTAAATTACCGTGATCAACTTGGCAAGTTTGATGCTAAGAGTGATGAGGGTATCTTTATTGGCTATGCCTTAAATAGTAGAGCCTATAGAGTTTTCAACTTGAAGACTTGAACCGTCGTGGAACCATCGAATGTTGTTATTGATGATACAAGGCTCAAGTCTAATGACCATGAGGAGGAGGAAGTTTTAGATGATGACTCTCTTTTGGAGAAGGTTGTGGTGACTCCCAATGTTGGGATGTCCAATGACAATAATGAGGTCACACAACCTATTACTAGAGTCCCTCTCTTGGACTCTAATGAACCCGCTCCATGGGTTAAAAGACTCCATAACAAAGAGGATGTTATTGGAGATGTGAATGAGGGTGTTAGGACTAGGCGTCAAATAGCTAATCTCATTAGCTTTACATGCTACACCTCTCAAATTGAACCCAAAAAGGTTGATGAAGCCTTGAATGATGAATTTTGGGTTCTTGCCATGCAAGAAGAGCTAAACCAATTCGAAAGGAATGAGGTTTGGACTCTAGTTCCTAGGCCTAAAAGCACTAATGTGATAGGCACTAAGTGGATTTATAGGAACAAATCTGATGAGGATGGCAACATAAGGCGGAACAAGGCTAGACTTGTAGCACAAAGGTACTCTCAAATTGAGGGTATCGACTTTGAGGAGACATTTGCTCCCGTTGCCCGGTTAGAGTCCATTAGGCTTCTCTTATCCATTTCTTGTGTGCACAAGTTCAAATTGCACCAAATGGATGTCAAGAGTGCCTTCCTCAATGGCTTCTTGCAAGAGGAAGTGTTTGTTGAACAACCCAAGGGGTTTGTGGATGCACACCACCCCAACCATGTCTATCTCCTCAAGAAGGCTCTATATGGGTTGAAACAAGCACCGAGGGCTTGGTATGAGCGCCTCACTCAATTTCTTGTTGACAATAACTACACAAGGAGTAGTGTTGACAAGACACTATTCATCAAGAAAGACAATGATGAGCTTTTCATAGCTCAAATATATGTTGATGATATAGTTTTTGGCTCCACCAACAACACCAAGGTCCAACAATTTGTTGATGTCATGTCTCATGAATTTGAGATGAGTCTTGTTGGTGAGCTTAGTTACTTCCTAGGTTTGCAAATTAGGCAATTAGATGATGAGATTTTCATAACCCAAGCCAAATATGCCAAAAACCTAGTGAAGAAGTTTGGTCTAGAAAATGCCAAACATTGTGATACACCCATGAGTACCATTTTGAAGCTAAGCAAGGATGCTAGTGGTAGAAGTGTGGAACAAACGTTATATCGTGGCATGATTGATAGCTTGCTTTATTTGACCGCAAGTAGGCCCGATATCTCTTTTAGTGTAGGTGTATGTGCTAGGTACCAAGTGGATCCCAATGAGTCCCATCTCTCTTCCGTAAAGAGAATCATCCGCTATGTGAATGGGACATCCAACTATGGGATTTGGTACTCTTTTGACACTAATGCTAGTCTTGTAGGCTTTAGTGATGCGGATTGGGCAGGAAATTGTGATGATAGGAAAAGCACATCGGGCGGTTGCTTCTTCCTAGGCAACAACTTGGTGTCTTGGTTTTGCAAGAAGCAAAACTCGATTTCCTTGTCCACGGCCGAGGCCGAGTACATAGCCGCGGGGAGTGGATGCACATAACTCCTATGGATGAAGCAAATGCTAGTAGACTACAGATTCAACCAAGGTACTCTCACTCTCTTTTGTGATAACATGAGTGCCATTAATATTTCCAAGAATCTGGTGCAACATTCTATAACTAAGCATATTGACATCCGCCATCACTTCATTAGAGAGCTTGTTGAAAATAAATGCATAGTACTTGAACATGTAGGTACTAATGATCAACTTGCGGACCTACTTACTAAACCCTTAGATGCTACTCGATTTAAAAAAACTAAGTAGATCTATTGGGATATGTCTTGTGGAGTGATGAGTTTTGTATTTGACCCCATATGGGGAACTCAAGCAAAGAGAGCTATTTTGCATTCTTGTCACTTGCAAAAATTTGAAATATCTTATGCCTCTTCTTTTAATTGCTTGAGTAAGCTTGGTTGCACATATGTATATATGTTTTCAATTCAATAAGTGTGAACCTTGCTTGTTTACAATCCATGTCATATTTATATTCAAACATGCATTTTTGGACTAGGAGATGTATATAGGAAGTATGATTTGAATGACCTATGATTATCTCCATGATATGATGATTCTTTTATAACATGCTAATGTCAAATGAAAAAGCATGAAATTCATATAACATGCTCATATGAAAAGCATGAATTGATGATTGCATATTCTTAAAATGCAAAACTTGTGTGAAAGGTTATGAGACTCAAAATGAATAAAGGATCTTGTATCTGTTCAAATGAATTTATATTCCAAATGTCTCTCTTTCTTTATTAGTTATCATACGGATAGCTTATCCGGAAAAATCAAAAAGGGTGCAAAGTCACTCATGCCATGTTTCGCTTATAAAGTTGGATATAGTTGTTCTTAAATTGAAATCAATATATTCTATATCCTTGCTTTACTCATGACATTGGTGAAATTGGTTTGAATTCCTATTAGAAACCTTTGTCATTTGCTTTGCCAAATACCATTGTATTTTGAACTTGAATGCTACATGTCTTGTATGCAAAGCATGTTTGATTCACACATTTTCTAACAAATAAATCTCCTTGTTTCTCACCAATTAATTGAGATGCATAAAGTGACTTTTATTGATTATGCAAATATCTTGCATGCTACTATCTCTCGTTGCTATGAGTGACCCGGTTGGGGACTACTCCTTTGCCTATATCATGACAAAAAGGGGGAGTAGGATATGGTAAGGGGAGTTGCAAATTCTAGTAGCAATTGTGCTTGTTGGGGAGAATATTCATTGAGGGGGAGTAACCCGTTGAGGGGGAGCATTGCATACACATACATTTCATAATGTTGTGCCTAAATTTTTAAAATGCAAATGCTTGTTTTTGTTCTCACTTGATTAATCTCACATTTCACTTTTATTGGAAAATATAGAAATCTTATTTTCAGGGCTTGATTATTCTACAAGAGATTGAAGACTTGAATGCTACTATCTCTTTGTATTGTAGAATATCATAGTTATCCCGTTGTTTCTATTTTAATGTGAGGAATCAATATGAGTGGTGGTTTTGTCACGAAATAGCCAAAGGGGGAGATTGTAAGGTTCCCATTTGTTGATTGGCTCATTTCGTGGACAAACCACATGTTGGGGTTCTTTGTAAGGGTAGCCTAGGTATCGGTTTTATTGTTCGAAGCCCTTTGAAGACCTTGTGTTGATAAGCACCGAAGGTAAATTTCTATGTGCTTACTTGTCTTGAAGAGATAGTTGCACACACTCACAACTCATGCATATGTTTAATCTTTGTATGTTGTGTTTCTTATTGTTGTGCATTAATGCTTATTTTCATCTCTTTTTGTTTGTTAGTTTGTTTGCTTATTGCATTGCCCATTGCCTTGTCTTGCATAGCATTGGGATTCTTGCATTGCAAAGGGCGCTGTTCAAAGCGCTCTACAAAGCGCTGTTCTGAACAGCGCCCACATGACCTGATGCAAAAATGGTCATTTTAATGCATCAGGTCTGATGCATCTTGTTGAGGCGCTGTACGAGCGCTGTTCGTACAATGCCTGATCAAGACCTGATTGCAATTGTATTTTAAATGCATCAGGTCTGATGCATTTTGGGTAGGCGCTGTACGAGCGCTGTACGGAAGCGATGTTCGTACAGCGCCACTCTGTTTTCCCGAGAGAACAGAGTTGGGGCGCTGTACAGGCGCTGTACAGAAGCGCTCTACGTACAGCGCCCAAGGCAAATTTCAGGCCAACTTATCAAAACGACCACACTTTGTTTTGGCCTCCTATATATATGCCACTTTGACTTTAGGTCAATCAAGAGAGTTCATATTCAGATTTCATACTTAGGATATTTTTCAAGAGAAGAAAAAAATTCCAAGAACTCAAATTTTATTCACTCAAACACTTTTTCATGATCATCAATCATCATCTAGAATTGTCCTAGATCATCTAGATGTCTCTTTGCATGGATTCTTCATCACACTTTGCTTGGTAAGCTTTTCACTAATATCTTACATATTTTGTGTTTTTCTTAACAAGCAATCTCAATTAATTTCTTGTATGTTATTTATATATCTTTTGATACAAGATTGAGATTAGTGTGTTGTATGTTTGAGAAGTTGTATTGTGATAGCTAAATAGGTTTTGTGCTTAATCTTGATTAGCTAAACTATTTGATTGAACATGTCATTTAGTTTTTAATATCTAGGATTGTTCTAATTGCATATTAATCATTGTAAGGATTCCCGTTTTGTTGATTGGCTTATTTCGTGGTCAAACCACATGTTGGGGTTTTGAATGTAAGGGTAGTCTAAGTGTTTAGTGTTGAAGATCAAAGGCCCTTCCATGACCTCAAGAAACAAGCACGCCAAAGGTATAATCTCTTGTGCTTGTTTTTCTTTGAAGAGATCTAGTAGCACACACTCACTTAGCATTCTTGCTATGATTGCATACTTGCTTATTTTTATGTGCATCTCTTCACATGTCACTTTACACACTAGCACTTTGGTTGATATATCTTGTTGTGTGTATATGTGCCTTATAATTCGTTTCCCGACATTGTTCGGAAACGTCCGCGCTTGCACTAATTAGTGCTTGGTTTCGCGCGAAGACCGCCTATGGAGAATGCCCTTGGCTTCTCCTTGGTTTTCACCATTGTTGGTGATCGGCGGTTATGATCGGCGGCCTGGCCGCTGAATGAAACCGCCGTTTCAGTCCAGATTGGTCTGAAGCACTTATGCGGTCAAGATCGGCGGTCTCGACCGCCGTTCGAAACCGCCGTTCATACCTGATCGATTTTAATCTCTCGGGTTTGATTCGGCGTTTGGATCGGCGGTCGCGAAACCGCCGAATGAAACCGCCGTTAATGCTCTGTTCTTCACGAGCTCAATTCGGCGGTCGTCATCGGCGGCCTGGCCGCCGATTGAAACCGCCGAACGGTGCATTTCAGGGGCAGAATTGTCTTTTCACTTGCCCTGTTCTTGATGTCTATAAATATCACACTTTCTCATTATCTGAATCAGTTCTTTGACTCTTAAGAACCCTAATCTTCAAAGATAGATTTTGAGAGAAAATCAAATCAAGAACTCATCTTTAACCACTCAAATCAAACCCCTTTTGCATCAAATTTCATATTGCATCTCCTATGTCTATATAGAGTGCATCCATGTATGGGTTTGCATCATCACAACTTGCTTGGTAAGATTTTGATTAATTTCATCTTATTGTAGTATTTTAAATACCAAGCCATCTCTTTTAAATTACTTGTATGTTTTAGATCATATGCTAAATACAAGAAAAGAGATTATTTGTGACGAATTGATTGAGTGTTGTTTTTGATAGATATCTAGGTTTTTATAATCTATGATCATCTATGCTATTTGACATGTCATTTAGCAATTGATATCTAGGGTTGATTTAAATTGAATATATCATCATCCTAGATAAGCATTTAGAGTACCCTAGCTCTTATTGCATTTATTGAATATTCATATATATTCACATAGGGTTGTATTCTCTTCAAAGAGAAAGTAAGTCTTGTGTGTAGCATCCGGGATTAGGTTGCTTAGAACGCAAGCAAATTGGACTAGAGCCGCTGTAAAAGGCCCGCGTGGTAGATTAGAGGGTGCTCACGCCAAGAGTAGTGTATCAGGGGATATCACTAGGGATTGAACCAAGAGTGGCGATTGGTAGTGTCCATAGCCTGAGGTTATCTAGGGTGAGAGTCCGAGAATCACTTGAGGGTGTAACCGTCTTTTCATATAGTGGATTTCGAGGTCCGAGTGTGGCGCACTTAACAGCCCGTGGTTTTTCCCAGTGGTTGGGTTTTCCACGTATACATCAAGTGTCATTTACTATTTCCGCATCTTATTACACTTGTATGTTTTGTTGACTTGCTAGGGGTATTTTCGTAAAATTGACTTGCATGCGAAAATTGGGTAACAATTAGATAAAATCTATTCACCCCCCCTCTAGCTTTATATTGAACACACCTCGAGTATTTAATGAACTTTCAATTGGTATCAGAGCGGGTTCCTAGACATACATAGGTGATCCTAGCTCATTTTGGTGTGTTTTTGCATTTTGTATGTTTGTTTGATTTCTTCATACATTTTGCATTCTTCTCTTTTGCATTCATTCAACGCAAACACTATGAGTGATTTTGTGAGAGAAGAAATTGACTCCATTGAGGAGATGCCTCTCTTACTAGAGAGATTTAGGAGATTTGTGAATTTAACCACCTCACCTCCTAAGAAGAAGTTGACCACCGCACCTCCTAAGAAGAAGAAGAAGAAAATTGCTTTGGAGACTTCGAAGCATGACAAGAAGGAGGGTATCTCAATTGAAGACATGGGACTCATTAACAAGCCAAACCAAGGAGTGTCTTCAAGAGAGGGGATTCAGTGCTACGAATGTGGAGGATTCGGGCATTTCTCCCCGGAGTGTGGAAACTTGAAGGATAGAAGAAAAGGGAAGGCGAAGGCCACCTTATGGGATAAATATGAAGATGACGAAAATCCTTCAAGTGATGAAGAACTTGCCATCATCTACACGGAATTTGGAGCCAAGAGTGTAGAAGTTGAAGAAGATGGCAAAGTTGCTTTTCCTTGTGATCCCCAAGAAGAACAAGGTATAGAAGTAGTTGGTGTAGCTACTCATAGGGATTTGGCTCTTTCCTCATCAAGAGAAAAATTTGATGATCTCGATGAAGGAGATGACTTCATTGGTGAAATGGAGATTAGAGGAGATGACACAAATGTTGAATGTTTGTCATCTAACTCCACAAATTGAAATGTGGAGTGTATGGATCTTAATGACTACAAAGTCAAAGTTGAGAGCTCGATGATGAGGAACAAGGAAGAAATTAGAAGATTAAAAGAAGAGAATCTAGAGCTTTCAACACTAGTAAACCACTTGTGTGAAGAAGTGGTGAGATCCATGGCGGATGAAGATAAGCTAAAAGAAGACTTAGCATTATCTAAGAGGAGAGAAGAAGAGCTAGAGAGAGAGCTTGAAGAAGTTAAGGTCTTAATGGCTAAGATGACTTCAAGCACCAAGAAGCTTGACCACATGTTGGGAGTTGGAAGAAAGCCAAGTGACAAGAGAGGTCTTGGCTACATTGATGACACGGATGCCTCCTCCACAAGCAAGACATCCTGTGCCATGAACATGGACTTCAATATGTCCCCTCCTCCTCAACAACCTAGGAAGAAGAGTGACCTAGGAGAGTGTTCAAGAAGTGCCCAAGTGGTTGAGGCACCAAAAGGTCAAGCTCAAGCTCACACCCAAAGGGCTCCTCACACTATCTTCCCTCAAACTCAAAAACACAATGGGAAGAGTTCAATCATGCAAGCTCAGACAAGCAAGCAACCTCGTCTTGGTTTTCAACAAAAGAGGAGAGATCCGATCCAACAACCAAGACAACCACAACGACAAGGGAAAGCTCCTATCCATGCTAAAGGGAATGGTATGATTCCTAACTTTATTCCCACTTGTCATTTTTGTGGTATTGTTGGTCATATTAGACCAAGTTGCTTGCATTACATTGAAATGTGTAGAGCTAAAAGCATGATTGACAAGAAAAAGGCTAGAGCTAAGATGCTTCATAAAAAGGAAGAAAATCATGTGCATGATCCTTTTTCATCTTGTACTCTAGAACCTTTGTCCACTAGGATTGATTTAGTGTCACCTAAGTGGAGTAATAAGAATGAACCCGCTTGCTACGAGACTAACAAGTCTCAAATAGGTTCATCCAAGTCCAAAGGACTTGGTAGGTCCATAGGACCTCATACCCTTCTTTGAAGTGGTATGGAAATTTGACCCCATATGGGGAACTTAAGCAAAGAGAGCTATTTTGCATCTTGTCACTTGCAAAAAATTCGAAATATCTTGTGCTTCTCTTTTTGTTGCTTGAGTAAGCTTGGTTACACTATGTATACATATTTTCTATTCAATAAGTGTGATCAATGCTTGTATTGCAATCCATGTCATATTTATGTTCAAACATGCATTTTTGGACTAGGAGATATTTACATAGGATTTAATTTGAATGACCTATAATGATCTCCATGACATGATGATTGCTAAATGACATGCTAAATGCTAATCTTAAAAAGCATGTTTTGATGATTGCATTTCTTAACTGCAAATAATGTGTGAAAAAGCTTATGAGACTCAAATGAAAAAGGATCTTGTATCCATTCAAGGATTTTACAATCCAAATGTCTCTCTTTCTTTATTGGTTGAACATGTCTACTATCATACGGATATCTTATCCGGAAAAATCAAGTAGGGTGCAAAGTCGCTCATGACATGTTTAGCTTATAAAGTTGGATATAGTTGTTCTTAAATTGAAATCAATGAAAACCTATATCCTTGCTTCTCTCTTGACATTGGTGAAATTGGTTTGAATTCATATTGAAAACCTTTGTCATTTGCTTTGCCAAATACCATGATATTTTGGACTTAAATGCTACATGTCTTGTATGCAAAGCAATTTTTTGATTCACACATTTTATTTAAATAAATCTCCTTGTTTCTCTCCAATAAATTGAGATTGCATAAAGTGACTTATATTGATTATGCATATACTAGAATGCTACTATCTCTCTTTGCCTTGAGTGACCCGGTTGGGGACTACTCCCTTGTCTATATCATGACAAAAAGGGGGAGTATGGTGTGGTAAGGGGAGTTGCAAATTGTAGTAGCAATTGTGCATGTTGGGGAGAATACTAATTGAGGGGGAGTAACCCTTTGAGGGGGAGCATTTGCACATTCATACATTGCATGATGTTGTACTCAAATTCTTAAATGCAAATGCTTGTTTTATCTCACTTGATTCATCTCACCTTTTCTTGTATTGGAAAGTATAGAAACTGTGTTTTCAGGGATTGATTGTTCTACTTGAGATTGAAGACTTCAAGACCATTTATCTTATCTCTTTGTAAAGTAGAAAATCATTGTAGACCCGTAGTTTCTATTAAGTTGTGAGGAATCAATGTGAGTGGTGGTTTTGTCACGAAATAGCCAAAGGGGGAGATTGTAAGGATTCCCGTTTTGTTGATTGGCTTATTTCGTGGTCAAACCACATGTTGGGGTTTTGAATGTAAGGGTAGTCTAAGTGTTTAGTGTTGAAGATCAAAGGCCCTTCCATGACCTCAAGAAACAAGCACGCCAAAGGTATAATCTCTTGTGCTTGTTTTTCTTTGAAGAGATCTAGTAGCACACACTCACTTAGCATTCTTGCTATGATTGCATACTTGCTTATTTTTATGTGCATCTCTTCACATGTCACTTTACACACTAGCACTTTGGTTGATATATCTTGTTGTGTGTATATGTGCCTTATAATTCGTTTCCCGACATTGTTCGGAAACGTCCGCGCTTGCACTAATTAGTGCTTGGTTTCGCGCGAAGACCGCCTATGGAGAATGCCCTTGGCTTCTCCTTGGTTTTCACCATTGTTGGTGATCGGCGGTTATGATCGGCGGCCTGGCCGCTGAATGAAACCGCCGTTTCAGTCCAGATTGGTCTGAAGCACTTATGTGGTCAAGATCGGCGGTCTCGACCGCCGTTCGAAACCGCCGTTCATACCTGATCGATTTTAATCTCTCGGGTTTGATTCGGCGGTTGGATCGGCGGTCGCGAAACCGCCGAATGAAACCGCCGTTAATGCTCTATTCTTCACGAGCTCAATTCGGCGGTCGTCATCGGCGGCCTGGCCGCCGATTGAAACCGCCGAACAGTGCGTTTCAGGGGCAGAATTGTCTTTTCACTTGCCCTGTTCTTGATGTCTATAAATATCACACTTTCTCATTATCTGAATCAGTTCTTTGACTCTTAAGAACCCTAATCTTCAAAGATAGATTTTGAGAGAAAATCAAATCAAGAACTCATCTTTAACCACTCAAATCAAACCCCTTTTGCATCAAATTTCATATTGCATCTCCTATGTCTATATAGAGTGCATCCATGTATGGGTTTGCATCATCACAACTTGCTTGGTAAGATTTTGATTAATTTCATCTTATTGTAGTATTTTAAATACCAAGCCATCTCTTTTAAATTACTTGTATGTTTTAGATCATATGCTAAATACAAGAAAAGAGATTATTTGTGATGAATTGATTGAGTGTTGTTTTTGATAGATATCTAGGTTTTTATAATCTATGATCATCTATGCTATTTGACATGTCATTTAGCAATTGATATCTAGGGTTGATTTAAATTGAATATATCATCATCCTAGATAAGCATTTAGAGTACCCTAGCTCTTATTGCATTTATTGAATATTCATATATATTCACATAGGGTTGTATTCTCTTCAAAGAGAAAGTAAGTCTTGTGTGTAGCATCCGGGATTAGGTTGCTTAGAACGCAAGCAAATTGGACTAGAGCCGCTGTAAAAGGCCCGCGTGGTAGATTAGAGGGTGCTCACGCCAAGAGTAGTGTATCAGGGGATATCACTAGGGATTGAACCAAGAGTGGTGATTGGTAGTGTCCATAGCCTGAGGTTATCTAGGGTGAGAGTCCGAGAATCACTTGAGGGTGTAACCGTCTTTTCATATAGTGGATTTCGAGGTCCGAGTGTGGCGCACTTAACAGCCCGTGGTTTTTCCCAGTGGTTGGGTTTTCCACGTATACATCAAGTGTCATTTACTATTTCCGCATCTTATTACACTTGTATGTTTTGTTGACTTGCTAGGGGTATTTTCGTAAAATTGACTTGCATGCGAAAATTGGGTAACAATTAGATAAAATCTATTCACCTCCCCTCTAGCTTTATATTGAACACACCTCGAGTATTTAATGAACTTTCAATCATCTTAGATAAGCATATAGGGTTTCCCTTGCTCTATGTTGCATTTGGATATTCATATATTCACTTAGGGTGTTATTCTCTTCATTGAGAAAGTAAGTATTGTGTGTAGCTTCCGGGATTAGGTTGCTTAGATCGCAAGCAAATCGGACTAGGTTCACTCATACCGGGATTCAGTAGGTGTGTCGTTTTACACATTTAGTGGATTCGAGGTTCGAGTGTGGCTTACTTACTAGCCCGTGGTTTTTCCCGTGAGGGTTTCCACGTAAAAATCAAGTGTTATTTTATTTCCGTATTTTATACTTGATTTATTGCTTTATCTATTTAGGGGTAATTTCGTAATTTTGACTAAACACGAAAAATTGGGTAATAAGCTTAAAATCTATTCACCCCCCCCCCCCCCCCCCCCCCCCTTAGATAGTTTTATACACACCGTGCAATAATTTGTTTCAAGGAAATCTGTTGGGGTGTTATTAGTTATATAGCTTTTCTTTGGTAGTATGTTGCAGTAAAGAAAATAGTGTGGATGGTGATTGCATGTTCAAATTATGGATGTGTTTCCGTTATCGTTCGATGACAGTATATTAAAGTATGGTATATTATTTTTTTGTGTTCCTTAATGAAGAGAAGGATGTAAGGATCATATCATTTCAGTTCTGCCCAGCTTTGTCTAGTAAACATATAGTAATTGATATATATCCTAATGCTGATCGTAAAATGACAATATGAAATGTACTTCAAAGGTGGAAAACCCTATCTGGATGATGCAATGAACTTATATGTAATAGTCAAAAACACCACGCTTTATTGATTGCGAGACACACCAAAAACGATTTTATACAATTTCATCATTACCTCATTCCTATTTCTACTGACAAAAACCTTTATTACTGTACTCCTCCAATCAAATACTGCAAGCCACATTCATTGGCTTTGAAATTGGCTTGAAGTTAGACGTAGCATTGACGCATAACACTTTGCATGTAAAATTATTACACGAATCTTTACAGAGAAAGCAATACACGAGTTGAAGTTCCCAATGTAATCCAATGGACAGATATTACTATGACGTTAAGGTAATCTTTTATAATATACGTTGTGACCTGACGTGTGGGCCGATGCAATCAATCACTTATGAGTTATGACATATGTATAACAAAGTTAAGATGACGGAAACACAGCCACAATTTCAAGCCAATTTCATTTGAACTTAACAAAATGAGGAAAATGAAGAAACTAGTACTATAATGTATTATGAAGAAAATGAGGAACTACTAATTTCAAATGAAGGGTTGGAAAAATAACAAAATCGATGGAACTACTGATCATGTGATGTAAGGATTCCCATTCTTTGATTGACTTATTTCGTGGACAAACCATGTGTTGGGGTTTATTGTGTAAGGGTAGTTTAGGTGATTGAACTTTAAGCTCGAAGGCCCTTTCAAGACCTCAAGGGACAAGCACACCAAAGGTATAATCTCTAGTGCTTGGTTTTCTTTGAAGAGATTTAGATTGCACACACACACTTAGCATTCTTGCATTTGTGTGCATACTCTTCACATGTCACATTTCACACTTGCTCTTTGATGTTTTATCTTGTTGTGTGTAATTGTGTCTTGTAATTCGTTTCCCGATAGTATTCGGAAACATCCGCGCATGCACTAGAATGTGCTTGGTTTTATGTGAAGACCACCTACGGAGAATGCCCTTGGCTTCTCCTTGGTTTTCACCTTTGTTGGTGATCGGCGGTTATGATCGGCGGCCTGGCCGCCGAATGAAACCGCCGTTTGCATCCAGAAGTGTCTGGAGCAATTCTGCGGTTACGATCGGTGGCCACGACCGCCGTTCGAAACCGCCGTTCATACCTGATTGATTTAATCTCTCGGTTTGATTCGGCGGTTACGAAACCGTCGAATGAAACCGCCGTTATTCCCCTATTCTTCTCGGGTTCAATTCGGCGGTTATAATCGGTGGCCTGGCAACCGATTGAAACCGCCGATCGGTGCATTTCAGGGGCAAACTTGTCTTTTCACATGCCCTGTTCTTGATGTCTATAAATATCACACTTTCTCATTTTCCGAATTATGTTCTTTAACTCTAAGAACCCTAAACTTCAAAGAGAGATATGTGAGAGAAAATCAAATCAAGAACACATTTTTAACACTCAAAAACCATTCTCATATGCATCAAATTATCATCTAAGCATTTTCTAGCATAGTTAGGATGCTTGCTTGCATGGGTTTTGGTCAACACACTTTCTTTGGTAAGTTCTTCACTATTATCATATATAATTAGTGTTTTATTTATCATTGACATCTCTTATATTATTTGTATACTCTTAGAATATATTCTAGATACAAAATAGAGATGGTAGTGTTGACATGATTAAGTGTTGTATTTTGATAGCTATCTAGGTTTTCATAATCTATGTTTAGCTAAGCTATTTGACATGTCATCTAGCTTTTAATATCTAGGATTGAATTTATTGCAAAATCAATATCCTAGATAAGCATATAGAGTAACCTAGCTCTAAATTGCATTTTGGATATTTTATATATTCACTTAGGTTGTATTATCTCTTCTTAGAGAATTAAGTCTTGTGTTGCTATTGGGGTTAGGTAGCTTAAATCACAAGCAATTGGACTAGGTCCACTCATACCGGGATTAGGTAGTTGTGTTAATTATTGATCGGGATTAGATAATTAAACCGGGATTAGGTTGTAATCATTTCAATTAGTGGATTCGAGGTTCGTGTGTGGCACACATAACAGCCCGTGGTTTTTCCCACGAGAGTTTCCACGTAAATATCAAGTGTTATTTACATTCCGCACCTTATTACACTTGTTATATTATTGTGACTAGTTATGGGCATTTTTGTAAAATTGACATACTTGCGAAAATTGGGTAATAACGATTAAAATCTATTCACCCCCCCTCTAGATTAATATTAGTTTACACACCGTGAGAACTTTCAATTGGTATCAGAGCGGGTTCCTAGATATACTTAGGTGATCCTAGCTCATTTTTTATGTGTTTTGCATTATGTGTGTTTTTTGATTTATTCATACATTTTGCTTTCATCTCATTTGCATTCATCGAGTGATTTTGGGATGAGCAAAGAGGGAGAGTCGAGTGTGAGGCCACCGTTGCTCACCGGCGATAATTACTCCTCATGGAAGGGGAAGATGGAAGCATACTTATGCCAAATCCATGATAGGGCATGGATGGCGAAGATGGATATGCTCCACCTATGATAACTCCTACGGATGGATGAGAAGAGATTCTCAAGCCTAAGGCACAGTGGAGTCCTCAAGAATTTATTGACTCCATATGGAACAACAAGGCCATACATGCCATCCGATGTGCAGTGAGTGAAAATTAGTACAAACTGATTCAAATTACTATGATTGCTAAAGAGGCATGGGACATCCTAGACGTTGCACATGAAGGCACCGAGGTTGTCAAGGACTCAAAGCTTCAAGTCCTTCAAACTCGGTTTGAGACCATTAGGATGGAAGAGCACGAGCAATTCAATGACTTATAAGTGAGACTAATGGATATTGTGAACCAAAGTCACCAACTAAGTGTCCTTACTCGGATAGAAGAATAAAGCAAAACATCATGCAATCACTTCCCGAGAGGTTAGAACCCAAAGTGGCGGCTTTAGAAGAAAATGACACCTACAAGGATATGAAGCTGAGTGAAGTCATTGGAAGACTTCTAGCCTATGAATCAAGAAAGGCTACCATCTCACCTCCTAAAAAGAAAAAGAATCTAGCCTTGAAAACTTTCAAGGTGGAAGAGGAGGAGGATGACTCAAATGAGGACATGACACTCATTGCCAAGGGATTCAAGAAGTTCTTGAATATACAAATGAGTGGTTTTTGCTCAAAGGAAGATGACTTCAAGAAGAAGAAGACCACAATCAAGAATGTCAAGCCTTATCATGAGATGTCTTCAAGAGAGAAGATTAAATGTTACGAATATGGAGGATTCAGGCATATCTCCAAGGAATGTGCAAACTTGGAAGATGGAAGAGAAGGAAAGGAAAGGAAATTGGCGCCACTTCAAGTGATAGTGATGAAGAGGTTGTGACAAAATTTTTGGCTTTAGGTAGCTCTCACAAGCGGGACAACAAAGTGAAAGTTGTTGGAGAAAGTCCCTCGAGCTTGAATGATTGTGAGAACAACTATTTTGCCTTTCTGATCTCCTACAATGAAGAAGAGAATGAGAGTCAAGAAGAAAGTGACTCTAGTGAAGATGACTCTTCATCTAACTCCACACATGGATATGCGGAGAAAAAGGTTCTAGATGAATTCCTCGCTAAGTTTAAAAACTTAGAAATGAAGACCAAGGAAAAGATGCAAAGATTGAGAGAAGAGAATCTAGACCTTTTGGCTCATGTTGACCACTTAAGTGAACAAGTGGAAAGATCCAAGAATATTGAAGATAAGCTAAGAAAGGAGTTAGACTTATCTAAGAGGAATGAAGAAGATTTAAAAAGAGAGCTTGAAGAGGCTAAAGGGTCAAGGACTATGATAGTTTCTAGCACCGAAAAACTTGACCATATGTTAAGTGTTGGAAAGAGTCCTTGTGACAAGAGAGGTCTTGGGTTTGAAGATGGTAAGGAGTCCTCCACTCCTAACAAGACCGTGTTTGTCAAGAGCTTGAACTACAAAGAAGCTTCACCGGTGCAAATTCCTATGAAGAAGATTGATCTAGGACAATGCTCTCATAGTGCACAAGTGAAGGTAGCTCTAAGAAGACAACCTCAAGCTCAAACTACAAGAGTTCCTCATGCTAACTTCCCTCAACCTCAAATCCATCAAGGGAAGAGACCAATCGTGCAAGCTAAACCGAGGAAGCAATTAAGTCTTGGTCAACAACAATGAAGGAGAGATCCTATCCAACTACCAAGACAACCACAAAGACATGGGAAGGTTCCTATGCATGCACAAGGACATGGTATGACTTCTAATTTCATCCCTACATGTCATTTTTGTGGTATTGACGGTCATATTAGACCAAAGTGCTTTCGTTACATTAAATTATGTAGAGCTAAAAGCATGATTGAGAAGAAAGAGGCTAGAGCTAGAATGCATGCTCATAGGAAGGAAGAAATTCATTTATATGATCCTATGACATCTAGATCTCTAGAACCTTTGACCACTAGGAAGAAAATTGTTTCACCTAAGTGGATTAGAAAAGATGAACCCGCTTGCTACGAGACAAACTTGTCTCTAATAGGTTCAACTAAGTCCAATGGACTTAGTAGGTCCATAGGACTTCATGACCTTCATTGATGAAGGATGGTGATGACCCCATATGGGGAACTCAAGCAAAGAGAGCTATTTTGCATTCTTGTCACTTGCAAAAATTTGAAATATCTTATGCTTCCTTTTTAATTGCTTGAGTAAGCTTGGTTGCACATATGTATATATGTTTTCACTTCAATAAGTGTGAACCATGCTTGTTTACAATCCATGTTATATTTATGTTCAAACATGCATTTTTGGACTAGGAGATCTACATAGGAAGTATGATTTGAATGACCTATAGTTATCTCCATGACATGATGATTCTTTAATAACATACTAATGAATATTGAAAAGCATGAAATTCATATGACATGCTCAAATGAAAAAGCAAGAATTGATGATTGCATATTCTTAAAATGCAAAACTTGTGTGAAAAAGCTTATGAGACTCAAAATGAATAAAGGATCTTGTTTTCGTTCAAAGGATTGTATAATCCAATTGTCTCTCTTTCTTTTTTAGTTGAACATGGCTACTATCATACGGGTTTCTCACCCGAAAAAATCAAATAGGGTGCAAAGTCGCTCATGCTATGTTTCGCTTATAAAGTTGGATATAGTTGCTCTTAAAATGAAATCAATGAAATATCTATATCTTTGCTTTACTCATGACAATGGTGAAATTGGTTTGAATTCTTTTTTAAACCTTTGTCATTTGCTTTGCCAAATACCATTGTATTTTGGACTTGAATGCTACATGTCTTGTATGCAAAGCATGTTTGATTCACACATCTTCTTTAAATAAATCTCCTTGTTTCTCTTCAATTGATTGGGATGCATAAAGTGACTTATATGATTATGCAAATATCTTCCATGCTACTATCTCTCTTTGCTAAGAGTGACCCGGTTGGGGACTACTCCTTTGCCTATATTATGACAAAAAGGGGGAGTAGAATGTGGTAAGGGGATTGTGCATGTTAGGGAGAATATACATTGAGGGGGAGTAACCCATTGAGGGGGAGCATTGCATACACATACATTGCATGATGTTGTGCTTAAATTCTTAAATGCAAATGCTTGTTTTATCCTCACTTGATCATCTCACATACTCTTGCTTTGGAAAGTATAATCTTTTGTTTTGAAGGGTTGATAGTTCTACAAGAGATTAAAGACTTGAAGTTTTTTATATTTTTATATCTCTTTGTAATGTAGAATATCTTTGTTATCCCATAGATTCATCTATGTTTGTGATGATCAATGTGAGTGGTGGTTTTGTCAAGAAATAACCAAAGAGGGAGATTGTAAGGATTCCCATTCTTTGATTGGCTTATTTCGTGGACAAACCACGTGTTGGGGTTTAATGTGTAAGGGTAGTTTAAGTGATTGAACTTTAAGCTCGAAGGCCCTTTCAAGACCTCAAGGGACAAGCACGCCAAAGTTATAATCTCTAGTGCTTGGTTTTCTTTGAAGAGATTTAGATTGCACACACACACTTAGCATTCTTGCATTTGTGTGCATACTCTTCACATGTCACATTTCACACTTGCTCTTTGATGTTGTATCTTGTTGTGTGTATTTGTGTCTTGTAATTCGTTTCCCGATAGTATTCAGAAACGTCTACGCATGCACTAGAATGTGCTTGGTTTTATGCGAAGACCGTCTACGGAGAATGCCCTTAGCATCTCCTTGGTTTTCACCTTTGTTGGTGATCGGCGGTTATGATCGGCGGCCTAGCAGCCGAACGAAACCGCCGTTTGCATCCAGAAGTGTCTGGAGCAATTCTGCGGTCACGATTGGCGGCCACGACCACCGTTCCAAACCACCGTTCATACCTGATTAATTTAATCTCTCGGTTTGATTCGGCGGTTGGATCGGCGGTTACGAAACCACCGAATGAAACCGCCGTTGTTCCCCTATTCTTCTCGGGTTCAATTCGGCGGTTATAATCGGTGGCCTGGCCGCCGATTAAAACCGCCGATCGGTGCGTTTCAGGGGCAAACTTGTCTTTTCACATGCCCTGTTCTTGATGTCTATAAATATCACACTTTCTCATTTTCCGAATTATGTTCTTTAACTCTAAGAAACCTAAACTTCAAAGAGAGACATTTGAGAGAAAATCAAATCAAGAACACATTTTTAACACTCAAAAACCATTCTCATATGCATCAAATTATCATCTAAGCATTTTCTAGCATAGTTAGGATGCATGCTTGTATGGGTTTTGGTCAACACACTTTCTTTTGTAAGTTCTTCACTATTATCATATATAATTAATGTTTTATTTATCATTGACATTTCTTATATTATTTGTATGCTCTTAGAATATATTTTAGATACAAAATTGAGATTGTAGTGTTGACATGATTGAGTGTTGTATTTTGATAGCTATCTAGGTTTTCATAATCTATGTTTAGCTAAGCTATTTGACATGTCATCTAGCTTTTAATATCTAGGATTGAATTTATTGCAAAATCATTATCCTAGATAAGCATATAGAGTAACCTAGCTCTAAATTGCATTTTGGATATTTTATATATTCACTTAGGTTGTATTATCTCTTCCTAGAGAATTAAGTCTTGTGTTGCTATCGGGATTAGATAGCTGAAATCACAAGCAATTGGACTAGGTTTACTCATACCTGGATTAGGTAGTTGTGATGATTATTGATCGGGATTAGATCATTAAACCGGGATTAGGTTGTAATCATTTCAATTAGTGGATTCGAGATTCGTGTGTGGCACACATAACAGCCCGTGGTTTTTCCCGTGAGGGTTTCCACGTAAATATCAAGTGTTATTTACATTCCGCACCTTATTACACTTGTTATATTATTGTGACTAGTTATGGGCATTTTCGTAAAATTGACATACTTGCGAAAATTGGGTAATAACGATTAAAATCTATTCACCCCCCCTCTAGATTAATATTAGTTTACACACCGTGAGAACTTTCATGTGATTTTAATATTAGTAGATTGTTGAAAGCAAACTGTAATACTGTATGCAAAACTCGATGAAAGTGGTTTATTCCGCACCAGGTTGGATGTAGGCACACAATATTCTAATTTTAATTGGAACAAAATAATTAATAACAAAGATTGGTATACGATTGCAAAATACCAAATCGATTACTGTAGATATTAGGAAACTTGGTTTAAAGGCCAAGATGTTTAATAGAGTACTTTTTGTTTGTGGAACTAGTATATTTACAAGGACGAAATCAGGTAGTGGTTGAGATGCCAGAACGGAAAATCTTTCCCTAGATTGCGTAAGGAACATAAGGATATTGTAATAGGGAAAATTTAGGTAATTAATGGTTTTAAATGGCCTGACGGAAGATTACGTTGGGAACAGAAAGATATCCTGACAGGTGGAGTGTTGGAGATAGAAATAAAAAATTAAACTACAATCAGAAATAAAATTGTGTCTCTCTCTCTCTCTCCCTCGGACTATCTTCTGCCATCTTCTTCTTCTTCTTCTTGGGTTCTTTATATTATTGTGAGTCTTTTAGTGGTTATTGAGAGATTATCGTGTAATAACCTTTCACCTATCGTGTAAGGAGTAGTAACTAATATTTTATATTATAACTAAGGGTAAATAGGTAAATTTTAAAAACATTTTGTAAAATTTTTAACAATTCTTATTAAAAAATTTAATTGAGTCTCCCGGTTTCCTCTCTCCCTATCTCCAACTATCTTCTGTCATTGTCTTCTAGTTCCTTTCCGTCAACTCCAAGTCGAAAAACAGACGGGGAATTGGACTATGTGTGGAGATTGTGGTTTTGGAGTTGGTAGTTATTAGGGTTTTGGAATTGGATTTGACATAAAATGTTGTCAAAGAAAAGTACATCAGTTTCATTATGAAAACCAATAATAATTGGTTATCTTCTATACTCAAAGTTGTTCAGAAAGGAACCTTATATTGATCAAAATTTGGGATTCATGGATTCGAAGATCCATTTATACAAAATTCTTGATTCGAACCTCCACCTACCTATTATTAACTAAAAAATTCAGTTTCAAATTGTAATCCAAAAAGATGTATGGTGGAGACTGGGATCCTACTATTTTTTGTTTTGATTTTACAGAAACAAGGGGTTGAGTGGCTATGAGGTGGACGGTTGGGATAATTTTCTGGGTTTTTTATGTATGTTTTCAAGTGTTCTTATGCTTAGATTATAAAAAGTTATGTTATAGCAAGGTTAATTACTAACTAGGGACGGGGGTAATGCTCAACCCTCTTAGATAGAGGGTGACTGGGTCAGCAAAAATTAGCTCAGTGTTATATTTTGGAAGGTATCGTCAGAAAATATGTGACACGGTGAGAAATTGTATCGTGTATATATTACGTCCAACGTTGTTGGTTGCATTTTACATGGTAGATTTTAAATCGCTTGCCACCGTGTTATCTACGACAATTTTTTAATCGTGTAATATGGGTATTAAATGTTAAAGAAATGCATGGCAAATGGGATTGCCCAAGGAATCGTCAAATCGTTTGTAAAGGTTAATTGTTGATTACTTTACAGTAACATAATGAATATGAAGCATCCGTTTCTATTTAGTGAGGTATTAATAAAAATCATATTAATACAAAGATTAATCAGATCACTATGTATCTATGGACCATTTAACGTGTTAGCTTTGGTGTGGACCTTATCGTGTAATTATTGCAACACATGTTATATCGTGTTAGGTTGGAGTAATA
Source organism: Acer yangbiense (assembly GCA_008009225.1). NCBI lineage: Eukaryota > Viridiplantae > Streptophyta > Magnoliopsida > Sapindales > Sapindaceae > Acer > Acer yangbiense. Next base: position 42,379,478 of record CM017770.1, read on the forward strand.
GCTGTTATCGTGTTAGAATGATGTGTTGACAATGTTTTGAAAATGTACATGTTACACACGAGTGCATTGTCTAGTGATAATGTAATTGGGTAAGGACATATGTGCAAATGGTAAATAATGATTGCTGGTCGATTATGCTGCTGACTCACTCCGTTGTTGCGTTCGTGTAAACCTCATGTGCCATCCATGCCCTAATCAACGGCACGTCCGAAACGTGGATTTTCCAAGGTTTTTTCCTTCTTTCTAATATAAATTCAACAAATAGCACATGTAGACGCCACACTGGATACTGAAAAGTGAAAACATATATACAGAAAGTATGAAAATAAATACATATATGAACACTGAAGACAAAATCAACTGTTACAAAGGGTTTTACGAGAAATTAATGATTATTAATTACGTACCCATCATTCTGGGTTGGAAAATTTGTTTTGACGTAATCAAAAGGCTTGAATGGCTTCGTACGTATTTGTATCCCCTTATGCTCATAGTACTCAGACTGGTGGAGAAGGGAGGGCATTAGGTAGCTAATACAGTCCATTTCCCTTACCCTCTCCATTGACTGGCTTTTTGGCATGCACTAAGTCGTAAAAAGTGAACGTCCCATCTTCAAGGAACAGATGGCAGAGAATCCAGTGCTTACCCACATTACAGGGGATTAGAACCTATGGAGGTGAGAAAAAGATTATAAACGGGTTTAGCAATTGATGTCATGAAATGTTAGTAATAAGGAAAAATAGTACAGGAAAGATAACCCACCGACTTCATTTTCCACCACTCAGGTCAAAATAGAATTGACCCACCGCCTCTCACAGCATCCACACACTGTTCGTCGTGGACGAAGGACATGACATCAATGTCCGGAAACTCAATCCAAGAATCCGCTTTTTTTCTACCCCTCTTTCGTACCGATGAGGTCTTCAGTTGTAAGGTTGCCTTGATCGTGTCCCATTTTGTAGCAAGGTAACATTGTTTAAAGGATCGGTGTTACTTTGTCAGAGACAGGGATATGTTATACTGATTAAATGACTGTTGGATACACAGTTACTCGGATATACTTACATAGAATGAACAGTCAACCATTGTGATGTTCTGTGTATACTCAGCATCTTTGGAACAACGCCGCCTCCATAGAACATCCATAAAGCTATCGACATGCTGATAGAATTTTGGTTTGTATTAAAAAGGATTGTTTAAGGTGTTCGGCCAAAACATAAAGGGATAAATAGCATATACAATAAATAGCATGTACAAAAACAGTTATAATTACCAGGTTAGAGAACAGCACCGACGGGCACTTCATTTCAAGAAAATTTTGCAAGGTAAATCGCTCTTCTTGACCCACATAAAGACTATGGTAGTACACAAAACGTATTAGATGCAAGTAAAAAAGATAGATAATAAGAGGATGAAGAGGTTACAAAAATAAAAGTTTAAATTTATGAAATATTATCGCCGGTGGTTTTCAGGAAAGCGGCATGTTCAGTGTCAAATAAATCGTCATCATCATTGATATCACAGAGCTGTCCCCTTTTTACTCGCTTTCGCTTCTTCCTTGACTCGGGATCGATCCAATGTCTGTTCAGAAATTTGGATCTCTTCCGCTTCCTCGCAGTTTCTAAATCCCTTTCTAGGTAGTTGTCTGGCCTTTTTTCCAAGAGAATTATACTTTGTTGCACTATCGGAACCTTCAAGTTGGGAACCGAATATCTATAAGGTTCGAGATCGATCGTACGTTTGCAGACTATAGGGGACCCTATACGAGCCTGTGTCACAACTAATGCAATTAAAAGCATTGCTATATGATCAAAGAAACATTGCTATATGATCACAAAAACTAGAAGAGTGACTAAATCGTAACTTGTATGTACCCATTTGGATAACGCGGAATAGGTAATAATAAAGCCAAAAATAATAAATGAGTAACGCGGAATAGGTATTAAGAAAGCCAAATAATATTGTACTATGTAAGGACTTTGATCAGAATATGTGTACCTCAATTGCAACTTCAAATTCATCGACTTTGGGAGCATGTTCATCCGGTTTTGGGGCCTTAGAGTCCTTATTATTAACTTCCTCAAGTTTGTCTTTTTTGTCGGCAGGGTCGGAGGCAATCACATGCACATTGTACCAATTATGTGCAGATTCATTGACTTTGGGAGGATGTCCATCCGATTTTACGGCCTCGGAGTCCTTATTATCATTTGCCTCAGTTTTGTCTTTTTTGTTGGCTGAGTCGGAGGCATTCCCATGCACATTGTACAGATTCTCGTGCATCGCCTTCTCTAGATAAGCAGGCATCACCTTTGGAAGAATGTCATTCAGTGCCTGAGGGAGGACCTTAGGGATCACATTATTAAGTGCCTGAGGAAGCACCTTGGGTAGAACGTCATACAACACCTTTGTTATCACCTCAGAAGTATTTTTTTCTGTAACCTTATTAGGAAACACATCCTTCACTGCTGCCTAGGGAAACACCTTGGGAAGAACGTCAAACAAGACCTTTGTTATCATCCCACACATACTTTTATATGTAACCTTCTTTGGGTCAGGGTCAGGGTCATCCATGCCGTTTGGATTGGGTGTAGTCTTAGGAGAATCGTTGTTGGGAAACAGTGTCCTCTGAACTGAAGGTGGACACGATTTGTGATGGGAATCGATTTGTTCCTTTTTGTTTTTGGTTTCCTGGTTGTCCAAATCCGGAATACCACCAGGCAATTCACACCCTACTTGATCATCAGTAATAGACTCAGTTCGATACGGTTGGGCAGGGCATCCCCTATGAATAAAACTGTCACAGACGAAGTCCATGTTGATTGATTTGAAGTAGGTTTGTTGTATTTCAGCTGGAGTAGGTTTCATGTCCACTGTTACCAATAGCACATATCAGAGGATTACCGTTAATGTTATAGTGAGACAAAAATCTAACATGACAATTAAAGGTTGCAAGTGACGGGTATTTATGTATATATAGACACACATATACTACGTTTATCGAAAAACTTTTCATCGAACCCAGTCGAAATGTTCAAAAACTCCTAGTTTTTGAACCGTGGATAACTTGAACCGCGGCGAATGCCAATTACGCCAGTCAGAAAAGGAAATTTTTTGAGGGCCCAAATGTAGGGAAAAAACGTATGCACGCAGCGGAAGCGAAACTAAAATAAGTTTTAGTATAGTTTAAAATTTTTCCATAAGTTGAACCTTAACCCTTTAATTAATTAACATATAACTAAAAGTATCGTACCTTTGTCGCGTGATCCGATTGACATTGCGTCGATGGTAATCCGCAAGATCTTCCAATCCAATCATGAACGTGAATCACCTAGGAGCGTGGTCTCCCTTCTCTTTGAATTGTGTACCTGAGGATGGATAACAAAAACTTTTTCTTTTTCGTTAGTCACTAAACCTCCAAGAGATAACAAAGAACGTTCCGTTCACTTTTGAATTCTCAATCTAATGATCGAAACTCGCGTGAACCTTAATCGAAGTTGTGCACAAAGCCTATTGATGTATAAGCTACTATTGCACTATCGAAGTGAAACGCTCAGAAAAAGATTTTGATTTTTAATTAAATAATTAATCAATCAATTAATTAATTTCCATTTAATCAATTAATAAAAATAAAACAATATAATATTATATATATCTCGGCCATGTGCCATATATATTAATATATCTATATATTGTTTTTCTATTTTATTAAATCCATTGGACCTTAATAAAAGGCCCACATGTGAACTAGGCCCATTCTTACTAAAAGAAACAAGTCCACATGCCTTAATACAATTCTAGATGGACCCATAATTAGTCTGGTAGAATATATCAAGTGATTCATGCAAGTCCGTGTGGATTGGGGATCTTGGCGGGCCTATCTAAATTTAAGCTCCAATAGACATAACCCAATCACAATCAACAAATGATTCACTTAGGTTCAATCTATTAATTTTAGTTCATTCCACTAAAGTACTAAAATTGCACTCTTAAATAAAGATGGAATAATTAAATGATTCTCATTCATACCCTAGACAATCTTATATGAGATAGTGAATCCTCGTGAAGAATATCAGTAATCGCCAAGAGCTCATAGACCGCCTATAGCTTTCCAAGTTACCATATTTACTCATATGACCACATTTTGAACTTTCAATATTTTGACTTGTCCAGAAGCCATGTTTTCAATATTCACTATCGAAAACTCAACGTTGAGATTTTATATCCAATTACCTCAAAACATCCATATGATGATATTATACTCTCATTGTATAAATGGAGCCACGATGTCTATATCTATAAATGAAGTCCTCTATCGATTAACAAATGAATATCACCAAACTATCGAGGATAGACTATGCTATATAATTGTACTCATTGATAACTCAAATGATACCACTTGCAACCATAAGTCCATCATTTATCTCAGGATTAAGATAGACTCTCTGATTGTCCTCAGAATGAAAAAACTTTTATCTATTGACGGTTCTAGATAATGTATTTCATTGTGATCCAGTTCAATGCACCTAGTGCACTAGATTCTTTTACTCAAAGCCACTTTGATGATTTAGACCCATCATAACACATTTGATCCCACTCAAATGCTAGCAAAAGAATCTACAACTTTAACAAGATAAATGTGCCCAACCTTTAACTTAAGTTGTGAACATTATTCAAGACTAACTAAAGAATTGTGTCTACCTCATACATATCCAGATGTACGAACAATTCTTCTTTTCTCATAGTCTTTTGACCTTATGATTATTTACCTTGACAATTATAATTATAAATGCTAAAACATCTCATCTTCTGATATGCAGGAATTTTGTTAAGTAAACAGAAATTACTTTATTAATATGATAAGATTGTCAATTACAATATTACACTCTTGCTATTGAGCATAATCCTAACACCAAACCTATTAACGTTTTCATTAAGTAGCGTTATAAACATGTGTTAGGAAATGGATCCAGTCAATCGGTATTTAAACTGTAAGGATTCCCATTCTTTGATTGGCTTATTTCGTGGACAAACCACGTGTTGATGTTTATTGTGTAAGGGTAGTTTAGGTGATTGAACTTCAAGCTCGAAGGCCCTTCACAAGTCCTCAAGGGACAAGCACGCCAAAGGTATAATCTCTAGTGCTTGGTTTTCTTTGAAGAGATTTAGATTGCACACACTCACTTAGCATTCTTGCATTTGTGTGCTTACTCTTCACATGTCACATTTCACACTTGCACTTATATGTTGTATCTTGTTGTGTGTATTTGTGTCTTGTAATTCATTTCCCGATAGTATTCGGAAATGTCCGCACATGCAATAGAATGTGCTTGGATTTGCGTGAAGACCACCTTCGGAGAATGCCCTTGGCTTCTCCTTGGTTTTCACCTCTGTTGGTGATTGACGGTTATGATCGACGGCCTGGCCACCGAATGAAACCGCCGTTTGAGTCCAGAGACCTCTGGATCAATTCTGCGGTTACGATCGGTGGCCATGACCGCCGTTCAAAACCGCCGTTCATACCTGATTGATTTAATCTCTTGGTTTGATTCGGTGGTTGGATCGACGGTTACGAAACTACCGAATGAAACCGTCGTTCATACCTGATCGATTTAATCTCTCGGTTTGATTCGGCGGTTGGATCGGTGAATGAAACCGCCGTTGTTCCCCTATTCTTCTCGGGTTCAATTCGGCAGTTATAATTGGCGGCCTGGCCGCCGATTGAAACCGCCGATCGGTGCGTTTCAGGGGCAAACTTGTCTTTTCACATGCTCTGTTTTTGATGTCTATAAATATCTTACTTTCTCATTCTCTGAATTAGTTCTTTAACTCCCAAGAACCCTAAACTTAAAAGAGAGAATTTTGAGAGAAAATCAAATCAAGAACTCACCTTTGACCACTCAAATCAAATCCCTTTTTCATCAAATTTCATATTGCATCAACTATGCCTTCATAGAATGCATCCATGTATTTTTTTGGATCATCACATCTTCCTTGGTATGTTCTTCACTAATCTCATCTAATTTTAGTGTTTTTCATATTAAGACATCTCTTAGATTACTTGTATCTTTTTAGATAATATACTAAATACAAGATAGAGATTATTTGTGATATTTTGATTGAGTGTTGTATTGTGATAGATATCTAGGTTTTTTTAATCTATGATTATCTAAGCTATTGACATGTCATTTAGTTTTAATATTTAGGATTGTTCTAATTGCAAATTCATCATCTTAGATAAGCATATAGGGTTTCCCTTGCTCTATGCTGCATTTGGATATTCATATATTCATTTAGGGTGTTAATCTCTTCTTAGAGAATTAAGTCTTGTGTTGTGACCGGGATTAGGTTGCTTAATTCGTAAGCAATCGGACTAGGTTCACTCATACCGGGATTAGGTAGGTGTGAGATTACTTCCGGGATTAGGTTGTAATTTTATCACATTTAGTGGATTCGAGGTTCGTGTGTGGCTCACAAAACAGCCCGTGGTTTTTCCCATGAGGGTTTCCACGTAAACATCAAGTGTGCTTTACATTCCGCACCATATTACACTTGTATGTCTTTTTGACTAGTTAGGGGTATTTTCGTAAAATCGACTTGTATGCAAAAATTGGGTAATAACGATTAAAATATATTCACCTCCCCCCTCTAGATTAATATTGAACACACTGTGAGAACTTTCATAAGCCATAGTGGTCAATGTACATACCTGAAAACAGAGAAGAAACATAGAAAGGTTGTAAGTGATGGTAGGTTTTGGTTCGAGTTTGCTTTCAGTCTTTTGTGTTCCTCTTTTTTTTTTTTTTCATTTCCTTTGAAAGGACCTACGTTCTATGATTCTTGTTTACCTTCACCTTCAACACCTGATTCGGTTGTTTTGGAGTATGACTCATTCTTGTCTGCTTCGTTTGATGGTTTGAGTTTGTGAAGGTTTTTGTGTATAGCATTTTTAATCCAGTGCAAAGTCAAACTATACACATATGAACCCCATGGAAAACCTTTGAAAGCTACGTCGTCATCCACTAATGCAAACATCCATAGCGGTACACGATCACGTGTGTCGATAGTGCATAAGATATAGCCTATGACCAACAAATTTGCCATCTTCAGGCCATCTTCACCTTGATCGTCGGTCAGTCGTTTAAAAGTTTCAAACAAAGATTCATATGTAGGTTGGTTCTGGAAATGCCTTACGTATAGGTTGTTTTCCGTTGGAGTATACTTCGCCCTTATTAATCTTTTTGGCAATTTACCCATTTTTAGCCCAAAACATATGCAAAACTCAACTTGACCGAAACGATGTTGTTGCCTACCCAACCCAAACCACATTTCGTTATCTCGAGGTGGTGATGCATTATTAGACCTACTGGTATATTCGATCTGCCTTCTGAAAATAGAATGCAAAACATTTCCATGTACAGTGACGGGCAAATGCAGACCTAAGTAGTGATCGAAAGGTCCTTGCTTAAACCCCTCTGAAACGTGTAATCTGCCTAATACTTCGTCAATGTCACCAAGAATGTTACAATGTTGCTGACTTTTCGAGTTTATCCTTGCATTGATCCATCCCCCGTGATCCGGATATAAGAAGGTTTTCTCGTTTGGGTCTAAAGCCATCTGAAAATAATAGGGGGAATATATATGAAATAATGGCAGGTCGTGTAAAACCATAGACAATTCATGAAAGCATGGAAAATCAGAATTATAAGAGGCTAACATGAACATGTAATTAAAAGTAAGTGAAAGTCGTGGGAGATGATTGTGATGGCATCATGGAAAGTCATGTGATCATTATCGAATGTCATGGCAACGTCATGAAAAGTCATATAAACATCATGAAATGTCATGGCAACGTCATGGAATGTCATGGCAAGCATCATGGAATGTTAATCTTTGTCTTGGTCATGGCATCTTGTTTGGCAACATCATGGAAATCAACATCATAGGATATGGCAACATCATGGAAAGCTTCATGTAAAGTCATAGGGATATGGCAACATCATGGAAAGATTCATGTAAATTCATGGGGCACATCATGGAAAGTCGAAATCATCATGAGCACATCATGGAAAGTCGAAGCAACATGGAAAGAAAGTCTTGGCAACATAGAGGACGAAAGTCATATGGGATGGAAAGGCTACATGGAGGAGGAAAGTTATGGGGCACATCATGGCATGTAATCTTGGTCTTGGATCCATAAGGCAAATCATGGAAAACTTCATGTAAAGTCATGGGGTACATCATCGAATGCATCATGAGCACATCAGGGCAAATCAAGGCAAAATATTGGATGCTTCCTGCTTCCTGGAAAATGGGGTTTTTTTTTTAACCATCGAAATCATGGAGACCGCTCTTAGGAAAAACGACTCTTTAGGAATCATGGAAAATTGGGAAAATCATGGTAAAAATCAAGACCCAAATCGGTAATTAATTTAAGATTAATTCCAGATTTCCAGATTTCAAGTAATTTCAGATTTCCAAGCAAACCCTAATATCAAATCAAATGTAATTAGGTATCGTGCCGATTAAGGGATAGAGGATATCAAATCAAATGTTAAGGAAATTATTAGGGATATTGCCGATTAAGAACACACCTAATTTGATCCCACCTCGTCTCCACACATGGTGGTCATCAGGGTATTTGGTGGTCACCTGCGGTCGTTGTTCTTCACTGTATCCACACACTGTGGCTTTCCCGTTTTCCCTTTTCAAGGCTTTCTCTTTTTCCCTCACCTGCGGTCGTTGTTCTTCATTGTGGCTTTCTCACTTTTCAAGCTTTTGTTACTTAGATAGTGGCTTTTAGTTTTGCCTTTTGAAGCAAGAATCTATAACAAGGGTAATTTAGTCTTTTAGGAGAACAATTAGCTGTTAGGTCAGAACAATTGAATAGGGGTAAAATTGTAAGATCATGTATTTAATTACAATCAAGTGGTCAAAATTGGTTTTTTAATAACTTCTGGCTATATTTGGTTTTGGCCTCTTCAAAGTGGCTATATTTGAAAACCCAAAAAAAAAAAAAAAAGATGTTTGAAAAAAAAAATTTGTTGGAATAATAGTGGTAACACTAAAAAAAAAAAATGATGATTGTAAAAAATAGAAGAAATAAATATTTATTAATTTATATGAGAAATGAGAATTAAAGAAAATCGTAGAATGTAGAGAGAATTGAGAATTGGAGATTGAGAGAGATCGAGAGAAGTTGAGAATGGTATGAAGAATAATGAAATATGGGGGGTATTTATAGGATTATAGTTGAGGGGCAGATTTGCAATTAGAAGAAATTGAGGGAAGAAAAAAAAATTGTTGAGCTGACCATTGCGTCAGATGACCGTTCAACGGTCATTTGACTCCAACGGCTAGCTCTAAACTTTTTTCAAAAATGGTGCCACTTGACGGCTTCTGATTGGTCCGTTTTCTTCTTTTTCTTTTTTTTTAAACGAAATTGGTGGTTTTTTTGGAAGTGTAATCGTAACCGAACCGTGTTGTAACCAGTTCCCAACCGGTTTTTAACTGTCGGTTTCGGTTATAGTTTCGGTAACGGTTTTGCAACAACGGTTACGATTTTTAACCGCCGGTTTAACCGAACTGTGGCCACCGCTACTTGTGACTACCACAAAGAGTACTGAGCCAGACATATTGCCTTAGAAAAGGTTCAAAGAACACCGGTTGAGTCATACAATAATTTGCCATCGTACTTGTACATGTTAAAGCAAACAAATCCTGAGACCACTATGACCCAAATTCCTAAACCAATCAACAATCATTTTACCATGGATTTTCAGGTGTCCCATAATTTTAGAGAGGGTAATCAAGTTGTGGATGCCTTATCTAAACATGCTTTGGAGCTAAAGGTAAATTCTTGGTGATTCTCCACCCCGTTGTTCTGTTCCTCATTAATTGGCAATGACTGTATGGGTCGGGAGTCTTTTCTGTTTTCATTATGCTTTCTGTTTCTTTTTGGAATGGCATGCGTGCCACTATTTGTTTGGGGCTGTTTTCCCCTTGGTTTTTGTGCTTATTTGGTTGTTATTACTCTTTATTTCTCTTTTATCATATATATATGGATACTGTCTAGGAGTTTTTTAGCATATGACCGCTTGTAATGCTTTTTTCTAATTTATTAATCATAATAATGATGATAATAATAATTGTTAATCGAAAATTGTCACTTAGGGTGATTTTTCTAATTAACAAGTTATAATGACTAAAATCAATGTAGATCTCAGTTGGAGAGGTATCAAGTAGTTCGATACCCTTAGCTTCCTAATAAAACCAGTAAAATAGGCAATGATAATGGTGAATGAACAATGAAAGTTCTCATGGTGTGTTTTTCAATATATAAAGCTAGAGGGGGGGTGAATAGATT